>JANBXA010000641.1:15415000-16615000 GCA_030556225.1 Cricetiscus sungorus
AGGACAGTACCCAATAATGACTCTGACACACAGGTGTGTTGTTAACAGACTGGCAAGCAAAGAACTGACATGTTTTCTTTAATAACCCTGGACATATGCAGCTTGGACCCTGAGCATAGTTGTAATGTTTTCAACTTATGACCAATTTACAAAAAAACCTATAGACTACTTTGAACTTGCTTTGAAATGAAAGTGAGCCAATGTTTTGCAGTTAGTCTGAGGAAAAGAACAAGTGTCCACAGTTCCTGTGGGACAAATGGATCCAGTTATGAAGCATGTTCCAGTATATATTCTATATATCAAAATTATACAGCCAAATTAAAAATTATCTTACGGGCCATCGACAGATATATGTGCTCAGTAGATAGAATATTTCCATGAGATAAACACATAAGCAGTGGAAAAACACCCAAAACTAGTCTTAGGGAACAGATGCTGAGAACTGGGTCTGGGGTAATAGAAAAAGTGGGGATGTCTGTGAAAGGCATGACATTTTTCTTACTTTCATAGCTAGTGAGCTTTTCACTTGTTGTCTTTCTCTAGCAGTGTAAGAAACAAGATTTATATTTCTTATACATTACACCTTCAATTCCTGCTGTATATACATGTGGCATTATACATCCAATAAATACCCATCACCTAGTTTTGTGTAAAGATAAAGGCTTTGCTACATCCTGGATATATTCTCTAAGTTGAAAAGTAGCCCCAACTCTGCTGTAACTGTGCAGAAATGTTTTAACAGTTACTGGAAACCATAACAGATTGTGCATCAGCCTCTTACGTCTTGTTTCAGTCTTATTTCTAAGATAATCTATTGCCTGGATGATGCCAAGAAGATTTTTTTTTAATTTACTCACACTAGAAACTATGTATTAGGATGATTTGAAATGTATTTTGTTCTTTCTTTGGCTCGCTAAGTATTCTAAAAGGTAGATGCTTCTTTTTAAAAGTTTAAATGAGGTCTAGAGAGATGGCTTAGCAGATAAGGGCACTTGTTCTCATAGAAGACCTGGATTCACTTCTCAGCACCCACTTACACCTCCAGTCCAGAAGATCTCTATGAAGACAGATATGGTCAGCATAGCAAGGTCTAGGCAGACCTGTGTTACAAGCACGTTTTCAGCATCACCGCCTGTCTGGTCCCGCCACCTCGCTACCATGCCAGCCCCCAATAATACACAGAGACTCTGTATTTGATACAATCCTGTGGGCCAGTGACTATCATTGTTTATGGGCTAGCTCTGTTTTAATTATTAACCCAGTTCTATTTATCTAACTATTTCCACATGGTCATCTTATTGGAGAACCGCAGCCAGTGTCTTTCTTCCTCTAGGCTCTCCATGCTGACCCTCCTAACTACTTCCTCTTTCCTCCTAGTCTCCTAGCCCCGCCTATCTTGCTTTCTCATTGGCCACAGTACTTTATTCACTAACCAATATGAGAAACATATTTACAGAATAACATCTCCCATCATCTCCTCTTTTCTGTCTAAAATAAAAAGAAGGGTTTTAACCTTAAAAAAGCAAAATATAACATACAACAGTTATCAAATAAGACTCACAGTTAACAATATTTAGTCCATTAACATTTTGTAAGACTTAAAGAAAATATTCTATCATCTATATTATCTTTGTGAGTCTAAAGTCCTATATGTAACTTATCTTTAATCCTAACTAAGGAAAACTATAACCAAAACTAACTGTCTTCAACTGCATCAAAGACCACAGAAGGTTAATATATAAACTTTAGAAATGACAGAGACAACTCGGGTCAGTCACCCGAAGTTCTTCTGTAAAAAGTTCCATCTTCAGCCCATAGGCCATAGTGTGTTTTGCAGACTCTTCAGCAAAACAGAAAACTTTAAACTGTCCATCTGTATTGGCAGTTTGTCAGTCACTTTTCTCTGTGTCCTGCAGAATGTCTGCTTCTTCCATGAAGCAGGAATCCTGTAGCAGAGTCCATCTTGCATTCAGCAGTCACTTTCCTGTGGGTCCTGCATGTCCAGTTTATACAGCATAAAGTCAAAGAGTCCAGAAGAGCAGTACCTTGCCCAAATGGCTAGTCTTGCCATATTAGAAGCAAACTCCATAATCTGTTTCTTCGATGTCCATCTTCCTTTCTGATGCAGGTGGTGTTACCAGGAACAGTTGTGCCTCACTGTCAAGAAAAACCCTAAACCATTTTAAATGCCATATTCTGTAGGTCTTTGAAAGGTTTGAAGAATGCCTATTTATCTCAAGTACATCTCTGCATCTCTAGAAATCCTAACTAACTTAACTCTAAGTTTTAACTATCATAAGTAACTCTCTATAATCTGTACTAAATTATGCATTTTAAATGAGCTATATAAACATAATACCTAAATAAGAGGAGAAATATACATAATACAAAATTGACCTTAAATTGAACCAATAAATGAAAATCCATTCCAAAGCAAAGTATTCATATCTATAACATAATTCCCTTTTTACCTTTAAAAAGATTGGTTGTGGTCATTAACCATTTATAACCAAGCCCATTTAAATAAAAACAAACATTTATAAATAATATTTGGGAATTTGGGCATTGTTCTTTCCAAACTACTTCCTGCTGGCCGGGGGCACTGTCATGGGTTTCTAAGAAGATGCAAAAATCTTGGCTGTAGTGGTTTGTAAGGTTGCAATGTCCCATTGATGTTGCTTCACGGGGTCTTGCTTGATCAAACCACATTAGTCTGGAAGGAATCCACAGCTTTTCATTTTCTGTGGAAACAAAAATAGAAATCTTTTTCCCCAGTAACTTGTCCTTGGACTTAAATTTTGGAGTCAAAGCATTTTTAAAATATATAAAGTGAATTAATCCAGCAGCATTTCTTTTATCAGTTGTTGTTATTTTCTTAGCAGTCAAACAATTTAAAGACAACAGAATCGCATATAGTATCCAGAATTTCTCTGTTTTCCATCTCTACGTGGCTTTTTTATTACTTTATTTCTTCTAGTTCTATTTTTACATATTTTGAGGCAGGGTTTCTCTGTGTAACTTTTATCTGTCGTGAAATTCACTGCATACCAGTTTCACTTTGAAATCACAGAGATCTGTTTGCCTCTACCTGCTGAGTGCTAGGATTAATGGCTTGCACCACCACACCCAGCCATTCTACTTCCTTTTTTTTTTTTTTAAACCATTGTATCCTGTTTCTTTTTCTCTCCCAAGCCAACATAATTTTTTTTAACACAGTGTAAAATTTCATTGCAGCTCTCGTACATACCAATGAATTATTAACAGAGTTCTTTAAAAGCAATGCGTTTTTTTTTTTTTTGCTGCTTATGCAAATTTTGGAAACCTCCATTAAAGGAGCCGTGCACGCAAATCTCTGTCTACAGCAAAACAAATCCAACCAAGAAAATGCTCCTACCAAGAAGTCTTGCTAGTCTCTGTTCCTTTTTTTCTAACATCCCTTTTTAAGCTTTTATCAAGTTTTAAGTGAAAGTTCTCAATCCCACTTCTGACACCATTATGGTACGAGCAGGTTTTCCCTGCTGCCATTGCTGCCTGTCGTGTCCTGTCACGGCCCCGCTGCTGACCCCCAAAAACACACAGAGATGCTGTATTTGATACAATCCTGTTGGCCAGTTACTATTATTGTTTATGGGCTAGCTCTGTCTTAATTATTAACCCATTTCTACTTATCTAAGTATTTCTACCACGTGGTTCATCTTACAGGCCAGATCAGTGGGCTGCATCTGCTTTCTCTAGGCTCTACATGCTAACTCCTCCTAACTACTTTCTCTTTCCTCCTTGTCTCCTAACCCCACCTGTCTTGCTTTCTCATTGGCCATAGTGCTTTATTCAATAACCAGTATGAGAAACATATTTACAGAATAACATCTCCCATCAGACCTGTCTCCAACAAGGAAGCAGGCTTTACAAAATATTTATTTCCTTTCAAAGTTATAATGTTAATGTTTCACTGGAAGAATAAACTAAACAAAAATTTAATCTTTTTTGTTCTTCTGCCTTATCATGTATTCTTTTCTGATGCTATCAGTCACCATAAATACACACTTTCTTATAAAGTTGTGATAGAAAATAACCTTGTTTCACCTCTCTTTGGAAAAGTTGTTCTTTTTATTCTTGGGATGTTAGAAAAAATCCTGTTTTAAATTACAACATAGATTTTTATATTATTACCCCTTAAGTGCCTAGCTTCCTGAATAAGTTTTCATAAATTTCTTGCTATATAAATGAACTCTTTTTAAGTTTACATAAGTGCTTATAGTACTGGCAGCCCATTGTGTCCACTGGCATAGTTTATTTACCATACATCTAAGAGAAATGAAATGCTGCCATAATTTTTTCTCTGAATTGGCCCTTTATCATAAAGATTGGAAAAATCCAGCCTGTGACACAACATATCACTGTTTTCTTCTTTTGTGAATGAAGATTTGTGAGGCTGTCCATGCTTCCTTGTTGTGTAAGGCTGTTGTGCTATAGCCACAGAACTGAGTCACAGAAGAAACCACAAATACTAAAATATGTGGTCTAACTCTTATATGTTAAACAAATTGCTCACCCCTGCCCAAAACACTGCTTTCAAGCATATTTTCCACTTTTGGCACACAGGAAGAATTGATTATAGTTCACATCAGGATAAATTAATGAAATTGTTTGCAAGCTTAGGTCAGCATAGGGTACCCAAGGGTAGAGAGAATTGATGTTTCATTAGATCAAGAGTCGTTCATCTTTTCCAATACAGCTTCACTGTAATCTGTCTCATCTTCTTAGAGAATTATGAATGATTTCTCTTGACCTCCTTGTCTCATAACATCTTCTTGATGTTTCTAATTAACATTACTGATTTTCCATTCCTCTGCTGTGCTATGGGTGGTTGGAGTTCATTGTTGAAATTAGGTTTCTGTTGTGTGATATCAAGAAGGTGGAAACAACGTGACTATGGTGCTCAGAAGACAGGCTTTGGGATATGAGGAGTAGCAGATAAGGCCATATCAGGAAGCTCCGTGACAGCGTGCTGGTGGAGAGCATGATCAAAGGAGACACCACGTATGCTGTATGTCATTTCTTGCCTTGTGGTACTTTGTGCTACCCCAGGACTGCTGGACCATCAATGGATACATGCTCTTAAACTTTGTTCTCCAGAATAAAGTTCTAGTATTTATTATGTTACCCAGCCTCAGATATATTGTTGATATATACAAGGCCATTCATAAAGTCTCTTATTTATCCATTTAATGGAACATTTGCTTCACCAATTCTCTCTTCCGATTGGTCCAAACTATTAGTCGTTTGCAAAGCTTATATGTAAATTAATAATTTTCTCACTTCTAGAGACATTCTTGATGGTTTTTAATCTGCTCCATTACTTTACAGAGATTCCTATTTTTCTACAGGTGTATTATTTTTAATCTATTTATTTTATGTGCATGGGTGTTTTTCTTACATGTATGTCCATGCATCATGCTATAAAGAGGGTAAAGAGGGTCTCTAGAGAGATTGTATTTACAAATGGTTTGAAGCCACCATGTAGGGTACTGGGAATTGCACCCTCTGGAAAAACATCCAGAATTCTTAACCACTTAGCCACTCTCATGTCAAAATTTACTATTGTTTTTGTCTTTATAACTCAATAAATATAATTTTACATTCTGAGTAAAAATTTATATTTGGTATATTTGTGGATAATTTCTACTTTCTTTTTGCCTAAAATTCTCACTCACAAAACTTTATTCCTATCGCAAATTCTGGCTGAGCATTTTTTTGATGGGAGATGTTTTTCTGTAAATATGTTTTCTCATACTGGTTAATGAATAAAGCATTGCTGGGCCAATAAGAAAGGAAGATAGGCGGGGCTAGGAGACTAGGAGGAGGAAAGAGGAAGTAGTTAGGAGGAGTCAGCATGTAGAGCATGGAGAGAGCAGATGCAGGCCGCCATTCTCTGATAAGATGACCACGTGGGAATACTTAGATAAGTAGAAATGGGTTAATAATTAAGACAGAGCTAGCTGGTAAGGAATTAGTAATTGACCAACAGAATTGTATCAAATACAGTTTCTGTGTGTTATTGGGGGCTGGTGTGGTGGCGGGACCCAACTGGCAGGGAAAAATGTGTTTGTAACATTTTTTGAAGTCGGGAACAAAGGTACATCTCCCAAATATTGATTGATATTTTTCCTGTGCTTGGCGTTACTGCTTGAACTCAGGATGACTCAAAGTTGGTTGGGTGTACGGGTTCCTGGACCACCTCCATATTGTGCATGCAAGCTTCATTCCCGCTGGAGAGTACCAGTGTACTCTTTGCTTTTAAAGGGTTTTAGCAGAATTCAAATGCCAAATTTGTTATTAAAGGTCTTATTTCCTGGAATAGAATATCTAAATTAATGTTCCCTCACAACTCTGTTAAACAGCACATGGATGTCAGGAAATACTACTTCATAGTGACCTGTGAATGTACATTTTATAGCCTTTGTACATTCTGCTCAATAATACAGCAGACTAAAATCTACAACTATGTTTAAGCATTTGAAGACAAGAAGTATACTGCCTTAATATGTGTGAATCCTTGTTACTAACAGAGATTTTTCAACCAGTGCTGTGTATAGTCACTGATTCATTTGACATGTAGCTCTTGAGAACCTATTATATGTTCCACTTTTGAAAGTTTTGATACATGTATCAGTGAACATCCCCAAACACCTGCCATAGAGAATACCTGCTATAGTGGGCTTTCACATGGACAGGTTTGTGGGAGGGTGATACAAATAAAAACATCGTAGGTAAGCTCTAGGTTGTGTTAAGGTCAGAAGGATAAAATATGGAACTTACTGGAATTGTCGTATTCATAGACTTTGACTTATTCCAATGTACTGTTGTGTTGATTTGGCAGGTTCCCTGAAAGACCCCTTCCTGGCCTTCCTGAGAAATTTAACCAGCTCCATGTCTGACTTTAGGGTTCTCCCAGTCCACTTGCGTGCCCTTTGTCTGCTTTCCTGCACTAAATGTCTTCTACCAGACCCTATAATGTTCATTATTCTAACTCATCAATTAAATTGGATAATGTTGGAAAAGTGGCAACCATAAATAATGTAATGAAAACTAAATGTTTCCTGATGCTAAAACAGCAAGGGCTTTGGACAAAAATACTCCCTTATTTATTTTTATAAAGTTCAATTTTAGTCAGTAAGCTTAAAGTGTTTAAAAAAAAACTACTGAAGTGGTAGGACCATTGGTATTCTTGGATGATACTAATATTCATAACAGGGGTTTGCGGAGTTGGCTTGGCTGTCAAAACCCTTACTGCTTTTGCAGAGGACCCAGGTTCAGGTCCTAGCACCCACTTAGTGTCTTAAACCTTTCTGACACTTCAGTTTCCAGGAATCCGATGTCCTCTTCTGACCTTTGTAGGCACTAATCTCACATGTGAAGAACATATACACATAATATATAATCTATTTTAAAAGTGAAGTCAAATGCATAGGTGAAAACATGTTAGCATTATCCATAGACATACGTACAGTGTCATATCTACAGATAGTCACAATGATAGTATATAATTGTTTTCTATAGTCAATTGTTTGCCTTGTGACTAATGGTGCATAGAGACCACAATGTTTGAAATGAGTAACACTGTTCAATGTCATTTTCATTATTAGGAAAAAAAAAAAAAACTGGAAAGCAAGGGCTCCTAGTTTTTCAGTGAAGGCTGCTTATCTACTTAATATTATATAAATGAAAAATAGTGAACAGTTTTTAACTAGAGTCATGCTTAGATAATATTAATATCAGCAAAATACTAATTATTATTAATCCATAAATCAAAATAATAATTATATTGCCTATTTCATGAAATGGTAATAATTGTCACAAGAATAAATGTCCCATGGCTACAACAATATGAGTGTTTTAATTTAAATTTGGTACATACTTAAGTTATCCAATTCATTAGCTTCTCCGCGGGAGATATAACCAAATGATGCCTGGTTATATTCCTTATTTCTATAATGGTCTCAGGTTACTGAAAAGCGACTTTCAAATGAGTCATACATCTGGAGAATGTCCTCAATATTGGTGAGGGAAAATAACCAAAGAGAAGAAAGGCACGGCAGTGCCAGTCTATATATCATAGAACCGCCACAAAATATCTAAATCAAAAAGAACACTGTGTGAACTGCCTACCCTGAGCGCCTTCTTCTTCTTCTTCTTCTTCTTCTTCTTCTTCTTCTTCTTCTTCTTCTTCTTCTTCTTCTTCTTCTTCTTCTTCTTCTTCTTCTTCTTCTTCCTTCTCCTTCTTCTTCCTTCTTCTTCTTCTTCCTTCTTCTTTCTTCTTCTTCTTCTTCTTCTTCTTCTTCTTCTTCTTCTTCTTCTTCTTCTTCTTCTTCTTCTTCTTCTTCTTCTTCTTCTTCTTCCTCCTCCTCCTCCTCCTCCTCCTCCTCCTCCTCCTTCTTCTTCTTCTTCCTGTTCATCTTTCTTTAGAAAGTCATTAAAGTCAATTTCTTATTTGCATAAACTAAATGTTGCCTAAAATCAATAATAACAGAATTCAGAATTCATCTGATATTTAATACAAATTTATATTATCTTTATGTGCAGTGAGATATCCCCCAACAGACTAATTTGACAAAATTTAAAGTTTATGTGTAGAATATTAGTGAGCAAATATTAATAAGGATAGCCTGGAGCTTTCTGGAAAGATGGGTCCCTGCTAAGAAGAATGCATGCAGTGGTGATGTGTTTGATGAAAACAAAAACATTCTGTTTAAGCCTTTTTATTTGTTGATGTAATGGCCATGAAGAAATTACACTTAAGGGTTATAAATCAAGTCACATTATTTTACAAATTACACTTGAAGTCAAGCTGAGTTGCTATCATAGATGAAAATTTGTAAAAGTTAAAACACCAAGAAAACATTTAAAAAATATATGAAAACACAGTCTATGAATAGAGACTAATTTGGAAACCTCTACTTCAAAATATACTAGTATCTCTAAGGTGAAGGACATATAAGGCTGCTTTATATGTGTGAATTTACAGTCTACAATTTCTTTTTATGCAATCAATAGTACTTGTTTTGCTGAAAATCACAGTTGTTTCACTGTCCTGAATTCCCACAAATCCAGCCCTGTTCTTTGGGAGTGTCCTTAGTTGTCTATGTCATGGAGGATAGAAGAGTTTCTTGTCACCCATTAAAGAAAGTGGTACCTTTTGCTGTCCTCAGTGGTTACAATTATGATCCAAAGATTAAGTTGTGTTTATTATATTTTAAGAAATGTTATTTATAAACATGGACAAGGACTTGAAACATGGTCCCAAGATGTCGGTTGGTTGGTTGGTTCATTGGTTGGTTGGTTTTGTTGGTTTTGGGTGAACTGGAAGTTAAAACAGAAATAAAAAAGAATTGTCATATACACAATTTCAATCATTTCAAGGAACACAGTAATAGTTGCCCAGGAACAGGTACATACAAACACTTGTACAGTTAAAATATATATCCAAGAATTTTATTAACACAACAAAAACCATGAAGAAAATGGACTCCATTATGAGATTAATTCCTTGTATATAGTGTAAGCCACTTTATTAGACATATAGCTATCATAATAAACTATATGCTCTCAGAATTGACTTCAGCAAATTACTACTTACCAAAGTCTACAAGGAGTCAGCCTTCTTGTATGAATGGATTCTCTGTAGTTTATAACTTGAATGTAGACTACACCTGGGAACCAGGAAAGACAGCTAGGTCATTTCAATATCTGCTGGATACATAGAGACTTCAAGACTTGGTACAAGATAGCCAAGACTTAGAAGGTATGGCTTGGTCCTTTACATTGTAACCATCTACTGAAAATGTTGCAAAGATTAATTGGTTATCTTAATAACTCTGACATGCTGAAATGATGTGGGGGCTTTGGTTGGGACATCCTGTTTTGAAATAATCTGCATGTAGTACTGTGGGAAGATGGGACAGTGTGTCATGCATTATAGGAGTCTCACGAAAGCCTTTGTCCTTCTGTCACATGCAATAGTTAATCATCATTGTCAAATTGACAGTGGCATGGGAATAAGCCTCTTGTGTGTGTGTTTAGGGAGGTTTTCAGAAAGATTTAAAGGAGGGGTAAAGACTCACCCTGAATGTAAGTTTCACTCTCCGATGGGCTGGGGCTTCAACCTGAACTAAAAGGAGAGAGAGGGCTCAGCACCATGCCTTCCTACCACAAGGGGTTTCTCTACTGTTTTTAAACACATAGGCAAATTATTCTTATCTTCCTTTAAATAGCTTTTGTCAAATACTTTGCTGCAGCATTGGTGGTGGCAACTCAGACTTTGGAGAAGGCATGCTGTGTGAGAAATAAACTATCACCAGATGCTGAAAACTAGCATCTTGAACTTTGCACCTTCTGGAGCTATTAGCAATAAACTTCCATCGTTTAGAAATTACCTAGTCTATTAGAGCTATGCAAATGAATGAATATAGTGGGAAAGTAAAGAAGCATCTGTATGCAATAAGAAAATACTAGAAAATGATCTATAAATGGATAGACTATGATACCAATGAAAGAAATAGCAGACCATATTCTAGAAAGAAGCAAGAGAAATCATGCAACTGCATTACAGATAAGCAGCCATCCTCTAATAATCACTATAATAAAAACACAATTTAGCTCAGTATAGTTCTTGTGTTGATAAATTGTTCAACCTGGCCTGAATTTTCTTTTTAAATGTTTGCACAAGAATGTAAGCACAAGACAATCTATTTTTGAGAGGTCATGCACATAAGATTTGTCTTGATAACATTAGTTTTCTCTAGGAGGCCTGTCTTTATCCATGGATTTCTTTGAGTCCCTTGCTCTGTGAACCCATTTCTGTTTTTCTAATACATGCCACAGGACCTGCACCAGAGTATCTAATAAATATTTACAAAATTGAATTGGAATGAATGGCTTAATATTATATCAAATTTGAATAGCTTTCCCTTTCCTTATATTGATGGAGATGCTATACAAAATAAGTGAACAGATGCAAAGAGTATAAAGTATGATTTCAAAGTGCATACTCTTCTAGTACAGTGTACACATTGTACATACTGCTGTGTGTTCTTGAAATTTTAAATGTTCTTTCTATGTTCTTTCCAGAGAGAAGTACATTGTTTTGCCACAGAAAATACAAAGTGATTCATTGTTCACAGGACAAATTCATAATTCAGGGTCTTATTTTCACACTGCCTTTCAACAACACCTACGCCACCCAGAATAACAAAGTGCTAAGCTGAGGCATTGCAAAGTATTTCAATGTTAGAAGGAAATTGTTTTCATAATTACTGATAAGTTCTTAATTTGTTCTGCTAAATGGCAGATCAACTACAGTTCGAGAAAGAAGTGACTTGTGAATTGATACTAAAGGTTTTGAAAAGGAGGCTTACATTTGTCTGGAAACACTCGAGTATGATAATTCAGAGTTAAGGAAACAAACGATTAATTAGTCGAGGTTATTTGATGCTCTGAGGAGAACTGCCATATTGCTTTCTAGTTAAAACTGTGCTGTGAAGTCATATTTCTACAACAATTATGTGTAGACAGAAGTATATTTTATGGGGTAATAGGAGTTCAAAGCAAGGCTTTGTGTGTGCTAGACCCATGCTTTTCTTCTGAGCTGCACCTTCCACACCCCCAGACTAACGATAGTATAGTTCAAATACTTATTGTTTATCTGTGTTTGTTTATGTGAGTATATGCACATGTACATATGAATGAATGTGCTTGTGTGTGTAAAAAGAAGCCAGAAGAAGACATTAGGTGTGCTTTTCCAACAACTTCTATGTTTTTATTTGAGGGAAGATCTCTCTCTCTCTCCCTGAACTTGTGCAGCTTCTACATGAATGCTGAGATACAAACTCCAGCTCCCATGATTGCACATCAAGGGCCCATAAACACTGCAACATCTGTCCAGCCATTACCAATGCAGAAAATATAATTAAATTTGTCAAAAATATCAACAAGAGTTGAGAGTACACTATATCAATTTTTTTAGTATACCCCAAGTTACCTATCGCTAATTATATATTAGTGTGTGTGTGTTTGTGTGTGTGTGTGTGTGTGTGTGTGTGTGTGTGTGTGTGTGTTGTCATTCAGTGTTGAGATCAAGACTGGGATCTTGTTTGTTAGACAAATGCTCTAACTACATAGCCGGCCATAAAGAAACTATTTGTTAAATGAGTAAAATGAATATTTTAATAATTTTTGTTTCTTTATTTGGTTGGTTGATTGATTTTATTTTTGTTGTTGTTGTTGTTGGGTTTGTTCTGTCATCCCCCCTCCCCTCGAGTTGCTCTCTTCCTGTCAGGTAGCTTAGAAATATCAGCTATTCATTCTAAGTGTGTCTGCTGTTAAATAAATTGATGATTCACCGATACTTCAACCCAACATCACTGGAGAATAAAGTACTTTTAGTAATGGAAATTCTAATGAAAGGGATACCTCCTTTAGAACCACTGTAAAATTCTAATTCTATATATTACACTGAGCATTTTTCCTGAAATTATTCAGCCTCTGTGTATCCGTGTCATGAACTCAGTCTGGATGACTCAGTGTCACTGCCTTGCCCCCTCTGTCTTTCCACCACATAACCACTTCTCTTGTCATCATAGGGTATTACCAGCACATCTTGCTTCTCCTCACTGGATGCCAGTAGCTCCCCCAGCTATCTTGGACATTATCTCTAAAAATGACTCCAAATATTGGAAGATTCACCTCTATATTGGAAGAAACAAAATTATCCCTTTTCGAGAACAACTGAAATAGAACTTATTGAAAAATGAAATTATTTGACTCCAACATAAACCTACTGACTAAAACTTATGGGATAGGATCTGTAAATACTCTGATGTGTTTGTAAAATTAGATTTTTCAAAATGTTTCTAAAACACTAAATTTTAAATTTGTTATTCAAGAGACCTAATAGTTTTAACTTTTAAAATTCTGCTTAGATGGAAAATAAATCAGCCAAATATGTAAAGTTAATTTATGTCAGAGCCCTTATTACTCCTGTGGGTTATTAAGTAATATTTCCCAAGTAAGTGCATAGACTCTCCATTAAAACATGACATTAGTATGTCTAAATCTAAAGTTAAACCTGGCATGAATCTTTGTCTGGCTGGGATTTGGCTAAAATAATGCCCTGTACTTATCAAGGTGGGAACTGATGTCACTGGACAAACCATCTTTTCTTAGAAGATCAAGTGATGATTTTTTTTTCTAAATTAGTGAAATAAATTGGGCCAGCAAGGTGGCTCATCAGGTGAAGGATTTTCTGCACAAGATATTGACAACCTGTGTTTGTAGAATGAAAGAGCCACCTCCACAGTATTCCCCTCTGACCTCTACACTCACGCACACAAACACACTCGCGTGCAAGCACACACACACACACACACACACACACACACACACACACACACACGCCCCTTTACATACAGTATAACAATATAACACCTAGAACTTTAATAAATAAATAGTGGCTACAGTGGGTGACGACATAAAGGCCATTTAGTCTTTCACTCAGTCATTGAATCAGTTACTGCTGATGAATGTATTCATTTATTTGTTCACCATTCATTGGGTACTTGCATTGCCTTGACACTTTGTTGAGTAGGGATAAAAACATCATGAACAAGGTACCAGATGTGCAATACAGAGGCGAAAAGTAGATATGTAACCACAAAATCAAATGAAGTCTGTGTTCTCATTAGCAAGAAGCTATAACTTAGCCAACCAGCTACATAGGCTTAATTAGCAACTTATCTATTCAGCAAAGGAAATAGTAAGCTGTCTAGGAAATATTATTTAATGTGTAATGTGTGCACCGATCACAGTTAATGCCATAGGGGAAATTAACAGTGTTATAAACATATTTCCTATATTCTTACTATTAAGGAAAAGAAACTTTTTGGAATTTAATTAAATCAATGTAATATTTCATTATTTGACATACAAAGAGATTAGAATGTGGAGTTCCATGTTTTGTATTAATTTGAAATAATATTATTATGATAAACTCTGGAATGTTTTTGTATAAGATTAGGATACATTTAAAAAAATAATTTGGAGAATACTCAACTCTGACTTGAACAGTGACATGATTCTCTCTCATCCTGTGGGCCCTACCCTCACCACAGGCTTTTCTTGCTTCACTAATGAAGAGCTTCTAAAAAGTAAATAAACTCTTCAAACGCCAGTGATTTTGTAGCCATCTTCTCAGGGTTGCATCCTCTGTCCTCCTCTTTACAACCCTTGCCATGGTCAGTTCCTGACTTTTTTCAAGCACCAAAAACATCCAGCACACTCATGCCTCTCCCATTGTTTGTTTATTCTGGAATAAAGAAATTGCAGGACCCCTAATCCTATCTGAATATTGAGTGGTTTGCTTGCAGTAATATTTCATATCTTTTTTAAGCCTCAGTTTTACTTTTCAGTTCTTTTACCTTTACCACTATTTTAAACCCATGACTATCTTTGTTCAGTGTAAGTGATTTAAAAAGACACTGGGAATTTGATTTGTTTATGTTTTATGTGCTAATCACTGCAATGCTCCCTGAGAATACAGAACAAAGACATATCCTTAAGACATCACCTTCAGTGATGAAAATTGAAAACTGAAGGGTACCTAGCAGTAGATAGGCAGAGAGGTGCACATAGGAACCTCTAAAGAGAGGAAGCTGTACCAGTTTGAAATCCAGAGAAGGTGTCTTGGTTGAGATTATGTCTGCATTGCTTCCTGAAGGTACTAGCCTATCAGTTGCTGGGAGATGGGGAAGATGAGAAAGTGTTCAAAACAAATTGCAAAGCAATGGTAAAGAGGGTGGAGTTAGAGTGTTTTCTGAGGACACTTATAATCCAGGATAAGAGGGTGGAAAACACTAAGAATTAAGCATAGCAAGGGTCTTACGGGGAAAGTATATATTTGTCTAGCTAGGGATTGTAACTTCCTCCTAAAGATGATAGAAAACCATGAAATCAGTTTAAACCAGAGAAACACACACACACACACACACACACACACACACACACACACACACACACACACAACAGTATTAGGTAATGGTAGGGAAAGTGTACAAGAAGGGTCAAGACTACAGGTAAGAATCTGTTCTAGGCTCCTGCATGAATCCAGTGTAGACAGTAAAAGGGGTGGACAGTAGAGGTGGTGTAGAGGTGTGGATCAGTTAGAAAGGGATCGAAGACCTACAACCAATAGAATTTGCTAAGTGCCTAGAAAAAAGATTATGTTAATTCTGAGGTATTTCAAGGATTTTCCAACAAATTAGCATTGTACATTCATCACTTTCCAAAAGAAATTCTGCTGATATATTTGCTTACATGCCAAAATTAATGTATATCATACACCTTGTAATTGTTTAAATGACTTGCTAGAGACTCTAAAAATTAAAAATAACATTATTGATTTACTTATTTATTGAGATGGAGCTGTGGATGGCTCAAGTTTGTAACTATTTTTGTTGTTGTTGTTTGTTTTGTTTTGTTTTTCAAGACCGGGTTTCTCTGTGTAGCTTTGGGGCCTGTCCTGGCCCTCAAGCTGTAGACCAGGCTGACCTCCAACTCACATAGATTCGCCTGCCTCTGCCTCCCAAGTGAAGGATGGGATGTTGACAAGTCACACCTTACACAAATCTTGCTTCGATTATAAACCTTCTACCTCCTGTACTTCCTCTCTCCCACAAAGCATACATGCCTTACTGGATCTTTTCACTCTGGACAGAGTTATGCAGCCATGCATGTTCTGTACAGCCTTGCAGTCTCCCTGGCTGTGAACAAGTTCGGGATACTCATGAAGGATAAGGTTATTTTTCTCTAGTGCCCTCACATATTTCTGAGTCCTGGTGCATAGGCTATCTCAGGCTAGATTAGTTGGTATAATGCTTGTTCACCCCACTAGGTACTTTTCAGTAAGAAACTTTCATTGTCCATGGAACATATGAGGCTGTCTCTTCCTGTTCCAGTTTTCTATATGCTCTATATTTGGTGGATATCTCTAATATTTTCTACTTCAGGGCTTCTACATGTCTCTCTATGTCCATGAGCCTATGACTCATATAAGGGTGCTCTTCTGAAGGGTATTCTCATGTTAGCTTCTCCTGTGTGAACCAGAAATTATTTTCTTTTAGCTAACATATGGTGCCCACACCCAGGGTTTATATGGGTAACAACTGTTCTCATGAATTCCTGAGTGCAATAGCCACATCACACCCAGAAGACAATGTCTTCCAGTGCTCCTCCCCAACCTCTGCCTCTTACATTGTTCCTGATTCCCCTTCTATGATGTTGTCAGAGCATCTTGAATGCAGTAATATTGATGTTTTAATAGCTATGTCTGTATGGGCAAAAAAAGCTAGTGCTTTGGGATATTTTTATGTGTTTGTTCACAAGTTCTAGCAATATGAAAGGCATTTGTTTACCTCTGAGTAATCAGGAAGTTGTTTTTGAAAGTAGGCAGAGATGACTATTGAAATTTATTGTTTCAATATCATGGGACAGCTCAACACAAGCAGAAACACACACATTAATTCATACACCTTGTACTGTTCATTGCATATTGTGTTTGTTTGCCTTTCTGTGTGTTTTAAGACTATTTCTTTGCTAATAATGTATATATATGAAGCATATATGAATAATGGCAAAAATCCTAACGAAAGCACAGAGACCTAGAACACCCTTAAAGGCAATTAAAAGCAAGCACTTGTAGTCATTGTTTTCAGAGTTTTCTATAGCTTCTATTGCCTTTCTTTGGTTGAAATTTCCTTTATTTCCTGGAACTTTAAAATACTTTAATTGGATTATTCCTAATGTAGAAAAAATTTAGCTTTCCTAATTTTTCTTTATAAACTGTTTTAGTCAACAGTTTAAACTTTAATTTAGCGTTTTCTGATCATGATGTATAGCTTAAGGATGGAAAACCAACCCAAGTCTCAAAGCTGTATGAGCTTGCTTTAATTGAAGGCAATTGAATGAATTCTGCCTGTGGGAGAACACTTCTTGCCTTTCCTCGCTTATCATTATTAAACATATCATCTACATTATCTGCTTTTTCCCTGGGAGTACAAAAAACCATTTGCAATTATCCTACTTGACACCATTAAAATATTTCTAAATAAAAGAAAAGAGTCTCTAAATATCAGCTCTCCCACAATCCAATTTTAAAATCTGTAAGCTCTAAGCTTTACTTAAAAGCTTGTTTTTCCTGAGTCAAGTCAATATTTTTTTCCTCTAGTTAATACTGAACATTTTTTCTCTATCGCATCCTTTTATTTTTTACTCCTATGACTCTGTGGTCAGTTTTACACATTTTCGGGTCCCTTGAACATATACATTCACTCTCAGCCTCAGTATAGTGTATAACAGTACCTTTCTGACCCCAATAATAGCCTCATTCCATCTCAGAAAACAACAGAGCACCCAGAGATTTTGCTCTCCTGTGTTTCAACTACATGACATACTGCGTATCAGGAGAAATGTGAAATAAATCTTAAGGTCTCTCAGGGATCCAAATGGAATTTGCATTGAATCTTTGAAAGAAAGTGAAATCACATTTTCTCTGTGAGTTAGCTATTTAAAATCTTGCTTTGTATAAATACTAGCAGCTGACCCTGGTGCCCTGTAACATTAAACCAAAAGGAGGACCAAATTCACTTCACTTTAAAGCAGTTGCTGGTAATGAGAATCAAATATTACATGCTGTTTCATTTTTATCTTTGAGATGTTCAGTAATGTTGAAGGATAGGTCATGTTGATGCCACTTACCATGTTATGAGATTAGAATGTCAGTGACTAAGATTAAGCTATACACAATGGCCAGCTTAATAAGAATACAATGCATCATTTCTGGGTTGAAATGCTTCAACTGGATGATGATATTACTGATTCAAGCCATTTCCTGAAAAGGAAACATTTTTCTTCTGTAAGTACCGTACGATACAGAAATTAACTTATCATTTGCTTAAAGTGCATTGCATTTTTGTTGGTCTGTGGTGATTATAGCTTTCCTAGATTTGTTATGGGAAGCATTTCCTGAATGTCATTGCTGCACATCTAACCAATCAGCAGTATGTTCTTGAGCCAAATTGACCGCAAGTGTTCATGATTCCTATGCAGTGGATTCAATAACCCTACATTTCAAAGTTATCTCCAATGCTGATCCCACCATATACTTGTCTTAAGGATTCATTTTGGAGCTATCTATATCATTATGAAAAGCAGATATTGGAAAACTGTGAATACATCAAGTACTTTAGAATTTTTTTTCTGTTCTTTGATTCATTCATTATAAAAGTTCTCTCTGTGTGGTTTGTGATGTGAGTTTGTGGTGTGTGTGTGTGTGTGTGTGTGTGTGTGTGTGTGTGTGTGTGTGTGTGTGTCCATGTGAGACAAAGTTTCTCATGATACTGGTGCTCATCAATTGGCTAGACTGCCTGGCCAGCCAGTCCTTTGGGTCCACCTTGCTCTACTCCCTGAGTACCAGGATTAGCGGTGCAATCAGTTACATTGGGTTTTAACATGAAAGTTAGGATCCAAATTTAGCTTCTCATACTTGCTCAGGAAGCTCTTTATGCATAGATTCATCTGATTAGGCCCTTACCTATTTTTTTAAGTAAGCACCTAAATTGTGGGTTCAGTTATGGCATTCCATAATGCATGTCATTATATGTTCCATCTTCCTCGACCACGGCTGTCCTCACCCATTTTTGCTAATTCCTTTCTCTCTACAAACAATTGTTTCTTCTGGTTTCACATCCTATGTATTCTCACTCTGTGTCCTGTCCCTTACATCTACTCCTGCTCTTGTATGCCTCTCTTAATATTTCCAGGACCTACACACACATATATGTGTATGTGCTTTTAAATCTAAGTTCTACACAAGAGAAAAAAATGTATGCTATTTTCTTTTCTAGATTATTTTACTTAACGTGATGGTTTCTAGTTTTGTCTTCTTTCCTGGAATATGATTTTAATTTTCTCTATGACTGGACTTAGTTTGTTGTACAGCACATTTATCTGCTCATTTGTTGGATGGACATCGTGGCTGGGTTCATTTGTTATCACTATAAAGAGTGAATAAATAACAGATGTGCAAATACTTTTATTAATTTAAAGTCCTTTATGTAGAGGCTGGAGAGCGGACTCGATGGTAGGAGCTCATAATACTTTTAAGAAGGGCATGAATTTGGTTCCCAGCACCTGTGTCAGGAAGCTCACAACAGCCTGTAGCCCTGTTGGGCCTAAAGAGGCCTGGGCTCGAGGCATGTGAAACTTGCTGAGCCTGGCTAAAGTTTGGCAACCTGCTTTTGGCCTGTAACCTCCATGTGGGAGTGACTCAGCAAGGCTTGATATAAGACTGCCTCCTGCCTAGCTAACTGCTAGCTTGGTGAAATATTATTGGCCGTTTCTCTTCATGTCACCTTACCCCATCCTAAGATTCCTACCATCTACCCCAACCCTAAATAAGTCCCTGCTTGATACAATAAGCTGAGTTTCTGCCCCTGATGAGGCTCCCTATCGCATCTGATTGTCCTTGTGTTGAGCAAGGGCTGGAGAACAGACAGTGTGCTCACCTTTTCTCAGTCCTCTCATCTGAGGGAGGAATTGCAGAAGGACAAACCCACAACTGGTGCCCAATGTGGGGCTCGAACCCACTACCCTGAGATTAAGAGTCTCATGCTCTACCGACTGAGCTAGGGGATCCCATAGCCCCAGTGGGCATTGGCACTCACCGCATATACACTCACACTAAATAAACATAATTTAAAATAAAATTAATAAATCATGAAAAATAAAGTATTCCAGGTATAAGTTCAGGATGGCAGGTAGGCATTTTATTTTTAATTTGGAGAATCTTCACACTGTCTTCCATGGTGACTATACCAGGTTACTTTCCTACCGACAGTGTTTTCTTTGCTCCAGATCCTGGCCAGTGTTTGTTGTCATTTGGTATCTTAATGATAATCATTCTGCAGAGACTGAGCTAGAGCCTCAAGCTTCTTTTTAAAATCAATCCATTGTTTAGAACATTTGAGGCTAGAATATAATTACATTTCCCTTTTCCCTCTCCTTCCCCAGTCCTCCTGTGTATGTTTCCCTGTTCTTCAACCTCTCTTTTTCACTACTAGTATTGCATATGTATCATATGTAATGTGTGTGTATATATATATATATATATATATATATATATATATACATATATATATATATTTCCTGTCCAGTTTTATGTATGACTTCACGGCAGGATGTTTTGCACTGGAGAAACCGTTTGTGTTCTCTTCCATGACGACCATCTCTTCCCTTCTCATCTTAGTTACCTACAATGTAGTTCTTTATGAAGCATTGAGGCCTTGTGGGCTTTGCAATGTCTACTTTTGTTATGTCCATTAGTGCTGACCTTGTTTGAGCAGTTATGTTGGGGAGACTTCCCGGGTGTAGCATCTAATATTACTAGGAAACATAATGTCACAGCAAACTCCCTCATACTCTGGGTAGTACACTCTTTTTGTCTCATCTTCTATAATGTTCCAAGAGCCTTAGTAGTGGGATTGCTTTGTAGCTGTCAAAACAGGTTTTGTATGCATTTCCCTGATAGGTAGTGATGCTAAAACTTTTTCAACTATGTATTGGTCATTTGTAATTTTTCTTCATTTGTGAATGGTCTAGTTGCTTTAATAATCTATTGTCTAATTGGACATTAGATATTTTGAGTGAGGGTAAGTTTTGTAGGTCAATATATATTTTCTAGAAGTTCCCTGTCAGGTATATAGTTGGCAAAGATTTTCTTTTTCCCATTTTGCTGGCTATGTTTTTACACTAGTAAAAAACAATAATAACAAAAAAACCATTTTCTATGGATGTATAATTACAGTCTTCTCTCAAGCAAACAAATACCTCCCAGTAAATTACCCACAAAGTAGGTACACATCTTTACTTTAAATATTTGTTATTTGTTGTCTTTGAAAACTGAAAAAATTTTAATTATAGGCATTCTCAAAAAAAATCAAAATATCAAATCATACATGTTATCATTTATAAAAGGTTAGAATGTGGAAATAAATTAGCATGAGAATGGGTTATTCTATACAAAGATGAATCTAGACATTTTAACTAAAAACAGCTTGTATTGTGTTTTGTTGTATTTCCCCAGGAATAATTCTGACTTCATTAAACCCTCAACTTTACCATCTCAGTTGTTTGCTGATACTCTGTTTCACATGACTCCTCCTTCCCTCTGTCTCTGTCTTTGTCACTGCCTTCTCTTTCATACAAACACATACTGTGTGTGTGTGTGTGTGTGTGTGTGTGTGTGTGTGCCTGTGTGTATGCACAAAAAGAATTCAGATTATCTGAGTTTACAATTGTGAATTCAATAATAACAAATAAACCACAAGCCACTAATTCATGTATTATCCATTTGTGAATATATAAAGACATTAAACTAATGCATTAAGAATGACATGATATTACATCTATAAGTTAATACTTGGCTATATTTTAACTTGGAATGTCATATTTCTAATACATGATTATCAACTTGTTATTTTCCTAGTAAACTCTAAAATAATATAGTATGTAATAAAAGAAAGGGCATTTTCAACATAAAATTTATTTTTAAAAAATCCCCATAGAAAATGTTTTATTTAACGTTGAATAAAGTTACAATTTTGTCTTTTACTTTTTAATTTCAATTCAATTCAAGGAAAAAAATTGAGACAGGTTCTTACTTTGTAGCTGTCCTGAAACTCATTCTATAGACCAGACTGGCCTCAAACTCACAAAGATTCATGCTGTTTCTACCTTGCAATGCTGGGATTAAATGCATGTGCAATCATGCCCAGCCTCAAAGAAATTTTATCAGCACAAACTACGTCCCTGAGAAACACTGGATGACAATCTTGTAATTAAATAGCGACAATTATGAAAAAATAATGTGTGCTATTTGGATATCAACATCAAATATTTGTAAGTGTGTCATAGTTATTTTTTGACATCTGTCATTGTCTGTAAGCACTTGGGGTTGTCTTATTAGAGTAGGCATGCCATTGGCATCTACTGTAAAGAGGCTAGCCTTGCAGTCCCACAAACTACAATGCATAGAACAGTCCTATATCAAAATGTATATGGTTCAAAATTCCCTTATTGACAAGGTGATCAAAGGAACTTGTAAGACCCAATAGGCAAACTGAGCAAGACAGCAACAGGTGTTTATATTTTGTTTGTTTGCTTGCTTTTTACTGATTGATCCTAAAAGTCTGCTATCTCTGCTTTCAGATTCTATTAAACGTCTTTATGCCCTATGCTGTGTCTTAGAAATTTCTGCTGTGTTACTATGAGTACAAAGACCTGCTCTTTTGCATATACAGTAATGCTAGGGTCTTTGCACTAAAAACATCTGCAGACTGCCCAGGGGAGGTTGTGTTCATTTCTGGGGAGTCTACAAATTGATAAATAGCGTGACTTGCTCCTCACTATGCTATACTTCCTCCTACTAAGTATTCATTAATGGATGACTCCAAAATATCAGCTTTAAATATATTTAAATTGCCCAAATGGAAGATCAGAAATGAAATTATATTCCTGCTGTTCCCACAGAGCTACATTACAATCTTCATGTCAGAAGTATAATATGGCCGGTGGCTTTAGGGCATGCTTCTGTATAACCAGCCATAACCCATGATTATGTAGCCATGCTCACTGGCATCATATGTATATGTGTATTTATATAAGAACATGGCATTTTCAATGTTTGCTTCTTTACATGGATTTTTTTTGTTCTTTCATAAATATCCTAAATGAAGAAGATAGAGAGGAGTAGAATAATTACAGATACTGATAGTAACATCTATGCTGTGATTCATATCAAATTTTTTTTGTTTACTCAACCTAAGTAATAGTATTTCCTATAGGAACACAATCCCACTAGAGTTATTTAGATGTTTGGTGATGTATATTTATAAGACACGCACGTGTGTGTGTGTGTGTGTGTGTGTGTGTGTGTGTGAAGAATATTTTCTTTTATAGAAATGTAGCGTTCCCTACAACGTTTCTGTATTTCAAAACCATATTTGTAACTAATCTTGTGTACATTTATACTTTTTAAAATGTCAGTCTTCTTCACCTTTTTAACACTATTTTTTTTTCTGATACAAAGTTCTGATGTGTCATTTGTTGGCCTTGAACTTACAATGTGGAAAGTCAAAGCTAGCCTCCAGCTCTCAGTTGTATTGTTCCTTCTTCCTACTAGGTGAGACTACAGATATCTCTCACCATTTCCAGCCTTCCTTGCTTTGGCATTTAGATTGATTATTATTCTTTATACTCTGAAATATAGATATTAATCATTAATCACCTGGACAGTTATAACTAAAACAAAACTCCATATATGAAAAACAAAACAATAACAACAAATAAAACAAAAGTAAAAAATGGTATGTTTCTATCAATAGGATGTTCACTAAGAAAATAGTGCCATTAAAATAAATCTAAAAACTTCCTCATACTCTGATGCTCAATTATCCCGCAACTATCATGCATCTCTTGTGTTTCTGTTAAAATGGAGAAGTGCAACCAACTCAGTCCAGTGCATACCCACTGCATATGTTCAGAATGATGTTGAAAGAGATAGCCATGCTCTCACATCTGTGAGTCCTGCATAAAAGATGACAAATGTCTGCTTTTTCTTTCTCTTCCATATTCTTATAGATGCAGAAATAGATATTTTCCATTTCTTAACTGAGATCAGGAAAGTCTTTACTCCCATGAGACAGCTTAAATGCTTAAATACTTTTTGGTTGTCTGGTCAATGGAAGCATAACATCCTAAATCACACTCCAAGTTCTTCTTTCACAGACAGCAGAGCATCTCTTATTGTTCTACTTGCTAGATCTTTCCTTCAAACACTTTAAATTTATATAGAAACATCAGAAAGATAGTTGCTGTTAATTTTTGTTTTTGTTATTTAAGGCTTTGTGAATTCAGAGTTCTTAGAAAATGTATAGATTCAAACACAGAAGGAGGGAGGGGGAAGGAGGCAAGGAGAGAAAAGTAAAGGTAATAGTCTTAAGTTCCATCTGTAGACCTAATAAGCATCACTAAGCATCTGGTGACTGATGATAATATTATGATTCTGAAAGCCAAAGATATATTATCTCCCAAGTATTGAAATGAAATTTCATTTTCTATACTGTGTCCCAGGCAAAGGATATACAATATGACCACGTTTTAGTCATTTCTACAATGTCTATCAATGCCCTGGCCCAAAACAATTAAAATGTTCTCAGAGTGATAACAAACAAGACCACAAACTCTTTAAGAGTAGATTGAGGATGAGGAGTGGGATAATGAATATGATGATGTTGATGCCTTGTCTTTAAAGGCTTATATGGAAATTAAATAATGACTAAATCTTTTTCTAAAAACAATTGTATTTATTTGGTTATATTCAGAAGTTTATTTGGAGAACTATAATAGGCTATTAATACAAATATTAGTGACAGCATCAAATATTTGTACTACATGAGAATAGGCAAAAGAGAAAACATACAGGTGTCCAAGTTGAATTGGCAAAGGAGTAACAAACTGCAAAGCTCTTGGATTTTGTTTGTTTGTTGAGGTTGTTCATTGACATTTATTCTCTTATTAAGGTTTATTAAGACTTGGTCTCCATACACATGTGTGTGAGTGTGTGCATATGAGAGTGTGCATGTGTGTTTGTGTGTGCGTGTGGTGTGTGTGTGTGTTGTGTACGCACACATGGGCCCAAGTCAAGATCAGCAGACCACTCGTTAGAATCTGTTCTTTTCTTCTGTCATGTATATTCTAGGAATCAAACTCAGGTAATGTCTTAGTTTGTTTTTTATTGTTGTGATAAAGACCATGACCAAAAAAAATCTTGGGAGGAAAGGATTAATAAGGCTTACACATCCCAATGGCAGGCTTAGTGGCCAAAATCTTTGTCCATGGAATCAGTTCTTTGGCCTGGTGTGCATCTTTAAAAAAAAATGATAGTGTCTATTATTTTCCATACTGTACAAGGGACTTTTATATGATACTGTATATGTGCAAGTCGCTATCCTGAATGGTTTTTTGAAATGTAAAGAGAAGCACATAGACTTATAAAGTTTACCCAAAATCATACAGCTAGAGAGAGAAGAGAGTAATTTGAACAGAATCTATGCCAGCATGCATACTGTAATTTTTTCTGATATATTAGATGTCATTTAAGTGAGAATCTGTATACTCAGTCAGTTCAAAGCCTTCACATTGGGATGGTTCTCATTTCTCACAGTGATCCCAAGAAGCTGAAAAGCACTTTCCCTGAATTTTTATAAATAAGGCTGAGCAAATCAGTGTGGCAAGTACCCTAGAATACTAAGCTTTCCAGTGTTTTTGAAAACTTGCATATGTTTGTACATGATCATTGTTTCTAATTTACATCTAAAGAAGTCTTTGAAAACCATGTCTATGATGTGCTTTAGTTTAAAGAAGCAACTATTAAAATACAGGAATTAAGGGCTCAGAGGCATGCGATCAGGGCTACAGTCCCTAGGCCAGCCAGGAGCCAAGGCGTTCATGTCACAGGGATATACAGCAATGTTAAGGTATGGATCAGTGAGCAGCAAAACTGCAGTATAGGGCTGGTGGGACTCAAATGGAAAACAGAGGTGAAATAATGTTATACTGATTGCTTGGTGGAAAAGAGTCTACCCGCTGCCACATCTGATTTATGGAACAGATTGGAGTCGTAATGAAAGTCCAGCTATAGCTGACCTTATTCAAAGGAAGCCGCAACCCTTCCTGATGTGGAATCATGAATAAATTAACATGATGGAACCTTCTGTTTTACTCTGGAGCTCATTTTCGTTGGATGGATCACAATTTTCCCTAAGAACACACAATCAGAGAGTCAACGATGCCATTCATTTCCCTCTTTTACTTCCTCTCCCCAGCTGTATCTTTTACTTCAGAATAAGATTCTATTCTGTATTGTATATCTATTCTCATGATAAAAATTCTGAGAGAAATAAATATGCTTGAAATGCGATCATTTCATGGTGCTCTCAAGGTGAAAATCTTGCCATGCTCAGATGTCTTAAACTACTTAGAAATAATCTGAGCACAGCGTGGAGAATAGCATAAACCTTGTTGAAGAATGAGCATAGGACTTTCAGATATATTTAACTAGAGAGTAGAAAAGGTTCTGCTGTACTGAATTTCATTTTGTTTACTTAAAAAATATGATATGTTACTATACAATGGCTGTAGTATTGCCACAAGTGAAATTTAGACCAGACATATATATATATATATGTATATATATACATATATATATATACATATATATATATATATATAGGCAAACAGTAACTTTTATTTAGCAAAGTAAATATTGAAAGTATTTTATTAACGTAGCACACTGACTAGGTGGCTACATTAACCAGGTTATTTTTATAGAACTAATTATGCATTTCATAACTAAAGCATACCAAACTTATGTTGCAATAGTACATTTTTATTGAAAAAGGAATATTACATTTGGACATGAACTTTTGGATATTTGCTCATTATAATAAATTCATGGCTTTAATATGATTTTGAAAACCCTCTGTCTTACATCAAATGGTGGGTGAACATTAGTCAGCCTTACTTGTAGCTTCCATCAATATCACCATTTTGCAAGGAAGGTGAAAGTCCTGAGCATGGGTCATCAGGTGGATCTGTTTGCCTCTAATCTCACAAATGCTCTCTGAAGTGCTAGCAAGATAGATCAGTTGTAAAAACGCACATACTACTCGTACAGCAGACCTGAGAGATCTGTTATGAGCACCCACATGGGGTAATGTACAATTGCCGACAGCCCACGTTCCAAGGAATTGGACACCTTTTTCTAGCCTCTTAAGACATATACTCACATACAGACATTTACACATAATGAAAAATAAAATAAAATCATGCTTGAAAGCTCCCTTGTCCACCTAAACTTCAACATAATCAGAAAATGAAATGTATTAAGTCAGCCTTGAGTTTGAGGATTATCAGATTGGAGACCCTGTAGGCAAACTCATTAGCAGTCAGGCTGTATCTTTCAATGATTTCCAACTGATTCCTAAAATTTATATTAATGCACATGGTTTTGTTATATCATTCAGACTGGTCTTAAACTTGCAATTCTCCTGCCTTAAATCCCCGGTGCTGTATTTACAAGAATGCACTATCATTAGCCTGCAATTTATTTTGTACTTTAGGTTTCCTGAAACTTGAGGCTTTACTTGGGTTACAACCGAAGATGGAACTTAAAGTCCGCTTGTTAAATGCACAATTGGGGATTTACATCTTTTTCATGAAAAAGTATAGACATAATGAACAACACAGAAATGTATGAAATTTGTTTGGGTAAAATCTTCCCCATTGGCTAATAATTAAATATGATATTCTTGTGCCTTCTCATTTCCTGGAAATTCTTTCCTATTAATATTTAAAAAAAATCGTATTTACTGTAGTAACATTGTTGCTATTACAAAATATTAAAGATTACAAATAAGTGACATTCACTGTCATGCCCGTGTGTGAACACATCAGTTACTAGCTATATTCATTCACCCTTCTTCCCATCCAGCCTGTACACAGATCCAATCTGGCCCCATCAACTTTCTTGAGGATAATGTACTTACATTCCTCTTTAGGGCTAAATAATATTGAATTTTATATGTAGGACACATTTTCTTCATTCGTGCTGTGACAGGCATCTAGGTTAATTCTGTGCCTTAGCTATTGTGTCTATTGTTCTGATAAACCTACCTTATAGTCTGATTTCTTTTCCTTAACATGTATCTGTAGAAGTGGGATACAGCTTGAAATTATTTTGTTTTTCTCTTCAACTCTGGAATTCTTTGAGGACTTGGGATAGTTTCACTGAGTACTTTGGGGGAATTTGGGCAGTGCTTCTGCTAATCATTTAAATATTTATAATTAGTTATTTGAACGTCATCAGAAAATGAGCTCAGAGCTGTGCTTTTATTTGTTGGGAGATAGATTATTAGTGATTTTTACCTCACTACTTATTCTGTACTACCTTTTTATCTTTGTTGAAATGGTTGGTTATATATGTCAAGAAATTTGTGTATTTCTTGTAGAATTTCAAGGTGTTGGTATATGGATTTTTAGAATATTTAACAATATTCTGAATTTCATGTATCAGTTGTGATGTCTCCTTTTTATTTCTGATTTCATACATTAGTGCTTGTGTGTGTGTGTGTGTGTGTGTGTGTGTGTGTGTGTGTGTGTGTGTGTTCAAACTAAGGGATTATCAGTTCTTTTATTTCCCATATAACCTGTCTTCTATTTTCTCTTGTTTTTTTGCATAACAATTTACATTTGCTGCCATCTTCACTCCCCTCACCCCTAATTTGGATTTTAAATTCTTCTTTCTTTTCTGATGTCTAAGATGAGTCATTAGGTTGCTTTCTTTCACTTTAATAACTATTTTTAAAGTAGTCACTCATTGCCTATCAACGCCTTCTAGTTCTGCTTTTTACTTTATCAAGAGGTTTTGATGTATTTATTTCCGTTTTCAATTAAGAATTGTTTAAACTCTTCTGCTAACTTTTCTAGTGATGAGCTGTTGCCACAAAAAGGTAGAAACGTGTATGAATAATCCATATAGTTTCTCCTTTTTTTCTTTCTCTCCACTATGATCAGAAAACATAGAAGACAAGATTCCAATGTGTTTGAAATGGACGAGAATTGTTTTTAGACTTTGTGCTCTATTAAAGAGAAAGCTCTGTACATTGGTTAAATGTTTCTATGGCTGGTAGATGGAATATCTACTATGTCCATGTGATATATGGTGAAGATTTGTCATTGATTTTTCTCATCCATTGGTAAAAGTGAAATTTTAAAATCACCTACTGCGTGTGACTTGGACTCTATATCCGAGGCCCAGTAACTTTTGTTTCAAATATTTGGTGGTCTATTACTGAATGCATATACATTTATGGCTTTATATATTTATGCCTCAAACATTCCTCAGTAGCCTTGTTTATCCATCTATTTGTAGCCTTGTTTATTATATAATATTACACTTAGCCCTGAGAACACAATTATTTGTTCTCCTCTTTGATTTTTACTCTTTTACTGCAGAACTGCTCTCTTGGTGGCACGGTGACCCTGATTTGTAAATCTGCACTTTCTAACTAGTGCTCAAAGTATCAAAAACTGTTAAGTGAAAGCTTTGGGTTTGTGTCAGCTGTGTTAGTGATTTCCTCCTAGTTCTTTGGTATATTATTTGCTCATTTCTAACTCTCCTATAATTTGTGCAAGATTGATAATGTTTGCTTCCTTTCTATTTCTCTTGCATTCTTGTGGGGCTTATTCTTCTTGTTGTATCACAATGGTAGTTAAGTGGTTTCTTTTCAGACAATAGGGCTGGGAGGTATTTTGTAAGGATGGCCAGCTGGTCATGAAATTTCTTAGCTATTTATTATTTTAGAATGTATTTTCCAATTCCTTGGGGTAGCATGGCTAGTAAGGTCATCTTGTTTCAGAATTACTTTCTTTGCAGACTTGAAACTTGTCCTTCATTTTCTCATCTTAAAGTTCTGCTCAGAAATCTGCTGTTAGCCTATTAGGTTTGATGGGAGGTTTTGATGTTTTGTTTGTTTGTTTGTTTGTTTGCTGTTATTTTTGTTTAGTTGTTTTTCAAGATGAGGTTCCTCTGTTTAGCCTTCGTTGTCCTGGAACTCGCTTTGATGACCAGGCTGGCCTCAAACTCAAAGAGATCCTCCTGTCTCTAACTCCTGAGTACCGGGATTCAAGGTGTGTGCCACCACCAGCCAACAGTGATTTAGTACTTTTATCACCCATGTTTGTCTAGACGAAGAGAGCTGAGAATGAGAGCCTTCTTCTATTATTCATGAAGAGTTTGTTTGGTGTTTTTTTTTTTTTTGTTTTTGTTTTTTTTTTTTTGGATGGCTTCCGAACAATCTTGAATGATCTCTTATGTCTTTACTGTTTTTCCTCCATTGTTATGAAAGCCATATTTCAAAACACTTGAGCTCAATCTCTGAGGTTTCTTTGTTCTGTATCATCTACTTCCCCGTGGAGGCAGCCAATCAACATTTGCACCACATTAAGGAGCTTTACATCCCTCACATTTGAGATTGATTCTTTCCCAGGGTCTATGACTCTTAGAGCAGTTTCATTAAGAAAACTAGTTCTTCCTCAGGGTCACCCCTGCCTATAGCGCCTTGGAAATATTAAAAGTGAATTCTTTTTCCAGAGTCTGATGATTGCAAAGACTTTTAGATTTATTGCCTTTTAGGGTATAAGCCAGTAATGGTGGTAAAATGGTCCCTTTTCAAGTATTGTTACTGTGTGTGTGCACTGACTATTGCTGGGACTGTCTGAACCTTACTACCATCCCAGGGGGATCCCTCTCAGTTGTAGAGTCCTGAGATTCTGCTTTCCTTGCTAGTCTGCTGTCACTGGTCTCTGGATATAAGTAACTCTGACTTTCTGCTCTAACATGGAGTAGTTTCCTGGGGTCACTTATGTTAATATATATATATATATGAAATATATATATATATATATATAATATGTTAATACACTGTTATTTTGATTCTTTGTGGATTATCAGGTAAATCCTGGGTGCCTTAGCCATTTTATAGCTCTCAGAGGACTTGTATATTTTTGAAATATATGCAGATTGTTACATAAATTTTGTTTTATAGTGGGATATTCACTTTGTCTGCTTCTGTGGCACTGACCACATCCATTGAGGGGTGGAGCCAGGGGCAGAAGTGACCTGTGGAACTAGGTCTGAGGAGGAGCTAGGAACACTCTCTTTCCAGTGGGACCTGGAGAGAAGAGCATCTGGTTCCAACTGCTGTGTTCATCTGTCTATGTTGTGAGTTATTTCTCCCTGAATAAACATCTATTAAACCTATTTGTTTATCGTGATCCTTATTAAACCGCAATATCTGGTGTCAGAAGTGGGATTCGAAACCACGTTTTATTATTAGTACTCTGTTGACATGAGACACTGTTGCTCCTGACAGTACCATGCACTTTCCCAAAAATATGTTGGACTCTGTTGTTGCTCCATCTGGAGTTCATCCTCGCTTCGGCTAATGGCCTCTTGGGCAAGGAACTGCCTCAACCTTGACCACTGATTTGGACATGCAGTCCTATGTGCTTGCAGGAGACAAACATAGAAGACTGCTGAACCTTGCCAAGTCAGGGTAAGACAGCCCTTCTACCTCCCTGCTTTTGTTGTGGTCTGTCAAATACTCTTGGCCTTAACCAAAACTGGCTGTACCAACGTTGCTGTGAGACCTTGGGTGACTGTACAGGTAGCTTGCTGTTTCTGTCTTCGAGGCATCTTTTGGAAGTTACCCATCCACACTTCCTGTCTACCCTAGTATCATTATTTTCCTTCTCAGGTCTTGATGAGGTTGTAGATTAAACTACCACAACTATATATCTTCCTAGTTAGATATGTTATGTACTAGACTTAAGCTTTCAAGCTAAGGACAACTCTATTGTAAACTCCCTTATGCCTTCACCCTAGGACTAGATATGTTTGTGGTTTTGTTCTCAATTTTCCTCTTCTTAGAGCACACTTGTTATTCACTGTTTTGTATACAGTTTTGTATCAAGCTTAAATCTTTTCTTTAGACTAAAAGGAGAATTGTAGTGGGATATTCACTTTGTCTGCTTCTGTGACACTGACCACACCCATTGAGGGGTGGAACCGGAGCGGAAGTGACCTGTGGAACTAAGTCTGTGGAGGAGCTGGGGAATGCTCACTTGCTGGTGGGACTCAGAGAGAAGAGCATCCGGTTCCACCTGCTGTGTTCATCTGTCTATGTTGTGAGTTATTTTCCCTGAATAAACATCTATTCGGCTTATTTGTTTATCCTGATCCTAATTAAAATGCAATATTGTTTTGTTTGTTTTTGTTTTTGTTTTTCAAGAGAGGGTTTTTCTGTATTGTTTTGGAGCCTGTCCTGTAGTTCTGTAGACCAGGCTGGCCTCTAACTCATAGAGATCAGCCTGTCTCTGCCTCCCTAGTGTTGGGATTAAAGATGTGTGCCACAAATGCCTGGTGATTATTACATAAATTTTATCTCAATAAATCACACATGTTATCAGCAATGCCCTATGTAGATTCCTTTAAAATAATAGTAAAATTAAAGAGATTAGATATACCAAGACACATGATCAATATAAGCATCTTGGGCCCTAGTACAGCTAATAGATTCTAAAGTGTCCTGGTCTCCTATCTAGGCATCTTCCAGCCCTATTTTCTAGTTTCCAAGTGGTCACTGTTGTCCTTGCCACCTGTAGATCCCCCAGCATATGTAGAGTAACTGGGGCTACAGATAAAATCACTGGAGTTTCCAGGAGCCATGGAAACTGAGTTGAGATCAATAACTCCTGTGTAAACAATTGATTTGCAATCTGCCACAATAAAATACAAGCAAACATATGTATGATGTTTTACTGTTTCATGTTATGTCTATGTTTATACAAAAGACATTTTCTTATTGTTGGGAAATATAAGATAACACAACCAAAATATGAATTGTTTTCTGATTTTGGTAACATTTAGAAAGTGAACATGCTTTTAGCATTGTAGATAATGTCAGACTTAAAAATTGACCCTTATGTAAATGAAGCAGAAGGGCAGTCATTTAAATAAAAGAAGTAAGTGACAAAGGAGTAGGTACACAGTGAATATAATGTACGATCCACAAACTTGGCATATGCAACAAATACTCAGATTTTATTTTGTCAAAAGCAATTGTAATCTGATCCAGACCCTAGCCCTTCCACATCTTCATTCTAGCCTACAAAGGGCTCAGGAAACCAATGGGGCCTTGGGTGTTTCCACTGATACCTGTCTCACTAACTACCAGGAATGTTCATTGTCTTCTCTGTTGCTTCCTTTAGTCTTGTTTAAAATGAAACACTTGCCATGTGATTCAGACCTCACAGCATGATTCTGCCCACATGGTCCTCTGCCTCAATATTACCTTTTGGGAATCTCTCTTGGAGTTCCTCTCTTCATGTATTCCTCCTTCCCACTCCCACGGTCTTCTTTCCATTTGGCTGTTGTAGCCATTTTACTCAGTGAGTTTAAGTTTTATAAGAGAAAAGTCACCTAATACTAAAAAATAAGCACATAATGGGGTTATATAATTTGTCCGCCTTTTACAGATGAAAACCTGAGGGCACTATGGCTTGAATAGTTTACCCAAGGGCACATGGCTACTCAGTCAGTGGAAGTTTTGAACAGACTAGCATTTGAGTGTTCTAGTTGCCTTGTTAAACACAGAGAAATCAAATGCTTCAAGAACAGGAAAGTTCAAAGAAAAGAGCATTCACACTGTTTTGCATTTGGCTGGTATGTGAGAAAGCTTTGTCTATCCATCTGTGAGCATTTCTAGAGTCAAGGCAAACATTGGTACAAGTAGCAGGACACACCTTGCTAGGAGTTGGGTTTCTGCTACTCTGTGCTTTCATGGCTTATTTGTGCTATCCCTGCCAATACTGAAAATGCACTAAGATACATTCCTGTGTCCTCCACCAAACTGTAAAATAAAGTAACTCACCTTTGAAGTAAGTGAAATTATCTGCCCTTCAGCCCATCCATTTCATTTGCCATCTCTGGTCAGGGCCATTTGTTCACCAGAAGAATTCAATGGGTTCAGCAGTTTTCTGGAGATTCGCATCATGTACTGTGATGATAAAGGCAGAAAAGACACATTCCTCAAGGGATTTCTATTGTGAAGGATTGTGTGGCTGGGACACTGTTCCTCTCTGTGTAATTTCTAATGTAGAGTTGAACACTGCATTGCTGCTATGTAAGAGATGAGCAGAACGTCTAAACTAGCTAAAGGTAGATGACATCCCAATTTCATACACTCAGAGGCATCTGCTAGGAGTACCTTGCAGGGAAATACATATGCAGCCTCGTATTTTCCTACCATTAAAAATCAAAACAGGAGAAACTTGTTCCAGTCTCAGTGTTAGGTTTAAACAATCACCTGGCTAAATATCCCAACCCTTAAAACCTAGTATTACTTCATCAGACATTTGCATGCTATTGTTACACAAGAATCTGTGCAATAATTATCTTCCCCAAAGATTTTCTAAATAAATCTATGATGGTATTTCTAACTAGCAAAACAATAGAGTGTGACTACTCTTTGTTAAGCTTCTGTAAGAAAATTACATGGTGTGTATAAGGGCATTTTCATCATAATTAGTCTTTTTCTAATAGCAAAACTTCAAATATATTTCTGTGTAGGTATAATAACAAAGAATTTTAAAAACCAAGTTTTTCTAAAATTAAAGATTTTCTTCTAGTTCACTAATGTTTATGCAAAGATTACTTTCAAATGCATGCCATTGTAATATGTAATACTAAATTTACCTTGCATTAAAGAAAAAAATCACAATTTAGTGGATCTTTTTTTTTCTTTTTCAATGTCTCATTTGGAAATACTGTTCAGGTTGAGAGAATTAGTTTTCCTTCTCATACTTCTTCTTTGATGGTGGTCTTCTTCTTATGAATAGATGTCATCCAGAGTGGATGTCCAGCAATCATAGAGCATGATGCTAATTATTTACATAATGGAAAAAGTGTTAGATGGACAGCAAGTACATGGGATAAGAAGTGGAATAAGTGGGAAGAAGTGAAAGTAATTTCTATAATCAGTTCCATTTGTAATTATAGATAATTTGCATTTTCCCAGAATCCCTTCTCACTTGTGGTCAAGAAAGCTGACACTATGGATCAGACAAAATAAATGTTGTATGTTAAACATGTCATTGTGTGTATACAAGTTTGTACACACACACACACACACACACACACACACACACACACACACACATATATATATATATATATATATATATATATGTAATGGCAGATTGCTGTTAGGATATTATCTGGCTTATGAGAACTAACCACTGTTCTAGGTCTGTAAGACTTTGGTTTGGTAATTTGTTTGTTTTTTTAATTTTTTTTATTTATTATGTATACAGTGTTCTGCTGGCATTTTTGCCTGCACACCAGAGGAGGGCACCAGAGCGCATTTTAGATGATTGTGTACCACCACATGGTTGCTGGGAATTGGACTCAGAACTTCTGGAAGAGCAGCCAGTGCTATTACCTCTGAGCCATCCCTCCCTCTCCTGGAGATATATATTATTAGTTTAAACAAATTAAAGAAAGAAAGTTGATGGAATATTTTGGTGAATGTGCTTTTTCTTTTTTCTTTTCTTTTCTTTTTTTTCATTTTATATCTTTAAAGAGATTTGTTTTTTATTTTATATCTCAAACCCAGTTTTCCCTCCCTCCCTCCCTTTCTCCTACCCCCACCACTTTTCTCATTCCTCACCCACTCCTCAGAAATGGTAAGGCTTTTCCTAGGGAGTCAACAAAGTTTGGTATACCAAGTTGAGGCAGCATCAAGACCCTCTCCACTGTATCAAGGCTAAACAAAGTATCCCAGCATAGGGAATGGGCTCCAAAAAGCCAGTTCATGACCCAGGATAATTCCTGGTGCCACTGCCAGAACACTCCCCCAACAGATCAAAGCACATAACTGTCACCCACATTCAGAGGGTCTAGTTCAGAACCATGCAACTTGCCCATAGTCCCTGAGCTCCTACAGCTCAGGTCAGCTGCCTCTGTAATTTTCCCCATCGGGCTCTTAACTCCCCTTGCCAGTGTCCTTTTCCAAAAATGATAGTCCCACCAATGAAATAAAAAAAAAAATTCAAGAACATGTTTTTTGTTTTGTTTTGTTTATACTTCAACAAAATATGTAAAATTTCCTCAAATACACCTCTTTGGAGGTGCTTTCAAATTCAGTTGTTTAAGGGCAATCAATGAGCAATATATCATCAGTAGTATCACCTATTTGTATTTCTGCCAGGTCCCCATTTCTTTGTCCATTGGTACCTAAATATGTGGACCTTCTAATCTTTAAAGGACTCAATAGAGGAAAGAATTTTCAATTAGTCACATTTTATGGATTGGATATGAAGTGTACCCCAGAAGACATGTATATGTAGAGTTTCTTCCCCAACTGAAGGGAGTATTGAGAGATGAAATGTGTTGATCAATATACACTAGTAGATTAATTTCTTGGAGAAAGTAAGTCATTGGGTGACATATTTTTAGTGGGACTAGCACCTCAGACCCTCCCTGTCTGTCTCTTTTGGCTTCATGAATACCATAAAATGTTCAGAATATACCAACATCCTCCCCCTGCCAGGTGTTTTATCTGAACTAATACCAAAAGTCCTGGACTGTGAAAACTCTAAAACCATGAACGTAAATATATCATTTCTCTTTGAAATTTATTGTTTTTCATGTGTTTTAGCACAGCAATGAAAAGCTATTGAATACACCATAATACAAACAATACACCGTATATAGAAAACAAACTATGGGATTTAATCCTTATTTAAATAACAAATATTGTAGACTTTATTAATCCTGTTTTACATCCAGAAAATATCAATTTTGTGGTATGTAGGAGAATTGTCCAAATATGTAACTCGTAGGTAAAATACCGAAATAAGTCCCCAGGATTCTTTCTGATGGAGGGACCCAGATTTCTATTCTCCATACTTGAGCTGGCTGTTCCAGTGAACATAGACAGGAGATAAGTCAATGCTTTTGGCCACTGTAATACAGCATGTTTACTTCTGTTCTCTTTTCTTGCCTCTGCTGTTTTCCTGGAATGAACTCATAATTCACACTTATATTATATTTTTTATTATCGGGTATATCTTATAAAAATATTTTTTGCATTTATTTTATTAGTATATGTTTATTAGTACATATCCACTATACACAAAAGGTTTTACTGTGGCATTTGCATGCATGTGTATAATGTGCTTGCACCACATCAACCCTGTTACATTGTCTTGTCCCCCTCCCACTCCTACAGATTTATTCTCTCCCCAACTAGTACCTTTTTTCTTTCTTTCTTGCCTTTTATTTGTCTTGCTTTGTTTTGATTTGATTTGTTTTGACTACTCACTGAGTTTCTTTAATTTTGCTCAGAGGAACATGAGTGGAGGAGTTGTTTACAGAATCCAGGACATCTTACTTATAGCTATCCAATTGAGAAGATGTTTCTCCCCTCCCCCAGTAAATCTTAACGATGAATATATTTTTACAGTAAGTGGTCAAGTACTAAATTATTCTCCTGTAACATATCTTGTTCTTACTCTTCTATTTCTCTAAACTGACTTAAGAGAAGTTATCTGTAAAAATAATAAAAATTTAAAGTAACTATCTCCAGTCTATTTTGTGTTATCATAACAGAATGCCAGATAGATTGTGACCAGAAATTTATCTAAAATCCATTAGTTCTGAAGGAACTGCATCTGTTAAGGTCTTCTACCTGTGCCATCTCATGATGAACAGCAAATGCAGAGAGATCAGGAAAGAGTTTGGTGTGATTTTATCATCACTCTTGTGATGAAAAAACTCACTTCCTTAGAAACCATTGCATTCTCATCCATGAGAATCCTTAGCCTGGCAGCCTCTTGAGAACTGTTCTCTCCTCATCGTTGCAGTACTGTTGGCGATTCCAGAAAACAGCTAGGCATGCTCACCCCTACCCACAGTCTCAGCTCTCAACAGGCAGAGGCTACATGCTCGTGATACCTGGTTTTGTGAGAATTCATATACACATATATGCCCATGATATGTGGTTTTGTGAGACTGACTTAATTTGCTCATATGATTAACTCCAATTGTGTTTATTTTGTAGCAAATAGAACAACTCCATAATGCTTTATGGCTTAAAAATATTTTTCTGTGTATAAATACCAAATTTTCTTTTTATATTCCTCTACTTTTAGACACTATTACTTAGCTATTGTAAAAAGTTCTGGAAAACATTAATGTGCAATGTGATGTTGATTCTTTGGGATAAATAAGCAGAAGTGGTACAGCTGAGACATTAGGCAGACATATTTTTCAAAGTTTTTTTTGTTTTGTTTTGTTTGTTTGGTTGGTTGGTTTTTTGTTTGATTTTTGTTTTTTATTTTAACTCCATACTGATTTCCTTCAAGGCTGGACTGGTTTACATTCCCACCATCTATATATAAAAGGGTTCTTTTAATCACATACTTGCCAGCATTTGTTGTTGATTTCTACATTTTTTTAGATTTGTTTTTATTTTATTTATGTGTGTTTATGTACCTGGACCTCTCCGTGTGTCTGCAGGTGTCCTTTGATGTGAGAAGCCCCAGATTTCATGAAATTAGACTTATAGGTGAGTGTGCAAAGCCTCACATGAGTCCTGAAAACCAAACTTAGCTCTTGAGGAGCAATGTGGGCGTTTAAACATCTCTGCACCTCCACTGTCTCCTTAAACTTCCTTCTTTCAGTTATATTCAAAGGTTTTGGTGGTGCTGATGGTGCATGTGTGAGCACTTGGTTGGTTTTGTGGGAATTATGAATGGGATTATTTCTCTGATTTCCTCTTATCTTTTTGGCTATTTCTTCTGCCTAGTGTTTGTACTGGTTGTGTCTTGTCACTGACATAACCTGGAGAAGAAATCTTAGTTGAAAAAATGCCTCCATAAGATTAGCCTGTGGGCAAGTCTGTGGGGCAATTTCTTGATTGATTGATGTAGAAGGTCACAGCCCAGTATAGGTGATGTTAACCCTGGGCTGTTGATGATGGGTTCTATTAGAAAGCAGGGTGAGCAATCGATGGGGAGCAAACCAGTAAACAGCACTCTCAATGGCTTCTGTATCAGCTCCTGCCTCTAGGTTCATGCATTGAGTTCAAGACTTCATTTTGCTTAGTGACTTGTTATGACCTGAGAGTTATACACTGAAATAGACCCTTTCTTTCCCAAGTTGCATTTGTGTGTGTTTTATGACAGCAATAGACACCCAACTAAGATGTTGTTATCATTAAATTGATAGGATCTAGAACAAATGAGGTGAGAAACATTCAGGTCTAAGGGAATTTTGTGGGTAGGACAAATTCTGAACATGCCTATGGGGAAATATGACATTTTCAGGTGTCACAGTCCACTGTAGGTGTCGCCATTCCCTTGGTAGGGTATCTTAATTAAAACAATCGACCAACAGGGACAACTTTGGGTAGACAATATCTTATTTAGCCCTTCTTCCCAGGAGATCCCAGACAAGGCAATAGTTAAAGATAATCAAGTTTTTCCTGACTTGTCAACTTGACACACAAACATACCACTTCTAAACCATAAACTTCTATTCTTTACCCCAACCTCATAATGAAAACTAAAGTCCACCTTTAAAAGTTCAAAGTCTCTTTTTAAAAGCAGGTAATATATAAACATAATATATAAACATATGATTCTTATTATATAAATGGAAACAAGTCATCAGGAGGAACAATGAGATCAAAATACAACACAAATCAGAGCAATTATAAAATCCTATACATCCATGGCCAACATCTGGGTCTCATCTCCTAGGCTCAAAAAGCTCAAGTTGCCCTACCCATCCAACTCTGATACCTGCAGCACACACAGCTTCTCTCTTAGGCTGAAGCTGGCCCCATACCACACCTGCAACTCTCCTTGGCAGTTGTCCCTTAGTTGTAGCATCCGCAGTATCTCAGAATCTCCATTGCAATTGAGGCTTCACCTTCACAGCTTTATGTAATTGTCTCTCAGGGCCTCTCAAAGGGACTCCAACTTTGCCAAGCACTGTTATACTTCAGGGTTTTTTCTACAACCAGCTCTATCATGAATCTGCATACCTTTAGAACCAGTCCACATAAACAATGCTTACATTGCCAAATTCTTCTGCTAGCTCCCAATGTAGCTCAGTCTCCTTGGACCACAGATGTATTGCCTCAGTGTGTTGACCTCAAGGAAACACTTTCCTATTGTGCCAATGAACCACAGGAAGTTTCACTTCAGCTGTGCTGATGTCTTTAATAATTGCAGCTGTACCTTCAGCCCTAGCCTAATCACCACACATGGATTCTTTGCCAAGAGTATCACATGAATAGCAACCATCCCTGTGTCTTATTAAAAATAAAAACAAAACTCTGTTCCTCTCTAAAATGTTCTAAGTCAGACCTTGACTGTCCACACATCTCCCTGCATTCTTATTTTCCAAGGTTTCTCTAACACGGTTCATTAAGCTCTCCTTTCAGCATTTGGCGGCTTTTCTGACCCAAAGTTCTAAATTCTTCTACAGCTAATAACAGCCCACAGTCCGCATGCCATGAAAAGGACATATTCAGTTTTATTGCAGTGACCACCTCAATTCCTTGGTATCAATTTCTGTCATCATTTCATTTTTGTTCTGTGATTTAAAAATAAATACCCTAACAAAAAGAAGCAACAGAGAAAGGATGTGTTTCAGTTCAAACTTCCAATTTACAAACCATCACTGTGAGGATGTTGAGGAAGGAATTTCAAATGGTTTGTCATATCACATCCTGTCCAGAGAGGAAAGAAATGAATGCATATGTCTTCACTTGCTTCTGAAGCCTTCTTCCCTCATACAGTTTAGAAGGCAATCAGGGCATGGTACTTCCTACAGTGGACTGGATCCTCTGACATCAATTAACTTAATTAGAACAATCCCCCCAACCTAATGTAGATAATCCCTCATTGATTATCTTTCCCCAGGAGGTGTTCAGCATTTATTGTGTCAAGTTGACAATTAAATCTAACCACAAGGAGGTCATGGAATACTGTTCCACATGTTAGAGCAGCTGAATCTAGGCAATGTGTATCTGGTGAAATTTTCTGCAAGGAGGCCATGAAATACCGTTGTGTGAAGCTGTGAGTTTGAAAGCTTAAATTGCAATGGTGACTTCGGAATATTGGAGGACTGGAGATGCTTGGCCTAAGTACACATAATGATAAATAGCTGTGGGCAGCAGCAGAGATGGCCTAAGGGGGATATTATGTATACTGACGCAGTCAGAGCTGGAAGAGTGGGACTACCCATTGCCTTCTGAATTCAATTAATTACATTATAAGCCCTGGACACTGAATACTGTCTGAAAGATTTGGTCTTTGCTGGATTTTTGTCTATCTTTGGCCAAAGTCATTCCTTACAATGCCTGATTCTTCGGCTTTGAAGTGAGAATGTTCAACCAGTATCATTAAGATGTGAGGTGGAAATAGTTTGTTCCCTATTTTTTTAGGAGCTCACAATGGACAGTTTTCCTGGAGCCTCTGATGAGATGTGGACCAAATTTTGAATTGTTAGAAGTATTAAAGATTATAAAGAAATTTGAAGTTGGATTATATTTTATATCAGGAGTCACAAGTGAAACTTTGAAAATAAGGGATAGAAGATTATGATTTAAAGTGACATATTTGAGTAGCAGGTGGACAAGTAAGAGAGTTATACTGGTTATTACTAATTGTCAGCTTCACAAGACCTGGAACCTTCTTTGGGGGACCATGTATGTCTCTCTTAGGGTCCTCCTTGTTTCCTAGCTTTTCTGGCTGTGTGGATTGTAGGCTGGTAATCCTTTGCTCTGTCTAAAATCCATATATGAGTGAGTACATACCATGTTGTCTTTTTGTGACTGGGTTACCTCATTCAGGATGGTTTCTTCCAGTTCTATCCATTTGTCTCTGAATTTCAAGATTCCATTATTTTCCGCTGACTAGTACTCCATTGTGTAAATGTACCACATTTTTTCCATCCATTCTTTGGTTGACCCACATCTAGGTTGTTTCCAGATTCTGGCTATTACAAATAATGCTGCTATGAACATAGTTGAGCAGATGTCCTCCTTGTTGTGTGAATGTGTATCCTTTAGTTATATGCCTAAGAGTGGTATTGCTGGATCCTGAGGTAGATTCCTGTTTTCCTGAGCTTGCCACACTGATTTCCAAAATAGCTGTGCAAAGTTGCACTCCCACCAGTAGTGGAGGAGTGTTCCCCTTTCTCCATATCCTCTCCAGAATAAACTGTCATTGATGCTTTTCATTATAGCCATTATAGAAGTGTAAGACGGTATCTCAGAGTTGTTTTGATTTGCATTTCCCTGCTGGCTAAGGACACTATTGTAAGTGTATTTCAGCCATTTTAGATTCCTCTATGGAGAATTCTCTATTTAGTTCTGTACTCCGCTTTTTAATTGGATAATTTGGTGTTTTGGTGACTAGCTTCTTAAGTTCTTTATATATTTTGGAAATCAGCCCTCTGTTAGATGTGGGGTTGATAAAGATCTTTTCCCATTCAATGTGCTGCCATTTTATTTGTTGACTGTGTCCTTTGCCTTATAGAAGCTTCTTAGTTTCAGGAGGTTCCATCTATTAATTATCAATCTCAGTGTCTGTGGTATGTTCAGGAAGTGTTCCACTGTACAATTCATTCAAGGGTATCTCCCACTTTCTCTTATAGGAGTTTCAATGTGGCTGGATTTATGTTGAAGTCTTTAATCCATTTGGACTAAACTTTTGGGCATGTTAATAGATACAGATCTATCTGTACTCTTCTACACATCAGTATCCTGTTATGCCAGCACCATTTGTTGAAGATGTTTTCTTTTTTTCATTGCATAATTTTAGCTTCTTTGTCAAAAATCAGGTGTTTACAGGTATGTGGATAAATATCATCATTTTAAATTCAATTCCATTGGTCTACATGTCTGTTTTTGTACCGATACCACACTGTTTTCATTACTATAGCTGTATAGTTGAGCTTCAAGGCAGGGATGGTGATGCCTCCAGAAGTTCCTTTATTGTACAGGGTTGTTTTTGGCTATCCTGAGATTTTTTTTTTTGGTTTTCCGTATAAAATTGAGTTTTGTTCTGTCAATGTTTGTGAAGAATTGTGCTGGGATTTTGATGAGGATTGCAATGAATCTGTAGATTGCTTTTCAAAAGATTGCCATTTTTACTATGTTGATCCTACCTGTCCAAGAGCATGGTCACTACTTCTTCTGATAGCTATTATTAAACTTTCCCCAGTTTATTTCCTGTGAATTCTAGCTAAGCATACCTGCATGTCAACTAACACTGTGACTGGCACTCTTCCTTAATCTAATACTTATTGTAGCTTTTATTGCACTGTTGTTCGTGATATCAAGTGGAGTTGGTTTCACTTTTTTATATAGATTTAATTAAGTATTTTGGTAAAAAGGATTTTGTTTAATTAACAAATGGGATATCCTCATACAGAAACATTAGAATCACATCCCAATTAATCACACTGAAAAATCACTTAGAGACTTTCCAAATCAACAGGGGTTGAATTATATCAAGTAGTGTTTTTGCTATATAGAGTACATTCTGTTTCCTCTGGGAATAATAGAGTAACTATCAGAAAAAGCTCTTAGCCCACTACACAAACTCATTTGCTTTGGGATTTCACCTCATCTCTTACAAAAACAATGTGTATATTAAGTGACTTAACTCTTAACCATGTAATTTGCTTGAGAGTAGGCATATTACTTAAGTCAGTTCATTCAAACAACAACTTGTGACTTTTTCTGGAACAGCAAATCTCCTTTTGCAAGGTTATGAATAACACAGTGTTTAGTCCCAGAGACTGCTCACAGGGGCATTGTAACCTTGAGAGGGCAGCATTAGGAGAAAACTGGATAGTGGTGAAGCCAGGGAAGAAGCAGAACAAAAGTGTGTCCTTGCTGAGAGTCTAAAGCAACTGACCCCCGTCTGTCTGAACTTAGTAGCATCAGTTGTTGTTATAGTTAGGGTTTCTATTGCTGGAATTAAAAAAAAATTCACCATGACCAAAAGCAACTTGGAGAAGAAAGTGTACGCACAGGTCATAACTCTTAGCTTACACTGCTTCACTCAGGGAAGCTGGGCAGGAACTCAAAGCAGGAACCTGGAGGCAGGAACTGGAGCAGAAGCCATGTGGGAGTGCTGCTTACTTGTTTGCTTGCATGCTCATAGCTTGCTGAGACTAGTTTCTTAACCATCCAGGACCTACCCAGAGTTAGCACCCCTCATGATGGGCTGGGCCCTCCTATGTCAATCATGAGGTGAGAAAACACCCCCACAGACTTTTCTGTTGGCCGATCTGGTTGGGGCGTTTTCTCAAATGAGTTTCCTTCCTCCTTTGAGACTAGCTACTATCAAGCTGACAAAAACTAAGCAGTACACTAGCTCTTCAGCTGAATGACCTAATGTGTTTGTCTGGCTTAGTCACTGTGAATTCATTTGCTGGTACATGGTTCTGAAGTATTTTTAATTAAAGCAAAGGGCTCTTTTTGGTGAAAATTCTGTCTCATCTCACTTGTGCAAAAAGCACAAGGAAGAGAGCAATGGTACATGCATGAACCAGCAGAGAGAGAGGAAGAGAGAGAGAGAGAGAGAGAGAGAGAGAGAGAGAGAGAGAGAGAGAGAGAGAACAAAGAAAGAAAGAAGAAAAGAGAGAAAGAAAGACAGAAGGAAGGAAGGAAGGAAGGAAGAAAGAAAGAAAGAAAGAAAGAAAGAAAGAAAGAAAGAAAGAAAGAAAGAAAGAAAGAGAAAGAAAGAAACCTCTCCAGGATAATCTGGATAGAAAGGAATACATTTGATGGCTTATTTGGTTTGTGTTAGGATATGGATCATTTTCAATGGATGTAGAACAATTATTTAGAGCTACACTAATTTGGAATCCTTTCTTGGGTCCAAATGACTTTCAGGCAGGAAACTCTTGATGGCAAGTAGACTCTGATTTTTATATGTTGTAAACAGAGGTAAACATTCAGGAGCTCAAAAAAAGGAAGTTTTGTGTCTTTTTAACCATTCATGTGGAGACCAACAGTCTAGCAACAATAGCTAGCTCTAGTCCTTGTGGGAACACTTGAATACCCTCCCTTCTTATATCTGGCAAAGCCTCCTGTCCATCTCTTATTATTTGGCCTTCATTTCTGTTCCAGCCTTTAGACGAAAAGAAAAAAAGGGAGAAAAAAACACTTTCCTTTACAAAATATGATTTTGCAGAGCTGGTTGTTTATATTAATGCCCTAATCTCTACAGTTTAGTCAAAGTCAAGCTTGCAAAGTTGAGAAAGACAGTGTCTGACCAGATTTGTCTAATTGTCCTTACAATATAGATGTGTGACAGTGGAGAAAATGTGAGTGTGTATCACAGATATTTCGCCAATTCCTTATAAATTAAAAAATATATTCTTATAAAAGTGTTCTATCTATATGTCTGCCTATCCCTTATTTACCAGTCTACCTTCCATCTATCTGTATGTGTGCACCTACATATCCATTTCTAGTTACTCCATATAGGATTTCTAATTTTCAAGTGATATGGTAAACTAATAACTCAATTTCTAAACTATGAAACTAAATGTATACATTTTACTTTATAATTTTCAGTAAATTAAGAAGGAAACTATTTTCATTTCAATGAATTGTATTTATACAAATTGACTAGGTATATAACATATTTTTGAAAAATTCACAGATTTATCAATTTTTATTTTACATGTATGTGTGCTTCCCTTGAATATATGCATGTGTGGCGTGTGTGAGCCTGGAGGTTACATAGATAGGATGAGGGTGCTGGTTTCTCTGGAACTGGTGTTTTGGATTGTTTTGAGTCACCATGTGGGAGTTAAGAACCAAACCTAATCCTCTGCAAGAGCAAAAGTATTCTTTACTGATGACCAATTGCCACTGCCCCAATATTAGCTTACTTCTTAATTTCACTTATATTTTGTTTTTTGTTTTTTGTTTTTTCTTTCTTTCTTTTCATTTCCTGGCATGAAAATGTGATAAGGATGAAGTTTCTTGAATGAGGCTATTAGTCTATTAACTTTGCTTCTGGGGAATTATTTATTCAAAGTTATTTTTCATTAGGAGCAGTGGGCATAATTTTTATCTTTATGGCCTTTCGTAATCCGTTTTGTAGTATCCAGTAATTGAATGACTATTACTCTAGGTGTGATTTAAACACACAATAGTGATATCATGAAAATCAGCCTGAGTGCATGAGGTAGAAAGCAAAGGGGCTGACTGTTAAGTCAGGACAGAGGTTTGCATTACCTAATTTCCTGGGTCCCAGAGAGTAAGATTTAGGTATTTCTTATAGGAAAGGTAGTGAAGGTTCCAAGTAGCATCATTCTGGGTGAAAAAGAGGGAAACAACCCAGTCACCTCCTGATGGGTTTATTTTTTTTTATTATTTTTAATTTTAGATCACTGCATCTTTAATACCCTGCTTGTCCCAGGTAATGTCTTAAGTTCTCTACTTCTGACAGCTCCTTGGTTAATGTCCCTGCCAGTATCTAGCAGATAGGAAACCTGGGCCTTAATAAATGATAAAACTGTCCAGAAAAACAAAACAAAACAAAAACAAAGCAAGAACCTGTTTTTCTTTTTTCTGACCTTAATTTATACGAATTACACCAAGTTTGGGACAAAGGGAGGCTAAGATAAAATATTTATCTTGTAGATGATCTCCTACTAACACCACTTTCATGTCTCAGAACCACCTGGAACTATAGCCCCGTAGGGGGTGATACCCATTTCTGTACTCTTTGGGGACCTGCACTGACTGACACATAATCATCCATACAGAATCTCCCTCCCTCAACCCCTCCCTCTCTGTCTCTTTCTCTCATGCATGCATACATCATATCATGTCACATCACATATACATAAATGTAAATAAATTAATCTTTTAATAAAAAGAGAAGTATGGAAGAAAGATTTGTCTTGATAAGAAATAACACATGATTTTGGAACTGGCATGTCTAATCTCTGTAAGCCATGAGCTAATGCTGGATAGTGGAACTCAGTAGGGCATGTCAACATGTGATAAATGAGACAGAATTCTATGTAGAGTGCTGAGACAGAATTCCTTCTTTATTACCAGGAGCCCTTGGTTTTTGTGCATAAAATCTTGAGTTGGTTTGATGAAGCCCATCTGTTTTATGGAGGTCAACCTACTTCTCTCTAAGTCAGCTGTTGTAAATGTCAACCACATCTATAGATGCATCAAAACTGATTTAAAGAGCTGAGCATCATAGTCTAGTCAGGCTAACACACAATTAACCATACTAGGCTTCCAGAAAACACCTCTCATATATATGCTTTTCTCCTGAACTTGTTTGACTGTAACAACACAGAAGCAAAATGGAATTAAAGAAACTGTATTTAAGTTCCATGCCTTTTTTGAGGAGATTATATATGAACATACTTTTTTCCCAAGACATAGATTGAGTTGAAAGTCATGAAAAAATAAACCTTTCTTTGATGATTGATCTCCAGGTTAGCAGTCAGAGGAAACTGGAAAAAAGACAATGGATTATGGATGCCTATGCTTATAGTTTGCAGTAAAAATTGAAGGCGTGTTCTTGCCCTGGTTGGATTAAGGAGGTGGGATTTCTGAAAGATGTAACTTTCAACCACAACTGTACCTTCTGTGGGGTTAGCACTGCTAGGGGGAGATGACGGTATGTGGTTTTCAGAAAGGAGCGTTCATTAACAAACTGACTGTCCTTGGGCAGGTGGCTCATTGCCTTTGTGAGGGCACATTACCATAATAGCATGTGGGGCTTGCTAGCACACTGGGTTTGCTAATGTACCACCCATGTGCATGCTTCTGAAGTGCTTCAGTACCATGGCTGCCTACTTCCTCTTCAGCCATGCTGACTTCAGAACTTGAGGCCCTGGGAAGACGTCCTCTACTTTCATATAGTTATTTTTCTTATGAAAGGAGCAATATATGTTCTTTGAATTAAAATTGGGGGGAAATGATAAACTGTATCTGTAGTCACACCATTAACAACATTATAGCATATTTTAATGACAGTTCTAACTTGGCATGGATGTTAATGTGAATTTAGATTGGGATATAGGTAGAATATAGCTACAAATAATGAGCTAAGAGCTTGTATACTTCTTTATACTCTGCCTTTTCATCTGTTATATCATTAGTAGAGTTCCTTGTCAATTTACATGCTACAGATGTTTTTAGGGCTGAATAAAATTCCATTATCGTAACATTCTCAAGAGTGGTATAATTCACAGGTAAAATGTAAAGTATGTTATTGTTCTGAAATTCACATTCCTGAAATTTTGTAGCTCTCAGGATACCTGTCTTTAAACAGGAAGTATAGAAAAAAAATTCATTAGAGGACTAAATCATAGTTCTCTAATAAGAACTGAATAACATCAAGCAAAATTCTTGAAGGCAGTAGGTAATACTTTAGGAGTAAACATTAGTTTAAAATTTCATTATCTCAAGTTCAGAAACAAGAGTGATGAATCAAGGACAATTCATCTTTAAATTTTTCATTATCTTTAGCTTTGAGGCAGCAGGCTCCACAGCCAAGACAAATTCTCAGTGCCCTCTAACTATTGTCTTGTCATCTTGTGTCTGAGTATGATGTGTTTTATTGAATTAGATTAAAATTAAATCTGGAAGCTTATTATGCAATGGTCTCCAAAGAACACATGTTCCCCTACCGATGCCTGTGTTATGAATTGCTAATACCCACAGTGCAAGGCTGCTTTATTCATTTCTAGAATGACTATCTCAAAACATGTAAAGATAACAGCATTATCTAATTGTAATAACCACATTTCTCTTCCCTGTTTTTTTTTAATTCTTCTATCAGTATATGCATTTCCAAAGTCATAAAGATAACTCCTAATTAACAGTTTTTAGTATGTAGTCTATATAATATAGCAACAATGTAGGCGCTCCTGGTGTGATTTGGATGTATTATCAATTACATTGAGGAATCAGCTAATTCCCAGTCCACTATTTGAAACATGCAGTAGCTATGCTATAACGGTGTTTTTTTCTTGGAGACCGGAGCATCTCCACCTAACTTATGGATTGCATTGTTGACTGAAGATAAGTCCTAGGATTTTGTTGTGAACATAGTCAAAATGTCAAGAAGCAACCCACACTAGCAAACTGAATATGCAATATAAATTAGTTTTTGGATCAATTAGGATGAACCTAGAGAAGAGACTCCTAAATCTTCAGCATGGCCAACCATCTGGTCAACAAATACTTCTGTCCCAAGGAAAAAGCCACTTGCAAAATAGTCTCAGACTATCAGCAGAATGTTCCAGGGATAGTGTGCACCAATCAAGCAAAAGTGGCACCTTGCTGCTCTCCTTGGTTACCTAACTCCAGCTCTACATTCAAGCTTCAAGTAGGCAAATATGTAAGCCATGTTCAGGATCCATAGTTGCCAGAATCCCTGGCTCATATCACATTTTGGAATCTTAGTTTCTGAAGTAAAAAGGCATCACAAAAAAGTAGAAGATTGGGTTAATATTAAGGATATCAAAATGCCCCCCTAAATGTACTCAATATTAGATTGATATCAGAAATGCGTAAAGCGACTATTGCTTTGTCAAAAACTCCTCCACATCTTAGATAATATAGACTTAATTTAAATACAAATATGTTACTATGTAATGTTTTGAAACAAACTGCTTAATAATTAGGAAAAGAGAACTTATATTTTGGTCTATATATTATAAAAAAATTCTTCCTGATACCAGTATTCCAATTATTTTCTATGAAATAAAAAGTATATAATAATTGCATATTAAAAGTTTGACACACGCAATAAGTTGTAGCACTCATTTCAAAGACAAAGATAGGCAGATTTTTGTGAGCTTGACAACCTGGTCTTCAAGGTGAGTTCCAAGACAGGTAGAGCTGTTATACAAAGAAGCCCTATCTCAAAAGATTTTTAAAAAGGCATGATTAATTTATAATTGTTACACTCACCAAAACATTAGATAATTGATAAACACAGGTTCATTATAAATTATACAAAATTGAAATTCGTTATTACCTGGTATTTAAGTTTACATATTATTATATAAATACCCTTCCCTCACTTAATAGAAAATTTCTGATTTTCATAGGCATTAGAAATTAGTGCTATTTTATTTTATATACCTATTTTAGCTAGGAATTTGTCACAGAGAATATATGGAGTGAATGATTCTAACAATGATTATTAGCATGAAGCATTACTATATGATGAAGTATTATATTGATATAAAATGTTATTCATACATTTAAGAAACATTTATTCATGCTTACTTTGATTGAGACATATACAAGTGGCTTGGAATAGGCCAGTGACCAAAACAATTGTCCTTATCATCTTGGAACATCTATTTTAACCTGTGTAGGCAATAGACAAGAAGCATTGTAAGTAAGCAAGAAATGCTGGCAGGTAACATGTACTTTAAGAAAATAAAAAGTGTCTGAAAGATGGCCCAGTGGTTAATAGAGTTCGTTGCTCTCATAGACTTTAGTTCCTAACACCCATGTAAGGCAGTAGTAGTTACTACTGCCTGTAACTCTGGCTACAGAGTATTTCTGGCTCTCTTCTGGCCTCTAAGAACACCCACATACGTGCAGACCTATACACATACAGAAGAATACACACATACTCAAACAAAAATAAAATTAATCTTTTGATTTAGAAAGAAAAAAGTAGAACAAAATGATATGGAAAGGATCGGGGAGTGGGTCTGTTCAACATAATCCTTGCTGAGTAGGGGCATTTGAACACAGACTTGAAGGAAATGAGAAAGTATACATGGGGGAATATTTGGAGAAAGAGCCTTCCAGGCATTAGACTGGAGGAACAGAAGGGTGCATGGCTGAGTGCATTAAGCATGAGACCTTGGAGTAGCTGGGCTTGAGTTCAGAAGACAGCCCTTTTGGGTTATGCAAACATTATGGGAAATTATAGCAATCACTCCTTGATGTATTCAATGACAAACTAGTTGTAGAGCCTAGAAATTGATACTCTAACCAGACTTAGATTTTTACCTACACAGGGCAAGATTGTCTCTCTGAGTCTTAATTCTATAACTTTAAAGTGTGGTTGACATGAAGAGCCAGCCAGTCAGTGTAACCACCCTACAACTCAAGATACCAGAAAAGCATTGGGAATAAGAAACAGCAGGCAGGGGATGGTGGTGGGAAAAACAATGTTCCTCTGTTTTCTGTAATAAAAAAATAGTAACAATTCTGTGGGGAAAGGTAGAGTTTTGTTTGAGTTGTTTGAGTTGGTTAGGCCTTTAAAACATAGGTAATAGGGACGAGTGTCTACTAGGCAGCATGTGGGTGATTCTCCTTGCATTGTCCAGAAGAAAACAAGTCCACTTGAGTGTAATAATTTCTTCATGGCCATATACAAAGAACAGTGTGTACTTTTTATTACAACACACAAAATTATGTTTTAATATCAATTTGTTTCTTCATGTTTAAGCCCGCATCATTTTACATCTGTTTAAATTTTTCTTATAATCTTGGATTGTATTTCTTACTTCACAAAGTATATTATGATGTCTATGAATTTTATAGATATCTACAGATGAGTTAAAAATAATGTGAGACACAACCATTTCCCTAGGAAAACTCATTATCCTTTCATTCTGTTTCAAGAGAAGATATTCAAGCTGTGCAAGCCTACTCAGTAAGGAAGCAATGGCTTAGGAATTAGAAGACTTATTATACAGGAAATATGTTTTAAAATGCAAAGTCATGGATAAAGCTTCTTGTTGGATGTGTGGGGGTATTTTATTAGTTTGTGATGTACTGTATGTGATTAAATAATAAATGCTGAGAGTGGGAGAAATAGTCTTACTCACAGAAAAGCACACCAATTGGTTATCAAATACCAAATGGTCAGCCCTGAAAACATACATCCAAATAACATTATACAAACTGAGCAGGCAATATATAGGGGTTTGTATGTATATACATTTTATATGTGAACATAACAACAATTAATTAAAATGGGTTATATGAATTTGAAAGAGAGCAAGAAGGCGTATATGGGAGTGTTTGGAGGGAAGAAAGAGAAGACAAAAATGATGTAGTTATGTTATAATCTCAAAAGTAAAAGAAATTGCCAGGCAGTAATGGTACACACCTTTAGTCCCAACACTCAGGAGTGAAAAGCAAGCAATTCTCTGTGAGTTCAAAGCCAGCCTGTTCTACAAAGCAAGTTTTAGGACACCCAGGTCTGTTACACAGAGAAACCCTGTCCTGAAAAATAAATGGATTAAATAAACAAATAAATAAATAAATTAAAATTCATAAAAATAATAAAGTAGTATTTAAAAATAATGTTTGCTGAATATTAGTATAGGTCAATCTTCATTTCATTATTTTGGAAGCTTTTGTTTTTCCTTGTGAAACTGTGAAGACATTGCTCATTCAGGAACTATAGCCTGAGTACCCGGGGTGTGTCTGGCATCCTTCTGATTCTTGGCTTGATAACAGTGGACTAAAGAGACACACAAACCAGCTCTCCTGTAAGTTACACATGCAGGGAGACAGTAATGAAGATCAGTCATATGCCACATCTCTGACTGTGTTGTACAAGATATGGAAAGGAAGAATATCAGTAATGTGGAAGTAAGAAGAAGGCAATATTATACAGAGTACCAAAAGAAGTCATCATCAAGAAGGTGTTGCGGAATGTGGACTTCATGTCAGAGGGAGCGAAGTAGGAAGATACTGGGGCAAACAGTCCTTTCAAGATGGCATAGTGGAGATAGTGGATTTGGAACCTCAAGGTAGCTTGTGTGTCTTCCCAGAGAGTGGAAGGAGCAAACTGAAGCGATTAGAGCATTCAGATGCAGTGTGTATACCATGCTGCAGGTCTTTGTAAACTTTACAAAGAATAAAACAGAGACCAATAGACAAAGCTTACAGAATATGGATTTGTTGCAAAGACCCCTTCCTTTCACATTTTCACTTTACTGACAGATAAACTTCAAGGGTTAATATCATCTCCCCAGTAAATTCTGCGGCATCATTGGTCCCAGACACACAGCCTAACACATGACTTGGAACTTTTAGGTAGCATCATAGTCTTCTCAATTTTCTCTAATGTTTCATATTTCCATAATATTCTTACATTTTAATCAAAGAAGTTACCAAGCGAATCTCTTTTTCTTTTTTCCAAAAGTTGTCATTAAAGTAAAAATTTTGACCTGTCTTCATCTCAATAACCATTATTGATTTCATGGGTTATTTTTTTAATCCTATTATAACATATATCGTAATGTTACTATAAAAGATCCTGATGCTAGTTTTATGTTTCCATGTCTTTTAACATTTCCTTATAATTCCACATATTAAGCTTTATCTAAACTAGAAAGGACAAAAGTTAATGTGTATGTCCAACCTTGAGCTGCTTCTTTTCTTTGTGTTATTTTTCCACTAGGCAAGGATAACATTACATATAGTATAGGAATACCATAGATTTGAATTGTGACTAGTTAATATTTGCAACTTATTAGATGTCTTGAGTGGTAAGGCAATGTTCATTTCACTTCAAGCATGTTTTCTCAGTATTAGCTACATTTTTCTACATTGCAGCCTGATTTTCATGATGAGATGCTTTCAAATCTTCTGAGCAAAAAGAAATAAGTTTCTTTTCTTCTCTAATTATTTATTTCTCTTTCCTCTTGAGCCTGCCATTTCATTTTCATTTCCTGGAATTTATTTATATTTTTTATGTTTGCCATGGATTTTCTTCAAGAGCTTAGAGATGCTTGAATTAGAAGAGACTAACAGGAAAGAATGTGAGTTCCTAGCATCTACATAGCTGGCAAAGAGGATCCTGAGTGTGTGGTACAAGTGTTTTTTCATTCATAGCACCTTCTGGGACAAGATGTTCTCTGTGGTCTCTACAATTTGTGCACAAGAAATATCCAAGCATGCCATACTAATGCTAGCCGTATGTGCTTCTTAAACAGCATTGCTTTTTGTCATACTTCTGCGTCATCTGAGGAAATCCAGACTTTCCAAAGAGCCATCTCCCCATAGATCAGGACCTTTCTTTGGGGAGCTTCGTGGCTTTAATAAAATTATTTTGTATACCTCTCTATGGCCTGAATGTTTGAGTTCCTACTCCATAAATTCATATGTTAAATTCCTAACACCCAAGTGATAACTTTAGGAGTCAGCAATATCTTTAGGAGGGGGATGGATTATTGCCCTTGAGAAGGTAGTGTTTTTATAAAAGATATTTTAGACAATACCCAAATCCCTTACACAACCCAAAATTATAGCTAGAAGGTGCTATTTACAAACTGTCCACCAGATATTCCAGTGCCTTTGTCTTGGATTTCTTAGCCTCCAGGATTACAAGAAAGAAATTTCTTTTGTCATTAAACCATTAGACTATTGTTTTGCTGTGTCAATGCAAACAGCCTAAGACAGTAAACTAAAGAAGAAGAAGCATCTGACTGGCCCAACAATCAATATCTTAATGCCTCTGAGGGTTCCCTACTGCTTCTTAGAAACAGTCCTGCTTACCTCCAGCTACGACTGCACTTTGTTCTGCTCTGATTTCTGTTAGTCTATTTCCATCTATATCCACTTCTCAAGAGTTATTGCTTGGCCCTTAAGGCTTTTTTTAAAGAATAGCCTGTTTACCATTTTGGAGAATTAAGGAAAACAGCTAAAGGATGGTAAAGTTTGTATTTGCCCACCATTTGGGCCATAGTCAAGCCCATGACTTATTTGTGACTCCTGTGTTTTGGCTCTTGTTAGTTATTCTGAATATGGACTGCATATGTCTGTGCTCTAAAGTAAGAGTTTATAATGTGGGCAGGTACATAATGTTAGGAAATTACCTCCTTGGTTCTCCAGAAAGACAAAACAAAAAAAAAAATACAGAAATTCACAGAAACACAGATATGTTATGATGGGAGATATTATTCTGTATATATGTTTCTCATACTGGTTAATAAAGCCCTGTGGCCAATAGGAAACAAGATAGGTGGGGCTAGGAGAACAGGAGGAGGAAAGAGGAAGTAGTAGGGAAGAGTGGAGATGTAGCCCAGGGAAGAAGCAGGACGCCTGCCTCGGCTCCCTGATAAGACGACCACGTGGAAATACTTAGATAAGTAGAAATGGGTTAATAATTAAGACAGAGCTAGCCCATTAACAATAATGGTAACTGGCCAACAGGATTGTATCAAATACAGAGTCTCTGAGTGTTATTTGGGGCTCATGTGGCGGTGGGACCATGGCGGCAGGACCCGCTGCAGCCGGCAGGAAGAACCTGCTGTAACAATGTTAGATAGATGATAGGTGGGTATGTGGACAGACAGACAAACACATACATAATACATACATATATGATATATAAATGATAGGTGGGTATGTAGATAGACAGACAGACACATACAGAATACATACATATGTAATATATGGGTGATATATAGATATACACATACATATATATACATATGTATATGTAAGAAAAGTTATATATGAGCAAAAACCTACCAGAATTATTGAAGTGTAGCATTCCCATGCATCTAAAAAGCCAGAAAAGTTGATAAAATATCTAGTCTAAGTCTAACAGACTTACAGTTATCAAAGGTAAAAATCCCTGATACCACATGCCCATGACCTAGGAGGCCACTAGAAAAGGGTCCTGATACCAAATTGGAGAGTATGTTAATGTTAAAGGTCAGCCAAAGATGAGCAGTCACATTCTAGGAGAGAAAGAGGAAGACTTAATGTTTCCTCCGCATTTGTATTTTTTTGTTCCTGAATTTACTGAATGGTACCTACCCAAATCAGATGAGGCTTGATCTTCTTTATTCAGTCCACTGATTCAAATAGCAGGTGCAGGAAATTCTGACAGAAATTTCCACAAATGATTGTATCTATACATTGGAATTGGAAGGAGTGAGCTTGGGCATGGTATGGGATTTTGAAACTTTAAAGCCCACTCCAGTGGCACACCTCTTCCTAAAAGTCTCCACCTCCTGAAACTTCCTCAAATAGTTTTATCAACACAGGAGCGAGCCTTCAAATATATGAGCCTACGGGGCCATTCATATCCAAACCACTGCAATGGTATTCTTTTTATTTTAATTTTTACTATTTCTAATTAATGTTCATCTCTGTTAGTGCAGGTGAGCCAGTGGAACTAGAGTTACAGGTGGCTGTGAGCTGTCTGATGTGAGTGTTGGGGATAATCTCGATCCTATAAACTAGATGGATAGCCCTTAAATATGGAGCCATTTCATTACCCCAAAGGCAGTATGCTTAAAATACAATCCCAAACCTGGGTTCTTTTAGTCATCTGTTACATGAAAAACAGATTTCCTGGTACTCTATCTAAATATTCTTTTGGTTCAAAGTTATCTATTTGTCTCTACCATGACAGTGTCTAAACTGTGACCTGTCTTTCTATGTCTGTTTTTGGTCTCTAACTCCTGCTTAAATTGATCATCATATGCAGGTCAATCTGACCCATATAATATACAAATTGTTTTTTGAGATATGAAGCCTTAATATCAGGTAATGTGTAAATCTGCCATAACAATCTGCCTTGTGCTTTGTTTCCCAGAGAGTAATTACCTCTTTTATAATTGTATAAGGTCTCGATGACTGTATTGCTTTACAAAAGAGTATGAGAGTTAAAAAAAATGCCTTTTTAAATTTAGCTGGATGGTACTTTTCATTTTAGATATAAATAATGGAATCTACGACTAAATAAACACTTACTTCCAAAAATTGTATTTCTTTTATTTAAAGAAAACGATTGTAGTTGCCATTCTTTCATTTACTTATATATTGCAGTTTTACATTACTGCACACAAGTAGAATCTACCATTCTGGCAAGTGTCCCATACGATCTGAAAATAATTCAATTAGTTAACCTGACCCTTTATTTAGCTAACAAATGAGGGAATGGTTGTGTGGTTATTTCCCAAGATTTAAAACTGCAAGTTCAGCTTCTAGTACAGTTTCTGTTCAATAATTGAGAGGCTAGGGAGATGCCATTTGGCCTTTCTATGTCTTACTTTTCTCTGTTATAAAATGAATATGTACTATTATCCATCCAATGTATGTACGAATAAATGTATAAAAAAGAAAGCCCCTACTGGATCATTGTTAATTTCATAAACATGGAGCCTTTTCTACCTTCTATTTTGTTGTTTTGTAACTAGAGGAATGCACTTTTTTTTCTAAAACTTTTATTTACTTATGATCCCCACCCTTGTAAGTTTGTGTGTGTGTGTGTGTGTGTAACAGAGAGAGAGAGAGAGAGAGAGGGGGGGGGCTATGGGTGCACGTGCATGCAAGGGGGCATAGATTGATGGCAGGTATTTTCACCTATTGCATTCACATTAGTTTTGGAACCAGTGCTGCAGATCTGGCTCTGTGGGTTAAGCCCCTGCTATGCAAGCCTGATGATCTGAGTTCAATCCCTGGAACACACATAAAGGAGGTAGGAAAGAACCACCTCTATGAAATTGTCTTCTGATTGCTAAATTATATGCTGTAGTATGTGCGTTCCCATACACAATAAGCAAACTCACACACACACACACACACACACACACACACACACACACACACACACACACACACACGCACACACACAACCTGAAACAGAAATGTTTAAAAGGGACATAAGGTCTCTCAGTGGACCTGAAGCTCTCAGTTTCATACAGACTGGCCTGTAGGTCCCTCAGATCATCTCGTATCTGCTTAGCCAACACTATGGTCACAGGCTTACACCCCCCCATGCCAAGGCTTGCGACTGGCCTTAGGTCCCAGAATTACCGTGTACCTGCCCAAGCAACACTATAGCATCTAACCAAGGCTTTACTTGAGTATTAGATATCCAAACTGGGGTCTTCGTGTTGCTTAACTGTCATCTTTTTCTTTTCTAGTAGATTCTTGATATTAAAGAAACCATGATATCAAAACAAGAAACAGCTTTTCAAATTGTACATCTTAAAGTTTTTGGCATCTGAGTGCTATTGTGGCCTGAATGTTAGTGTGAAGTAGAGCCCACAGATGAGATTTCCTGGCATTCTGTTTGGACACAGATGTGTTGAAAGTTTTCCTTTAGCTCTACACTAGAGTTCTCCTAGAGCAAGAAGGAAAGAGCATGAACTCTAAGAGTCAGCATCAGATTCCGTGCAAACAAACAATTTATCTGCTTTATAAACAGGCCCAGTTACACTCTCTGTGGTAGGAAACTGGACTCAGGCTGTGCATGTTCTCTGCAAGGTTCAACTGGATCAACTCTTTGCTTACTTAGATTTTTTTTTTAGATTCTTAGATTCTTTTTTCCTAAGATTGGCTCTCAATCAGTAATGCATATTAGCCCACTGTTTGTAGTAGGTAGCCTCGATTTGTTATTTTCCCCTTCAGCTTACCAGATGTTATAATTCAGCTCCCAAATTCTGGATGTACAGGAACACCTCACCATGCTGAGCAGCACACACTCTCAACGTTCACTGTCACCTATCTGTTCATTAGGAGGACTATCAGGAGTCATTACTTTTTCTGAAAGTCAAATATATTTCTGCATTTTTTACCACATCAATATTACTTTAAAATCTAATGCCTAAAGCCAATGTGACAAAATCTACAAATTAAGTCATTTATTAAATTTTAAGGCTGAAGTTTAAAACTAAAGGGCAGTTACCAATCAGGTGGTCCACTATTTAAAGATAATTACTCCTTAAGAATAGTTGTAGAAAATGTAAAATGTTCCTTCTCTGACTTTGATGTACAGTGATTATAAGTGCAGTTTATTCCTAATTCTTTCTTGCCTTTGGTGGATCACACAGACACATACCAGCTTTCTTTTCAAAGAGAAAAACTTCAGAAATCATTGATCCCAGGCGTGAAGCCAAGCAATCTATTTTTAGTACATTCTCAGCAAAGAATACAATAAAAATGTAAATGGAATAGTGCTACTTGGCCTGAGATCATTTTTTAAAGTAGAAGTTTGGCATTGGTTAAATTTGTTTTCAGATTGTCTTGAGAGAACTTGGATACTTTAGGGGGTCTTCATGTCCTAGTTTCACATTAATTCTAATACCCACATTTCTCAAAGCTTTACACTACCTGGCCTTGCCAGGTAGGATCAACTTGATATATGTTGTGTGCCAGGTGCTGAGTTAGCACTCTGTCAGTTGGATCTCTCTAAGCCTTCTTGCAACTGATAACCCAATTCTTTCCCAGCTGTGAATCTTGTCTTCTCTGTGGTACTCATTTTAACCAGGCTCTTCTTAGAGTAGGTGATTCAACTTCCTGGAATACTAGACTACTAATTCCTTATGAGTCTGGAACTGTGTTTTATGCCTCTGATGTTCACCATCACAACTTCATTAGATAGACATGTTGTCAAGTTCATGGGTGAGTTGAGTTAAAATGGGAAAGAAAAGTAACTTGACAAAGTCATATAATAACAAAAATTTGAACCAGAGGAGCTCTTAAAATGTGTCTTCTGCTATCTACTTATTAGAGGAGGGTAGGGATTCAGGACATATATCATGAATCAAAAAAGTTTCCATGGAAACTAATGGAACTTTTTGAAAGGGTAGATAATGTTCATGAAATTAAGACAGAGAAGAGAAAGAGGTTAGTAAAGAAGTTGGAAGGTAACATCAGAGAAAGATAAAGTATTATCAAATGACACAGGAAAACAAATAGCCAAGGGGGATGGAATTGTTGGGCAATAAAGAGTTAAAAGAATTGAAAAGGAAGCACCAGTTGCAAAGAAGGGGAGTAAGTAGAAAAATCTAGAGGCTCTAGTGATGAAGAATGAATAGTATGAGACCTTGAAAATACAAAATGTTTAAAGTTTCATTCTTTAAAAGGCACCATACCAGTTAGATGTTTTTCCCAGGCTGTACTTGCTAATCTCTCAGCATCTCAATTGTATCCCCAGTTCATATCCTAACTCTGTAAGTCACTTCACTGGGCTTCAGCTACAGGTGTCGTTGTCACTGGTCAGTGAGTCCTTTTATTTTCTCTTTGGTAAAGAACACCACCAGCACAAGGGTACAGACAGATACACAAACACTACAACTCTAACAAGGCTGTTTCCTTCTTTTGGATTGGCTGTTTTATTTGTTTGTTTTTTTGTTTTGTTTTTTTGGGTTTTTTTTTTGCTTTGCTTTGCTACAGTGCTGGGGATTGAATTTATAGCCTTTTGAGTGCATGCTAAGCAAGCACTTCATTACTGAATTACACCTCAGCCCCACTTAAATGTATAGATTTTTTTTCATTTTCTTTTTTGCACTTAGATTTACTTTTGTTCTTAGATGATCTGTGCACAGTTTTTGTTTTTTTTTTCTTTTTAAATTTAGTTAAGCTATTCATTTTAAATTGTAAACTTGATTTAACAAAGTCTACTGTGGATCCCTACCCTTTCCTGAACATTTGTTAGCTGTCTTACATCCTCTTTATTTTTTTGTCTGTTATTATTTTCCTGAATTTCTATCTCTTTATAACACAACTACAATTTTTAGTGCTTATGTTTGTTTTTAAATGTTGCATTTATGAACATTATTAATATTTCTAATTGGCTCATATTTCTTTTTTCCCTTGAAATTTTTTTAACAAAATTATAATACACTCAAGGAAAAATTCACTGTCATGAAAGAGCAGTGCCTTGTCCTTGCTCTTCATATTTCATTCCTACCTATGAATACATTTTTGTTTGAGATCCATCTTTTAGTCATTCTTTTACCTAGAAAATCCTACAAGAAGCTTCTCTTAGTCTTTCTGCAAATATATTTTCATTCAGTGTTCACTACTGAATGTTGTAGGACATAGGACTTTGTACTAATTCTCTCCAGTTTTTGATAGCATTTTTAATGAAAATAAAATCTCCAGATGAAAATTATGAACCACTAAAACAGAATGATGTTTGAAAAGAAGCCATGAATTTCAAGTGCTGGAATAAAGCCATTAATTATTTTGAAATTAAAATCTAATATAAATTCACTTGAAATTAGGAAAAAGAGTGTTTAACTGAATACTTTTCAGTATAAGGTATTTAATTAGAAATCATGGAATTATTATAGAGGTCAAATAGTAGACTACTGGAAGCTAATATTGAAAATCATCTTTAATTAAAATGGGAAAATGAGATGACAGTGAATAGTCTCATTATGTGTAGAACCAAAGAGAAAAAAGTACTTTTAAGTTTGGACACAAGTTTGACATAGTCTTTTATTATTATTATTATTCCTATAATGAAATGTATGAAGTTACTTTAAATTTGGAAAGGTTACAGTTTTGGAGTATAAACATCCAAGATTTGAATTGTTTCTGGGTGTTTAGGGTAAGGTCAAATAAAAGTCCTAAACTGAGCATGCTTTTCCAAATTAGTGTCTGTAAGGGTCTCACAGTGATTAGCATGGCGGTGGGAAGAATTTGTAGACAAGATCCCCAGGGATCCAGAAACCTATGAGTCTGCACACTCCCTTTCTACAGCAGCCCACTCACAGAAACTAACCAGGTCTTTTCAGAACTGCATCAAACTCTTCTAAGGTCAACAGCTCCAATGCACTTCTTTGAGCCTACACCTCTTAAAGGATCTTCTATCTCAGCAACCACACTGGAGACTATCTAACCTTCTAGCATATGACACTTTGATGACATAGACCATTTGCAAACTATAGCCAAGTCTCTGGTATATAATTTCAAGCATGTGTTAACAGTGTTAGCTTGAGGGTTTATATGGACTATTTGAAAATTGTCTCTTTTGAATATACAGTAAGCAATTTCCTTGAAACAGTCTACTATACTTCCATCTTTTTATTTTATCCCCATATGTACTTTCTACCACTAAGTCAACTTCTCCTTCCCTGGGGGCTCAAGTTGCATCACTTTCTCCAGAAACCTTTTCTTTGTCATTGTCAGTTCTTGTGGATTGTTTATACTGGGCATTACATACTCATTGATATATCAACCACTGTTATGGGAGTTATTTTGCCACTGGTACTGTGAGAATGCATCTAGCATGTTTTATTTCTTTGTAACTACAAGGAATTTCATGTGTCATTTCATACAGATGACTCTTAATGTGTTTCCTAGTACAATAGCAAAAGCTAAGCAGTTTGGAAAGTGGGACAAGGCCCAACAGTGTCTGTCCTTGACTTAGTGAGATCAGCTCTGAGGGGCCACACATACATAGCTAAAATAATTGGGGATTGATTTTAAAATCATATGTAAATTTATAGACAAAAGAATAATATAAGCTGTCTAGCTATATGTCAGAAGGATTTGAAGAGCTATATCTCTGTAAACTACATTAGCCTGAGAAAGTTGACTAGGTTTTAGTAAACATCTTTTCTAAAGTTAAATGTTGCTTTGTAAAACATCCCTGTGTGTAGGGTCATTTTTTCTCTTTTATGGAGATTGTGTATGCTCACATAGATGTTAGAATAATAGAAAGCTTTCAATAGTCCAAATAAGTAATGGCTGTGATTGTGTTAGGAAATGACTTTTATTGTCCATTTTAAACTTTTTATTTTCTGTTTTTATCTAAAAGTAGCCTAACATATGCAAATACTACTTAACAAAAATCGCAATTATATTTATTGGTTAAGAGTTCATTAAAATAAGGTCTTAATTGTGTTTTTGGATTTTCAGCTGGTAACAATGATTCAATAAGGCTCATGAAAATATAGCCTATAAGCTAATTATTATAAAGAAAATTATAATTATCTTTCAAGAAAAACTTCTTTAAATATACCCAAACAAATGTGTTATCATTTTAGTCAAAATAAAAGGCTATGCATAAATTAATTTCTCTGCATTAATTTGTAAATCCAGACAAAATGACGTTATACTTTCCATACCATTATTTTTTTAAAAGGTCTTGATGCAAAGAACTTGGCACATTGATGCATATTAATTACTAGGAATTTGAAGTTTCATGTGACTCAGTGATGACAAAGCAGCAATTTCAAATCTAACTTAGAAATTCAGTAATTTATATTTTTGGAATTATGGCTACTGTTATGGTTTGAATAGTAATGGCCCCAGTAGGCTCATATGTTTGAATGCCTAGTCATAAGGGAGTGGGATCATTTGACAAGGAGCAGGAAGTGTGGCTTTGTTGGAGGAACTGTGTCATGGGGGAGGAGAGGGCTTTGAGTTTTCAAAAGCCCATGCTAGACCCAGTTCTCTCTCTTCCTTTATCCTATGGATCAGAATGTAGCTCTCAGCCACTGTTTCAGTGACTTGTGGTGAGGCATGTTCCCTGTTGTGATGATAATGAACTAACCCTCTGAAACTGTAAGCAAGCTCCCAGTTAAATGATTGCCATTTTAAGAGTTGCCTTGATCACGGTATCTTTATACAACACTAGAATAATAACTAAAACAATTACCAAAAAATGTCTGTTTGGGGATAAAAATAAATGCCATAATATACAAGGAAAAAAGGAGGGACTACAGAATTAATCAGGGCAATAAAAAAGTGCCAAATGTTAAATGTAGAAAAGTCATAATAGGTTAGACTGTAGCAATAAACAGGAATAAAAACAGAAAGTTTTTCTTTACAAGATATCCCAAGTATAATTGAACTGAAATGCAAGGAAATATACCAAAGCCCAGTTTTGATTTTGTTATCAATGAAGAAAAAAGACATGACAGTGGCTAGAAAATTAGTAATATATGGTATCACTCTCCTAGCAATGGTTTAAGAAATAGTATGAATATATGCAATTATGAATATTAAATATGTACATATATAAGTGTGTCTACATGTATATTAGGGGTGATATGGCTGCCACCTCGTTGAGTTCCACATATCACTCTCAGTTATATTTCTTCTTTTATCAAATAACACATTTTTTCCAATAAAAAAAATATCTTTTTTTCTCACCATCTGTCATAATTAGGGTTTTTTATTGCTGTTAAGAGACATCATGACCATGACAACTCTTATAAAGGAAATCATTTAATTAGGGTTGGCTTACAGTTTCAGAGGCTTAGTCCATTATCATCATAGTGGGAAGCATGACAGTATAGAGGCAGACAGCTGGAGAAGGAGCTGGGAGTTCTACATTTGGATCCATAGACAGCCACTAGACCTGGCTTGAGCTTCTGATGCTTCAGAGCTCACCCACAGTGATACATTTCCTCCAATAAAACCATGTGGCCTCCAACATGCCACACCTCCTTTAAGACAGTGGGGACCACTTTTACTCAAACAACCACACCATCTGACCAATGTAACAATTTTTCGTTTTTTTCTTTTCTTTTGTCTTATTGTAAGTTCTCTTTATGCCTCAAATGTGAAATTACAATTGATGGGGATGTAGTTGCTTCTAAGTGCCTTTTGCATTTGGTATGGCTTCTTGGTCATTTCCCAGTTTCTTTACACAGATTTATTTTGCTTTCAAACTCTATTTTTACCTTTCTCCAGTAGGTTATATTTTAATATATTTTCAGGAACTTTCCTCTTTTGTCATTTGCCCCCATTGGTTCACCAGGCGATAGTGAAGGACTTGCCAAGGATATACTTTCTGTAGTTGGTTAGGTGTTGAGGTTGACTGCTTTATTCTGTGGTAAATTAGAACAAGCACATATATAAATCAATCTTAATAGCTTAAAATCATTTCTGAAACTATGATTTTGAGTATATTAATAAGAATATGGAAACATCTATTAAAATAACCCCTTGATATAAAATGATTCAAATGAAATGAGTATATTTCTCTTACTCCAAAAATAGAATGGGTAGATAAGAGGCTGATAGGGTAATATATCTCCAAATTGCATTGAACATCCTAGTTGAAGAACAGTTTGACGATATTACTGACACCACTCAAGTCTGCTTTCTGGTCAGATGCACTGAAGAAATAAACAGTAACATACCAGAGCAAATATGGAAGGTTTAATTGACATGAGCCCAGATGAGGCAACCATTACTTCCATTTACTTACCATAGCTTAAAACTGTTGAATGACCATATTTAAATTCAAGGAAGAATATGGAAAAATGAGATAATCTTGGGAAGGAGAAAAAAATGGAGAATACCTAGCAAACTGCCACACCTAGTTTTCATAACCAAAATAGGTTAAGAAACCATCGGTTCTTTTAAAGTCCTTGGTTACCTAGGTCAAAGCTTCCAGTGTGTCCTCAGTATGATTACTTACCAAGTTCCAAGATTGTTTGGGAGTTTAGCATCGCTGTGTCATAGTTCTGACAGGTTACCACCTTTATTCTTCAGACTACTGGCAAACTTATTCAGTGGCAGCCAATATTTAAGCATTCATCCAAAATTAGAGTGATATTTAAAACAAACTTTAATAAACCCTATGCAGTGTCAAGTTATCCGAGTTTTTCATAAGTTCTTTCCTTGGAGGTGGAAACTGGCTGACTGTCAGGTTTCTGTGGTTAAAATGAGTTATCAGATACAATGAGGGCTTTTCTTTCTTTTTTTTTTTTTTAATTGGATGAGATTTTTTTTCTTCCCTGAATTTCAAATTAATGAGATTTATAATATGAAGTTTATAAAATGCTAAGTTTAATGAATTATGAGAAATATGAATGTTTCATTGTGATTTGGGGGTAATCGGTCCTAAATGGATTGCCTTCGTTGAAACTTCTCAGGGCTCAAGGATCTATGCTGAAGAAGAGGCTGAGAGATAGTAAGGACCAGAGAGCATAGACATCTCCAGCAAGCAGTGCCCTCCCAACCATCAGGACTAATGCACCAATGAATTCATAGACACTGGGACTACCCACACATGAACAGCGCAGGCTCAGGCTAGAAGGGATCCCAATGCTGAAACAGGGGTGTGCACAGGGGTTCCCACCTGTCTATCTGTAATTAGAAGCACCTTGCAAAAGAAAACTTAAGTCTTTCATAATTGAATCTCACTAAGGACATTAACCAGACTTCAGGGTATGCCCATGCCCAGGAGTAGATGGCTAACACAAAATGAACTTCGTAGTATTTTTGTAGGTATTTTCTCGTGTTGCTTTGTTTGGGCGTTTCTGGGACTTGTTGGTCTTTTGCTTGTGTATTTTGGTTTCCAATTTTGGGGTGTGTGTGTGTGTGTGTGTGTGTGTGTGTGTGTGTGTGTGTGTGTTTGTATGTGTTGTGTAAGACCGAGGGGCATTGTTTTTTTGCCATGCCTAGCATTTTTGACATTAGTCAGAATTTGTTATGACTCACTCCCTCTGTCTCTCATCACATGGGACATTTGATTATACAAGCAAGTGCAGAACCTCCCTAAGGCAAGGCTTCCTCCAGGCTTTACCTTTCAGCCTGTTGCTATGTGCTGACCCCTATTCACTCATCACTCCCCACCACCAACACTCCTCTGCCCTGGGGATATTCAGCAAGTATCTGGAGACACCCAAATGGCAGTACTCATATGGAACCAGCTGATGTGAGGACTGCTCCATTAGTTCTGTCAGTAGAAAGAAATGACTGCCAGTGCAGGTACTGCAAGCATATTTCATTGGGAAACCATTTTATTATGTATATCCTCACTGTTAGGATCATATATCTTTTTGATATATCTGTATCTTAAGAACTGACTTTACTATTAGGCTGCTAATGAAGGAGAATAATTTATAAAATATGGTGAAATGAGTAGAAAAAGAGATACTAATATTTAACTTTTTTTCTTTTTAGAGACAGGGTTTCTTTGTATTGCTTTGGATCCTTTCCTGGAACTAGCTGTCTAGACTAGACTGGCCTCAAACTCACAGGGATCTACCTGCCTCTACCTCCCTAGTTCTGGGATTAAAAGCATGTGACAATGCCCAGCTCCTATTTGACTCTTAAATCATATTCACCTTTCTAAGTGTTTTATGTTACTAAATTAACCCTCTTAGAAAAGCCTTATGGATTTTTCAGCCTTTAGGTTTTTAAGTCATGTGAATTTCAGAAACTAACCCAGTCCTAAGTAGGGGATGAGTTTGGAATACAGATCATCTTATACACAGCGGTTATTAGCTGTATTATCAGCTATATAGAAATGAGGTGTCTCTACTTCAGGGTTATCTAATAACTTAGCAGTGTGGCACAGACTACAAGAGTCAGTTTTCTTGCATGTACTGCCCTCTGTAAAAGAAAGTCAGTGATCCATCACATCTGCTATTTTACAACATGCTCTCTTTCAAAACTTGCCCATTCAGCATCTTAGCATCTCAGATACAAGCATAGCAGCCTGAAAAAATTTGCAAAGAACTGAAACTAAGTAACAACATACTAATTGGCATACGATAGCCTTGAATTTATATGCTGAAATCAAGACCCTGACAATAAATAGGTCAGTTCATCAAAACTATAGCTGGATTCTGCCTTTGTTAAGAGCATAGGAAAAACAAACAGAAAATAAAATCTTACTTGATCATGTCCTGGATTAGGATATGTGCACACTTGCACAAAGGTATCCCCTGAGAATTCACCTTTCACAAAGTTGGGCAGACATATCAAGAAAATTGCTGTTCATTTGATTTTGTTATCATGAATCAGGGAAGTACCCAGCCAGCTCAACTCAAGACTATGCAGTGTGTCACTTGGTGGGAATGGTAGGAAGATGCCTAACTATGATTGCACTATCACTGTGAAACATCCTGTGCACAATCAGCAATTTCCTTGTGGGTTATCCTTCTTTTGACCAAGAACATGAGTTTCCAGGCAGCTGGTCAGGCCTTGGGATGTCTTCTACAGCTGTATTGGGGCCAAGGTACAAGCCCACATTGGGAAAAACTCATGCTCTAACTTAATTAGCTTCAATCCTTAACCAAGGAAACTAATTGACGATAGCTATCTTTTTCCAAGAAGTCTTGCCTATGGCAAGCACATACAGCAGTAGAGAAAACCCTGATAACCTTGGATTATGCAAGTCACAGAGAGCCATCGTAGGCCGCAGTCAATTTTTGAGGCCATTCTAAATTAACCCACAAAGAGAAAAAAAATATGAGGACAGATCGATTTATCTACTTGAAATTTTTCTTGTGGAACATGTTCTTATTAATGACATTCAATAAATGGAATTCCTGCCGAAATCAAGATCAAAGTATAATGTTGTAAGATTTAATTTCTTCTAACAGTTTGTTAATAATCGGTGATCTTAGAGTCACTGATGTCGAACCCATCAATACTGAAGGGATGTCTCCTTGAAGCTAAGACATTCCTGCCAGGGGTGAGTTTATGAACCTTTAAGTCAGCATGTAAAAATGGATTTAGGATTCAACTGCTAGACCAATATGCTTCTTGCTAGCTGTTCATGCACAAATTCAAACTGCTTCAAACTTTGGTTTTCTTGATCCTAGATGAAGTACTTGGATTTAGCTATTTCTAAGACTAAGCCACCACGTCTTCATTTCTCATTTTCTAAAATTTTGTGAATTTTTCCTCTTCCTCTTCATGTCACCTGCATCCCAAGTCCTTTCCACATAACTCAAAGCAAAAACCTACATACTTATCTATGTTCTCGTGAGTTGGCACAGCTTTGTCCCTCTCTGCTTGGTTTCCTGAAGCTCTGCCTCTCTAGTCCTTACCACTTCTTAGCATTTCCTCATGTACCAGGCCCTATGGGAAGTCACCTCTGCTCCTGCTGCTTACGAGGGCATCTTCTGGCCACCTTTCAGAAATATCATCCCCCAACACACACTCACACACGCACGCACACTCCCTGACTCATTTTTCTTCCCAAATTATTTTCCTTAGCATTTACTACCCAAATATTGTGTACATATTGTATTCATCCTCTTTTATTAATTTCATCTTGCTACTATGAAAGGTGTGTGTGTATTTCTGTGTCTATTCAAATATCATTCCATCCCATACAAAGGAAAATCTACATCCTTAAATATGACCTTCAAAGTTCTTTATGTTCTGCCCCACATCATTTCCCTCTTCTCTGTTTCATCTAAAACAGGGCCTGTCATGAAGTCAGTGCTCATGACATGTTTCTTTAGGTACATGAAATTCATGTTTCTGAACACTCCTTTCTAAGGGCTTATTTCCACATATTTTTAATACTGTAAACAGTATGACTAGACTGATTCTATTATTATAAAACATGTAACCACAGCTTACTAGTTCATTTTAGTTTCACTTTTTAAACAAAAAACTCTTTTGTGATAAGGAAAATATAATTTTATTTATTTCAAGCCCAAAATCTGATTTTTCTGTTTCTGAAATTCATGAATTGCTCTATAATGTTTCCCTAAAAATGGATGGTTCTTGTGCACCCATCACTTCTTGTAGCTTCTACAACATCCATCCAGAAAGCTTGAAAAGATAGTGTTTAAATTCATGCCTCAAATGTAACTCTCCTTAATGCAAATCAAGTATGAATTTATTAGAAACCATTAGTGGGATAAATGTTCTCCTATTATGTAAATCTGTGCCTTTAATCTGAAATGTGGAAAGTGAATTGCTTTGTAGAATATCTAATCTGCAATTCTGTAATTAGGAGAGCAGGTGGTTAATCACAGGTGCTGTCAATGACTTGCCCCTCGTTGCAGGAACACAAATAGCTAATTCTATGCATCCGAAGTGAGCCACAGGGCAGTTGTGTTGGCGGACACAATGTTTAAGTCCACCAGCCTGGTTAGTGTCTGAAGACATCACAGAGTTAGGTATGGGATTTTGTTTTCTAACGCTCCACAACAATGTATATTCAGGGGTATGCATCTCCGTGTGGGGCATTTATATGGACTTTTTCTTTCCTCAAAGGAAAAAGGTCTTTTGCAACAGTGTCTTACTCTGTAGTCCAATCTGACCTGGGAGTCACTGCATCACAGTCCAAGATTCACTGGGACTCACTGTATTGCCTATGCCAGTCTCAAAATTTTAAGCAGGCCTTCCACTTCAGCCTTCTTTGTGCTGGGATTACTGGTTTGAGCCACACTGAGCTTTAATCTTGTGAACCATGTAGCCAATGATGTCAGACTAAGATATAAAAATTAGTGTAATTGGCAGAGGAATTGAGATTTTCTACATCTTTCAATAAAATATTATAGCAATATTACAAAAAGATATAAATGACCTGTTTTATAGCAAGCACTACAACTTGATACTCAATTGAAAAATAGTATAACAGATATAATGTATGCAGATATAATAACTCAAATAATAAAAAAAGGACCTAATTATGGTTAACTGAGATATCTGAAACTGCACGTGAATTCTCTGTCTAGCATCTCACTTGTTTCTATTAACTACGTCACAGTGTTAAGTAAAAGATTAGCTCCAGGGTTGAGCATGGAGTCATAGTCAATAACACATAAGGCTATAAATGAATTCTGCATGAAGGCTCCTCCTACATACTAAGCATTAGATTAAAGATGGGAAATGAAGGAGGGGTGGATCTGGGAGGTAGAGAAGGGGGATAGGAGGAGTGAAGGCAGGCAAACCTGTAGTGAGGATGTATTGTATAAGACTAAAAAAACAAAAAGATACAGAAAACTTGGGAGTGGAGAGATGGATCAGAAGCTAAGAGCTCTAACAGTTTTTGAAAGGGACCCAAGTGTGGTTCCCAGCAACCATGTAGGGAGGCTCACATCACCAGTAACTCCAGGGGATCAGACACATTCCACAGTCTTCTGGCTTCTACAGGCACTGAACTTAACATCTACACACACACACACACACACACACACACACACACACACACACACACACACACACACAAACACATACCCATAATGAAAAAGAAAATACCTAAAAAAAATAGAGGAAATGGCATAAAGACAGATTTTTCAATTCTCAAGTCTATTTCAAAGGTAGGCTATGGTTAATAAAGACAGCATACTGTGGGAGTTCAGAAGCTAACCCATGGTGGAATAAAAACAAAAAAAACAAAGAGCAAAGTTTTCTTTAAGGACACCTGCTGTTAAATATATGCTTTTGACATCCAGAGGATTATACTAGAATTTTTTAAGCTAATAACTCTAAAGATTTTGAATGACAGACAAACAAGTCTCCCTGGGGAAGGGCAGGAAAGCTAGGAAGAAAATCTCAGGAGCATAGAAAAATGAGTTGCACATAAGTAGATGATAGCAACCAGGGGTTGACATCTTGACCCTAAAAGTGTTGTATTTGAAAAAAATAAAAAAAGGAAGATATAAAATCATGGGTTTGTTTGTTCTGAAGAGTTCACAATTTAATATGATTGCCATATGGGAACATGAAAAATTTTGAATGGATGTATAAGATACATCAAAGAAAGGTCAATATTGCAATTTCAAATTGCAATACTTTATAGTCATAATGGTAAAAACGGGTCTTGCTTTAAACAAAAGGATTACTGATTACTAGAGACACACACCAAGACCCTCCCAACATTGACTCTCACACATTATAGTCACTTTGAATGTATACACCCCTTTGGAGAACAGTTTGTACTTGCCCTATAATAATTGTCTCTATAATAGTTCAATGTCAAGGCTCAAGGGTGACTTAAACTTTCTGTGTTGACGATGAGAAACTTGTACTGATAGTAATTGCAATAGGCCACATTATTTGAATCCATTTTTTGACTCTCACTTCTACTATTTTTTCACTAAAAGATTTTCAGTAGTTCCTTTTTAACTCAATCGTTAGATTAAGTACAGATGGATTCTTTAGCATGATTTAGAGGACCCTCCAGCATCTACCCCATCTCCTGCCCCAGCTCTTCCCCTTTCACATCTCTGTCTTGTCACTCTAGTAGCTGACAACTTGTGGTTCTCCTAACATCATGCTGATTCACAACTTTATTCCTCATGTGCCCATTGCCAAAAATAGCTTTCTCCATTCACATCATCTTTTCTCTTTGACTAATTCTGGTTACAACTCCACTCCTTATATTTCCAAAACATCCTTTACCTACCATGCATAGCATATGGTAGTGGTGATTGTATTATTGAAAGTCCCCTGGAAAGCACTGGACTGAAAACAAAATGCATGCCCAGTTGATTTCCTGTGCCGATAAGGGCCATGGTAGACCCTTATCATATGTTAGACTAAACCACACATATACCTCACTCTGTACATTATCTCATCATCCATCTGCCCAAACAGGTACTGGCTTTTACATTGTTTACCACAGCCCTTGCTGTTTTCTAAGATAATAGTCTTGTAAGTAGAGGGTGATTAGCTTAAAAGTTTTTAGATTGCAGTAGCTTTGGCAGTTTAGAGGTGATAAACTGAACACAGAATATTGAAAATACATTTTGCCTGCATCTGGTTATTTAAGTAGCAGTGGAAGGCTTTACAGGTATTCTAAAATCCAAAACCTGATTTATTAAGTTAAATATGAGAGTTAATTCTCATTCAGCTGATAACCAAATATGAGAAATGGCTTCATGTGGACGGAGACCTCCAACATATATAATAATAAGATAGAAAGGAATAAACTGAGTGCCTGACACCATGATAATGCTGGCTCCTCACACACTACCTACATTAACTGTAAAACAAGACAAACATCTACATCCTGATATGGGTCGCTAGCAGGTTTTTGTTTGTTTTCATCTTCCAAATTGGAAGTAATAAGCCACAATCTTTTGTTTGCTTCGTGGAAAAACAAAAAGAATTCAGAGCATTATGCCTCTAGATATCTCAGCAAATATCTTTTGTTCTTTATCAAGACATATGATGAATTTTAGGCACTAACAAGTTTAAGCCAACAGTAGTTTCTAAGGATTATAAGAGGCAGAGATCTACTGATTGAATTGCAGAACAGCCAACTCCCCCCCATCAGTTCCCACCAGTTATCCCACACTGTCTTCCAACACTGTAGCTAACAGAGATGCAATGCACGGAAACTATGTCATAGTCCAATCTGCTTCTACAAATACCTACATTTCTACAGCATTCAGAAGATAGTAACAGTTCCATACAATGAAGAAATCTGCCTGGATTATTTTTTTGTCATCATTGTTCTGTTTTATTTTCTTCTTCATTAGGAAGCTTCCAATAGGAGAAATGTAATAGTGATTATTTTAATACTATTATTCCAATAGCATCTACAGAAAATTGGTCCCTGTTACTGAAGTAATTTCTATATATGCTCTCCTGTTTCTTGTAGCAGTTTAATGAAAGTCATAAAATAAACATGAAACAAATTGTAATTATTCCAGTAACTTTGTTTTATATATGCATATTCATTTAATTTAAAAATGCTTGGTTGGTGGGGTGAAAATGTAGCTCAGTGATAGTGTATTCATCTGGTGCTTTAGGTCCTGAATAAAATAGTAAAAAATAACAATAATAGCCTTTTGTTAATTTCTCTCCAAAATATTCCAATTGTCTTTAATAGTAATGAGAAGGCCTATTTCAATATAGATCACTGTTCTAGGTGTAGCATACATAGCTATAATACATGAAAATAAGCATTCACTTCAAATTAAACAGGATAATTTTAAGAAATGGAAGCAAAGAAAGTAGTGTATAATAAGGAATGATTTTATCAACATAGCAGCTGAGAGGGCTAGATATTAGAGAGCATATAGTTAGGGAAGGCCACTGTGAGGGACATTTCGTGATGGGATGGAGTGCTCTAAAGATCTGGGTAAGAGTGTATACCGGTGCACACACAGCAGGACAGTGGTTCCGGGCAAGAACTGCCTTAGCTCATCAAAGAATATAAAGAAGCTTTGAGGTGATTGGGACATGTTAGGTGAGAAAAGAGTTGGGCTGTGCAGGATTTTTAGGCCATGGTAGAACATTTGGATAGTTTCCAAATGCACTGAGAAGGAACACGGGGCTTTTTTGCTAATGGAGCTGGAAGGCTTACTGGTTTAATTTTTTAAAATGATCTCACCAATTACAGTGTGAAAACTGGATTGCAACGTCATCAAAATAAACAGAAAGGGGGCTGGGGATGTGGATCAGTTGGTAGAGTGCTTGCCTGGCACAGTCCACAAATCCAGCGTTCCGTTTCCAGCATTGCACACTCTAGATGTAACGGTAACCACCTGTAATTCTATCGCTTGGGAGATGGAGGCAGGAGGCTCACAAATTCAAAGGCACGAAACTAAAAGTTCAGGGATGCCGAAAATGAAACAAAGCTGAATCCAGCCATGCCATACCAATCTTACTCTCTTAGAGGACCTGTCTTAACTTTGTAATTCAGACAAGATACCTGACTTCTAGCCACAGAAAAGGAGACCTAGCAGGGAGGATCCGGCATCCATTCTACATGCAAATGACCCTCCTCACCTCACAGGCTGTGGAACTAGGCTCAAGTCACGTGTCCTTGGGGTGTCTCCGTCTTCTCACCTATAAGCAGTCCTAATAAATAAAGTGACACGTGGTTAGGTTGAAATGAAGATTCTATGAACAAATACATATTCACAATGCACTAAGAACTGGGCCTGCTAAGCTCTGAGAAATAGGAAAACTAAAACGATCAAAAAGTGGCACATTGCTGTGGCAAGTAACATGCTTGCCTACCCTGTTCTGAAGACCAGGATAAAATAGAAGAGCAGAGAGTTTTGTGCTGGGAACACTTGAAAAAGCATTCAGAGTATCAGGAAGCTTGAGCCTTCTGGGAAGTAGCTTGACGTTCCTGGAAGCACCACTATTAACTCCCTAACCCAAACCATTTCCAGTCCGTTTCAAAAAAGAATGAGCTTGTGTCTCACAGCAAAAACCCCAAAGAGTGTAGGGCAAAATGCCTGTGTGGTATAAGGAAGAGATAAATGTGGATAAATTACTTCTCTGATTTGAAGGGAGGGAAAGGACTCATGGTATTTCCTGTTTCCTTCCTGAATTTGGGCATTTGTGTATGAGGAATTGTTGGTTGGATGGGCAGGAGCCAACTGTGATCATAAAGAAAAACCCATGTGTATTTCAGACTCCTACAACCTTTGAATTGTTAAATCCCCCAACTAAAGTTTATAATCTCCAACATGGGAAAGAGTGCTAACTGAGTTCTAAAGGAAATACTCTGCCTCCGAGTCTTTGGACCAGTATTTTGTCCATTTCAGTACAGTCATCCTGACTGATGTAATCTCCACAGTCATCTCAACTCTTAATTAGATCTGCCTAGTGCAGAGCTCCTGCTTAAAGGAGATATAAATCCTAACAGGATTTGTGCTGGTGTTCTTATTCACTGCTTGCCTCTGTGACACCTCCCTACCATATTGTATATAACCTGGAGTTAGGGATTTTATTCTTTTAATTTATTTGTTTCCTGCCTCACACCTTGGTAACACCTGCTGAAGTTCCTTAAGCACCAGATGAACTTGATTAATGCTTATTGAGTTGTATAGTCAATAGCTTTGGGTAATTACATCTTCCTTCCCTCGTCTCTTACAACTATGACTTCATAGAACCTACCGTGATTAAACTGAGATTGAGACATGTACTGCATCAAGCATTAATTTTCTCACTCTCCACTAATGTTCACTTTTTTTTTGTTTTAGAAAAAAAGGCTATTCAAAATGAAGCTTGAGCCGTCTTAGAATCAATGTGAATAGATGTATCGCTCTAATTGAAAGGCATCCTGCCAAGAAATTTGCGTCACTAGAGTTAAATACGGCCTCATGAAAATAGAAAAAGAAAAATAAAACTTATTTTGAATTTACATTATTGATAAACTTTCTTTATTACTGCTCTTCCTGAGAACATCTGCAGGGAGGGTTCCTACATCATGGCTCTCATGTAGAAAATTTCTCCGTGAGGTTCTTTTCATTTGCTTGTACTCTTCTCTTTCTCGTATACTTCAAAGAAAACCTAAGAGCACTTTCCAGAGGAAGCTTGTCTTCCTGCAGCTCCTAAGAGAAAAAATATAGTAATGCATACTATAATATCATTTGATTATAACAATTTTTCAATCTTTTTGAAGATCTGAATAAGGCAGAATTGAACTCCTAATTCTACAGTTTTCTTATGGCATTATTAGTCTTCTTTCATTTCTTCATAGTTTTGGTCCCTTCTCTATCTTACAGTGATATTGTCAGGGGCTTGAACACCGAGAAAGTATGACTCTCATCTAATGTGGGTCCTTTGTATTCGTAGGTAGAGTAGTATGTAGAATTCCTAAGTAACGGAGTCTCAGCTAACTCTAATATATTCCCTTTCAATGTCCCTGAAATTCTTTCCAGATGTTTTCTGGCTTATTTTCATTTTACTTTCCCAAAGAAGTCTTTCATGATTAACTAAGATTTGGAGATTCCAAAGGAAAAAGTGCCATCTTCATTTCTATCCCATCCCTATTGTAACTGTGGTTATCACGTTCAATTACAGGATGTAAATGCCTTGCACATCTCATTTTCTTACCCAAGAATTAGTCAACAATAGTTTATCCAAACTACATGGTTAAAAATTCTGTATGCAAGGTGCATAAAATATGAAAGCAAATGTAAATACACTCCACTTCACTTTTCTGTTGGCTACACAGACAGTCTAGGACTGGTTGTTTGCTAGGCATTCAGTAGATATTTGGCGTTTAAGAGGGGAAATGAGTGAGAAAAGCTTTTGTTCACTGATCCTTGCTGCATTACTCATAATGACGCCCTTAAAGTTTTCACATTCTCACAGTCTTAAATATTGTGAGAAAACTAATGTTTTCTACATTGTTTTTTATAACTTGAACCAACATCTCCTCAGAATGTGAATGCATTTGATTTTCCATTTGCACATCCCTTCTTAGATATACTATGCCTTAAAAACTTAGCTTTGGTACCCAAATTGCTGAACTCCTGCAGCCACAGAAAAGCCTATTTTTTACACATTCTTCCCTATCTCAGTAAAACACAACTCCATCTTTTATTGCTCAGGCCCAAGACAATGACTTATTTTTCTATTATAACCCAAGTAACATCTTTCTTTCACTACTATCAGCTTTGCTCATAATGCAATCATTAGAATTTAATCATCAGTTTTCACTTCTACCCACCATTGTAGTTCAAGAGGACATGGTAAGTTGTATATTGAAATAGGTTTGTAAGTGTATTAATTGATCTTATTGCCTTCAGCATTTCCATACATTGAATTTCGATGATATCAGTCAAAATTGTTGAGGGTGGAATTAAATCATGTTGTTCACCCTGTTCTCCAACCTCCCATGGTTCACATTTTATTCACAGAAATTCATCATCCCTTCTTACAGTTTAGAATTTCAAAATCCTCCCTTGCCCTTTCATTTTCTCTGACCTCTTTTGCCATCTACCCCTTAATTGGCTCTACTTAAACAACATAGACCCTCTTGATATTCTTTGAACTTTACATGTCCTCCCATCAGGAGTTTACACTTGCTGATACCTACTCTTGGCATTCTATCCATGCCAAAAGTTGTCTTTGCACACATCTTGTCTTTTACTCTTTAATATTGAAACCTCAATTTATGAGCATCATTTTCTCTCTAATCTTTCACCATTGTTTTTAGTGCTATTTTCTTTCTTATGGGATAATCATTTGTGCTTCTTATTAGCTGTTAGATTACTTTGTGCTACTGTAACAGAATTCCTGGGACTGGATAATCATATAAACAGGTATCTGTTTCTTCTAGTTTGGAAGATGGAACTTCCAAGGTTTAATGGACAGGGATAAATAAGAGAAAGATGTTCAAGATGTTCTTATTAAGCATCTCCCGGTGGAAGATGAAACCAGGGGACTGTGCATTAGAAAGAAAACGGACCAAATGCATTCATGCATTCAAAGAGCAAATCCATTTTCATGTCAAGAAAACCACTTCCAAGATAATGACATTAATCCCTCTATGAATGAGAGTTCCCATGACCTAATCCTTTTGGAAGTCTTACTTCTCAAGATTACCAACCACACTGGGGACTTAGTTTTCAATGAGACAACATTGGCAACAGATCAAGCTTCTTTCATCCCTAGAATATAAACTACAATGCAGTGATATTTTTTGTCTCCTTTGTCTATTCTTCTAATGCTAAATTTGTACTATCTGGAAAATTTCCAGGGATATATAATGAATATTTCTTAAATGAATGATGAATGTATATGCACTGTGAATAATGGCATTGTATTTGAACCTAATTATGTGGATGGGGTCTTCATACTTGATGGACCAGATACAATTTAAGAAACTATGTTCTGGGAGACAGTTGTTTAAACTGCCAAGTTCCAGGTCAGGCTTATGACAGTTTGACCTTACCAGGTAGCAGCCATATACTTTCAGGCAAACTGCTTCATCTTCCTGAAACTTAAGTTCTCAGCTGTAAGTAGAGATAATAATAGCATCAATCTTGTAAGTGTTGGTTAGGAAATTAATCATATTACATAGAAAGCACTTAGGATAAAACTTGATATGTATATGTACCATCTCTCATTACTTTCATTAATAAATGAAGTATTCATAATTAATGTAATTTGTGGAGCTATTAAGATACTTGATGGCTATTAGACTATATTTAACTATAGACAAAGCTTAATAAACTGATTATGTTATAAAATTCCTAAGGATGAATAGCACAGGATTAAGCAAAGGTTTTTGTTTGTTTTATTTTGATTTTGTCAGGACAAATTGATATGGCATTTGGCTGATATTTCTGATTTTGATTTTGTTTGTTTGGTTCAAGCATGGTATTTTATTTTTATTACTTGTACATACTGGTGAGTTTCATTAAAAAATTTTCTTTCAATAGTAGCACATACTCAGACCACATTCACTGATCACACCCTCTCCTTCCTCTCCCTTCCCTTCCCCACTCCAGTTAGTCATCTGCCTTCCCACAGTCTCCCTCCACTCTTGCTTCTCTTACTTGTTGCTAGTATATTGTTTTTGAAGTTGTCATTGAGAGGGCCTTGCAGGCTGAGCTATAGACTTTAGAGTTTATCCTGTCCATAAATAGTTCTCAAACCTGAGATGCACAAGAATGGTCCAGGAGACTGGTTAAAACACCAGTTACAGCTCCCAGAAGTTCTGATTTGGTAAATGAGAAATTTTACCAAATTGGTAAATTGATCACCAGAACTGAGACATCTAAAACATTTCAGATATGCTAATTATTAATAGCTGTTTAACAAGTCATATCAATAGGTAATGTTTGTGATCCCACAGCTTTTGTGAATCAAGTCCTAATTCAGAACACAATCATAACATTAGCTTGGTTTCTGATCTCTTCTGAAGCTTGGAAACAGGGACATATACTTCAAGGTCACTCATGAGGTTCCTAACAGGGTGGGTTTCTCTGTTAACCTCAGTTCTTTGCTTGTTGGGAACTAACAATGGCCTTACAGCTGTCACCAGGTAGCCCTTCCATAGGGCAAGCACCAGTATAACAGCTGGCTTCCTTCAGAATAAGCAAGCAAGCTAAGGAATGCTCTACAGATATTTTGTACCTTCTTTTGAGGGTGACACCCCATTGTATCTGATCCATTATGGTTGATTCAAGAGAGCTCTAGAGATCAGGCTTGGTAATCTATACCTTTACCTTCTGAGCCCATGAATGAAATATTGAAACTAACTTGTAAGTTACATTAAAAACTGTGTGGAGCTAAGTTCCATTAAATAATTTATTATACTCTTGCCCATTTAGTATGAAGCCCATATGTAAATAAAAATAACCTGCAGCACAGAGTACTAGGAGAGATATTTTGGGCTCAGAAGGAACTGCATTACGAGTTGTAGGCAACTGATGGCTATAAATATATAAGTCCATGTATTCAGTCCTCTCTCTCTCTTTCTCTCTCCTTCTCCCACTTGCTTTTCCCTTTCTTTCCTTATGTGCAGTTTAGACTACCCATTAATTAATAAGTACACAAAAACTATTAAAATCACAAGGGAGGATTAATATAAGGAACAGAACACATTTCATAAGGGATTTTAGTTCAGCACTATAATCCACAGGTATGATTCATAGCTGCAATCCCAGCCCTGGTAAGGTTGGAGCAAGAGGTTTGCCATGAGTTCAAGGCCAGCTTGCGTTATATTCAAAGTTCCAGGTCAGGCTGGGTTCCATTGTGAGAACTTATCTCAACAATATGAAGAATTAAAAAGGACAAATTGAAGTGATTTACTATAAAAGCATAGGGAATTGTGAAAAATCAGCTCAGTGCAGTCTCCATTTTAAGTGGTTGTTTTCATAGAAACCACACAATATGCCCTATCTTTCAAAAGCTTGTCAGTCAGTCTTGTACCATAAAGCTGTCTTCTTAGTCGAGAAGGGCTGAAGTCCACTTGACCCCAGTGCCCTTCCCACCCTTTCTCCAGGTAGTTGGTGGAAGCTAGTTCCAACAGCAGATTTAATAATTCTTTGCCACTGCACCAGGAAGCAGTTTAGCTTTTGCCCGATTGGGGATTCTTTCCTTGGGCCTGCGTATTTGTCTGAAGTCAATTCACTGGCCTCAACCTGTTCTTACCTCCTGGGTATTGATTTTGGCTGACATTTAGTTCAACATGTTATCAATTCTCTTAATCATCTCCAAGGGGGTGGTGGGGAGAGGGAGGGATGCCCTGACTATCACCCATCACATCAGCCCATGACAACTCCAGGTCATCTGTTACCCAGACAGCAGCTCAAGTGAAAATAACTGTTTTCTTTACCAGGATTTCAGCTGTAGCCATGACAATGAAGAAGCTAGCTCATACTCTCAAAACTGTATCAAATGCCTGACTCCCACTTTAATCAAGCAACTTTATTTCTATTGAAACCAGAAACCCTGCCCTTCTCACAACGCCATGAGATAAATGATACAGGCTTGGGAAAGTACAAGTAGATATAATTTTGAAAGGGCTAAATACTATTTACAAGACAAGCGAGCAAAGCCATGCAAACCATATGGGGAAAAATGTTAAGTCAGAGGAAAGCAACATTTTCAGTTCAGGCTTTACAAATGCTAATCAGTTCAGCTAGAGAATTATAGGTGTATCAAACAGCCTTGAGAAGACCCTGGGCGCAGGTGAAATGGAGCAGGCGTCCAGGACCAGTCAACAAGGAAAGCTGAGGCTAGACGATGAAGGAGCTGACTGAAATGCAAAACAACAAATGAGCAAACAAAGAAAAGTCTCCCAAGTTTTGCCCTGCTAAATTTAAAATAACTAAGCAGCCATCTTGAAATGATTCTGTGGAGAAAGTTCACTGGACATTTGCAAAGTGGATTCTCCTTTTAAATTATGCACAATTACATTCAATTTAATCTCCTATAGGCATCACCTTCATGGAGCCGTTGCTAGTTTCAACCTCTGCTTTCTCTGAAATTCCAGATCATTATTTCTAAGTATCTAATGAGACATTTCTCAGATACAGTCTCACGATTGGGCCATGCTCCCATCTCTCTTAAAAGCAAAATCATCCCTCTTGAGAGGCCTTGGGGAGACAGGCTTTGCCCAATGCCACTTTGTGTCCTCAGCGCTTTTCATCGTATAGAGAGGAATCCCTCCCCTGCCCTCTGCTTTGTCTCCCCAGTGATGGTGATTTGCTTGGGCATCTCTACGTTTACCAGTTTACCAATTTCTATTAAGGGAATTGTGGCCCCTTTGTCTTTAGTACTCTGAACCTAGTAGAGTGCCTGGCGTCTGAAAAGCACAGCATTCCTGCTGAATGAAACAGGGAGAAGACCAAGGCAGAACAGAACAAGTCAACTTAGCATTCACACTTTGTCTTGTCAAGAACAAAAGCATCATAAAGAGCTTAACATCATAAAGAAGTGTGAGGGGTCAGAGGTCAACAGATGCTATCACCTTCCCAAGCACTGTAGGAGTCCCCTGCAGAACCTGAAGAAAAGCAGTAAACTTTAGGATAACATATGTTTCTTCCTTGACAGGAAAAAAGCATAACAACAGTCTAGACATCTGCGTAGGCATGATTATTGTCAGTAAAGAGAAGTATTCAGACATCGTAGAAGGTGCTTTGGCTCGTTTCTATTACCATGAGAAAAACACTATGACCAAAGGCTCATTTAACTTGGAATTTCAGGGTGGTTAGAGTCCATTACCATCAAGGTGGCAGGCAGGCAGGCAGGCAGGCAGGCAGGCAGGCAGGCATGGCACTGCACTGTAGCTGAGATCTTAAATCTTGAGCTATACACATGAGGCAGAGAAAGATAATAGGGATGATATGAGCCTTTGAAACCTCAAAGCCCACTCCTAGAGGAACTCCTCCTCCATTTAGGCCACATCTTCTAGTCTTTCTCAAAGAAGCCCACAAACTGGCAGCAAAATATTCAAATAGATGAACCTCTGGGGGCCATTCTCATTCAAACTACCACAATAATAATAATGATAATAACTAATAATAATAGATATTTTATTAGGCCGATACGAACTGAATATTTTTGGAGAGGACAACTAAGAAGGCAGAAAGGTAGGACCTAGTCCCTGAAATCCGGAAGCATAAGTTAAGGAAAAGGCATACCACTTACATAATTATAATTAAAATAGTAATCTCTCATTGAGTCTGCCCTTAGTCTCACAGCTCCATGGGGACTGCTATTCCTGGCACCATGCCTAGCAGAGGATAAGCATTCTACAGGTTCTTGCGAAATGAGTGAGTCATTCTACCACTTCACCTTACCTCTCCTCTCTCTGCACACTTTGCCTCCTCCCTCAGACCCTTATTCTGCCTGAACTGTTTGCAAAGGCTTCTGACTTCTCACTCCAAATCCCTGCCCACCAGTTTCCTCACATTTCCACTAGAGAGGTATTGTAAGGCCAAGTGTGATCCCATTGAAATCCTCAAATTCATCCAGAAGACCCGAGGGAAGTTGCTCATTTTGAGATATGAATGCTTTGTAAGACGTGATGAAAACTGAAGTACCTTATTACTCATATCCTTCTGCACCTCAGAGTTTGAATTTTATTCCTAGGTATTGGCTGAGTGTTAGATGACCAGTTCCAAAACCCAGAAATGGCCTAAGAGCCCAACCTCAAGCTTTAACTTCTCTGGCATCTTCTGGTCCTCTCCTTTCCTCAGCTATCATGTCTCTATCATCTGGGGGTCCTCTCTCTTCCTCAGCCATCATGTCTCTATCATCTGCTGGTCCTCTCTCTTCCTCAGCCATCACATCTCTATCACTTCTGGTCCTCTCTATTCCTCAGCCATCACTTCTCTATCATCTTCTGGTCCTCGCCCTTCTGCAGCAACCATTTCTCTATCATCTTCTGGTCCTCCCTCTTCCTCAGTCATCATGTCTCTATCATCTTCTCGTCCTCTCCCTCAGCCATCACGTCTCTATCGTCTTCTGTTCCTTTCTCTTCTGCAGCCATCATGTCTCTATTATCTTCTGGTCTTGTCTCTTCTGCAACAACCACTTCTCCACCTTCAATTTATGCATATGCCACATACCATTAGGCATACTTTTTTGATATACACCATATTCTTTTGGACCCATGGATTTTCCTTTAGTTGATTTTTCTCACCTGGCAACTCCAAGTTCTTGGTGGATCTTAATCATCCTTCAAAATCATGTATATTCAACCTATAGAGCAGATATTATTATATTTGTTATATGATAACAAAGCTGAAGTATAGGACTTTTCATTACCACAAATTAAGAGCTTTATCTGAAAACAGTTTTTGTTGTTGCTGTTGTTTTGTGAATTGTTATATAGGTAAAAAATACCAGAAAATTGATGAAACAGTGCTTATGATAGCAACTATTTAAGAATATTGGCACCCCCTAATATGTGTTTGAAATGTTCACTACATCATCATCATTTAAATTCACTACAGTTCAGGAAAAGAGGCACTAAATTGCATCGTTAAGAAGGGAGGAATGAGACGCTCTACTCAGTCCCCTAACATCAGAAAACATTAGTATTATATGGGCTAATGTGGGAGAAGATGATCATTGCAAGTGATCAACAGATGTGTATCTTGAAGAATGCACACACTATGATAGAGGCATGCTATTTGAGGAAGACCTGAACACATGATACCCTATAATGTTCCAATATAGTAGCTGCTCACAGTGAGCAGACACTTGCAATCACATAGTCTGAGTCTGTGTTTATAAATTTGAACATTGGTGTGTCTAGAGATCATCATACACAAAATCAGTGCTATGGGACTGAAAACAGTTTTCCAACAAATTCCATGTACTTCTGTGTGCTGTTTACATCTATAGGAAAAAACAAACTTGATACTCTCAACAGACATTATATATTAGAATTTCATTATTTCTGCCTCTTATCCTTATTTCCCAGACTTCAATATGAAAACAACTGCATCACTAAACTTACAATGACTACAAGAAACCACCTTATGGAGAACAGTGGTGTCTTAGTCAACTGTTTGATTCGTGCTTTCTCTGCCATTGCTTTCTTGAACTCTGCTTTATATTTAATAATTTTTTGTTCATTTTGTGATATTTAGTCTAACAACTGAACTGTGTTCATTTTTCAGGGCGTGTGTGTGTGTGTGTGTGTGTGTGTGTGTGTGTGTGTGTGTGTGTGTGTGTGTGTTTCCTTCTTCCCCTGAACTTTTATTTTGAAAAACAACTAAAGCCTACTAAAAAGTAGTAACATGAGAAGGTTTTTCATTGTGAGGCCATTTCACAATGAAATGGTCATTTCTCCAAATACATAGGTGAATATTTTCAACATACATTAATGCAGTTTTTCTAAATAACCACAATAATATTGATGAGGGAAGGAAATTTACAATGATATCTTGAAGTCACAGATACACACCATTCAAGTTTGGAGAACTGTCCCAATAGTTACATTTTGAAAGAGTGTAACCCAACCTCTTCTCAGCTGCCAGGCTTTTGTTACCTTCTTTAATCAAGGCAGCTCCTTGGTATTTTCAAATTTGTTTCAAATTTGTCAAATTCTGATACAGAATGTCCCTAAATCTGCTTTATCAAATGTTTCCTTATGATTAGGTTGAATTTGTGCTTTTATGGGAACACCAGGGAAATGATGTCATGTTCTTATCTCATGGGAAGAGAATCTTTTATTTCATTTTTTCCCATCCCTGGTGATGTTGACTTTATTTTTTTTTTTTTGTTCTTTTTAAAACAGGCATTCACTGATGCATATAAGCCTAAAACCTGGCCTGTGGTGTTTCAACACATGTATTCATTGTGCAATTTTTAAATCGCGTTAAACACATTTCCTAGTGCACATCTTTACTTCAATGTAAAAATAATCAGAATCCTTTCTGCTAACTTTCTGTTGTCTGTAGACAGCCTTCTGTGCCATAGTGCACCAGAGTTTATTCCTCCTAAAACTTTGACTTGTGCTCATTATCAACCTTTTCCTGCTCTATACAGATGCTCTTAAAAACAAACAAAAAAAATACTCATTTTTTACATTTCAATCCCCGCCCCCTCCACACCTCCCATTTGCTCCTTGGAGAGGGTAAGGGCTCCCCTAGGAAGTCTACTAAGTCAGTCTCATCATCTAGTTGAAGCAGGACCAAGGCACCTCTCCAACCCCCATACCCGTGTCTAGGCTGAGAAAGGAATCTCTCCATTCAGAATGGGCTCCACTGAGTCAGTTTGTTCTTTAGAATTACACCTTGGACCCACTGCCAGTGGCCTCATATATTGTCCCAGCTGCACCATTGTCATCTATATTGAGGGAGTCTAGTTTGGTCTTATATAGGTTCCCATTTGTCAGACCAGAGTCAGTGAGCTCCTACTAGCTCAGGCCAGTTGATTCTGTGGGTGTTTCCCTATTATGGTCTTAACCCCTCTTTTAACAGGTTCAGATAACCACTATTTCACTCACAACTTCCATGACAAAAATAGTGTGTGTGTGTGTGTGTGTGTGTGTGTGAGAGAGAGAGAGAGAGAGAGAGAGAGAGAGAGAGAGAGAGAGAGAGAGAGAGAGAGAGAGAAAGATCATGGGGTTAATCATCTGTCCAGAGAAGAGAGAGAGAGAGAGAGAGGAGAGAGAGAGATCGTGGGGTTAATCATCTGTCCATGTCTCTTAATTCAGGTATCATACTCTACAGTTCTGTATATGTTGTAAATGCTACAAGCACACAGGGAAGTTCAAGTGTGGTTGTTGTTACTGAAGTTTGAGGATTCTATGTCCTGTGTCTGTGCTAATTTATAGTCTATCTGATAACACGCAAGGCTTCTCTTTTCCTCCACACCTTAGTTAAGACTATAATCTTGAGTCTTTTTTATAAGACTCAGTCCTATTGAGATACACGGGATTCTCCTTATGCTTTATTTTCATTTTCCTAATGACTAGTGATATAGAAAATTTTAATGGACCTGTTGGCATAAGTCTTCTTTCAAGAAATTTCTGTCTATTGTCCAATATTTTGATTTTGTGGTGTTGTGTTTTGCTATGGAGTTAAAAAAAATTCTTTAAATATTTCAGATCAGAACCTTTTGTCAGATGTGATACATTGAACTCAGATATTTATTTGATGCTTTCTGTCTCTTTATATTGTATAACTTCTATGTTGTGCTGCACTTTTACTTAAATTTTAATATTAGGAGAGTAGCAAGCCTTGCCTCTCTCTCCCTAAGTTCTTTGTTACCTGGTTTCTCACTCAGACACTATGAACAGAAGCATTGTTGTGTCCTGATTTTGAACCCCCCAAATCACCAGAAGACATTTTGATGCAAATGTGGAGAGTCTTTTATTGTTGTTTAACAAGTTAACTGTTTTTAACTTGGGCCCTCGCCCTTCATCCTTCATCAAATGGATCTTGGTATATGGAAAGAGATTTGGCTACAGAGCCAAATCAAATTTCTGAAGTCCAATTTGAGGGTTATAAACTTTATTCTGTATTTGGTTAGAAGCCATTGAAAATTTTAGGACATGAAGTGACATAATTAATGTATATTTTTAGAAAGGAGACTTTTCCAAAGAAAACCTCAGGTTTTCAATTTTAGTGAAATAACCTTTCTCCCTAAGTTTGGTCATTCTAATTTATGCAAACTAATCTTAATTAGTTGAATTTAAGGGGTTAAGTTTTGCTATTGTGTTTTTTGTTGTTGTTCTCCATTTCACATCAATTTTAACTAATTCCTTCTTCACTGGGATAATCATAATTTCTCAGATGTATTTGGAAGTATGAGAAGAAAAGGGATATGTGCCACATTCTTGAAAACCCAGTAAAATCCGAGCCACATACAACATAATGATTTCAATGCTTAATTCCAATGTAAATCTAAGCAGGCATGGTGGCACATACCTTTACTCCCAGAACTCCTTTAACCCCAACACTCAGAAAAAAGTAGATCTCTGAGTTCAAGGCTAGTCTGGTTTATATGACGATTCCCAGGGCAATTAGGGCTACACAGAAGAACTTTGTCAAAATAAAATAAAATAATAAATAAATAAATTCAACAAGTCAAATTTTGCGGTATCTCTTTCAGTGAAATTTCTGTTAGTAAAGTTGCCGAATTATTTGCATCCTATATGAGAAATTATTGGCCAAGAATTATTGGAGGTTTATGGAAGACAGAACGGAGTTCCTTTATAACCGTCCCACCTAGAAAGAATTATACCCTCAAAAGGAGTGAGTGATCATGGGAGAAAATTAGATCAGTTTGATGGAGGTGCTGAGTAGCAAGTATTTGATTATTACGAATGTACTTTATGTAATCTTGCTGTGGTTGACAGAAATACAGCTTATTTTAAATTATATGACTCACATCTAGTAAATATATAGGCATACTCAAAATAGTCACATTTGCTCACCTACTGTAACAGCATGGCCTAACAAAAGCAACTTTGGGAAGAAAGGTTTTATTTTAGGCCACCCTTCAAGGTTGTAGTCTGTCATGGCTGCAGAATCTTGGAATCAGTACTTTCAAGTGGCTGGTAATGTTGTGTTCATAATCAGAAGGGATACATATTTGTGTTCAGCTCACTTTCTTCTTTTCAAGCCCAAGGAATGATGCCACCCAGAGTGGATAGTGTAGAATTGTTGTTTTCTGCCAGCCTGCCCACCGCTGGTCTGGCATGCCGGCCCCAAATAACATGCTGAGACTCTGTATTTGATACAATCCTGTTGGCCAGTTACCATTACTGTTTATGGGATAGCTCTGTCTTAATTATTAACCCATTTCTACTTATCTAAGTACTTCCACGTGGTCATCTTATCGGGGAGCCGCCGCTGGCATCTTCTTTCTCCATGCTCTACATCTTGACTCCTCCTAACTACTTCCTCTTTCCTCCTTGTCTCCTAGCCCCGCCTATCTTGCTTTCCCATTGGCCTCAGTGCTTTTTTAATTAACCAGTATGAGAAACATATTTATAGAATAACATCTCCCATCAGGATAAGTCTTCTCACCTCAGTGAACCTAATTAAGGTAACCATCACCACCACCCCCTGCAAGCCAGTCCTGTCTCCTTGGTGACTATAGAGCTCATCAACTTGACAATTGAAGTTAACTACCAGGTTACTCTTATTTTCTTCTTCTACTTTTCGTGTTTACATTTCTTGACATTGTTGTTTTGGTTTGACATTGCTGTTTTACCTTGTCTACTTACATCTTGTTTACAACATTTACATTATATATCAATTCTATAAGCTATCCCACAATACTTTAATTATAAGATGTGTTATAAATTAGATAAATCAGGTATCCTAGGCCTTACCAAGAGTACAGTAAAGTCTGGAGATAACGGGTTTTACCTTTAGGTAAGCATGATATTATAAACAAAGACTCAGAGAATTATGATATTCTATAATTACTGGTTTGCAATTTAAGTTCTGGGAGAGATTCAAGATTTTCAAATACTGCAGCTCATGAACTTTTTCCTGGCAAGGATGGCCAGGTACATGACAGTGTACAACTTGACCTTGAACTGCACGCACATTGCCCTCTGTTCAGTCCTAACAGCCTTCAGGTATGTAGCCAGCAAAGTGCAGGCAAGCTTGACAATGTTCAGAAGGCACTCTGGTACACTCTTGGGCTGTAATGATGCTACCAGAAAGTCAGCTCAAGAGGTTTATCAAGGATTTCAGAGGCACTGCAAATTCAAATGACGACTAATGAGGGGCGGTTGACCCTACGGGGAACTTTGGGATGGATCTTCTTTACCCTTGCTCTTGAGAGACTTCAGAATGTTGAAATGTCAGGAAAATTTAACTGGTATTTTATATTGAATTGCTTTGAGATACTCAGAAGTAATTTTCTAAATTTTTGTAACATGGCCAGGTATGAGACTTCCCGCTTAAAAGATTCCAGCTCAAGTGAATGTTGAAAATAAAGCATTTGCTAAAAAGACCTCAGGTCTGCATTCCGCACATAGTGTAGATTCTTAATAGCATACTTTTTGGCATTCAGAGCAAATGTTTTCTCTTCTTCTTCATGCCACACAAATAGTATATTACCTCTTTCAAAAGACCACAGGGCAACCTTCTCTTCCTCAAACACTCACTCTAATTTCTCAGTCTTCCTGCTGGAATTCTGCCTGGATAGATCTGTCTGTCTCTCTTGTCTCCCACTAGAGCACTATGTATGTATTATCTTATACACTGGTGTTTGCTTAACTTCTATGAGAGCTCAGAGGTTTGGGAAGGTAGAAAGGTCCAGTAGTGTAATTTCTGCCCAATGAAGAAATCATGACATCAAACAAGCAGTTAGAAACATACAAACACTTCCCTGCAATATAAAGCGAAGATTGCTCCCTGCCATAGAAGTATACAGATAAAGCTGTGTTTTATAGAACAACAATGATTGCCTCTTATTGGGAAGAAATCATGGTAAGGGATGGGAGCAAAACCTTGAAAGATGAGACTTAATGAGCAAACCGGGAATGGAGTTAGAGCATAACAGCTGCCAGCAGTTCAATTTTCCTTAAAGGTACAGGAAGTCTAAGGAGAGTGTGCTCATGAGGGTATTTGAAGGTAATCAATAAGCTTTCTGTCAGTGCTATTCAGCTGAAATATAATGTAAGTAACTGAAATAATTTGTCATCTTCTACTCATCATTTTAAAAACTGAAAAGAAGAATAATAGATTTCATTCTTACATCATATTTCATTAAGGTCAATAAATTATCATTATAACAGGTAATCACTTAAAAAGTGTTTAAAGAGATGTGTGCATGTTCTTTTCATTATAAATATTTGAATACCCATGGGAACTTTATATCTACAACAAATCTCAATTCCAAATAATTACCTTGCTTCAAGTGCTTGACAGCAATCTATGACTGGTGACCTTCACTGGAACAGGGTAGTTCTTGTCTTAGTTCCTGTAAATGAGTATAACTAAAAGGTGAATGAATGGACAGAATAATAATAAACAAAAAAATAAGGAGGTGACATTCTTTTTAATAACTGAATATATTTCGTGTTACTTGAAGTCAAAAGTATGTTGTGTCCCCAAATGGGCTGGAGTTACTGGAACTGCCAACAACATTCTTATATCTTTCCCATAGTTCCCTTGCTTTAGAGTAAAGTAACTACTTCTGGTTATATAAATAGATCAAATGGTCTATAGATCAATAGATCTATAAATGGATCAAATCTATGTACATGTAATTTGATCAAGTAAATGTTTCCCTGGACTCATTCTGATATGATTCTGTTACTGATTCTGATATGAACTATGAGACTTGAGGAGACATTTTCGAAGGTGTATAGGGGATGCAGTGTCCCCTCTCTAATAAGAAGAAAGCAACCTGGAAAACTCTGCCATTCCCTGGATGTAAACAAAGGACTATTAAGTAGCTATGTTGCAACTACTTAGAGAGAAAGCTGAGGGTACAGAATGAAAAGGAAGACACTCAGCTCCACAACATATGGACCCTGCATCTTATGGAAGAGCTTGCAATCCATTTTCCACTTTCCTCTTCCTCAGCAGTGCACCTTGCTTAATTCTGACACATCATACAGATCAAATACTACCTACCTGAGCTCTTTTTTTTTTTTAGAGATGTGTGATCATGTGATTGATTTTTTTCCAGTGAGGTGTAAGGAAAATATAACATCTAGCTCACTGGATATCTCATCCTTCATGCCTAGAGCTGTAACAGCTGTCTGTGCTGTGTTGTAACCTTGAAATTGAAGGTTATACAATGAGGAGAAAAGGGAAGAAAAATCTGAGCCTGTGTCCTTAGCAAGATCTTGGGGTCTTCTGTGTTTCAATGCCTATCTCCATGTTTATTTGCATCAAAGAGACACAAACATCTGTCTTTCTGTGACTGTGGATATTTGGAGTCTGATGGAATAGTGACCAATATAGACAAATCCCAAAACATAGTTCTTCATAGAAATAATAAGCAAGAAAGCAGAAATGGGGACTTTTCTTTTTGGTAGAGACTGGACCAGCACAGCCTTGTACAGCCAGGGCAATCCTCCATAAGGAATAAGCACTCAAGCTATAGTCTTCAGGACAGCCAGAAGCCTGGGAGCTGAGGGTCTGGCACAATAACCCCAGGCTCTGAGAACAGACAGACCAAAACCAGAGGGAATGCCAGTGTTTCTGGGACAGTGAAGACAGAAAACAGGAAATTAAGGAGCAAGAATTATAAGTATGTCCTTGACCAGTTAGAAACCTCTGGAATAGGAGAGGCATTTGCACTACTCAGTACAGAACCTGGAAGCCAATGAGTAATTATTTTAATTATAAAAAGACCTCCCTTGTTTATTCATTTTTTGTAACAAATTCTATTTTTCAGTTCACTTAGTGTACAATGTATGCAGAAGAAGACTATTTGCAGTCTTCTCAGCACAAAAGAACGCTAGCATTGGAAATGAACATGGGCACATTTATTTCAAGAAAAGTAAAGTGTTGGATAAATGGGAGGGATATTACAATAGTTAATTAACCTGTGGCATTGATTTTTTTAAATCTGATAGCAAGTCATTACCGTTCTTTGTCCTGCTCTGCAGAGAGCATGACCCACAGGGAGTGGGAAGAGGGATAGGTTAAATAATGGCAGATGGGCAAGAAAGGTTCAGAGAATGTGGCAGTGTATGTGAGTTATTGGGACTCCTGGGGACCAGCCTAAGGACAATAAACAAAGGAAACAGTGATGAGAGCCTGAAGAAAGGGTTTTATGATGAGGCTGAACGAGGCCAAGTGATGGAGGAAACACAAACAGGAGACTGCTCATGCCAAACATCCATGCAAACATTGCTCATGGAAAATATTTTTATCAACTAAAGATGCAGGTCTCATGGGTATAGAAAGGGATCCTCTGCCAGTCGCTAGTAAACAATATTTCTCATTGATTTAATGAAATCATTCATTTATTTTTATTGACGATTTATCCATTACCTACACTTTTGATTCCAGAATAGCTATTTTGTAAAGAGAAACATTTTCCAGTCAAACAGATTGAACTAATAATTCATCTTTATTTATTAGTTTTTAATCACTGATTAAAATTGTCAAAAATAAAAGAACCATAATTCTATTACCAAATGGTTAAATTCTCTTAAAGCCTTTTGTTTGTTTTTCTCCCCACACCCGCTGAGGTGTGGTGGCCCCTGCCTTTAATCCCAGCACTCAGGAGGCAAAGGCAGCTGGATCTCTGTGAGTTCTAGGCCAGCCTGGTCTACAGAGTGAATTCCAGGACACCCAGGCCATGTTGAGAGATCCTGTCTCGAAATATAAAATAAAATTTTCTATTTTGAGTTTTTCAAAATTATTATACAATTTAGATCATGTTTTTAAAGTTTGATTTTTACTTGATTTTTTTTCAATCTTATTATCAAATGGATATAGTGCTGTAGTTTTAAAATGCTTACATTAAGATAATCTTGATAAAATAATTTCATGAGATTATTATATTTCAATTTTAGTCAATATTGACATTTCATGACCACGGAGTAGTTTTCTTATCACTTCAGAAATTGTAACTATTCAAGTCCTTTTAAACATTTCAGTCTCATAAACAATTTTACCGAGGTAAGCATCTTTGTGTATAAGTGTGTGTAAGTACGCATTTGTGTCCCACAAAACCTACTCTTCTTGGGTTTGACCACCAAAGCAGAATTTTGAGACGAACATAAGGCTCTGCCAGCCCATTTCTGAACTGTTCTTGACTCTACATTCCTTTCGAAAGTTTGTCTAATTGATAATAACTGAAAATTCCATTTTCTGTCCTGGTTTTCATATAAAGCCCATCCCTCCCTTTCTAATGCCGTGACTCAGGACTTGAGATGCAGGGCTGAGGAGATAGCTTACTAGTTAGGAGAACTTGACACCCTTGCAGAGAACCCTAGTTCAGTTCACAGCATTCATCTTCACAGACGCATGCACAGAAATATATGTGTATACTTTAAACACACACACACACACACACACACACACACACACACACACACACACACACATATATATATATATATTAAAAGTAATAGAAATAAATCTTTTTCAAAAGACCCGAATTGGTTGTGAGCATAATTCCTGCCGCAATATCCCCTGGAAACGCTCTAACCTCTCTCCTCCCTACTCAAATCAGTCCTGCATCCTGCACTGCCACAGATCAACTCATCTCAACTGTGCCTTTAATGTTCCTTCTCTACTCTACTTCTCAGACTTTACAGCTAAATGCAGATGGCTCAGCCTAACAGCCCCCACACTAAGTTGTCCATGGCAGCTTTCCCCAGAACGTCTCTATGTCTCCTACATCCCAGCCTGTACGAGGAACCTGGCCTGGTAGGCTTCAGTTGTGTCAAGACGTTCGAAGAATGCAAGGTTCATCCCTATGTGTGCAGACTATTAAGATGGAGAGTTGCTGTCCCATGCACACTGAAACTGTATTGAAAGAGACTGGATCATACGCAAAGGGAGGCTTATATCTCAACGCAGACTAAGGAGCTAGGGTGTCAGCACTGTTTCAGCCAGCTCTTCAAACAGCATGTCACACGGATGCCTGAAAAGTGCCCAAAGATACTTGTGCTTAAAGTGGAGAGCGTAACGGTTAGGGTACATGGACTCCAGGAAGATGCATGTTCTTTCATTCAGAAGATAGATGTTATCTGTCTTGAAAACACAGTCCGGGAAATGTGATCAGTGCCCTGCTCCTAAACTGTGCCAAAGCATGACACGCTCATTGAGAATTTTTCTTCCAATAACTTCCAGATACTTCTGCCAGGATGGCTCTTCTTATGTTTTGTTTCTATCAATAGATATTTGTCCATGAAGTTCATCTAAAATAATTTGGCTGCAAATTGCCTTTCTGTAGCCAGAAATACATTCTCCCTCGTGAATGCCCATAATACTTTCTTTTCATTCCTCCCTTACCTGTACTCACCTTGTTTCGTTTGTCAGGTTTTTAGTGAGATAGATTGTTTGAAGCCCACTAGAATGATAATTTCTAGTGTGGGGATAATCTTACTTAATGTTGTTTCCCTTCATTGAAAAGATATGCAACAAACAAATAAATTGTTTAAAATCCAGTTTGTTCTAATATGACTTCCATGGTTTAGGTGGCTTACAGAAATTGACTTCCCAGATTTCCCAACCTCAATAGTTCTGACTTCAACAAAGTGGCAAAAGAGACTGAAAAGGAAATGTTAAATGGACAGTAATGCACATAGGCAGGAAGGGGTCCTAAAGAGTCATGTATAAAATAGGTCTGTGGTTGCTAACTCATAAGTAAGAGGAACCAAGTATTGCAGAGAAGAGAGATGAAAACTAAGAGAATGGAGAGACAAGTTAAGGCCTGGAAAGTTGATTCATACGCAAAATTCCAAATCAGCAGAAGAAGCTAGCATTTAAGAAGAGCCTGGCATGGTGGTGCACACTTCTAATCAGCATTGAGAAAGCAGAGGCATCTGGGACTGTGTGAGTTCAAGGCTAGCATGGTCTACATAATGAGTTTCATGTGAGTCAGAGTTACATGGTGAGACCCCATCTCAAAAGGAGAAAGAAACCAAAAACAACACAAAATAACAACAAACCCTAGGGTTATCTTAAACTAGAAGCTACTGAAATTATACATTTTATTTATATAATGACATACCCTTTTGAATGTATACTTGTTTAAATATCATCAGTTTTTTAATATATAAAGTTATTTCAATGATTATCTCAGTCTTCAGCATGCTTTTCTGTTCTTTTTAAAAATACTTTGTTTCATCTTGTTTTGAGACAGGATTTCTCTGTGTAGCTTTGGACCCTGTCCCAGAACTCATTCTGTAGACCAGGCTGGCCTCGAACTCACAAACATCTGCCTGCCCCTGTCTCCTCAGTGTTGGAATTAAAGCCATGTGCTGCCACCACCAGGCTCTGCTCATTATGGGATGAAAAATACTAAATTAATCTCAATAAAAATCACATGTATTTTAAAACTACTTCCTTGCAAAACTTTGAAAGACATTCTGGGCTGTTGTATTAAAGTTTCATTTTATCGCCATGTGAACGTTACCTCCTACCCACACGCCACTGTTTCCTACGAACTAAACAATTTATAGGACAATATACTTCCTCTTGTACTTTAGAAGAGTCACATTATTTTTATGTTTTTGTATATTATTCTAAGTATACTCCTTTATTTTGCCGTGGTTTGGTTTTACTTCGCGTGATTTGAGATTACTTAGTGTGTTTTGAATTGCCATACTATAAAAGCCTCTTGAGTTGATTTCAAATCGAAAGAGTTCAGTTGACACAGAAAAGCTGCAAGTACTTAGTATTTTATGCCCCGCGCTACACATGCTGATTTGGAGTTATCAAGGTACTTTCTTCTTCTGTTGTAAGTGCCTCTCTGAATAAGTATTAAGGTCTCTGAACTTAAAGATAAGAGTGCTTCACTTCTTTAAGAAACATCCATTCGTATGTTATGGCTGTTAACTTGGTGTTTGTGTGGGATTTCTAACAGTGGGAACAGATGAATCTCTGACTCTTTTGATTTCTCTTGAGATTCTCTTCTTCCCAGTGAGTTGCCTGGCCCAGCCTCAGTATGAGGGCTTTATCTTTATCTTACTGTGTCTTTTGTCCTGTTTGGCTAACATCTTTTGGAGGCCTCCTCTTTTCTGAAGAAGAAACTGATGAGGAGTGGGTCTCGAGGAAAGGGAGGTGGGGGGTGTAGTAGGAAAGAAGAGAATCTGTGGTTGAGTAATATTTTATGAGACAAGAATATATTTTCAATAAAAATCATGTATGTGTTTTATGACAAAAAATCCATTTTTTCCCATTCCAATCTGTGAAGGACTCCAATAAATTATAACTGCTGAATGCTATGGACCCTAGATTTAGATATCCTGTACAGATAAAGCAATATAAGCTCTTCAATAGGACATGCAGGGATTATTGAGTCCACATATTTATTATTCTGTAATTAAGAATAATGTGTAAAGAATAAAAGTAGATGCATAGTTTAATCTTCCATTTTAAATCATATTTAAAGTTTTGAATGTTTCTAAGATATGTGTGTGTTTGTATACGAGTTTTCTGAAATACCAAAGACTTGGAAACATATAAATGAAAATAAACTTGATATGAATGAGCAAACCTACCCTTAAGGAAGAAAATCTCTTACAAGGATACCATATGCTTCTTAGATCTAACAATGTAAATAAATCTTGACCTTGATATTCTGTGCATTGCATGACACGTTATATGAAAAAATAAATGTTGCAATAATTTTATTTTAATTGAAATAAAAATAAGTTCTCAAAAACTCACATATAAGAACTCTAAATATGTAATAATGTGTGGACAACAGAGGGGATAAGCTTTTCTAATTCTCATAACACAAGTAGGAGTGGAGGTTGCTGACCTTTGTATTTTTCTCTCCAGCAAAGAAATATATTAATCATTTTTAAGGTTCCACCATCTCTAGCTGTGGTTTTATGGTTCAACCATCTCTAGTGTGGTATGTCATGACTGAAATCAATGGTTCCTGAAACTCCATCTATTAAAAAGAAACAGGTTCACATCTGATGACTTGAACACCGTTTCCATCCTTTGGCACATACTGTTCTGAGAACATGACAGATTGGTGACAGTTTGCCTAGTCTCATGTAACTTGAGAAAAGAAAATGTAAGTGTAGTTTTCTTCCACCAAAACAAAACAACCAGCAACCAAACAAGTAAAACCTTTATAGTTACCGCTACTATAGCTACCAACTCTCCCAAAAGAGGAACAAAGTAAGAATAATTTAAAGTAAATATTGGGAGAATACATTCATAGCCTGTTCACATGTATTATTAGTGCATGAGATTTTATGTTAAACAAAAGTTAGTGCCTTCAAATGTTTGTAACATGCACAAATACTATTGTGTACAACTTTATTTATGTTGCAAACTGTCTGCATTCTGCTGACTTACTACAGACTATTGACTCATTTTGACTTATACAAGATTTTAGCTTACTTGGTTTCTTTATAAATGCAGAGATATACATGAATCTTGGTAAAAATAAAAGATGCTTTTGTATGAACTTAGATGAAAATTTCATATGGAGTGGAAGATACTGAAAATAGAAATGGTTTGATAATTATCCATATTAACCTAAATCCACAGTTTTAATGGGGTATGTTTGTTGACTAGAAAATAATGTTTTAAATGTTATTTAAAAATTACCTAATTTACTTTTTAATTATGTTTTGAATTATATTATTCATAATCATTGGCAGAAAATAATGCTATCTGTAAAAATAAACATGCAGAGAGAAGTGTACATTATATATTGATAGAATAAGACTTGTTAAAGGGTTTGCATACTTTATTAATGTGTGTGTGTGTGTTTGTGTGTGTGTGTGTGTGTGTGTGTGTGTATCAATGTTCATGTCTGCATCGGTTCCCATAGATGCTAGAAGAGGGCATTGGATGCATAATGGAGCTGGGGCTACAATGGTTTTGAGCCACCATATGTGGGTGTCCCTGAAAACTGAGCTCTGATCCTCTACAAGAGCTGCCAAGTCCTCTCAACTCTCTCTTCAGCCTGATGACTCTTTGTTTTTATTCTTGTTTTTAATTTAACATTATGAAAGTTCTTTTCAGATTTTCTAGGCTAGGATTAGTCTTCAAATTGCTACTTTTCGAAAAATAACCTGTGTATGGAATACAAGAGAAATAAATATCATTCCACTGTTTTTGGAAAAAAAATTAATAAAAATCCAGAATCTAATAGTTTCAATGTATGAATTACTTGTCTTCTCTGGTGTTATAATTATGGGCGACAGAGACTATGGTAGATTTCATGGCGGGCATGGGACAACATACCAGGCAGACAGAGCTTAAGTGAAAAGTTTTATTAGAAAGCAAAGAAAGAGCAGAAGGAAGGAGAAAAGAGGTAAAAAGACACTAGGTAGAGAGAGGACAGAAGAGAAGGGGGAGGCACGAAAAGTTCTATTTGCCCCCAGGAAACAGGAGTGAAGAGAGCAGAAGTGGGCAGGGTTTTTCTTTTAAAGGGGTCCTTTGCTCCTGCATATAGACCAAGTAACCAAGGAACCCTGGGCTGACCAGAGTAGTGCCTGAGCACACACTGTCAGATGAGGGGCAGCCAGAATAATGCCTGAATCCTTACATCTAGCCCTATTATTGTTGAAATATAGGTAACCTGTCTGCAACAAAGAAAAATGGAACACAAAAACTCATCTTGCAGCTTTACAGATGTTTATACCTGGACATACGGCCTTAAAAGGTTGACTGTGTTTCTTCTTGCCCATTGGGGTTGCTAGGAGAATGTGTAAGCCCTCACACATCCTTCATGAAAGGAAAACTACTGTTACTGCCATGCTAGATCCAGAAACATTTTCATTTCATCTCCCACTATTTAAACTCCATGCCCTCTGAATAGTGAGATGCTTTCTGAACTCTCAAAAGACCACGTTCATCTTATCGCTTCTATTACAAGGGTCTTACGTTGATCTTATTTCAGGTGGCTGTATTTAGGTCTCAGTTCCTGTAATTGAAGGAGAGAAAATGTGTATGCACCTTATCTTCCAAAGGCAGGCCTTTCTTATCATCGACTTTTAAATTGTGAAGAATACAAGATGACTTCTGTTCCTGCTGAGAAGCAATTAGCATATTCTGAATTCCCAAATGTTAAATGACAGTCTTATACAAGAATCCAATGCCAAATGCATTTTGAATTTGTATTTCCAATGAAGTATCGTTGGGTTAAGTCTACGTCTACACTTTAATATGATCATCAAGTCAGCATGGGCAAAAAAGTCCAAAGCAAGCCAATGAAAGGCAAGGAGAGTTCTAGATGTATTTTTTTTTTCTGGAGTTCTAGATTCAAAGTCATGTGGTGTGTAGGTATGATAGGAATGGGGATGGGGTAGGGGAAGATAACCGGTTCTCCTGGTGAAGACCTCTCCTGACATAAGAAGTGAGCAGAGCTTCCTCAGATGGGCAAAAGAAACTGGGAGTGTCTTCCAGTGGGCATTCAAGTAACTCTTCAAATACGTGATCAAATGAAAGAACAAAAACCAATTCTCCTTTACCTTGAAATATTTTACAGTCTAAATGGTATTTAAATTTTTATCTTTGTCACTGACCACAGCTTCACTAAAAACTCTTCAGGCTTTTACAAGAACCAAAGTGAATTCTGTCTAATGAACCAAAGTTCATTCTAATGATTGGATCTTTAATCCCCCAATTCAATTAATATTGTAAGTGTATGCCATGGGTATAGAGGGAGTGGGACTAAGGGAGAGCATAATCAATTTTGATTTTAAAAATATGCTAAGTAATTTTTTGATGGAAATGGTTTATTTCGGTTTATAGGTTGTAGGTTATAGGTGATGGTATAACATGACATTAATCCTAGCACTTAGGGGGCAGAAGCAGGTGAATCTCTGTAAGTTCAAGGTAACCCGGTAATCTGATCCACAAATTGAGTTCTAGGACAGCCAGGGCTATACAGAGGAACTCTGTCTCAGAAAAAAAAAGAAAAAAAAAAAAAAAAAAAAAAAAAAAGAAAGAAGTAGAAGAGAGAAAAATAAAATAAAATAAAAAACAAAAAACAAAGATCTTGAGAACAAAAATTAAAATGTTTACTAATAGTATGAAAACCGAAAAGCAATAGATAAGAATTTTACAGAAACAAGGTTTTAATGAACACCTTTGTTTGAATAAGGTGTCTACTGATGTATTAAAATTATAAATGAGCCATCTGCCTAATGACAATACGTGCTAGAATTAATAGCCAATAGCCCATTTTACACCAAGCCTTTATGACACAATAGTTTCATTGAAAATGAAATTAGGTGACTCATGATATTCAAATGCAGACAGTAATGTACCTTCATGATAATGGCATTTACCACTATTCATGCTGTGGCTTATCTTCCTCTTTGAAGACGTTACCTGGTAAATGTGTTTTTTGGAGCTCAGCCAGCTAAAAACAGAACGAGAATTATCTACTTCTGTTTCTGCACTATTTGAAGACATGTGTTCACCATACAGGGTCTTTCAGGAGAAGATGGAGAGAAAGGGAAGAAGCCAGCAGAGATGCTATGGAAGGTAGACATCAGCTTATAAATACAGTCTGCTTACCCACATAGTACTGAAACCATCTGCTGTGATGGAGGACCCTGAGGATCTCAAAGCCTTTTAATGTTTACTTATTCATAAACTAAACTATTGTGGAGGTTGCCCAGGCATGAGCATGTGATTGGCCAATAAAAGATTTTTGACTACTTACGGAAATCGTGTGGGGATTTATTTTGTAGGGATAGCTCCTTGAACTTCATACATAGCTGTTATATAATTATTTTTATGTTGCTTTTAGGTAGAATTTGAGAATTTAAAAAAAATCATGAACACTTTGATATTTGGATAGTAAAAGATAAAATTTAAACTTCATTGGAAAGAAGTATGCCCATGTTCTTTCTCCACAGATGTAGTCTGTGACATTATATCTTTTGAGTTTCTTCTGGAACACTGTGTGTACTTCCAAAGAGTTTTGAAATGGAAGCAAAAGTACTTCTCACAATTTGGAGACACTGTATGAATGTCAGAAGCTGCTAAATTCATTAGTAATCTCTTTTCTGTGGTGGAATCAGAAAAGGAATCAGGGGGATCACCAGTGTATGTTGTGGTGCTGTGATTTGGTGGCTCTGGGACTCTTCGTCTAAAGATTATCACTAGGTTCTCTTCAACTTGATGTTGGCATTGAGACCAGCACTTCTTATGTGCAGGATTCCCACCACTGTCTGTCCTCAGTGGTGCTGTTCCATACCAGAGTCTTTGTATCACCAATGGAGGATTTGGGATTCATTACTGCTACAACCCAAGAAGGCTAGTCTATACCTACCTATTGTTTCTGCTATGTGAGGAGTTCTGTGGAGATACTAATGTGACTATAATCAACATCTGAACATATTTATACTCACATTCATTCCTGTGGAGAATAATTCTGTCTAATTTAAACAGAAGCTCTCTAGCTCAGTATGGCTGCTCTAAGGGGAATCTCTCAGAATTATAAGCAGGAACATCTATTAGAATTTAGGTCAATTTCTTCTCCAGTGAGTCAGCAGTTGACCTTAGACTGTTCATCAATAAAACTCATCTGTCTTTACTTTGTAAGATACATGCAATATGTTACACTGAATCTACTAATTATAATGCAATTTTATTGTAGGAAAGAAATTCCTTTGAGAACCCTAACTATAAAGCCTCATATTTATATGGTATTGTTGTAAACAATATGCTTTCATGTACTTAACTCCATCTGATCCTTAATTAGATCCATCAACAAGTATTCTTGCCCATTACAAGTGAGGCACCAGATGGGCAGTAGTAGTGCATGCCTGTAATTTCAGCACTCAGGAAACAGAGGCAGGTAGAACTCAGAGTTGGAGGCCAGTCTAGTCTACAGAGCAGGTTCCAGGATGGCCAGGGTTACACAGAGAGATAAACTTGATAAAAACAAAACAACAAAAAAGGTGAGATGGCACAGTATTGTTGAACCCTAGGCTGGAGCCGTGGCTTCTCACTCTTACTGTGATGTCTTCTTCATACCACATTGTGGCTTCTACTTAAAATCAATCAAAATGATTCAAACTTTAATTTGTGGGGTTTCCCCCCCACACACATATAAAGGAATGTATTTCCATGTGGATTGCTAAGAATTCATAGCCTTTATCTGAAGCCATAAAAATAATGGAAATTATGGACCAATTGATTTTTTCCCATTAGCAGTCATATTGGGTTGGCTTTTCATATCAGCATTAGTGTTAAAAATAATCACTTTTAATGTAGTAGAATAAGGAAGTGACTCTAATGTGTTACTTTTATATGATTCATAGTAACAGCAACATGATTATGCAGTGTGTTTGCATCGCAGATGCTTTAGCATGTTTTTTAAATGATTACTTCCTGCTTTGATTAGCTTGTTTTGGAATAGAGATCCAACAGAGGAAATCTTGGTGTTCTGGGCACACGGGAAATACACAGTAACTGACTGGACAGCCTATGACATGCCAGTTAGCTTGCTATGTGCTGTAGCTGAGTCCTGAAAACAGTGAAGAAACCATTTCCATGCACTGAGTGCTATGATGGGATTGATCAGTAATAATAGTTTGGGAATGAGGATAAAGGCTTTTATGAGTAGCTATGAGTTAGTGCTTCTTTGTCCAAGTCAATGTAAGGAAGTAAGAACTAGATTAAAGAGAGTTTAGGAAGAACATTTTTTTTTTCAGGCAATCTCCTGGGGATTTAAGAATCCTTAACTATAACCTTTACCCTCATAAATTTTAGCCTATGAGTTTTCTCTCATTAATATTATAAACCAGAAATATGATTAAAACTTTGAATCCTTTGGGACATTGTTTTACTTTCTGCCATGTAGGCAAAACTGGGCTATTGATTTCTTTGGATGTCTATACAAGTCTCTTGGGAGATCTTGCTTCCATCTTCTTTATTTTGATTTCAGTGCTAGGGATTGGAACATGACCCTGGCAATTCTAGGTGAGCACCCCACCACTAAGCTATATCACTTGCTTACTTCTAAGCAGGCAAATCATCCATTTCTCTGCCACGTATGTTTATCATGAGTTTTCATTCTGTAATATTTTATTTCCACTTTAGCTAGCACTACTAAGAAGAATATTATTACGCAGGTTATTTTTCCCCACAACATAAATGTATATCGGGGATAGATATTCATCATCTTGCCTTTCAGTATGATGTGTCCCAAGACACTAAGGCGAGTTATCCTAAACTTGATTTCTCCCTGCTTTTCAAACAAGACCTGTTTTCTCTCTAAAACTCACGCCTGGGTTTTCTATTCAATCCTTCCCATTCGGTTGTACAGCCAGTTTCCCCCACTGTGTTTATCCAGGTCTTTTTAGGACTTGGTGTTCCATCTTCTGTCAGCTCCCTTCTAGCTTGTAGAGATTAGGCAAGAGTGATAAGACAGAATGGAATGGCTAGACAGCAGGTGCCTTCCAGCCAGAAGAAAACTGAGGATTCACAGCACAAATTAGGAGAACATTATTTCAAGACTTGAAGCGCTAGAACCCCAGGGTGGTAGGAAAAAGAAAACAGCCAGGACAAGGGGAAGCATCTCCAGCTTGATTGCTGCTTGGCTCTGGCCATTCATTTCTCAGTTTTCCAGTTGTATTCATTCAAATAATGGTTTGTTTGTTTGTTTTTACATAAGGATTTCTTCCTGTTTTCCTCATCCTTCTCACTTCTTTCTACACATCTTCAAACTACCAGGTTACATCTCATATTTTCTCTCATTTCTGTATTAATTCTTGGGGCTACTATGTACCCCAAACGCAAAGGAAATGTGGGTTTATGTTTCAAAGATTTATTTTATTTTCAATTGTGTGTATATAGAGAGAGGTGAGGATGGAGTATGAGCACGAGAGTGCAGGTACTCACAGAGTTGAGAAGTGTGTGGTAGATGTCTTGGAGCTAGAGTTATAGGAGGTTGTGAGCCAGCCCATGTAGGTACTGAACTTAGGTCTTCTGCAACTCCTCACACACTCTTAAATGCTTAACCATCTCTCCAGCCTTCAATATAATTAATTGAATGTTTACAAGCCATATAGTGGTAATAAGAAGGACCTTTACCCAAGGTAAAAGTGCACAGGACAAAGCATTGCCAAACGTGGTTCCCAGTATGACAGTAGTGACCATTGTTCTCCCACCAAGATGTTTATATACAGTCGTGGTTATCCTGGCTAAATTACATGGTCGCTCAGGAGGCAAGGAATACTGTTGCTGGATATTCCAGAACCATGACTTCCGTGATGCTTTTCTGGTTCCTTCCTGGTGAAGACAAAGTCTGGCAGCTTACAACAAAGAAGTAACTACTCCGAATTCCATTCTTGTTACCATAAGGTTCTTATTTATGTGAGAATGAACTCGGAAGTGAGTCGTATTGGCTTCTAGATGTGGCCCTATCATTTATATTACAAATGTGATGAGAAGTGAATCACTTGACATCTTAACTTCACTACAAGGATTTTAGTGCTCGAAGGATTTGAAACCACCTGTCAGGTGGTTGGCTTGCATAGCCTTCAGGAGTCAGTGCCTCTCACTTCAGTGGAGCTAAGAATGATAGCACTACAAAATTAGGGTATTTTAATGGACTGCTGTATATAAAGTGCCTGGTACATATTGCATACTTGTGTGTTAGCTGCTAACATTTTACATTTATTTCGAGGACAAATGGTTAGAGAAAACTATGTGTTTGTAGAAAGTTGGAGGCAGCAGAAACACTGATCACATTATTTATGAGCAGCAATGAAGATGGAAAGACATCCCAGATGTCCTAGGGACAGAAGGCTAAACCTCCTCACCTTCTCTGGGATCTTCTTAGAAAACATCACACTCCAAACATCTCTGTATCCCAAGTCTCACAGGTGGCAATTTTTCAAAACTATCAAATTACTGGCACTACCTCCCTTCCCACATCAAAGACACTATGTTTTCAGAGTGTGAAACAATTTAACTGAATTAGTTTTACAATTAGTTTTGCACTCTTCTCCCCACACCTTCTTATTGAGTTCTCTGAGGGAGATTATTGGTTTTACATTTTGGAGAAATTAATACACAGAGCTTTTATGTGCACAAGGCCAGACCAAACAGTGCTAACACTGTTCCTTGGCCCTGTCCCTTTCTCTCTGATCTATACCACCTTTCTAGATATCATTTTAAATTTAATTCCTGGTTTGTTTGTTTGTTTCACCCTTACAAAACTATAAATGTCATCACAAAGTCTTATTTATCTTTTGAAGTCTTTGTTTCCAGAAACAAAGGCTGATTTAGAAGAAATGCTGAATAGTCTGAGAAAAGTTGTAGATTGCCTAGAGAATATCAAATTACCTCTAAATAGAAGTTTCCATTTATCTTCTGAAGTGTGTGATGTAATGCGCAGGTGCATAAAAGCACAAGCATAATAAAAATCTTCCTCCCCAATTTCATGTGGATTAGTCCTAATGGGAGTTCCATGTAGTAATTTATCCATCACATCAGTCTCCATAAAGTATCAAACAGGTCAATCTTCCTTTGGGCTTACATTCTGAGGCCCCGGATTGAAACTTCAGTAGATGAATTTTAGGGAAATGTGATTCAATCTGTATCACTTATATGAAGGGAGAATGGAGTTCCCCGAGTCATGTGTTTTGTTTTTATTTAATGAGGCAATCCTCTGGTTTATCACAAAGGGTTGTCATCTAATAAAAGGAGTGATGGCATAGTAGAAAGAGCACAGGATTTGGGATCAGACAGATCTGAAGTGAATCATTACTGTTGACAAGATATCTCATATCTCCAATATTTTATCTGCAATGTGAAGATGTTACTACCCTTCTGAGTGTTGTCGGAATTAGAAGTAATTATACTTAACACTTTGTCAATAACCTCTGTATGTGTTGTGCTGTGTGTAATTGTTTCTATTACATTGTTAATATTAACATTATAGATTCTTAGAATTCCTTGAGTCTGAGAGAGACATGGCAAAAGTCCTGCTAGTATTTTCCAATCTAGATTGAAATTTTAGGGATTCATTTAGTAATCTCAGCTTTTATATTACTAGTGTTTTCAGTTTATTGACTACTTTTTATGTTTTTATAAATTCATGTGTTTTGCATATGGCACGTGCTTATACTATTACATGTTGTATTGCCCTGGGTAACAAACTAATGTTTCGATGTAAATTTTTTAAGTGTCTAGTAATGATTGCTTAAACCGTTGCTTTTTTTTTAAGATTGTTGGATTTTTACTATTGACTCATTATCATACTTAAGAATAAGGAAATGTGTAATTTTAGTCACTCATGTCCCTGAGAATGCTAATTCAAGAATAAGGCACAGCCACGGTACATCAGCTGCTCCATGGATTCTGCACTTACTGAAGTTCCACTCACCTGTTCTAAACTTGGGATCCCTAGTCTCTCAATCTTCTAGTCCATTTCCACAGCTGAGACACAGGGAATTAGGAGCCACATGCTGTGTAAGATCTTTATATTAATACTTCAAAAGTGTAGGTGTTTCACTGATGTGGATATAGTGTCAACTAAAGACAAACAATGTAAAAGACAGAGAGAAATAGACAGTTTAAAAGACTGGCTGACTCCTGGAACCATTTGAGAAATATTTTATCTGCAAGTGCTTCTTCCCCTTTGTACTCACCCATTCATCCTGTCTTCCTTTGACAGAGACTTCTGTCTTTGATAGCCAACCCAACTATCCTCTGGCAATTGGTCTATATATTCCATTGATTCATTTAAATTTGTAAGAATAATTGCAATTTCCATCAAAGCAGATATGTTTTATGCTTCTGGTATTTATGAACTGCTTAAGGATAGCATTCAGTATGTTAACTAGTTGCTTTAAATGTAATAAATAAGTAAGTAAATAAATAAATAAATAGAGGCTACAAAGGTAGCTTTTAATACTTTTCCACACTTGGCTATAAACAGGATTTTGTCAGGGTTTGTTTATAATTTTATCTCAGAATCTAAAGTAGAGAATCTAAAGGAAAACATTAGACACCCAAGATTGGTAGGATCAGTAAGCCACTTACTATTCAGGATGCTGCAGGCGTCTTCCTCATGAAGAATGTAGTAAGCATCTGAGAATGGGGAAAATTAAGTCATTATGACTAGACAACAGCATTGTGCTAGAGCAGGAATAAACTCGGCCCATTTAATAAGAAGAAAGCATTTGGTGAGCTCAAGGGAAAGTTGTAAGAGACAAGCCTCAAGTAATTAACTGGGGATAAATCCTGTAGTGCTTTATATTCATGCAATAGAAGTTGTGGGTTTTATCTAAATCCACTAAGAATCTACTGAATGAATGAGTGAGAGAATAAGAAAGCAGATGATGTACAAACAAGGTCGTGTGTGTGTGTGTGTGTGTGTGTGTGTGTGTGTGTGTGTGTGTGAAACTTGGACCACTTTATATCATTTGTATACCTAATTACTCCATTTATCAAAACTCAAAAATAAATCACATCATTTAACATGAATCAAGCTGCTCAAGGCGTGGGCTTGTTGGAGCAAATAACTAGAACCACGAAGCATGTGACTAAATGCAACCCCTTCCCTCCAACCTGCTAGAACAGACAAAGTTGCCATCAGATGTAAAGTGCAGACATTCTAGAGAGGATGCACTTAGGAATGGCTGGGTATGTCAGTCAATGCCTCCAACTCTGAAACTCTAGTGCCTTTATTTCTCTCCTTACTGTTCAGCGGGTGTCGGTGAGAACTTCCTGCTTTATTGTTTAGAAGGAAGCGGTATCTTAGTAGAGCAACTGCATTCCGAGTATTTTATTGTTTAGGTTATCCACCCAGGCCCAAGAGTTACAGCTACTTGCGAATTGAAATGGGTGACCTTGTTCAGTTAAATTACCATTGTCTAGTTCTTGTGTTCTTGAAGTGGAGTTACTCACAATAATTTTATGACATCTCCAAGTGAATTTAATGAGACAACCCATTATGGCACCCCGAGTTCCTTGTATGGATAAGGATTCAAGAGACATGAGTTTTCCCCCATTATATCCAGGAAAAAGATAACACTTTCCTGGCATTGCATCCTAAGATTGTTGTTTCTACGGGCTTCTAAAAGTCTGGTTTGGGTCAGCCTCTTTGTATAAGAATAGTTTATGCTATTATCATGATAGAAACTCAGGTGAAACACTCTTCTCCTAGAAGGTGGGAACATTCTCAAAAGCAAGGACGTGCTGCTTGGGGTAAAAGCATATTGTAGGAAGATCTTAAGAATATGCAGACTTGAGTTGTTGCTTAGCTACCTGCTTAATTGATGAATTATTGGAGATAATTTAAACTATTATTCATGGCCTTCATTCACTACAAAATAAGTGTTGTCATCATCATCACCCTACAAGGTTTTACAAAAATTATAATTGGTTATGCATCTAAGTCTTGAAAGAATCCATACAGACATACTAAAATGCAGTCTGATGGAAAAAGAAAAGAAGTATCCTTCTGGTTCTGTCATTTTCTTTCTGAACTAGAACTGAAGGATTTCTCTGTTCAGGTAGTTAGAACTCTTATATTGGTTTTCTTGTTAGTGCACATTTTCACCAGAAATGGATTTAATTTTTTTTAAAAAATAAATCAGAGAAGCATATTGGGTCTGCTATGTTCTTGTGTGAAGTATTGCTTTTCAAAAATGAAATGCATAAGCCAAATAGTTAGAGCATTTCCTTCATTTTATGAGAGCAGCTATTTTGGGTCCTGGTAACTTGAAGAAAATCTCTAGATACCCTATGCTTGACATTAGTTTGGCAAGCATATAGCACAGATGTGGCAGAGAGAACATTAAGGCTAATTTTGTAACATCAATCTGTTGTCATCAGTATACAAATGAAATTAAACCCACATTGACAGATGAAATTAGGAATGGGAGATGAGGGGACAAGGAAGGAGCAGAGGCCTGTGACTATAAACCCTGGTGATGCCTAAGATGAGATCTTTGAAGACATAGTCTGAGCCACAACAGGACCTTCTCTATGTACCATTTTCATTCCATCCAGGCTTATTACTGAAGGTTTAATATTTCTGTTCAAACTGGAAACTAAGAATCTGCACAAAAACAAGTAGGCCATGACCTCCTGGAAGTTTGGCATCTTTGGCAAGCTCCAACACTGTATTTCTTGTGTGGTTTTCAGAGTTAAGCTCGTGTTATGGGAAAACTGGAAGAGCCAACTCCTAGTTCCTCCAAAGGAAATACTAAAAACATGGGGAGAGAAAGAAGAAATGTCAGGAGAGCTTGTCAAAACCAGTGCCAGAACCAGTGATGATTGCAGTCTCAGGTGGACATTTTCTGGGTTTGTCGATTGGCAAAACAAGATTAGAAAAAAAAAAAAGGAAGGTTTTCTAAGATCATATGGCTTTACAGTACTAACATAAGAACCTGTTTCATCTTTCACTCTCTTTCCTCCTGCAGCCACACCTTTCTTTAGATTTTCAGAAATCTCTACCTGGATTATTTCCCCTTTAACAAATAACACATTGACAACACTGCCTTATCTGCATGCCTCCCTTGCCTAAAGTATTTCTCTTGTTGCTATTGATGCAGCATTCCATTTCTGAAAAGTTCAGTTGCACAGTCTTCAAGAGATTGCTAGCATGTGCTGCTATGAGTCGCCCTCCCTCATTTTTTCCCTTGTTTCTTTCTTTTCTTTTTCAGGTAGTCTAAATTTTTATTGATCTCAAACTCTTCTTTTCCTTAATTTTTCTTTAAAATTTGTTTCCACTTCCTTTTTGTTATTCCTAACTTACTTACACCCCCCCACACACACACACACACGCAGCCTTACAAATCCCACTCCCTGTCTACTATTTTTGGGTCTGGTTTAGTATACCACAGAGTTTTGCTGAGCTTATGTGTTTGACCCTGAGTAATAGAAACAACTGTTGGAGGAGCCTGGTTGCCTCCCCAATGGGAACACAACTGTGCCTTCATCTCTCTGAGAATTTGATCATTAGTATGTGGTTTCTTCATCCTTAGCTCATGGTTAGGAGAATCCAGATTTTGTGTATCAAGTGCCAGTATGTACAGCTGCTATGAGTTAATGGTCACTGTGACTATTCATTCCATCATTTCATCTATCAAAAATCCTATTGTTTAAAATTGCATGAATACTGTACCCAGAAACATGTCATTATTGTTGCTAATCAAATGTGCTCTTAAGGAAAACGCTTAGTCTTCTTTTATCTCTACTTCCTAAATTGTTTGTTCAGTGTGGTTTTCAGTTATTCACAAGTATTCCAAACTACTGAAAATTGAAGTAAAGCTTGATAATGTATTGTTTTTGTTAAATATTAATCTACTAGTAAAGCCATGGTTTGATTTCAAATATTGAAACAGTCTCATAAATTGCCTCATAAAATTAATATTTTAGGGTTTAATTTGTTTTTTATGTTAACAGTAATTCTGAGATTGATATAGTATCTAATTGAGAAATTATTTATGGTACTCATAAAATATTTGTCTAGCATCTATCCTTTTCTGTTCTGAAATGGATTCTATCTTCTACTTTTAATCTAGACACTTAACCAATTGCATCACCTCATTTACCTGAAACTCTACAACAATCTAATATATTTTCAACTCCATTTAATAAAGAAATGCACAAAAGGTTTTTCCTATGCTGTCTCAAAATCATCTGCTATTTTATACCTGAAGAGTTAATAGGCATTTGCATAGGTAGAATAGAATATATTCCTCTATAGAGATAAAGTAATCCAGCATATTAAGAGTTAAACTGCTGCCTGGTGTTGGTGGCACAAACCTTTAATCCCAGCATTCTGGAGGCAGAGGCAGGCAGATCTCTATGAGTTCGAGCCCAGCCTTGTCTTCAGGGCTAGGTCCAGGACAGGCTCCAAAGCAATACAGAGAAACCCTGTCTTTAAAACAAACAAACAAACAAACAAACAAAAACTACTATTTGGAACTGGTATGTGAAGGTTGAGTGTAGATAGCTAACTTTATATAAACACCGTGTGTGTGTGTGTGTGTGTGTGTGTGTGTGTGTGTGTGTGTGTGTGTGTGTGTGTGTGTTTACAACTACTGGATAAAGAAAAGCTAGGTAAGATAACACAGGGCATTTCAGTGAGAGTTACCAGAAATAAATACTTCCTGACTTCAGCATCACTGGTTGAAAAGAGTAATGAATTCCACAGAAGCCTGAAGAGTTACCAGAGGACCATCTCTGGCAGAGCATACAGGAGGCAACTAAATGCTTTCACAGGATATTAGAATTGCACAACCTTCAAAAGTAATAGCCAGGTAATAAATTAGTCTTCCCAGCTGCTGATGCATAATCATAACAACAAATATTATATAAAAATGAACAACATAAAGGGTAGTTATGGCAATTGCATAGTGATCATAATTCATGGAGATTAGAATATTTATATCCAAGAACAGCTTAGTGCAACAATAATAATAATAATCAAAGAAAAAGAGAGTATCAATTTGATAGGTGCGGTGGAGAGGGTATCTTGGAGGGACTGAAGGGAGGGAAGGGAACTAATATAATTTTACTTCAATTAAAATCATACATTAAAAATAAGGGTATTTGTTTAAAAAATACTTGTGAAATTGGTGTGAGGTGATGCTCACAGGTTTTGAAAGTTGGTTCTAATCTTCTGGAGTACAGGGGCTGCTGCTCATCTGATCATCATTGCCATGGTTCTGTTACCATGACCTTAAGTAGATTCTTAGCAGCTGTATTTTGTCATTAACTATCAGCAATGTGAATTCTTTAAGGATTTTGGTGACAGGAGGAGAAAATAATTCCCTATCTCTTATTTTTCTTCCTCCTTCTATCCCTTTCTTAAAAGTCCAGCCCTCCCCTTTCTTTACCCATTTCCTGTCACACTAAGATTGCACACATATCTAGACTTACTGGGCTCATGTCACTCTCAAAATCCCTCGGGATTGCACATCATCTAAAAGAAAAAATACTTGTGCTAGAAATGTAGTCACCTAAACTCCACCACTGAGTAGATGCTGCCCATTTCTCCAGCAACAATACTTTGTACTCCTTGATATCCAAATTAATTCTCTGCAACACCTATTTATTTTTTGCTAAATCTTTTTTCTAACTTAACAGACATATTGATATTGTCATGTATAACCCACACAAACTGGCACCATATGCCATCGCAACAACCTGGAAATCCTTCTTAATGAAATATATTGTTTGCAACTTCATGCTTTAATTTTCTCCTGTTCAACATCAAATGTTGATGAGTAGAATTATAGTAATACTTCTGTGTAGACACTCAGTAGTTTGCTCTGAGTTTTATCTATATTTGTATTAGATTTCAATACCATAATTTTAATGTTAGGATGTTCTCTGTCATATATTTTGAGACAGGGTTTCTTTGCATAGACTTGGCTGTTCTGGAGCATGCTCTGTAAACCATGCTGGCCACAAACTCAGAGATCTGCCTGCCTCTGCCTCCTGAATGTGAGGATTGAAGGTGTGCACCATCATTACCGGCCTCAGTCATCTTCTGATAATCCATGGTTCTGATAAGAGAAACAGACCTAGCTTTTGTTTTTTAACATTCGCAGACATTTGAACACATCCATTTTGTAACAAAGGTGTTTACTAACTGATAACTGACCAGTAAGACCAAGCACTGACCTTTATTCTGGACACATTAACTTAGCTTTTGAACCCTGTCTAAGACATGGCATTGCTTTAAAACCCAGAGCCTTCCAAATAATTGCCCCTCTTCCATTAGGCAAAAGTGTCTTCTCTGAACATTGTACCTTTTTCTTGTTGGGTGCATCACATTTTTTTATGCCAGCAATGAAAATGATTAATTCTTAATTTGAAAAAAACAAACTGAAGTATTTCAAGATCTGAACAATCTATACGAAATTCAGCCATATATGTACCAGTATGATAATTGGATGTCTTGTGTTCCCTTTGCTTCTGAATTTGTTATTTTAAGCATGGTGAGATTTGGGTTCATAAAATCCATCTGTTCAGTTATTTTTTTTTCCTAGTTGATATTTTTGCTTGCTACAAAGCAATTCATCTGAAACTCAACCTGCCTCCTAGCTGCCAACCATCAGTTACTTTTATTTTAGTGACTCTTTCAACCCGTCTGTCCTCAAGTTACCATGACTGTAGAGCTAGGGAGCTACATGGAGTTGTCACTATCTTCTTTGATAGGTCCTATTACAAAAGAAACAGTTAAGTAATAACTACCAAGAAATGGTCAGTATTATAGACTTCATGGGATTTTCAGTTTCTAAAAACAAAAATCATGATATGCCACTTCATACAGTACTAATGTTACATTCAGCAAAACTACAGTCATTTTAAGTGAAAAATGTGTTCCATGTTTTCCTCATATGATACATAACTCAAATAAATAGTCATAATAAAAATATTTTTAAACATCTCTAAAACCTATAAATAACAAACCTCACTAAAACATAATTGCTTTTAAAGCATTAGCATGTGGGCCAGAATATTACCTAAAATCACTGTTGTCAAATACTGACTGGAGTAGGTAATATCCACTTGCCATTGGAAACTTTTATTTAACTCAGGTCATCTGGAGTGCCCATAGCTAGAGATCTTTTCTCACTCTTCAAAGATATCAAAAGTGAAGTTTATCAAGGCTACTCTAGTCCAGAGAGACAGAAGATATTCCATGCTTGGAGTTCTTATCAAAGTAAACTTGAGCTATTAGTTTCATATCATGGAATCTGAGCATGCCACCAATATCTATCTTTTATTTCCAGCTGAGAATATAGCTTCATAATTAAAATACTAATATTACTAAGCCTCCCTTTAATCTAAATCAGTTAGTCAATGATGCATGTAGCATTATTTTTTTTTCTAGCTTACTGGAAGACAGGAATTTCAGCAATTGGGAACTGGTTCCATCCTCCTGGGGTTTGAATCAGAGGACATACAGGATAGAATAAAGAAGGGGACCATTCTCCTGACACAGTGAAATACCATACCAGCCCTAGGCTACCTTCCTTCCAAATTTATATGGAAAAGAATATTTTTGGAGGACTTCTGCCAAACCTAAACCTGTAAATCTTTAATGTTTTTGAGTGCATATAAGTGCCAAGCCCTGCCTAAGCATTTTACCGCCATTATATTTATTTTACTCTGCTACCACAGCTCAATGAAGTAGGCAGAATCATGAAAGGTGTAAAACTAGGCTTAAGGAAACCAACTTGGCCAGTGGAAGCCCTGGGACTTCACTGTCACTAATTAGTCACTTACCCTGTTCTTATTACTATGACAACAGGGACTCACTGGTCTACTGTATCACCAGATTCTCTTGTTGAGTGTTTGGTCAGTAACCTTCACTGTTATGACTCCTTGACTTAGAACAGCACATGGTAGATGACTCCAAACTCATCCATCTTTAACCACTAACTCACAAAACTATCCACTATTCCATCCTTTATACTCTGTCCTGCATAGATTATTACTATACTACCTGTATTTGGCAATCATAACCTCTTTTTATTATGGTATGAATGTTTAGACATTACATAATCCAGCAAATATATTCAGAGGAGAAACAAACCCAACACTTAATTATTCTTCATGGTGGACTTTTTTAAATTCCCAAATACAAAATAAGGTTAATATTTTCTAACCTCCATAAATCCTGATGTGAAAGTACAATTACTTTCCAGTATGATTATAATGAATTTGCAGGAATGAAAGTTACTGTAACCTCACTTTAAATATTACAGTGTTTGAAAATCATCAACTCACTCTCATTGCTGATTTGCCTATAAAATGTGCTTTGTGAAGACCTTTCCCAGTATTGCTTTTTAATTAGTTTTGCTGAATTAGTGAAAAATAAATCACAGGGAGCAACATTTTAAAAATTAAAGTGGAAGCACATTGAAATAGGAGAAACACCAGACCTTGTATTTAAGTGTTGTTCAAGCTATTCTAAATTCCTATTTTATATGGAGCATTGAAGTTTTCAAAAACAACCAAACAAAAGAGCTAATTTACATTTAAAAACTCATTTTTAAGGGCAAAGATGCTTTTCTATTTTTTTGACAAACTTTTATTTAAAAAACAGTCTTAAAAAAAAGGAATTACAAATATCCATTTCTTTTACTCCTTTACCATAATTGTCTGGTCACTTCCTTAATTTGGAAGGCAGAATATTTGAACTATTTAAATAACCAGTTATTCCTATGTCAAATTGCATCTCAGACAATGAAACTAATGGTTTGGTAAGAAGACCTAATGTGCTGCAAAGGAGGATCCTGTACAGATTGATCTAGAGTCTTTCTGTATCATTTATCAGCAATCAAAGCAAGCTTCTCATTTTAGAACTTCTCCTTGACCTGTGAGCCTGAGATACTTGTTCTGCAGCAGTAAGGAATTAACAGGAAAGAGGCCGCAGATACAATTTTAGTTTTTAATTTATAATGGACCAAAGGAGAAAGCTGTTATCTTGGGTAGCAAAGGTAATGTATAGGTGGACAAAAGTGTTTCTGGAGTGGGAGGGGACCACAAGGAAGGCTGAATAGACAGTTAAATGTTGTTGGGGGAGGCAGAAACGTTTTCTTCAATGGTATAGCCAGTGGTAAGGTACCCATGCTCCTGTAAATAGCCCCAATTAAACACATTATGCGATTAAAACAACAACAAGATACAAATAGAAAGAAAGTCATTGAGAAGAGGTAGGAGATTAGTGAGAATGGGATTGGGACAACATAGGGTAATGGGAGGGTGAATATGGTCAATATATATTATATGTGAAAAGATAATGAATATTCTGATAGAAATATATAAAAATGGTTCCTGATTATTAACAGAGTTTTAATTTAGCCCACTAATTATTGAAGATATGTGAGCAGGTACATGTAATTGAAGTATATATTTCAGAGTACCTGACTTTTTCCATAAATTCTGTGGATGCCAACTCAGGTTCTCATGCATGTGCATTCACTCTCGGCCTCCTTTTTCTTTCTTTTGAAATTAATATTTGCCATATATTGATAGGAATCATTACACAACATATTTTATAACTCTGTATATAGTCCTGTGTTGTTCATAATATTTAGAGAACTAAATAGTTTATTGATAGTTATTATATTTTCCTTTATAATCAGTATGTGTATCACTGGCATAATTTAGATCTTATCTCTAGCAAGAGGATAGTAAAATGCATTTTTCTTAATGTATTCCTGACTCCGTCCTCACATGCTTCCTTTATAACTTCCATGTTTATTCGTCTGTTAAGGGAGTGTCTGACTACAAAGCCCAGCTGGCCTGAAACCCATTGTGTAGACCAGGTTGGACTCAAACTCAGAGATTCACAGGCCTCTGTCACTAGGATTAAAGTACTAGGATTAAAGACAGCATTATATTTATATTCTTCATTGCATGGTTGTGAAGGCCACCTTAAATTTTTATTTTTATTTTATTTTAATTATTTTTATTTTAATTTTTTGAGATCATAGTTACATTTAACTCTTCCATTTTCTCCCTCCAAACTCCTCCTTACTCTCTTTCAAATTCATGGATTCTGTTTTCACTAATTGTTATTAGGTGCATGTATATGTATATAAGTGTATATTTCTAAATATAACCTGATCAGTTATGTGTTCCAAGTGTGTATGTTTTCGGAGCTGACCATTTGGTACTGGATAAGCGGCTGGTGTGCCCTTCCCTGCAGAGGACTATTTTTCCTGTACTCAGCACTCCTTAGTTGTCCATAGTTTATTGTGCAGGGTTGAGGTCTTGTGGGCTTTTCCTGATCCATGTGGCATATCTACTAATGTCATCCTTGTTCAACTCATATTTAGGCAGTCATGGTGCTGAGGCTTCTGACATTCCTAGGAGACACAATCTCACAGAAAATCCCATGGTCCTCTGGTTGTTCCGTCTTTCTGCCCCTTCTTCAGCAATGTAGCCTGTGATCTGGGTAGAGGGAAGTTTTGTAGATATATGCCTTGGATCTGGACTCCTCAACTCTGCATTTTGAGTCTTTGAAGTTTTCTATAGTGGTCTCTAGCTGTTGCAAAAAGAAGGTCCCATAATGATGCATGATAACTATATTTATCTGTGGTTGTAAGAGCAAATATGTATAGATTATTCTTTGCGATTTTGCTTGTTTATTAAAGTAGTGGGTATAGGTTCCCCTTTATTACCCATGACTCACTAGCACTGATTAGTTCACTTGGTTTCTGTCCAGGGATGATTTCTCTCTTGATGAGCTAGTCTTAAGTTCAATTAGAGAGCTGTTGGTTACCACCTCGGTATGTGTGACCCTTTAGAGTTGTTATGACATGATGGTGATTGATGTGGGTTATAGGCATCATAGCTGGGTGAGACTGTTGGTTGCTTTCCTTCTTTGGAAGATTACATGGCACCTTCTGGTACCATGAAAGTTAGTATCCAAGAAAGAGGCATTCAGATCAATTCCAATTCAACGGCCTCTGAGAGCTGCTTCCGAAGTGCATGGTATCTTCAGCAATAGGGCCTTACCTTCCACCTATGGTATCCACCAAGGGCAATAGCAATAGGCTACATGCTTTGGGAGTCTCTTGGGCAGCTCTAACAATTCCAAACAGGATTTTTCATGTCTGGTATTGGGTTTTTTGACTCTTGGTCTTTGATCTTGGTAGGAGCATTATTAACCCAGCAGAGTAAAGTTCTTTAAAACTATATATGTATATCTATTCACAGGATTACATGTGTTATAGGTGTTTTTAAATAAGTATTTAATAGCATGCTTTTTTGTGACTTTTCAGACATCCTTTTTGTTTTACCTTTTCTTTCCTTAATCTGTATTGAGCTCCATCCCCCTCCCCCAGAGGGTCCCTCTTTTTTTTCTTTTCAATATCAGATCACTTGTATCCTGATATTCCCCTTTCTATTGCTCTCCATCCCACCCCACCCCCATCCTAGTAATGGTCCCATTCTCAAAGCTATATACTCACATCTGAACATTTGGAATTAGGAGCCTCTCCAATGACAGAGAACATGTGACATGTGTCTTTCTGGGATTGATATACTTTACTCAGTGTAATATTTTCTAGTTCTATTAACCTAGAAAGTTCATGATTTCATTTTTTCTTTTCTACTAAATAGTATTTCATAGTGTACATGCACCACATTGTCATGCTTTATTTGTAATTCACTTTTTCAAGGTGATAGATATGCCAGATTTTATTTATTTATTTTTTGCATGTATACATTCAGTTTTCACAGCACTATATGTTGAAGACACTTTCTTCTTTTACTTTTTTCTTATGTTTTGAGCACCTTTGCCATATATTTATTAGCTGAATTTACCTGTATTCGTTTTTGAATCATTGACTTCGTTCCATTAGTCTACATGTCTATTTTGGTGCCAGTGTTATACAATTTTTGTTACTCTATATTAGCTAGATAATATCTAGCTTAATAATACATCTTAAAATCTGGAAATGTAATCTCTCCAGCATTATTTGTCATGGATATCTGTTATGAGCGGTTTTTCTGACCAGCTTGGTCCCAGAGCAGCACCAGCCACAAATAACACATAGAACACTATATTAGATATGGGGCTGTTGGCCTGTTACTAGTGTTTTTTATTGGCTAGCTCTGTCTTAAATATTAACCCATTTCTATTAATCTAAGTTTTTCCTCATGGTCTTATCTTACCAGAGAGCAGATCGAGACCTCTGTTCTCTTGGTCCTATGTGTTGAATCTCTTCCCAAATCCTCCTTGTTTCCTAGTCCCACCTATCTTACTTACCTATTGGCCAACAGTGCTTTATTCATTAACCAATAAGAGAAACATATTTACAGAATGACATCTCCCATCAAATACCCAGGGGTTTCATATGAATCTTAAGGTAGTTTGTTTTTCCCCCTACTTTTGTAAATAATGAAATAGGGATCTTGATTGGGATTATGTTGAATATATAAATAATTTTTGGAAAAATGGTAGGTTTTATGATGTTAATTTTACTATTCAGTGAACTTCAGATGTTTCCCATTTTCAAGTGTCCTTTCTCTTCAGAGATTTACAGTTTTTATTGTAGAGGTCCTTTACTTTCTTGTTTAGGTTTATTCATACATAGTTTATTTTCTTTGAGGCTGTCATGAGGAAGACTATGTCTATGATCTCCTTCCCTGTATGTTGGCTGTTGGTGTATAAAAAAGTTATTTAATTGTGCTAGTTGATTCTGTGTCCTGTCATATTGTTGAATTTGTATGTCTGTTCTAGAAGTTTTCTGGTAGAATTTTGGGGTTCTCTAATGTATAATACCATGCCATCTACAAATAGAGATAGTTTGCTTTTTTTTCCTATTTGTATTTCCTTAATTTTATTATCTTGCCTTACTTGGTTTAGCTAGTATTTGAAGTATAATATTGAAAAGGAGGAGGGATCGTGGCCATCCTGGTCCTGTTGCTGACTTCACTTGGATTACTTAAACCTTTTCTCCATTAAAAAAATGAATAAAAATAAAAAATATTCTTTTTTTTTCTCCATTTAAGATGGCAGTACCTGTGGGTTTCTCATATAGTTTTTATTGTGTTGAGGTATATTTCATCTTATATTCCATCCTATAGAACTTTAATCATGAAGGCATGTTAGATTCTTATTAAGAATTTTTTCTATATCTCTTGAAATGATCATGTGATTTTTGGCTTTAAATGCATTAACTAGTGTGTGTTGAACCATCCCTGGATTTCAGGAATAAAGTCAACTTGGTAGGGTGGGTAATCTTTTTGTATGTATGTCTATATTCTGTTATTAAGTATTTTTAATCTATATTCATCAGAGATAATGACCAGTAATATTCTTCCTTCTTTCCTTCCTTCCTTTCCTTTTTTTTTGTTTTGTTTTGGTTTGCTTTTATGTTTTTTGAAATAGTTTCAGAAAGATTGACTGTAGATGTAGATGTTCTTTGAATATCTGATAGAAAGCTCCTTTGATGCCATCTGGCTCTGGACTTCTTTAGCTGGAGGGCTTTATATTATAATTTAAAATACCCTCCATTACTAGGGGTTTCTTTAGGTTGCTGACATATTCTTGGCTTAGAATTGGTGGTTTGGCTGAATCTAGATATTCATCCATTATTTTAGGTTTTCCAGCTGATGAGCACAGGTTTTTAAACACAGTTCTTCATAATATCCTGAATTACTTTGGTGTCTATTGTGATAGTTCCCTGTTCAACTCTGGTTCTGTTATTGTGGAGTCTCTCATTCTTCCTTTTGGTTAGTTGGGCCAAAGATTGGTTTTTTTTTTTTTTTTTTTGCCTGTTAGTTTTTTATTTTAATTTCATTCCAGGAAATGTTTTATATCTTTCTTGGTTTCTTCTCTGACCCATTCATCATTCAGTGTTAAATACCCACGATTTTGTGTATTTACCAGAGATTTGTTTATTGTTGATTTTGTGCTTTGTTGCTTTGTAATTGGATAAAATACAAGGAGTGATTTCAATCTTTTTGATTGTGAAAATTTGTTTGGTGTCTTAGGATGTGGTCTATTTTAGAAAAACTTTTGTGTGCTGCCAAGTAGAACATGTATTCTTTGGTGTTTGAATGAAATATTCCATAGGTTTCTGTTAATTCCATTTGATGTGTGATGCCAATTCATTATGTTATGTTATCTATTTTTTTTTGTCTCTATGACTTGTCAATTGGATAATTGTGGTATTAAAATCAACTGATATTAATGGACTGATGGTAATCTGACTTTAGAGCCAGTAGTGGAGTATAATTTTTTTTTAATTTTATGAAATTAGGCTCTCTAGACTTTGTTGCAATATGTTTAGAATTGTAATGGCTTCTTGGTAAACCTCTCCCTTGATTAGAATGAAGTCTCTCTCTCTTTATCTCTTCTGATTAGTTTTAGTTTGAAGTTGATTTTGTCATATACTGAGATTGCAACACTGCTTGATACCTGGTGCTCTTTGATTGGGATACTTTCATTCATCATTTTACTCTAATGTGGTTTCTGTCTTTATAACTAAAATATATCTCTTATAGACAATAGATAGATAGATAGATAGATAGATAGATAGATAGATAGATAGATTGTTTCGTAATGGGCCCATGTCTTTTGATTGGAGAATTGAGAACATTGGAAGTGGTACAAAAGTGGATAGTTTCAGGTTTTCAAGTAGGGAAGATCTGGCAGAAGAGTAGAGGTTGGTTGTACCAGAAGAAGGGGTGGTCAGGCTAAGCTGGGACACTGGTTATGGGACCTGGGCTATACCGGTAGGTTGTGGTAAAGACATGAATGGAATGGCCAGGGGGATTCATCAGCCTAGGTTCTGAAAGATGTGGGAAGCCTGGGCACTGATTGGAGTTGCTTGGAAATAGTGCCATATTTTTTTTTTTACCAAGAATACAAAGCCAGATTAGAGGATAGATCAATAAGTAAATCAATAGCAAACATGTGTCCCTTTCTTTTTGCAATTGATATTTTTGTTTTTGTTTTGGATTTTTGTTTTTATTTGTTTTCTCTTTAGTTCAGTGAACATTTATTTGCTACCAAAGATGCTCCAAACTATACATTATTGTTTTGAGTAGACTAATAAAAGCTTCTGGTATACAAAACTTGAAAATTGAGTGGTAGAGAAGGGACTTTCACAACTAACCTCTGTGCCATAAATTTTCTCCTATAAATAAATACATACTAAAATAGTACTGTAAAAGTGCAGAGAGCCTTGGGAAATGCTATGCTAGTGTTGTCAAGAGAAATTTTACAGAATAGAGAATATGTAACCCTGGGCATGGGGAAAAAATGTCTCATACCATGTACTGGGGGGAAAAGAGATAAGAAAGAAGACCCTTGGACATGAATATGTTTGCTGGGCATGAAAACTCCCTCTTTGCTCCAATTGTTATTTGAGAATGGGATTGCATCATGACATCAGCTTAGTTACAAATTACCATATGAGGTTCTAATGCAGATTTTCAGAGATCCTTCAGCATTGCAGTCTTTAATACCTGACTAGGTAAAGAGTTAAAGCATCCCTTGCCTCTGAGGTTCAGACATAGTTCATTTTTCTATTATATTAATGGAGCAATACTTAAAAGCTATATTATGTTTAATTAAAGGAAATTATGGCAAAGATCAACCAAAAAATTGAACAAAAAGTATATTGGTAACATCTATCTACCTACCTACCTACCTACCTACTTACCTACCTATTTATCCCAAGGCCACAAATCTGCTTAAGTGTAAGACTTAACACTGGTGAAAGGAGTGGTATTGTTTGGGGGTAATGGCACTGGACCATAGGAGGTCCAGATGCACCATCCTCTTGATTTCTAAAATACCATCATGCTCCTCAAAAGTTACTTACTAATTACTGATAGAAAAAAGGAAGAGGTTTGCCAAATCTAATCTTAACCAAGTAATCATCAGAGCTAGCACCACCAGACATATGAATAATATGGATCATGAGCTTGCTGATATATTTTACTAAAAAACAAAACATCAGTGCTATGATATTCCTGCCAAAAATGCATAACCTCAAACTGTTATTGAGACATACACAGAAAACTAAATAAAGAAACATTCTGCAACACAAGAGCCCAGTTCTCTTCAAATTTATCAATTTTATGAAGCCAAAGACTGAACTCTCTGTGACTAGAGAGTATGTACATAAAGACAAATAAATGCAAATAGCAGCTGCATACATGCCTGAAATTCCTGCACATGGGCAGCAAAGACAGGAAGACAGATCACTGAAAGGTTAAGGTCTGTGTGATATAGATACTGGGTTGCAGATAGACCAAAACTCTAAGGAGACATTGTCTCAACAATGAAAAAAAAAAAGCAAAAGACAGGTAAATGCAGTGTAAAATCATAGAAGAGATAGTGGATGACGTAAAAGGACATGAGGGTACAGTTAAACTTAAAACATTTGGAGAAAAGCTAACAGGATATAGTAATATTAAATCCACAAATTATATCAAATGTGTGGTGGTTATGTCAGATTAAAATATATAAAATCTGGGTCAAGGGTGTCCATGAATTCTATATGCTATGCAAATGTCTGTTGTCCAGATTATTAAAATAAAAATGTTTAAAGGGAAAGAAAACATGTCCTAAACCCTCTCGCATTCTTTATATTCTACTTCTACTTTTAAAAACAGAAAAGGACAACAAAAGAACCTGGAACAAATGCATAATACATATTTCAAATGCATTATGCTATAAAACAAATGTCCATTGTTTTCAGGACCTATGTGCTTTCTTTTTAAGAAAAATATGAACTAAATTCAATTTTTCTTCATTGAATTAAGAGTTGTAAGATTGACAGGACATAATATATCCTACCCCTCAATATCCTGAAGATTCAAGGAGAAAATAATACATTCTACGGTCATTTAGTTTGGCCCAACCGTTCCATGATAGTAATATTCCTACAGATGACTTCTGGGCCTCTTCCTATAATGAAAACAAAATTTTCTGATTTCTTGTTAGGGTAAAGGAGCGTCCAAATATCTAGCTGTCTTTCATAAAGTGAAATAAATTTCTTAGGTCTTGGTAATCCTTAGAATGATATGGAAAACCCCTTTAATTCTTGCACATAGTTGACTCAAATGGTAAGAATTAATTCAAGACTCTTGAATTGATTTCTCAACTTTGAAACCTGAAGAGAATTTTATAATCTAATGTTTGTTTCACCTAGTATATTTTTAATGAAGCTACTAAAAGTGGCAAATACTTTAAGTATTTTAATGGCGGCGATGGCAGAGTATCTTTTTCATCTCAGTTAGCTAATGCCTGACAATAGCATGTGCTTTAGTAAGACAATGGACAGAAGTCCTAACCTAGAGGCACTTTGTGTCTAAACAGAGCTCCATCCTATCTCCAAAGTCTACTGCCTAAGGTCATTTGCAGTGGAATACCCAGGATTAGAGGGAACTGGGTCTCCAGGTTTGAGTCAGGGTTTTGTATTCTATACAAAAAGAAGCTAAGGAATTCTAAAGTGTTTGCAGCTTGATAAACTAATGAAAAAACAAGCAAAAACACAGTGCTCTGTGGGGGCTATAGGAGAAATCTTCTGTTCCAAAAACAAAGGGCAATGTAGACATGATAAGGCTGAGCCAGTTACTAAATGTAGTACCTTTAAATAAAGCCAGGACAGGAAGTCCAGATTCACAGACACTCGGGGAGATCTGAGAAGAACTTTGAGATTAAAAAGTCCCAAATCAAACTCATTCTGCAAATGCAAAAAAAAAAAAGAAAGAAAGAAAGAAAGAAAGAAAGAAAAGAAAAAGAAAAAAGAAAGGAAAGGAAAAAAAAAGCCTCTCTCAATATTTTACTTATAAGATTTACTTATTTTAGTTTATATTTATGGATATTTTGTCTGTTTGTATGTATGTGAACCACATGTGTACCTCATGTCCGTGAGGTGAGAAGAGGGTATCGGATTCCCTGGAACTGCACTTACAGATAGTTGTGAGTGAAGATTCTGCACCTGACAAGCCTTTCTGCCAATGCTCAGTCCAAATCAGACCAAATCAAACCGAATTAGAAAAAGCTCACGTTTAATGAATACAAAACTCCAGGATGGCCTCCCTGCCACACCCTCACCCCCAGAGAGAAGACAGTAAAGAAAGACCAGAAAACTGCACCTCTATTTTTGGGGAGGGGGCAGTTTAAATACCCTGTGGGAGTGGTCTTGAGCATCTCTGGGGAAGGGGCCATCATTTCACAGGCTTTCTGATATGCAGCAGGAATTGGAGGGGAATGGGCGGAGAGTTCTTGGGTGAAACCTCCACCATAACATTCTAAACTCTTTGGGTGTATGGATGACAGGGGCTGGGGTAAAGCTTCAGTCATAACAGTGAGCCATAGAATTGGGTACTAAGAACAGAATTCAGACCCCTCAAGAGCAATAAATGGCAACTCTCCAGCCCTGTGGTAGTTTCCAAAGAGAGTAATGGTGACACTTTGCATTTTTAAATAGGGAAGCATGAGGTGAGTCCTAAAGCTGATTAAAAGGAAGGGGTCCACCCACAATGACCTTCAATTGTGCTAGTTTTTACCTGCTGCCTAACACAGGAACTGAAAAACAATAATGTTTTAAGGCATGAAGAGATATACAGCACATGGGATTAGAGTACAAAACTCAGTGGGGCATCTGCTTCTCTCTCCTTTACCTCTGAGTGTCGCAGTCATAAACTATCAATAGCTCTGTAGTATGGCTGGTGAGGGAACCAGTGATACAGCATGATGCAGCGCTCTTCAAGGTGGCCTGACCCAGGAAGAGTAAGTACGAAATTACCCAGTAGCTCAAGGACTGCAGTGTGTCCCAACATGGGTACAACTGGCACGTGATTTGCTTGAAATCACAATTAACAGGTGAAAGATATGTTACCATGGTTCCTCATCTGAGCTGTTGGGTGAAACAAAAACCTGATTCATTTCCATTTGCAGTCAGTTGTTGCTGTCAGGTTTCTATCTTTCCATCCTTGGCTCCTTCTTAAGGATTCATGAGTTAAACACCAAGGCCAGAAGGAATTAATCTGACTTAGAGATATAGCTACTTTCCATCCATTTCTGTACAGGTTTAGTCTTTAGAAAAGAAACTGGTCTGGAACAGGCACTATGGAGTTTGTTTCAAAACAGTTTATGTCTAAGTAGCACTCTTAAAGTATCCAGGAAAGAATGTCTTGAAAGGAGACTTGTGCACACAACATTAATGACTGTGGTGAATATCTGCAACTGTTCCCAGTCGGAAGAATAATAAAGAGCAACTTAGTCTTACTGCTCAAAAGCAAGTTACCTTTGTGGTATTAATAGAAAGCTTTTGCCGGAAACTTCTGTAGATACAAATAACTGAATATGTGGAGCTCAGTCTGTCAAGACTAATTCTGCCACCAAAGGAGTAACTTGTTTTAACTAAAAGTCCAATTTTAGACTCCTTTAGTAACTTTTCTCCATCTCTACTGTTTCTTTTACATTTGGGATTTTAGATAAGCCACAGGCTGTAGCAGATTATGTCCTGGTTCAGAAGTATAAAGGAGAATTTTGACGCTCTGTACTTTGTCTCTCTGGAAAGAGAGAGAATTGAAGGAAACACAAACTGAGTAATCATGAATAGCAGTCTTTTCTAACTTGCCACATAAGATAGGAAAGAGACACTAATTCTCAAGATATGAATAAATAAGTACCATGGATGTTTACACTCACTATTAGTAACGATAGGGGGCCTCGAAGAGCAAATTCTCCTTCTCTTGTGCTTGACTTTCTGTAGATCCTCTTTCTGTTTTATAGGAGACTTTGTTCTGCAAAATCTTGTAGCAAAAGAACCCAAATTAGGTACCAAGAAGTCTGGAAGGGAAAGAGAGTCACTGTCACCAGACTAAATTTGAGCTAAGGAGAATTTGTGTCATCGCACATAGTGGAGTGCATGAACCTTTTCCCAAAGCTGTTTCATTCACAGGGTAAGGTCACCATCACATGTGCATGCTATAGACTTCTATAGCATTTCTCTTGCACACTGGATGGCACAACAGCCTCTTTAGTCATGGGAAACTATCTGTATTTAGTTTTGCATAGCTGAGGCCACAATACCCAAGAGTACAGCACAGAGGAAGAACAAGTTATGTGGGCTCACAGTTTAGGAGGTTTCATTGTCTCCATTTCAATTGGGCTACAGTGAGGTAGAACACCACCACAGCAGAAGTGGGTGGAGAAGGCAGATAGATGGGAGACAAGGGATAAATGAAGCCAACCTCTTAATATTCCCAGAAATCCCCAAAATAGCACCACAAGAACCAAGCATTCAGCACAGGAGCCATCCGGGGACACTTCGCACTGAAAGGAGAACATGGCTGCTTCAGGATATTTTGCTTCTCAAGTCTGTTTCCCATCTGAATCTGTCCCGGGAAAACAACCACAGTTAAACTCTTAAGCAGTCATTTAATGCCCTCATTTAGAGATGTTTGAACACAGGTAATTTGTTTTTGTCTTACACTGTAGAGTTTAAAGTCTGTTATTAGCAAAGTCAGTTTTATGTTCTACTGTGAAACTAAACAATCTTCGCACCAGTCTTCCCAAAATGTATCCTCAATAGGAAAATCTCTGCTTTTATGGAGTTGTCTATGAATCGTTGATAGTTTGCTACAGACTAGGCTGTTCATATTTGAGAGCTGTATGTTGTCATCTGCTTCTCTGTGGGGAACTTGGAGTCCCCTTCACAACATAAAGTCTGCATCTGTGACAGAGACCATATGACAACTCTTCATAAAATCAGTCAACTAAACACACCAGATATTCTACATGTTAACAGAAAACCAGAGCTGAAGGACACAAGGAACATGACTGGAGTTTGCAGTGCTGAAAGGATTATGTAACTCACAGGTAAATGTGCATAGTGTCCTTGGTTTTACGACTAAATTAGTAAGCAAATTGAAAGTAGTGAGTGAGCTGCTTCCGTATCTATGTGCATTTATTAATGTCCACATCTCAAGCAAGGAGATAGATGTGTGTAGTTAGTATAGCATAAGTTGTATCTTATTATGAGGAGGGTCACCACATAAGGTTCACACTCTAAATTCCTTATTTCCTCAAAGCTGCTCACCTATGTAAGGAATCTTCCTGAAGGTCAGTCAGGACCAGTCTCTGACAGGTCACTCATTCAAGGGTCAGGATCCTGGGGGAGACTCTCCAGCTGTAGGGAAGACCAAGATGGTGTCTCTCCAGATATGCAGAGCAGAGCATGGCTCTCAGTCTCTGCTTATGAACTGTCCAGTGGGCATTATAGGGTTCGTCTGGCTGTCTCCAGAGAGTGATGTCTTTGAGTGCTGGTTGTCAGGCACATACAGTCTTGGGTGTAGTGGGGATCCTGACTAAGCTGTTTATACAAGTCTAAAGCCTTCTGTGTTCATCATATTCCACATCTTCCTCTGTGAAAACTCAAGTTCGACTTTCTTGTCACAGGGAAAATATGTTAAAAGTGTTAATTGTCCACTCTTACCTATTGACAATAACCCTGTTGTGTGCTGTGTATGTACATATTGTGCATTTTAGTAATGGATGGAGAACAGTCAGAAGTGAATTATAAAGATAGGAGCAGGCCAGGTTTCACACCAGTGGAGCTGAGCTGTATCACATATAACAGGGGAGCCTTTTTCATTAGAAGCCATAACTTTAAGATACTTACAATTTTCCCATAGGAATTTTTCTCCTGACAGTGTTTGTTTGTTTTGCCTCGTAATGAAAACAAGAAAATTGGTGTTTGATGTTTTGGGAAGATTTTTATCCTGAAATAAAAGTGGTATGCTACACACGACTCTTATATACTTCATTTTCTGAATCTCCAAAGAAATATTTTTAATGACCTTCAAAATTGTCTCCAATGAAGAAATTTAGTACCTTTGGGGCATTATACAGAATTTAATTCCCAAATAATTAAGTTACAAGCATTATCCAATAATTCCTCTGTGAATTGTTTTGTTTCCCAAATAGCAGTTAGCCCGCTGCACTTTACATTAGTACTCACAATTACTCGGTCACTTACAGAATATTAGCCACTCCTGATTTGTCAGTATTATGGCTGCATTGTCTGCAAATGCTAAAATAGAAACCTGAACTCAAAAGTGACATTGGATTCTCACATGACACACTCAACCACAAGAGAACTGACTTAACATCAAGCAGGAAGCCACTGATAATATGGCCTGAGTGATCACATTTAAAATCTCACTGAAGATCCCCTTGTTTTCTGAGCTCAAAACATTGAGATCCACTCAAGAGACAAATGCTAAGAGCCCAAACACAAAAGGCTTGGACTGCTCATTAACATGTTAATTGTGCCATTGAGGGGTCAGTACTGTCCTTGAACCATGAATTTTCACTGTCCTCCTTATTTATTAACTGAAGTATCAGCCTGCTGGCAGGAATACGGAAGAGAAATAGCATAGCAGCAAAAGATGGGGCACAACTATTTTGCAGTGTGTATTTCTTTAGGCTCTTTGAGAAATGGGTTTCTGTACTTCTTTCCATTTGTCGCCAGAACACTGGTCACAATCCTACAATTTGTAATCAGATTATGGATTTTTGAGTTTTCTTACTAGGTACTTAGTGTCAGTGAGGTGTGAACTTCACAACAGAGTCCAAGATTTGGATTTATTTTGCAGTCTTTAAAAATTTCATTTCCTAGCATGCTGCCAGAACACACACACACACACACACACACACACACACACACACACACACACACACACACACACCACACATAAAAAAAGACAGTAAAATATTTGTATTTTCAAAATCAGGAAGGTGAAAGTCCATATTCTTTAAATTATCACAGTGTTTTAGGACATCTAAAAAATAAAAGGCCATGCAATATAACCCTTTTAAAAATGCCCCTGCCTCTGCACTACTCTGTTCTGCATGCCCTCTCTCTAGTTATGGAATTAGGCATGAGTCCCCAATTCCTTCTGACCTTGACTTTGTGGCCGAGTACCCATTTAGTCACAAGTTTGTAACTGGCAAATCACTCAATGTTTACATGCGTAGGAGGGAATCTTAGGGACATCTGGGGCTCCAACCGGTCTGCAGAAGCTGCTTCTCTACCATTTCTTCTAACATCTGTCCTGGCTAGTTTTATGTCAATGTGACACAAGCTAGAGTCATCTGAAACAGGGAGAACCTCAATTTAGAAATGGACTCCATCAGATCAGGCTTTATAGCATTTTCTTAATGATTGACAAGGAGGGCCCAGCCCATTGTGATTGGTGCTATCCCTGGGCTGCTGATCCTGGGTTCTATTAAAAGACAGGCTGAGTAACCTAAGAGGAACAAGCCAGTAAGAACCACCCATCCACGTACTCCATATCAGCTCCTGCCTCCAGGTTTCTGTCCAGCTTGAGCTCCTGTCCTGCCTTTCTTTCATGATGACCTGTGATGCTGAAGCATAAGCAGAATAAATCCTTTCTTCTCCAAGTTTCTATGGTCATGATATTTCATTGCAATACACTAGCCCTAACTTAGACACATCTTATTGTTTAGAGGGAGCAGGCAAATTATAGACTCTCCACCAGAGATCTATCTTCAAGTTTTCCCAAAGCCAGAAGTTTATAAAATTCAGTATTTTGTGAAACATTATGTATTATTTTGGTAGTCGTACTTCTCAGGTTATTATTTTAAATGCATGTTTCCAAACTTTGAATGAAAGGTTTTCATTGGTAGTCTATTGGTAATAGTAGTGTTTGTGAATGGAAAAATTACATCCTTTGCATCTCATGCCAGGATATGACATACATTCTTTCCCCCGGTGGGATATGATTTTTCTTTTGCTATTCTGTTCACCACCCATGATTTAACACATCCTTTAGCTGCTGGCTGTGTAGTTATAGGATCTTAAACAGGTTTGCTAAGCAAGATTCTGCTTCTCTTTTTGGTATATTTATACTAACTCAAAATACTCAGTGAAAGCCAGTTCTTCTGTTCTGCCTTCTCTTTTTCTTCATAGATGGCATTAATTATTTATTTCTCTTAAATTTAAGGGCTTCACCCTAGACTCTGATAACACTGGAGACATTTTTGTTTTGTTTATTACAGGGTTTCATGTATCTCACTCTGTCTGTATGGCCCATGATTACCTTAAACTTCTGAATCTCCTCTCCATTCTGAATCCTGAAATCACAGACAGGCTAGAGACCAAACCCAGGGCTTCTTGTATGCTGGCAACTCTGCCATCTGAGCTACATCTTCAGCCCTCCCCAAAAAATTCAGATAAATAAAATTGTTTATGTTGCCTGATACTCAAACATAACGTGCTAATAACATTATGCTGTGATGGTATGATGTTTTATTGTATTTCCATAGAATATTTTTTTAAGTTTATGTTTTGTTCTGTTTTTGAAGGGGTGTTTGGTTGGTTGATTTTTTGTTTGTCTGTTTGTTTCATTTATGATATAGGACCTCACAGAATAGCTGCAGCTGTCTATATTGGCCTCAAACTGGCATGCCTGCTTCCTTAAGCTCTCATATGCTTTGATTACAGGCAAGAGCCATCACCCGGTTCATTTTCACTGTTCTTAATAATGCCTAGCACATAGAACTATTAAATAAATAATTGGCAAGGATATTCATCCTGTTGAGTTTCTTGATCACAAATCCCTCTATGATAAGCATAATATGCAAGTGTCTGGTTGGTAACAGGGATGATTCCAAGTTAGATAGAAACACATTCGAGTGGCAGCACTCTAGTGGCAAAAAGAAATTAGTTTCTTGTTGTCACACTTGTGGTTTTGTTTTATTTTATTTTATTTATTTTAATTTTCTGAGGCAAGTTTTTACTTGCCATCTTAGAACTCTCTCTGTAGACCAAGCTGGCCTCAAACTCAGAGATCCATCTGCTTCTGCCTCCAAAGTGCTGGGAATAAAGGCATGTGCCACCACTGCCTTTATATGATTTTAGAAACAGCGGGTAAAAGCTTTATGCAGGAGGAGGAGGATGTTATTGTCCTGTACAATATGCTACAGCAGAGATGAAAATGAGGAAGGGCATTTGAAAGTGACCACAGGCAAATCCAAGTCTGATTTGAATTAGAAGGAAAAAGTAAGAATTTTATCTGGTATTTGCTGAACTTATTCTTACAACTTTGAGTAATTGAAGTTCATTGAGTTTGAGTTCATTGAGTAATTGAACTTATCTCTATTATGAAATAAGAAAAAAAAACAATACAAACAAACAAAAAATTTACCTCCTGACTTGTATTGAATGAGCTTTTTGGCTTCAAACACTGCAATGCTGTGATATTGATTAGTTTTTCCAAAGAACCCAATACTTACAAATGAGGATATTAGGATTAATATAAATTTGATGTGTTAGTTTTAGATAGATGGTTGTGAAATTCTCATTTCAGGCCTACTGTCTTCTTAGTTAACATTTTACTAGGATATTTAGACCTCCATTTGTTTCATTTCTGCATGTTCATAAATAGTAATACCCTGTTCAGCTGCTCTACTCATCTCTGTTTCCTCCCCACTAATACCCAGGTCCCCAAAATGGGCGTAACAGTTCGCACACAAACACATCTCTCTAATACCTGAGATCCTGGCTAAGTGTTCACAGAATACTGTTGCATTCAAATTGTCATTTCAACTAATTGAATGTCCAATGAACATTTTCCCACATTTTTTGTAGGCAATAATTGATCATAGTTTTTTAAGTATGGGTATCTCAAGATCTAAAATCCAACTTCTTTTTTAAAGTAATTCTGATATGACAATGTCATTTTCATGGCCCATTCAGAACTCATACCCAAAGATGGTGAGTGACTCAAGGCTACAACCTTAATTAGCCCTTCCATTCCTTGTCATAGCAACAAATTGTTTAGAACTAGAACTAACTCCTTTTCCAGATCTCGATAAGTGCTACATGCATGTGCACACAAATTTGGTGACCATGAGACTTGAAAAATACATGCTCAGTGGTTCCGTTGAATTTGTTGTTTTGAAGTGTTAGCTCATCAAAGAGTATCATAGGTATAACTTTTGCTGCTTTGTTAAAAGGTTTTCAAAGTGTATTTGATAGTTAATGTTTAATATTTTATTGAGTTGTCAAAGAGTTACAACAAATGATGGGGAAAACCACTGCTTCAGTGATCTCTTTCTAAAACATGTAGCATGATTTCTATGAGAAATGGCTGGCCTTACTTATACATCTAGACCTATATTGTCTGTTTTACCAGGTATTTTTCTAGACATTCTAAATAACATATATATCTTTAAAATATCTATTTGCCTTATAACTATAAATGGGTAAAGATTATTTGTGTAACCATAAAAAGGTCATTTTCTGATGATATCGCCTCATATATAATCAATGGAAATAAAAATAAGTCATAATCTATGAAACAAACTATTGATACATCGCTGCAACACACCATAACACTACTGTAGTGTAACAGAATATATCCACATACTACAAAATGATAAAATGAATTAACACTTAACCTGTTTAATATTGGAATATAGTCATAACCATAATCCATATAAAAAGACATGTACCTTTTAAAAGATTTATTTATATTTTTGTTTAAGATACATCTTTAGCTTCCTTGTGGGGGGAACAATTTGCTTTAAGTTTTAAGTTATGAAAGTCCTTAAGAAGGAATTTAGTTTATACAAATACACACTGTTATTTAAACATTAGCCTGATTTTTGTCATATTTTTTTTTGAGTTTCAAGAGTTTCTGGTGATAATGATAATATAGTTACTTAAGATAAACAGAAAAGCCTAAAAAATATTAAGAAGCAAAGACTAATACTTATAACTTAGTACCAAGAAGCATCCAAAAAGTATTATCTTTTTTTTTTCAAATTTATTTCGACCCTTTTTTCTATGTGTATTAAAGTTGGAATTAATCCTATACAAAAAGCATGTGAAGTAAAAGCTATTAGGATCAGGAAATGAGTGAGCTGATATTAAATTAGTGGGACCTTGGATGCACTTTGTTATTATTTTACAATGGCCTACTCAAATCCAGGACTGGCTTTTTGTCCAGATTATTAAGTAGTAGGCAAAGTAGCATATGTTTAAATGTGCTCTATTTTACTTCAATAATTCTGCTTTTTCAGGGTTGTGCATCTCAGCTGTTGCAAATTATGTCAGGCTAAAAATTGGTTACCAGCCCAGATAAACAGCTTTTTTGAGGGAAATAAATCCAAATAGAGTGAATTGTGTTGTGATTTTGAGATTAGCTAACACTCAATGTCCAAAGCATTTTATAACACTTTGAAAATAAATAAAATAATTTATCACCTGTCCCTGCCTACACTCAACACTCAAGAACAACTTTAAAAGGCTTGCTTGCTCTTGCTGTGTATAGAAATAAAATATATTTTGTTGTCCATTAGACTTGCCATCCAAAATTCAGTTAGCTGAAATCTACTGACATTTTTCAGTGTCGTTAAAATTTCTATTTCCAAATGATTTTTCTTCTTTTATATACATGGTCCAAATTGTGCCTTGTAAAATGAGCAAAACAAAAGTTTTAGAAATTTCTGAGAAAAGTGAAAGCAGCATAATCAAACTTTGTAATTGGATTTTCTACTCTCTTATTGAAAATAAAATGTTCTACCCATTGTAGCTTCGGTAGAAGATAACTCTTTCTCTCTCCCTTTTAGCATTATCATTGTCATGACTACATCTTCGTGACTACAAATTAATCTGGAAAGTTCTTTCTCTTCCTCACCACATCTTGCTTTTATTTCTTGGTGACTGTTTAGCCTGCATCATCGGATGTTAAGATATCAATACCTATCTCTGGTGGCTAAAGTGACAGTATCGCCTCCATAGGTTCAGGCATTTTAGCACTCGGTCCCAAGTTGGCATCTCTGTTTGGCATCTCGGATGTAGCCTTGCTACAGGAAGTACAGCATTGAGGCAGGGTTCAAGAGTCTAAATCCTCACTTCTCTTCCGATTCACTCGCTGCTTGTGCTTGCAGTTGAGGATGTGCTCATCAAGCTTCCTACTACAGCTGCCGTTTCTGCCCCTTGCTGTCATGTCTCCTCGTGATGATGGACTCTTGTCCCTCTAGAATCTAAAGACCAAATCATCTCTTCCATGAGTTGACTTTGGTCATGGTGTTCTATCATAGCAACAGAAAAGTAACAAGACACCACCATAAAGTAAACGCTTAGTTCACAAGGATTTCATTTTGGGTTACCTGACTTATATGTAGCCTTTTTTCCCTTTTGTTGCAGAACTCTTTGATATCACTCAGGTCTTTGTGTGACTCACAGCAATTTAATTTCTGTCTGACCTCTCTACTAAACTTGTGCTCTTGGTGTTTTCAGTAGCCTCCTCCAAGCTCACAATGACCATTTTCAAACTACATCTATAATTGACCTTTGACCAATCACTTGTTCATGGAATCCTCCCCATATATTTTTTTTTCTGCAGGATTTCAGTTCCCAATACTCTTTTTCCCTTTTGGAATATTGGCCCTGTGTTTCTAACTTTGGCTGTGCTCTCTCACTGTGTCTACCCCATACTGATAGGATAGCAGAGGGGGAACTGCTGGGAAGCACACAGCCTTGGCCTCAAATCCTGGCATAGCTGTGTATCATCTGGATGTCCTTAGGAGAGTCGCAATCTCTTGACTCCATTTATTTCTTTTCAAGTTGAAACAATAGCACCAAAGATAGGCAGTGCAGGGCTCATGTAGGCATATTAACCAGGTTGAGAGATTCAAGCAACTTTTTAACTCTAAACTCTTATCTCTCATGTCTTCATATCCTACATGCAGACAGAAGCTGTTTTTCTCTGTTTTTCCTATAGGGAAAACAGCATTTTTTTCCCAAAGCTTTGAGATGGGTTGGGAGGCTCACTATGTTTTTAATCTAGTTTCTTCTCAAATTTGTGGACTCAAATGATCCTCTATCTGCAGCTTTCCATATAGCTGAAACAATTATCATCTCTCATTACTATGTAACATTTCATTTAAGATTTATTTTTATTTTTTGAGATAGGTTTTCTCTGTGTAGCTCTGGCTATCCTGGATCTCACTTTGTGGATCAGGCTAGCCTTGAACTCTTGTCTCTACATCCTGAGTGCTGGGATTAAAGGTGTGTTCCACAACTGAAATGCGCTCACAGTGACTAAAGCAGCAAGAACAGGGCCTACATGGGTATGCACTAGATCCTCTGAGTATATATTATAGCTTTCAGTTAATATTATTATGGAGCTCCTGACTGTGAGAAGGAGTGGTTCTCTGACTCTTGTGCCTACTCCTGAGACTCTTTTCCTCCTATTTGGGTTGCTGTGTCCGACTTCGATATCATAGCTTTTGCTTCATATTTTCTCATGCTTGGTTGTTATCTCTTACAACCTTGTTATTTCTACAAAGAGACAGAAAAGAAGTGGGATCAGATAGGTAGAGGAGGTGTGGAGGAACTGGGAGGCAGGGAGGGAGGAGAAACTGTAATCAGGATATATTGTATGAGAAAAAAGAATTTTTCCTTTTGTTTTTGAGACAGGGTCCCTCTGTATAGCCCTGGCTGTCCTGGGACTTGCTTTGTACACCAGGTTGACCTCAAACTCACAGAGGCACCTGTCTCTGCCTCCCAAGTGCTGGGATTAATGGTATGTCCTATGACCACCAAGCTAGGGAAAAATATTTTTAAAAAGCATTTTAAAAAACATGTTGTAAGTTTCCACTAGAGTATATAATGCTGAGTAGATACTCAATAAAATGTTAACTGTTATTTTCATTAATAGGGATTATTATTATTGTTTGCTTGTTGCATAATTAATTATGACAGCTAGCATATTTTAACCTTTAATTATTAATAAATCATGGTGAAGCACTTATACATATTTATAACCTATCTTCCTGAATGCTATGCCCATGTTTCTTTCTACTCTTACTATTTTTAATTTAAAACAGTAACAAAAAGTCTGTTACTAACAGTAAAACTGGTGCCACCGTTAATGTAAGTAATGTTGGATATCTCAAGAGTGACATAGTCTTGTTTTTAATGTGTATTTTATGATGAAAAAGCAGTGACAATACACCTTCAAGAAAATTTCTATGAAGCTCTCCAGGTCCAAAAGACAAAGTGAAATTTTAATACCCCTAAAATAACTTAGCCCACTGCCTGAGGAGTCAATATTTGATTAATTAATGCATAAATGACTATGTGAGAATGTCCATCTGTATAAGATCAAAATCTGTACTAGATATTCATTCAACAAGTATCCATTAAGCAGCTGTCATGTGTATGTCAATGGCCATTTTAGAATCAGAATATAGAAATAAACATAAAATCTATATTCTAGTAGCAAAGACAACCAACACTGGATTTAAAACATTAAATTTAAGATATTATGAATTTGGTTCCAGGTCATTACAATTAGGCAAACATTTCAATAAAGGCACACAAAGGTTCTTGGTTTCCTAGTGCATATAAAAGTCACATTTATATTATACTGTAATTGATACTATGCATCAGCATTATATCTTAAAATTGCTTTAGTGTAAAAGATTCTAATGGTCATCTGTGCTGCTGAAAAACATGATACCAACTGAAGTGTTTGATGCAGGGTTCAACTTGTGAATACATGGCTATGTCTGTGAAGCTCAGTATAAGTTATATCCATATCAGAAGTGATGTGTGCAATAGTCAACACAGCTCAGCGTAAGAGCAAAGGGAAGCTCAAAAAGACAGAGTGCGTTTTCCAGTATTATAGAACAAGTTACCTCAAATATCAGTGGTTTGCAACAATTGTTTATCAGAATTCTCTGGTTCAAATATTGGGTTGAGCTCTCCTTATCTGATGTGACTCACAAGGCTCCATCTTGCAGGTCATCATGGGAATACATGATTTAATATAGCTTCATGAGTATACATGATTTAATGTATGCTTGCTACATGGTGGCAGTCTCTCATCTTTAGTGAGACTAGCCTTGCCTACTTAACATCCTGGTATCAGTTCAAGACAATCACAATAGAAACTGAAAGCCCTCTTGAGGCATGGTTTCAGAGGTCACACAATGCTTCCACTACACCACAATCAGCATCATAAGTTGTACCTATTTAAGAGACAAAGGGATATAGTCAACCTCTTGATGTGAAGGGTTAAACAGAATTCTACATTGATTTTTTTTTAACCAACTTCAGATGGGGAGTCATTATCTCCCACTGGGCAGTCAGCGACCTAGACTCGGATAGGATGAGATGAAGTCAGAGACTTCCCCACTGTTAGGGAACAGTGTATTTACAACTGAAAAGTACATTCTGAACTGAGGGGATAGGCAGCACAGCATGCCAACTTGAACCAACAAGGAGCTCATTGTAGTGGGAAATGACATGCAAAAGTGAGTGTTTAGGAGATGGTGGTGGAAAGACAGAGAGTTGGGGGCAAAAACAGTACCTTGTAAGGATTTTTTGTTTTACTGTGAGCTAGAGATGGGAAATGGAAAACCTAAAAGACAAAACATAAAAGACATCGGCGGACATTTTTACCAGGTGATAGAATTTGACACTAGAATATTTATGGCCTCTCTGTTTGGATCAGACTTGAGAGAGGAGGCAAAAATGGAAAGAAAATAAATAAATAAAGCAGGCAGCAGATTGAGTCAAGCAAAAGATGATGGTGACTTAGACATTGAGGGCAGACCTTACAGCATTTTCTGCAATATTTTGTTGACTTAATAATGTAGAGAACATATTCTCGGATTGCTGATAGTCATCCCTAACAGGCTTCCAGCCTTCTTTAAAAATTACATTTATTTATTTTTACGTGTTTTCTCCCTCACAAAACATTTGAAAATCATTCAATAAACTGGTATTGGCATGAGCCTCTCTACTAGAAGGAACATAATTACCAAGCAGATGTTGAATCTTTCTGAGATTATCACTAAATGATGACTGAAGCCAGAGGCAAATAGATGAGTCTATGAAAAGCCACCGGAATTCCTTGGATTATATGCCCACTTGGTTCTGAAGGACAGGAAGTGAGTTAGAGCTGAGACAGTCTACGTGCATTTAATAGCTTCCCTAAAACCACACCCCCAAAACCATTAAGTCGATAGAACATTTTTGCATTAAGTCTCTACTAAATGATCAGCAGCAAATCAGGGATTCTAAGCAAGTTCTCAAAAGCACCAAGAATTCTAATGTGGCATTGCAAGGGTTAACCTCCTAAATGAGAAATGCATTTATCAGTTGATAAGTGAGAATATTAAAGATTAACAGGGTGCTGAGAATCCTTGGAACTAAGTAATTTATATTTTAATTATTTTTCTGTGTGTGTATTTGTGTGTATGCACATGTAGGTCAGAGGACAACTTGGGAAAGATATCTCCTTTCACCTTGGGTTTTATGGATCAAGCTCAGATCTTCAGGCATGGTGTCAAGTGCCCTTAACCAGCTGAGATATCTTGTTGGCCCCTCACTTATAGGTGACTTCTTATAAGCCTGCAGGATAGAATGAAAGGGCCACTGTCAATTTCAGGAATATTTTCTTTGTAGTTCTCAAGTTCCTGGTGGTTGAAAAAATTACCTAATAAGTAAAATACTTCATGTTAATGTTACTCTCTTCAGATTTTATATATATATATATACATATACATATGTATATATGTATATATATATATGTATAGCATGTGCATAATTTTTAAACATAAAATATATATGTATATCATATCTTTACATCTGTTTTTATAACATCATAGACATACCATAGGGCAGCTTTTTTATATACAGCTTTAGAACACATTAATAACTACTTCTGTACCTTGCACCTATAATCCTAGCTCTCGGTAGGATAAAGTTGGAGAAATCCTGTGACTTTATATTACATAAAAATTAACATTTAAACAGAAAATCAATAGTGGGGCCAGAGAGATGGCTCAGCAGTTAAGAGCACTTGTTGCTCTTCCACAGGACCCATTTCCCAGAACCAAAGAAGGTACCTTGACACCACTTGAACTCCAATCTGGCTTCGGTAGGTTCAATGTAGTTGGCCTCTGTGGGCACCTGCACTTGTGCACAAATACTCACATGCAAGCAAACACACACACACACACACACACACACACACACACACACACACACCAATACATATTTTAAAATAATAAATAAAAACAAATATATTTTTAAAATCCCTAGCCTGGGAATAAGAGAACAAGCTTTTTTTTACTCTTACTTAAAACAAATGTCCTAAGATTACTGCTTCATTTTCCTTTTCCATAAAACTAACTGTTCAGGACAGACTAGTGGTGCTGAATAATTATACTCAAGACCCACCCACTGCCAATTTTTGAAACTCTCTATGTGATTTTAATGAACAAGATTGTAAATGAGTGGCCTAAATGGTCGCTTAGGTAATAGCAAAACTCTCTGATTTCACGATTCGTCCTAGTTTGACATAATATCAATTGCTACAGATAGCAAAGTCTCAGGATTTATGGGGTTGCAAAATATAGAGACTACAATCAAAGACTTTCTATTAAAAATTAAGTTCAGTTTCTCATATGAATGCTTTAAAATATTATTATTTTAAAAGCAACTTATAACAAACAAGAACCACTTATACATAATTTGAGTATAACATATATTTAAAGAAATATTGTCAATCACTTAAGCCATAGAAACAAACTATTAGAAAGGGGATTGCTTCGGAACACATACCATTGCTAACTGTCATCTGCTCTAAACTTTTGTTTTGCTGTGATGCTGGGTAAAGAAGGTTTAACTCTTCCTGTGAAAGAAGTGTAATCAGAAATTGTTTATTAAAAGTTACTTTTGATTTGTAAGTAATTGGGCTCAATATGCCAAGTGGTAATAAATTCCCATTTTTCTTTAATTTTTTTATTTAAATTTTTTATTTAAATTTGAAACAAGCTTGTTTTGCATGTCAGTCCCTGTTCCAACACCCTCCCAGCCTCCCGTTTTTTTTTTTTTTAACTCATATTGAAAACTGCATCCTGAGATACATGAAAGAAAGATACCTGATTTGTAGAAGAACAAAGTAAAATACCTACTTGTACTGATTTTTAATATGATTAAATCCACAATATCCTGAAATAGTTTTCAAACATAACACTACAAATTTTGTTAGTTCTTTTTAAAAAATTAAATTTTATTACAATCAGCAGATAATTTTCTCTTCAATTTAGTTTCTGTGTCATTTTAAGCACTAGAGGGTATATACAAATGCTATATTTTTTTAAAGAATAAATTTTTTAAAAATGCCACCAATACTGAGGTCTAGGTAGATGCTTAGAAAATTGCATAAAGACTTCAAATAAATAGTAATTTATAAGGTAAACACCTTTTGAATCCTTATTCTAAAGTTCTATTGCATTTTCAGTGCACTTAAATCCTCGGGGCAGAAAAATGTTCTCCTTTTAGCCAGCCTAATAATAGGAAGAAAGACATGTGCAGGTGACAGCTAATAGCTAACACTGATGAATGTAGGTGTAGCCAACAAAGAATCCACTGGTTGTGTGGAATTTCTTTCTGCAAGCATAGCTATGTTTAAAGACTATTCAAAAATTGCATAATGTACAGAAAGACATTATGAAAAAAGGTATGATTTTGAGTATAATGTGGATGCCTGTGTCATTGCATTGACTTCTGACATCACTGGTCTGCTATTCGTATTATATCTTTACATTGCACACATATTTCACTGTATCTGATGTTTCCTTTGTGAATGACAACCTAAATTTCATAATTTTTTTAAAAAAAATCTCAGTTACACCTTTTATTGTAGCATGCAAATTATGACACTGGAATAATAGTGTGATGGTCGTAACAGTAAACATGTTTTAATAGCCATGCCCTGTGCAGCACAGCACAGCTGTTTTGCTTCACATTACCCAACAACCTATCAGCTTGCTTTACAGTCCAACCTCAAAACAATCAGGCATGTGTACCATGCTTTCAAAGAATATTCTACAGTGAAAGTGAGCCTTGCAACACATACCAGAGGGTTTATTATAATAACAGTTAAGAGACATGCTAATAATTGAAAAACTACTGAGGAGTTTCATGGAGACGTAGCTCAGCTGCTACTGTTTACACAGCATGCACAAAGCTCAAGCCCAGTCACTAGCACTGTATAAACTGGGTTTGGTGGTACATCTAATCCCAGCACCCCGTAAGTAGAGGCAGGTGTATCAGAAGTTCACGGCCATCCTCAGCTACATAGAGAACTTGAAGCCAGCCTAATCTAGGTGGGAACCTGCCCCCTCAAAAGGAGTTCTCGGTCATGAAATGACAAACCATTTTATGGAAATTATATATCTTTTAGTATCAGAATAACATCACTCTTTTGTGACTCAACTTTTAACAGTAACTAGATGTAGAACATGACAGCTCCCCTCTCACCTTTCAGATCATCTCTCTTACCACTTGTTCCAAATTATGGTGTCTTCCTACCAACATTAGTACACACGTTAATCCATATTTAGTATTTCATACATTGTTGTGCATAAGACGAAGTCATTACAGAGGTATTACTTTGGAGAGAGGTCGAAGGTGATATGTTCTCAAGAGAACACACATGGGAAGGATATGGAGCATGTTCAGAAGGAACACAGGGAAGAGGGAAGGGTTGTCACTTAGAAACCAGACTTAGTTACTTCCCAATTTTCCCTGGGGCTGGGGAAGGCCAGTCATGCAAATGGATCCATTTTTCTCAAAATGTCTTAAAAAATTTACATCATCTTCAGCGTCCAGCAACACTGTATTGAAGCTGCACTTTACACCTTACAGTCGTAGTATAATGATGCTACAATCTTGAGCAATGAACTCTCATTATATGTATCTGAATTTGTAACTTTGCCCTCTTTGAGGTCTTATTTACAGTAAAGTTCTTTTCCTTGTGAAGACAATTGGAGTCATTTATTGAACATAACTTCATTGTGTGGAAGTCATAAATGCTAGACTTCATCTTCAGAGGACATTACTGCATTAAAGTAAAGCAGCCATCCAGAGTTAACAATGCAGTTGTAGTGTTTTACAACATAGCAGATTCTTAAGTATATCACCTTCCTTTAATCTTTGACCAGCTAAGGTAAATGTTTTTCACTTGGCTTTGATTATTTGTTTCACACACACACACACACACACACACACACACACACACACACACACAGACTTACAGCTAATCAATTAAATTGTTTGCAACATGCCTATGATTAGGTACAATTACAGTTTTAAGTAGTTACACTGGCAGTAAAACTAGGTTTAGTATTAAAATATAATTTGGCGTGGTTGAGTGATATTATGGGAGACTTACAAAATGTTGAGTCGGCCAACATGCTGAGATTTTTCATTAAAATTGGTCATAATTTTTACCTAATGGTTCCCAAATATAGTGTGTTCCTTCTTGATATCAACTGATGAATATTAAAAAGGAACCACTTATAGACACCAAAAAGGGACAGTGTAAACTGTACTCTGCAGCTTAAGTTGGACATCTGGGTGACAGAAAGAAACCATCAATGATCTCAAGCACACTATCTGCGCCTTTAACCCTGCAACATTAAGAAATGTAAAATGGCAAAAACAAAAGTACATAGAAACTAACACTAAGCCATGTGGTTGTTTTCTTTCTTCTTCTTCTTTTTCTTCAAGTTTCAGAGTCATTTTTAACACATATAGTAACTTGGCTTACATTTTAAATACACTCATACATACAGGTTTCCTAGTTGGAGAGTTTCCATGCCTGGGGGAGGGGAAGTGACAATTGGTGCATTCTATCCAGAGCACATGTAATGATAATAAAGTTGATTGGTTGAGCCTTGCAGCTCCCCCCCCTTCTCTCTTTCTATAGAGTAGTTCAGCAGGGGTTGACAGGGCTCTCCCCCATCGCCACCAGCTCTACTAACAAGACGTAGGTTGATACCATTTTTATTGTTCTGCTGGGGCGGGAAAGAAACCATATGCTTTAGCATTTTAAATGGCTACACCAAAGAGAAAATTGAACCAGGCCCCCTCCCCCATCCTGCTGGACTTTGGGGTGGGTTTATTCTAAATATTCAGTGGACTTGGGGTTAGCTTAATATTTCTGAGCCTGGACAAAGTATGGAGGGGAAGAAATATTAAGGGCTTTAGAGGAGTATTGGACTAAGTGAAGTGTGGAGTGGGAAGCTTACATGTGAAACCCACCCCTCCCCTGGATACCAGGCAAAGGCAGTGAGATTCGGAACCAGCTGATTCCTCTTCCCGTTTCCAGGGTGAAATTTTCACAGCAGCTAATTCTAAAGGGAAGAAAAATCCCTTTCCAGCAGCGGAGAAGATTCTATCACCCAACCCAAGCTATGTAACCTTTTAGGCAGGCTTTTCAGAGAAATCAGCATTTTAAAAGACAGCATTCACGGTCCAAACCACGGGCCCGGAATCAGAGCTGGTATGAAAATATGAAAAGCCTCTTTACACTCTGAGTGTTTGAAACGATCCGATGAACATAGCAAGTCTCTGCCAACGCTCGGCGGCTGCTGCTGCCGCTGCCGCCGCCGTTCCTCGCAGAGGGCTGGACAGAGCTAGTCCTGATTTCAGCACCTCCGGCGCTGGACAGCTCCCTGCACGCCGCACCGCCGCCTGCTTGCTTTTTTCCCACTCTCGCTTTGCATTACTGGAGATGCATCTAAATTACGTCCTGTTCAACAACAAGTAGATTTTTTTTTTCCTGTACGGGAATTACAGTAGGCGATTCTCTCAATTAAACTGCATTTTCTTCTTTACGGACTTGGCTGTCAGGCGTATTTATCCCGATCTCCCCTCCACCCCCTTTGCAGGAACGAATCTTTGGGAACGTGGTCCACCCAGGGATGTAAAACTGTGCTTACCGATGCATCCCATACGAAATGCTTATGTGATCGGCTCTCTACCTTCGCCATTTTGGCTCAGCAACCTAGAGAAATAGTAAGTAACAAAGGGAAAACACGGCTTTAATGCAAAGGCAGGGACATTGTGGCGAGTGTTTCTCCAGGGAACTGCGTTTCAAAGGGGGAAATAGAAAAGGTTGCAGGGTGGCAAAATCGGGTTCTTCTCCACAGCTACAGTAGCTCGGTGAAATGAATTCTAGTTGGTGTGCAATAACTAAATTCACTCAATTTTATGTCTAGTAACTTAGCATTTCTGCAATATAGTATTGAAGATGTACTCTGATATCACTAATATTCTGCAAACTTTCAAATAAAAATAATTGCCAACTCAACGTTTATTTTAAAGCTGAAAGGCTTTTCTGGGAGAATTTGTGACAATGCTGTTAGGAGTAGAAGGAAGACCCCAGACACTAGAGCTGAACACATTGCATATCTGCATTGGATATTTTCAGTACAGGTTTTCTGAGGGTGTCCTTGGATACATGTGTATTTTTAAATCAAATTAAGTTTTCATGGAGACATGGTTGTTTGGAACTGTAAAAGCATTCCTTAAAAGCATGTAGATTTTTGCAAAAAGAAAAAGAAAAACAGAAATAGTTTCTGAACGAGAGAGCTGTACAGAACAGTCCAAAAAGAAAATAATGTTCTCACCAAATATAATTTGGGAAAATTTTGCAAAAATTGAAATAATAACAAATAAATATTCTGATAGAATATGACTTTCTATCTAAATTTGGCCTACAAAGAACCACCCCTTTTACTTGTTTTAATGATGCATATACCTAATAATTTGATACAGATTTCATAGCACACTTAGTGTTTTGCTTCAAACTTCTAATGTAAAAATTTATGAAAAAACAGCTGATTATATTAGTTATGATCATGCTACTGTCTAAGAAAAGAAGCCATTTGGATCAGTGGATGTTTGAACTTTTTATATAAAAGATTTAAAAAGATGTAAGCTTTTTTTTCAAGGTCATGGTTTTAGGGACTGATACTGGCACTATGCAAATAATGTTCACATACTTTGTTCATAGGGAAAATATATTTGAAGGTCTTAAGCATAACATTCCATTTTCTTCTTATACTTGAAAGCCAAGCTCGTAAAATTTAATGTGAGAATACTTGACTCGGAACAAAGTTGTCAAAAGTCAGAAAGTTTCAATTTTTTTTCAGTAACTGTGTACCATAACATAATGATTTATAAATGGGAGTGACAAGTTAAATCTTAACAGGAATCATATTGTGAAATGACTAAACAGTACTTAATTGGGAAAAAAAACAATGCTATTTCAGATCTCACTCAAAGAAAATTCGCCTATGAATGGTGATTAAATTGTAGTTTGGGGCCCTTTAGAAAACTCTAAGTAAATAATATGCTGGGCTCACATATTAACCCTGAAGACTTTATTACTTCCTAGTGTGAGAGAAAAGGGAGCTAGAATTAGTCATTTTAGAACATGAGAATATATGCACTGAGTGTTCTGTGGTTAATTATCTGCTAACTATAACAACTATTTATGCTATTCTTAAGTGATAGCCTAGTTTCTCTTGGGTCTAGAATTTATTTTTGTTCATGTAAAATTTCTCTTTATTTTCTTTTTCTACCAACTTGCAGGTCATGGAATCTTCTGGGACCCCATCAGTAACTCTAATAGTAGGCAGCGGCCTCTCCTGCCTTGCCTTGATTACCCTTGCAGTTGTCTATGCAGCACTATGGAGGTATGTAATTAGTGAGTGGACAAGAGATGGAGAACTCAGTGTCTCTCTGTTAAATGAGTGAATGTAACCACGAACCTCCACTGTCTTCGCCACATACCGTAAGCAGCATTTCTAAAACAAAACTAGAACTTCTGTAATAGAACTGGAACATGGGAACCTTATTTACCTAACTTTCTTCCTTTCTATTGTCTGTGGTAAAAAGAAACAAACAAAATGCATGTGCATACTTTTCCTTTAGCGTGCATTACTGTAGACTTCAACAAGTCCTTCACATGTAAGCACAACTCAACTCTCTTACGTCACAAGTCCTTCTCCGTGAAGATATTAGCTCAGTTGCTGTTGAGCCTCAGAACTTAATTGGTACAGTCAAGGATCTCTCTACAGGAATAGGACATACAGTTCTCAAGTGGCAAACATGCTTCCAGTATGTCCTGCACAATGAGTGAAGCCTTCCCTGATGTTAAAAGCATTAACAAAAATTCCAATGTTCTCTACAAAAGGTCATGTACTTCAGTGTTTGCTGTGAGTCAGATTTTGACAAGTTTGATAAAAGGGTATCATAAAAATATGAAAGGGAAACATTGGGAAATGTTTGTTCTCTCCAATTTTAAGTTGCATCTACTTAATAGTCTGTAGAAATTTAATATTTTTCTGAGTAAGTTCTAGGTAATTCTTTAGGATACTAGTAAGAATTGGGCCTGTGAGATTTGGTATGTCTACTTACATGTTGACAATGTATATGTACCACATGACCAAACTTTTAAATGGATTTTATAATTTTTAACAGTTAAGACTTTATAACCATTGTCATTTTTAAGGTGATCTAAAATGCAGTATTACATTAGTATGTAGATAATTATCTAATATTTACTGAATATTTGATATATTTAAAATTATAAAAGTTCACGTGCCTACTTCAAAGACTATTATGTTTATTTAGGGTTTTATATAATAATCTGAAAAATTAAAATCAATTACTATTTAATAAGGGATATTTATTTAGATTACTATTGACATTTAAATAAAACATTACTGTCCAGTATGGCTTTCACTCTTTTGAAAGGAAGACTTGTGAGAGATATTTAAATTACCAAAGATATTAGGATTTCTCATGCTCTGTGAAACAAGAAGTATGTTTACACTTTGGCCCAGGTACCTAACAGAAGTTCTTCACTGATGTGATCATACAGTACAGCCATGAAACACTGACAGTGGTGTAAAAGAGGAAATTTTAAAATGCCTACTGTAGGAATGGCCCTATTGACAACAGAATTGTGTGTTCAAGACTCACTCAGGCTGCCGTCCTGTACAGACAAACTGAGAGGCTTGGAAGCATCCAACTTCCCAAACTGAGTGAATGACAATGTCTTTTTTTTTTTTTTTAAATGAAGCATCTGGCTAAGACACTAGGGAATTATGATAACCTCATAATTCTTACCCCATTGGAGTCTTTAGAAGTAAATTCTACTTTCAGCAGTTTTGTTCAGGTGTCAGTTCACACTTCTGTTATGACCCTCTGCACTCCTCCTTTTCACACCCTCCCTCCCTCCCTCCCTCCCTCCCTATCTCCCTCCCCCTCCCTCCCTCCCTCCCTCCCTCCCTCTCTCTCTCTCTCCCTCCCTCCCTCCCTCCCTCCCTCCCTCCCTCTCTCTCTCTCTCTTCCCTCCCTCCCTCTCTCTCTCTCTCTCTCTCTCTCTCTCTCTCTCTCTCTCTCTCTCTCTCTCTCTCTCTTCCCCACCCCCTCTAGAGTAGCCAATATCAGTATATGGTACATTTGTTGATCGCCATGAAGTTTTCTAAAATTCAGAGAAGGAAGGGCAATCACTTACTACAACAAAATTCTAGGAATTTCTGGAAATTGTTAGCCTATCAAAACCTATCCTGAAGTTGAGAGTTACAGAAAAGAGTACCAAGAAACAGCAAAAATCTGGATTCCTGAGAATTAAATGGTCATCACCTCATCATCTACTCATTGAAGAACTAAAATAATGATTACAACTTGAAAGAGGAGTGAAGACTCATGAATTTCTAAGTGGATCTTGTGTGATTCATTCAAAGTCCTTCATAAACGCCAAGTACATAGACCCTAAAACATTTTTATTCAGCCGCAGGGACATTGGGACTCTTCTTGCCTTTTTCTCTAGTAAAAATATGTAGCGTTGAAATTCTTCTAGGAGTTTCTCAAAGGTAATAGTGTGGGAATTACTTTGTAGACAATATGCTGTTCTAAATTTTGTAGCTGCTCCATGTAGTTCATTACAGATGTTTCTTAAAAATTGACAAAGCTGGAAGTGTGGCTCGATGACAATACCTGCCTTGCATTTGTAATACTCTTAGTTTCAGTCCTCAGACATATCATTTTCTTGGCTATTAACGCTATTGGCAATCATGATAATGTTGTTGTTGTTGTTGATGATGATGATGATAATAATAATAATAATGCATTTAGCTATTTTCTTTCCATCTAGTCATACAACTAATTAAATACACGGTTACACCCAAAAGCAATCCAGCATGTCCCCTCAGTCAACTTGTCGACATAAAGAGTTCACAAATTTTCTTTAAAATATAAAATGTCACATGACAGTGTTGAAAGTAGTGACATTTCTTCGCAGAATTTAAGGCAACAATATGACTCAGTATTGTTGAGAAAAGTAAACATCTCAGTAGTGTTCTGGGCAGCCAGTTGGTCTTTTATTACCCTGTCTTTTTTTTTTCTTTCTATTTATAAGCAGAAAAATGTCACTGAAATCCTTTTGATAGTGTCAAGATGTGTGTTTGTGTTATCATGGAAATCATTAACATCAGAGAAGATTTATAGCCTTCATCATCAAAAAAGAACAGCATAATATTTGTTGCTACTTTTAGCACCCTAGTCTGTGTTTTATCATGTTTAGATATTCAGAATGCAGGAGTAACATCCAACAACTCTTGAAGCCCGTTTTGTGCTAAGTGTTAACCTAGATTAGTTCAATATGGGTTTATTTTGTGAAGAAAAATATCTCTTTTATTATGAAATCTAATTTTTGTGTTTTGTGTTTAATTTGCTTTAATTTCCAGAATATGTGGCTCCTGCCTACATACTCTTTAAGTTAAGGAGGGTGAAAGAGAAAGAAATTTGTGAGACAGTCTCTTTCAAAAAGTACCTCTAGATCTTTGGCTCCTCCATCTAGCATGACACAGAAAATCCTAGGCCTGCTATGCAGTGAGACCCCATTCTACAATGCAAATAGTCTGCGATACACATCATGTATAGGGTTTTCTTACAGTATTGTTACTTAGTGAATGCCTCAGGGTACAGTTAAACAAAGTAGCTGCTATCCTTTCAGTGTAAACATCTGGTTGAACATTTGATTCTGAACAGTTTTTCTTGTTACTTACATTCTTAGTGCACTTTAAAATCATATAACAGATTATATATACATATTTCATCATAAGGGTAAATATGACAGTCACCATATTCCATTCTAATGGTGAATGATCTTTTGAGAAGTACATTCATTTTTATATATAAAGATTTTTGCTACTTATTTTTTTCTTGAACAAGATATTCAAGAACATAAGGAACAGTCTAGCTATGTTAAAATGCTTGAGTAGCTACTGATGTTCATGACTTCACAAAACATAATACATTCTTCTAATATATAGGAGAGTTGTTTCAAACTATCAGTAGGGAATTAATGTTGGGCCTCAGTATTTCTATTGGTCAATATAGAGATTACACACAAATATGTACACATGTAAGATGGCAATTATAGTGTCTGATGTAATTCCAAGAAATTTTATATGTCTAGGACAAAAAATTCATTGTTCTCACATATGTGCAACTTAGGTTCTGTCAATTACTACATATTACAGAAAAATGTCTAAACGTTTCTTGTGTATAGCATGTATTCTAAAATTGGGTACCTAAGAAAATACATATATGAAATTGGGGTCTAACTCCCCCTTTCAGTTAATTCCACCAATGATACAGTGTGCCATTTGTCATGTTTCTTTCTTTCTCTGACTAGGTACATCCGCTCTGAGAGGTCCATAATTCTAATTAACTTCTGCCTATCTATCATCTCATCTAATATTCTCATATTGGTTGGACAGACCCAGACGCACAATAAGGTATGACTGCTAATATCTCAGATACTATTTGTGCCATTGTTTGAGCTTGTAGTTTGTTACTGGTTTGCCTAAGTATTTCTTCTAAATAATGATTGAAATATATGACTTTAATTATTTATTTTTTCTGAATAAATATATAGCCCATCATAGTCTACAAACAATGATCTGTTGGCTTACAATTCTTTAGTGCTATAGACTGTATAATATTCAGAATATGTGTTAAACATTATATCAAAGCCTTAAGACACCAACAACCAATATTTCTTTTATTTATTGTCCCAACTGTGCAGCATTCAAATGGAATTCAGCATAATGTCTGTGCTTAGGTCTGATTTATTTACATACCAATTACTAAAATGACTGTATCAATGATTTATAATCATAACATCACTGAAAATCTACTACCAAAATGTTGTATACACAATAATCACAGAATCTTCACCCAGTTTTAGCCCTTTCAGAAATTTTTCTTTACTGGAAGCAGCAACATAGTTATTTAAGCACATAACCATGTATTATCAGGGTATGGAACTATATGTCCCATTTGTAGGAATTGACCAATACATATTGGTTGAATGTTCTTATTTTCTCCCGTAAATGACTGTCTTTACTGAACTAGTCTGCACTATTTCAGTAAACTGAGCCTCAAATTAGTTTACCCAGGTCTCATTGTCTTAGGAGTAATTATAAAAGGTTCTTATGTCAAACACCAAAAGTTATAGTTAAAGTTATAATCTCAAATATTCATTTCAGAGGCTTTTTAAATAGATACTCATACCATGTATATAAAGGCTATGGGTAGTCTGGTTATCTTGGTAGTTCACAACCCTAAGATTCATAATTCCCATCCAAAGAATCTGTTGTGGGTCTATATAGGTCCTTGGAGTTGCATCTTTCTCTTAAAACATTTTTGATCCAGGCCAGGAAGACCTAAGAGTAAAGCTACTTACCCTTAAGACCAACTAATACAACAACCTATTGGCCTATAAAAGTAAAAACCCATTTTTTGTTCTTGAATATTTTAATATATTATTTGTTGTTTCTTTTTCTTCACGAAGAGACAAAAAGATAGTAAATTTATTAAAATCCGGTACATGGCCATGTTAGAAACAAGTAATGTAAAATTTAAAAAGTAGTAGCTAGCAGAATGGGAAACAGAGAGACAGAAAAAAAAAGAGGACCAGAGGTGAGCAAGAGACAAACACGAGTCTCGGATGAGAAGGAAAGGATAGTTGGAAGATGTGAAGAGGAAGGAAGCAGAGAGAAGGAAAGAGGGAGGATGTGAACTCTCGGTTACCATGCTGTCCCTCTGTTTGAATCCTTCCTGTGTGTGCTGGCCTTCAGATCCTCTTTGCTCACTTGGTCCTCATCTCATTTCCTTTGCTGACTGTTTTGAACTTCCCCATCCAAAGGAAATACTTCCTTCTAAAGCAGGCACTGTACAGGAACCTGGAAAAACAAATGAAACTGGAATCTGTTTGAGCCCACTTTGAAGATTTACATATAAAATGTTACTTCCCATCACTGTTTGTACCCTAAATTCTTGGGTTCTGCCTCTTATTGAACTATGGTGAACAGTGATGTTAAGTAGGGAACATGCTTTTACAGCTGTTTCATGTGATATAGAATGAAACTAGTAGCAAACTACTAGAACAGAATCTTATATAATGTTTATTGCTATATCAAGGTTATGGTCTACATCGTGCCTCACCTATAAAAATACAATGCAAAACACATCTATAACTTACATTTTTACTGACTACATTTAAACAAATTGAAAATGAACAATTGAAATAATTTAAATATATTTAACTCAATATATCAATAATACTACTATTTAAACATGTAGTTAATATAAAATTTATTAATGTAATATTTTATCACCTCAAGTCTTCATAATCTGTGTATATACTTTACTTAAATTGCCTCTCATTTGAACTAGATGCATTTCAGTTGTTCAGTGAGGACACATAGCTAATAACAACCATAGTATATCTAAATTTTAGCAATATCCAGACACTAGAATGTTCAAAAACAAAAAAATCTCCTTACATGTCCATTTTGGCCCTTGCAAGGTTTTGGTGATCTCTTTTTAAAAATAGTTTCTTTTTCATATTTTCAAGTATTTTGAATGTCAGAGGCAAGATGAGACAAGCCTTGTTTTCCGTTTCATTTCTGATTGTGAGAAATGGCTGGTGTGTGCTTATTAAAAACTAAAGCAAAGTTTTATGTGGTATGGTTTTTCCCCAGGAAACTAACTACAGAATAGATTTCATGTGGTGTTGGAACCATAGTGGGCGTGTTCCAGATTGGCTATGCTAATTTTTGTTGATGGTTATTGATGCTTGTGGGGAGGAGTGGATAATAGTTGGTGATGATTATATGGTTTCCTCTTATTCTATATTAATTTTATGTTATTGGTTCTGCTTTGATGCTCTTACAGGCTTCAGACTATTAATATTAAAATTAAAAGGAGATAATAATGGAAAAATGAAATTTTATTGTGTCATTCTCAACAATATCAGATTTCCTAGGGGAACAATTATGTATCGGACACATGTTTCGGGCCTAGTTAAATTGGACATATATATTATTCATGCAAATATAATCTATATAAACTTTAAGTAAAATTTAAAGGTTAAAAATATTGTTTAGTAGCCAGCTGTGTTTTATTGGGGTGTTGGATTATACGAAGAACTTCTTAGCTACTATATACAATTTGTAATTAGTCTGATTCCTACATTTGAGTTTTCTGATAAGTTTTGACTACTGTTTTAATATTCCCTAGTTGAAAATTGAAAACATGTGAGAAAGATTCTTGATGAGCAAATTATTTGGTACGGCTGTCTTGTCTACTTTGTGTGAGAACTGGCATTTGCTGCTGCTGTCCAGAATCATGCTGAAGTGTTGAAGTGTAGTCTTTCCCGACTCTCTGCTGAAATATAATTGACCTGATTATCATGCTGGGCCCTCTGCTTGCTTTTGAAATAGAGTAGAAACAAGCCAAAATAATCCACAGTTCAAAAGATGAGCATACTCAATATTTGAACTATAGATTCAATGACTGGCAGTAAAATAAGGAAACAAATGCAGTATCTTATCTCTCTTCTTAAAATGCCATTGTAAAATTTAATTATAACTTGCTTCATTGTATTTTGAGCTTTTCTCAAGAAGCAGCTTTGCCCTCAGATCTCTTTATGCCTTTAAAAAAAACTCAACCAGGATATTCAAGTTTCACTCAAATTGACTGGCCACAAGTTTTGTAAATTATTTTTTATTATGTCTGTTACTTTTCAATAAGCAAGGAATATTTTGGAATCAGATAAATTCAGAAAATAATTTATTTAATCACCAAAATTCCCTTAAATATATTTTTGTGTTGTTCCAAAAGACTGTGGTGTACTTTATCATTCTAAAAATTCTGTAGAACTCAACAGAAGGAAGCAAAGTTGGACAAAATTATTTCTGTTGGTTGTGGTGGTGGTTAAGTAATGACAAGCAAGCAAGATGTTCACTGTATTTGGAATTAACCCAGAAATAGTACCTCAGCCTATCTACTCAGCTATACTGAAATATCACACACCCAGAGAGTTATTAGATAAATTCTTATTAACAAATCAGGAACAAAATTTGTTCTGGAGACTCAGGCAGATCCCAGGTCTTTTATGTTTTGATACTTGGACAATAACTTGTATCTTCTAAAAGTGAACATAACACACTTCTAAAAACAGAATTCTGTGGCTTTTAGTCAACAAGACTCAATCAGAAATATACCTAATCTAATGTCCATTACAGAATGATTGGGCAAAAACTTGTAGTTCTTTCTCTAAGAGGTTGAGGATGCATGTCTCAGTGAAAAATAAATATAATTCATTTAAATGACAGAAAAAAGAAGAACATAGTGGCTCCCACCTTTAATTCTAGTACTCAGGAGGAAAAAGAAAGGGAGATTTCTGTGAATTAGATGCCAGCCTCGTGTATATAGTGAGTTCTAGGAGAGTCATGGGTTCTTAGACCTTGTCTCAAACAAACAAACAAACAAACACTCAAAAGGAAAGAATAATTAATGGTATTAGTCGATCCATATATAATGAATACCTGTATTTCATCAAAAGGAATCCATTAATGTGCAACAGTTAACCAAATGGTAATCTCTCAGTTGAGGCCAATCTTTTGAATTGAGTTTGGTAGTGAGTTGTATGTTAATTGTGTGCAGATAAAACTAGATCAGAAATGCATGTGGTTGCCTCCACATGTGAACCACCTGAAAACAAAGCTAGTTGATCCTTGTGATGACTTGTACATTACTGGACCCGTACTTGATTAAAGATTAAACTAACTAGTATTGTATCATTTGGAAAATTTCAAAGTATAAAATAAACTTATGCCATTCTCTCCAGCACAAAAGATTAAAGTTTTGAAAAAGTATCAAGTACATGAGGGAAAAAATTAACTAGCTTTAGTTTTAGCAGACTAGAACTCAATCAAAAGTCATCAGTAGTTGGAAGATGGAAACTTCTAAACTACTTGGTATGCATGTTATTTTCTCAATAACATTTAGACAGATTGATATCATGAGTTTTTAATGTATATAGTATTGCATTGCATAATTATCTATGTCTTTTCATTAAAAAATGTAAAAGACACAGGAGATGCTTGTCTTAGAGCACTTCTTAAAAAAATTACATACTCTACAAAGATGCCTCTCTTTGTCATGTGTTCATTTTAGTTTCCTAAACACATCTCTCCGGTCTACTTGATACGTTTGAATTCTGCAGTTTTTAATAGGATATTTAATAAAGAGGTACCTAATCAGAAAATGTAGGCAATGGAAGATGTTTTCCTTTTATCTGACTTAAACCTTTTAAGAATGAAATTTTTCATTTGGATATCTTAAATTGTGTCAACCCCTCTTTGTTTCTCTTAATTCACCTAAGATATTCTTTGACCATAGACACAGCTTCTTCACATATTTACTTAGATAAGGCCTATGACTGCCCAGGAGTTTTCAGCTTCACAGAAGGAACACTGAACATGTATCTCAGTTTCCATTCTGAACCCCCACCACCCACCCTGTACCCAGAGAGCCACAAACCAGAATTCCAGGGCTGGAGATTCATTCTTCAGCATCCTGAGCTTGGAGAGATCAGAGTCTCTCTCTCTCTCTCTCTCTCTCTCTCTCTCTCTCTCTCTCTCTCTCTCTCCCTATCTCTCTCTCTCTGTTTGTGTGTGTGTGTGTGTGTGTGTGTGTGTGTGTGTGTGTGTGTGTGTGTGTGTGCCTTTCTCCTCCTCCCTCCCTTCCTCTCTCTCCGAGGCAGGTGATTAACAGTGTCTTAAGGAGGGCAACCTAATCATCCTAAATGTTTCATATCCAGTTACATGACTTGGAATCTGATACACATTAGCTTCATGTCAAGCCTACATGTTACAGCACCTGTGACCTTTTGAACCCAGGGCCCAGTGCTTGGGAAGCATTCCTTGAATGTCTGCTGTGATTGTAGTGGCGATAATGATGGTCTCTGATAATGATGTTCACCTGATTCTGTTTTCTTTTGAGCTTCAGATTTTCTCTTATCCAATTCCTCCTCTCTACTGACTTCACTGTTTTTGTCTACATATCTCACTGACATGCTTTTTAAATATAGAGTGCCTTTTGTGTAATCCCTAACCAAATATATATGCTGGAACTTTGGAAATAATCTTTAATATCTCTTTCAACTCCCCCCCCAATAAAAGGCCAATATGCCATCTAACTGTGCCACTAGAACCCTCACTTCTCAAGCTCAGTATTGTCTCTATGAGTTACAATTGCTGAATCTAACATCATAAAACTCAATCTGCTCTGTAGCTAAACTACAGAACTAGAATTTGAATCTGATCGATGCCCACATGTATCATATACAGAAGTAATTTTTCAAATTGTGACCTATGAAAAGAATGGAACATATTTTAGTCATGGTTTGTATTCACTACCTTTTTTTCATTGATGTATTATATCCCAGAAATTAAGTTTTACTTAAGAGTTCTACAATTTACAAAACTGAAGAAAGCATTGATCTTAAACATTCTACTGACACTCCACCCTCATTCTATTTTATTGGGTTTTATTTCATCACACCTGCAACACCACACTGCTTGCGGCTCATCCAAGCCAATTGATGGCTTCTTGCTTCATGCAATACTTCATCCCAAAGCACTCTTCCTCCATTGCAATGCCATCTATTGCTCCAAAAGACTTGATCTAGCTTGTGTACAAGTATACTGTGTCTATTCCCTTTGAGTCGATGATTATCAGTGCTGACCTAGCATATTGTGCAACACTACCTGTTTTCAGGCTCACTGTACACTCCTGTGGTTAAGATGTAGTATACTCATCTTTAAATACATTGCTAGTATATAGTCAAGGCGTTGCCAACTTGAATGGATTGAAAATACCTAAGAGATTAGGTTTTAGTAAAGATGACCTCTGACTATGTCCGAGTGCATCCCAGGGATGATTAGATTATAAGGAATATGACTTAATGTTTTTATCTATTCATTGGTTTAAATTTGAATAGAATTTTAGAAAGTAATGAACCTGTAGAAGATTGTGTGAAATTAAGGAAATGGGTCACTGGGGTTTCATGTTGGGGGCTGTAATGTTTATTTGCTGCTCTCCTTCTGGCCTGCCTTGAAGCCAGAGCCTCATTATTGTACTTGCTACCAGGATATCCTGAATTAGGCCCAGAATCATGAAACCAAGGACTATGGATTGAAACCTTTAAAGCAAGGAGTTAAAATAAATCCCTTTAACAATGCTATGTTGGATATATTGTCATATGGCATTAAGAAAGCAAGAACATAAATGAATTTACATAAACCCACCTCCTGGATCTATGGAGTTAGTTGCTACAGTTAGTTTTACAAAGGACTAGCATTTCCTACTCTGGACAGCGTCTCAGATAATTTGATAAAGATGCATTTTCTTAGGACCTGTTGTTTCTAAGCTTGAAGTGATAGACAGCATGTCTTGACAGAAATCTAGTTCCTAGATTTTAGTTGGAGACCCTAGCATCTAACAATATGGAACTTTTCCTTGATAACTCAATAAAGCATGTTTATAACCTTTCAAAGAATAACCACTCAAAATCCTTTTCTTGTAAGACAACTCCAATAATTTCCCAAATGTGTGTTTATTATCTCTGAGATATATATGGATCTAATAGTTGAAGCAAAGCCTATTATTTAGATTTATTAAAATCTAATTTGTTGATTGGCTATGGTGTTTGTAAATGGATTTAAATGTAGTCCTTCTGTTAATTCATTTGAGAATATTTTGAGTCATTCTGCCTTCTCTTCTGGGGTTCTTAGGGATTCCTTGAAACTTTGATCAAACTAGAGAAGTGAAAGGCTAGTTCATTTCTTAAATCCCCCATTGCCTGGCATTGAAGGACTGTTTTGTCATTCTGTGGGATTTCTAAAATTCCCACAGATTCCTCTGTGACCACATGGAATAAAAAAAAATAAAAGTGAATGTCCAATTTTCTGCAGAAAAAGCTAGAGACCACATGAAAACAGAATAGAAGATCAACATGAAGCAAAGACAATGAGAGTGGATTTGTTTGAAAGCCAGGAGTTAGTAAAATGGTTGCGATGTCGGGAATGAACTAATTTTGAGAGACAAGAAAGCCAGTTTGGACGTTCAGAGAATGTTTCTAATTCCAACATCAAAACTGAGAAAAATTGCATGAGAGGGAGCACTCATCCAGCAGATGTCAGGGCAGTGAGCGGACAGCAGCTGAGAAATGTCAGGTGTACTTGATTACCAACTGGTCCTCAGGGGTGTGCAGTGCAAAAGTCCTTGTCATAAACAATCATTGTTCTATCTCCCCTAAGTCCCACTTTAGACCCTGTCCTCCAAACCTCTCATTCAGATGACCACAGCCAATCTGTGGTCAGCTCCTTTACCTCTTGTTTGTAGCAGTCATCCTCCATTTTGCTATGAGAATGCCCTTACATTTATTGAAAAGCAAGCATTTGATTTGCTCATCCCATGCATAAGGTCTTCCTTGGTAGTCTAAAGGGGTCCTGAGGTGACCTTTGCATTCTGAACACCACCACACTCAGAGCTCCTTCTGGATGTCAGTAGGCTTTGTGGAAAATAAAAAAGGTAGTTCTTTTGAGATGAATTATGAAAATAACTATCTCCCTCATAGCTGCTAAGGCCTCCAGCAGGACCTATGGCAAGATAACACGAGCTGAATTTCTAAGAAGACCCATGTCAGAAGACTGTCATTGCTCTGGCATAATTTCCCTTTGCTTGACACACTTTTGTCACACCTTAGGAAATGTCACCATCAAACTGCCTTACTAATGCTCTCTCAATGCACCACGCAATCTTTACCATCCCTTTACTTTTAGAGTCATCACTTTCCTGATAAACTCTGGCCACTCTGATTCTCAGCATTGTGCCTTTCTATATGTATACTTTAAAATTCCTAAGAATAGTATTATTTTACACATGCCATCAAATGAATAATGTCACATGAATGAATGAAGTTATGGCTCTACTAATGAGCCATAAAATAACAAAATGGAAGCCACTTCTGCGCTGGCGGCCTATTTAGAATGACTGCAGCCCAATCATGTTTTGATGATATTGTTGTTATTCTGTGATGAGATAAAGGAGTTGAGGAAATTCTGAAGACTTGGAAGATACTTTTAAGAACATGCGTGGATGGTAGATGTTTGAGTTAAATCATACTTTTAACTGATATATGATTGAGAACTTTAGTGGCTCTCTGAGAATCTTACAAAGAGATTGAAAGCTATGTTTTTCCCCATGCATTGAACAAAAGCAATAAAGAAATAATAAATATATATATGATATTTTTAGAACTTTTTTCTATGTTCATGATATGAACTGGTCAGAAGTTTAGCTATTGTTGATAAAAATATGCTGAGGTACAGCTGCCTATTAGAATCTTTACTGCCATGTGTGTGTGTTTTGATGTGTTAACCAAAACCACAGAAAGCAGATATAAGTACAAAGAAACTGAGAGGTAACACCTTGTAGTGTTGGAGACTGAAACCATGCTAGAGAAGCACTCTCCCACTGACCCAAGCCCTTGTAAGTGAGTTCTCAATGATCCAATATACTGTTGATGTTTTGCCTGAATATCTCTTAGAGTTTTAAATGATGTGAAGAGTAAGATAGCAAACACCCTTTTGATGCATAGTTCAAAACCTACATGCAATATTGGCAAGCTTTAGGGTAACTGGACACCTGGCAACTTCCTAGGTTTTGTTGGCTTTTGCAGTCTCTCCTGAATCCACTGAACTCTGTTGAAGCAGCTCTCATCAGATAACTTTACAAAGGAAAGAGTGTGGATACATTGGATCTGGAGTCACTGTTTGCTAACCTTAGGCAACTTGAAATTTCAAAAAGCATCAGTGTACATACAAACAGAAGAACTAAGGTGTAAGTTGAGGCCAGCCTATATTTAGGCTGATTCTTTTATGTAAAAATGACCTCAAGTTCTGAAATATCTACTTAAGAGTTAGCCTGCATAGCCTGCAGAACTAGAACAGGGAACCAATGACAATATAAGAAAAGGCTTCTGCAGAGATGAAAAGAGTGCAAACCACTTTGAATTCCCCCTCCACCCCTCCTTTTTTAGAGCAATACCTAAACACAGAATCCCTTCACTTGCACAGTCTATTGGCTTCCAGTATATAAAATACAAAAGCTTGAATCAAATCACTCAGAACCAAGTAGGGCATTTTATAAGTTGAAGAAGCTAAAAGTACCTAGTGAATGCCCAATACGTTAAACAACAAAGCTTGCTTTCTTTGAAGAAGAAAACTTCCTAAAGTAGAGCAGGAAACATTAAGTCCTTTATTAGAGAAAGGATCTCATCTGACGATTTTGGCAGAATAGTAATATCAGAAACAAAAAGGAGATTTCTGTGGAGTACTATTAATCTGCACTTTGTTTCACCCACAGAGTCCCCATCTACCTCTTTAGTTCTCCTTCTGATATTATTATGCATAATCTCCTTTTTGGATATTATTGTGTATATTAGATCACAAACATTGCTACAGCAAGCTAAGGACTAAAGAGCAATTAACAGAAATAAAGCTAAGTGCGTTTGAGTGTGAAGCTTAAAGTGTGGCTTTGAACTTTTGTGATGGGGAGTCATTTCATTTTTGAATTTCATTCCCTAAAGGAGTGCCATGGGGTTGAGCAAAAGCCAGTTCTTAACCAGGAAATTGAATATGTATGAAGTTCAAAAACTGAGTAAATCGCAATATGTGTTCTTATTCTAGGCTATTAGGCTGAGTCAAAAGTTAAGGATTTGGCTCTTATGTAAAGAGGAAGTAATTAGTGTGGATATTAGAAATGTAAACAGAAATATAACTCATTAATGTTCAAGATGCCCTCTGTGCTATATAAGATTAGAATAGATGTTTATATTTAGTCTATGTATCCATACAGTGTCCTTAGTAAATGGTACATCTGTATAATCTGTATATATGCATAAATAGAGTCACAGAAGTCTCAGATGAATATGATTTGTATTTCTTTAAAATTACCACCAGCAATTAGATTCTACTTGCATTTTAAAAGGATCTTTCCTAATTGGTAAGAATGATGTTTATTGCTTTGGCTATACACAAATTGCTTCTTGTTCTCTTTTCATATAGATTTTTATTTGTGTTTGATTGTGTTTGTTGTAGTGATAGGGAATAATAATGATTGTATCACTGTTTAGACTCCTATGGGACATATTTCCTAACCTATGAAAGAAATCTACAAAATGAAACCCTTATGCCTAAGAAATCCCTTATTTCAATGAAAGGTATATTTATACTAGTTAATGATTGCTACCAAACAAATTCATTGAAACTTATTGGCTTTCAAAAAGTAATAAATATTCTCTTTCCTATTTCCAGGAGTCAGGAACATGGGACTAATGTAGCTGGACAGTCTTGGACCAGGGTATCTGGCAACACTGCAATATTAGGCCATAGCTTAGTGATCTGAAGAGTTGGTTGGGAATGCAAGGTTGACAGGACTTGTGGTTCCAGGTGCAATGGGACCTTTGCTGAGAAGCAATAAGCTCTTCCACTTCTCTGTTATGTACAATTTGTCCAGTTACTTAACTGTTCACAACAACCAGCCTTGGCAGACTTTTAGCATTGTAAATCAGATCGTGATGTTCGTCTGTTTAAAATCCTCAGAATAAATGAAGCTTCATTCTACTCAGAATGAAATTCAAAACCTGTAACACTGCCCTCCAGCTCCCACATGTCTTGGCTCCCACATCCTCCCACCTTGTTACCTCAGATGCCCTCCTTTTCCCTTCTTTCACACCATTCCTGCCATCTGACTGTCTAACGGAGCAGTGATCATCAAATCACCAGCGTGGTGGCCATACTCCTGATTTGGACTTACTAAGTGCAATCACAAAAAGTCTCTTTCAAAAGTTGCCCATCTGTTAGTGCTCTGCCTGGCATGCATCTCTTTTTTTCACTCCCTGACTTTCACAGACACACTTCCTCTGCCATGAGCCATCTTCTGTTCTTAAGCTGGCCTGTTTAACTTACCAGTATTCTACAGATGAAATGCAGTATTCTCAGAAAAGCTATTCTTGAAAGCTCATTTCATCCTAACAAGAACACAATAATGGTTTTTTTCCATTACCCTAGGAATCAGACATCAGATATTAATCAATTAACATCTTCATAGTTATTTAATTGATATTGGCATTCTTAATTTAGTTTTTTCAAAAAATAATACATACCCCCTGTGTGGTGAGTTCTATACTTATTAATATATCTGTCATATAACAGTTACTATTTTTAACTTAGAACAAGTGCAATTCACACTATTAGTGAATTTCAAATATACAATGTTATCATCAGCTAAGCTTCTGTGTTGTACATTAGCTCTCTGAACCTATTCGACTTGTAACTGAAAGTTTATGCCATTTTAATGGAGGTAAAGTTTACAAGCAGTTAAATGGCAGTGAGTAATATCATGGGTTTTGACCAACGTCTCTAGAACTAAGACCACAATCAATGTGTGGAAGGTTCCCACACCCTAGAAAGGCCATTTGTCTTGATGTATCTCCTTCCAGTCAGTCCCTATCAGTGCTGATTTTTGTCCTCATATGTTAGTTTTGTCCACTTCATCATTTCCTATCATTGGACTCCTAAGATGCCTATTGTTTCTGCTCTGTCTCTTTTTACTAATGTGCCTTCAGAGATGTAATTGTGTTACTGTTATCAGTAGTCAATTCTTGTATATTCACAAGAGTTATTCTATTGGGCTACAGCAGCAGGTTGTGTATACACATGCAGTTGATAGGCATTTAGAATTCTTATCCTTTTAATTTTTATTCAGAATTTCATACATGTGTCTTGTGTTTTGAACAAGCAATCTCCCATTTCCTTCTCTCCAGTTTCTCTACCACCCCTTTCCCTCAATATTTCATGATTTTTTTAAAGCCACCATGTCTTTGGTTGTTATCAATAAAGACATTTAAATTTTATAAAAATCTAAATATGGATACATGCTCTCATATTTTCTTTGGGTCAGTACTTAGGAGTGCCGATTTAAATAAAGACTGAGTATATGTGAAAGACAGAGGGCTTGGGAAGAGAGGGCAAGACAACTTGAGTGAAAGAGAGAGGGATAAGGAGGGGTAGGCAGGCCAGAGGACAGAAAAGCTTGCTAAGAATTTGTAAATCTTATAACTCCTGTATATTTTCTTTTTGAACTTGTATTTCATGATCTCTCTAGAAGAGATTATTTTACTCCTCCGTGTCATAAAAATACTTATCAATATTATTTTCAAAAATACTTATCAATATTTATAAACCTTCCTTTGAGTCTTGGCCTTTATATAGATTGAGGATTCAATATAAGAGTAGTTTTTGAATTTTTAATAGGGCAGAAAGTAGGGTTTGGGTTCTTTCTATTTCATGGGCTTCCAATTTTACTGATATAATGGTGGAAAGATTTTCCTTTTTCATTTAATTGTTTGATCCCTTCGTGGAAAAAAAAATGCCTATGTGTGTGAGTCTTTTTCTGAAACATTTATTTTGTTGACCCATATACATTTCATCCTTATGCCAAGAGTAAGGTTTCTGTTACTATGGATTTATTTTTTCTAGAAATCTGGGTTTTAGTCTACCAACTTCATTCATCATTTCCAAAGTCATTTTGATCTTTTTGTCTAGATATGTCTGATCTAGGGTCTTTGGGTATTCTAATAAAATTTAAAATGCACTTGCCGTTTTCCAAAAACAAAACTCTTACTTGCTTTTGTTGGCATTGTATTCACTCTTAAAGCTATATTAGATAGTTGAAATTTGTTTCACAACTTGCTATTTTTCATCTATAGAGAGTATATAGAGACTACAGGAAAGAGTCACTAAATGATTATGATCAGTTAGAAAAACACTTTAGAAAAAGACACACTGTGAATATATATTTGGAGTATCTGATAGTGTGTCCTATAAAGCTGATGAATAGTTGAAGGGAAATTGGGAATCCTGGAGGGACTATTTTCTGCTCTGGGAAAAATACCTTGATAAAAATAAAGGTTACCTTTTTCTTGTGCTTTAATGCTTTGATCTTTTTTGATGTTGTACATGATTACTTCTTAAGTATATTTTTTCCAAGTAGAACATTTGCCTTCCAGAATATGATACAATTCCATTGCATCAGAACACCCAATGCAATTAGAGATTGGCTTCATTTTCTTCAAGTGCCTTGTGCTTGTTCATTACTAGCTAAGGGACATCCTATCTCTCAGATCAAATGATCATAAGTATCTTTCCTCATTATCATAGAAGAGGCATATTCTTTACCTCTAGACAGAGAAAGAATGTGTGTCCAGAGCTAAGAATAAGCTTTCAGGCCATCAAAAGTTGGTGATGCATGTCCCCTGTGAAATTAAAATAGTTCTCAAATTAAGAAACATGTCCAAAAAGCTGAAGGACAAGAACTTGGACTGAGCAAGCACTCTTCCACTTTTCCCAGCAACTGACAAGTTTTAAAGCCCATTCGTCTTGAAACCATTGATGTTTAAGACTTAATTTTTTTAAAAAAAGTAAATATAGGAGATAATCAGTGTCTAACCACTTCTAAGCTGCTCAGCAACCAAATGTCTGAAAACAGATGCTCACTTGCTTGTTAATACAAAGATAATGATGTTAAAATAAGACATTTACCTATTGTTATTAATAGAACCCCAGTTCTTTATACTAATGAAATAATAGCATGTGTTCCTTGTTTTCCTTTTCAAACAGTGGAGAAACCCTGTGGGGAAATGGATTGTGCTTTACCCTTAAATAGCATTCCTGTTTGCCCATTAAGTTGTTTTGGTGACATGGAAAAATGAGTATATAGATAACTGTATTAGTCAAGAAAAGTGATACATTTTCTTTGAACATTAACTTCTGATACTATAAATCATACACTCATATCACAAATAAACTTTATTTAATGCCTTTCCTTATTCAATTAAAAATGACTTATTTTTGAAATATTACATTCCATCCTGCACTTGCTGTAACTTTCTCATTTGGCCTCATTAGCTATTTATTGTTTAAAGAAAAACCTTTTTATATTTATTTATCCCAAGCACCCATGTTAAAAAAAAATAATGCCATTTGAAGTAAACAGAATACTTCATACCTATTTCCACAGCTAGAAAGTGGTGATGAACACAATTGAAAAAAAGTATTACACAGATAAAGGAAAAGTTTATTATTTTCCATCTTGTCTGCCAATTATATTCAGGATTTACGTGACTGGTTTGCATGAGTGTCTCAAAAGGAGATAGTCTGGATTTTGTGAGAGAGGTAGATTTTCTAGGCACATTCTCTAGTGGACATTTGCTTGTAGTTTCTTTTGATGATGATAGAGTTAGGCTATGCACATCGAGGGAAAACTAGATTATTCAGAATGTACCCTGAAGGGAGTTCATTGACAGTGTCCTTAATGCTTGTTGGCAGACCTACCTATTTGTAGAAACATGGTTGCTGTTGTATACTGGTGATGGCTGGAATGTGCTTGTACACCTCCCTACTCTTTTTGAAAAGGATATTTGCCAAGCTTCTGAAGTTCATTTACTAGAAAAGAGGGGAGTTTGAATGAAATCTCTATAGCAGACAACACAAAGGAGAAAATACTTAAGCTCCATTAAAAAAAAATTGTATTCACAGAAAAAGGATTTAAGGAGTACAACTCTTTTGCCAGTGAATGGGAGTTCTAAGAAAAGTAAAGAAATTTCTGCGGATTAAGGAAAAGTAGTAAGATACCAAATGGAAATTGACACAGATGGAGAGGGAGTCCATCTTCATACTTTCAAAATCTCATCCTGTATGTGTATTACTTATTCCTGGACATCGAAAGAGACATAAATAATGCCACTTAGGGGTCCTTTCACATGGAATATTGACAAAGACTTGTCAGTGGGAGAGGTGTCTGCATACTGAATCTACATGGATGTAGGGGTAAACAGTATGTAATTATCTAGATTATAAAACTCATTAAAGTTGTTCTGTTCAGCCAAATAAAAAAAGCATGGCGTCATTAAAAACATCAGTTCAGTCCTTCATGTATCAAATATGTCAGGGCTAACACTGTTTCTAAAGATTATGTGCTATGCACTCTAGGATCTCAAAGGAGATTGATTCAGGGACAAACATTTCAACAGGGAGACTTATTAAATGTACTCAAGAGCCAAGGTTCATAAATATGGGATGATATTCAGACATGGTGTTTCTAACAGGAGTGAAGTGAATTGGATATTGGGGAGCACCTGGAGAATTTCTGCCCCCTCCTCATATCCTCACAGTTCACTATGCACTTGGGATTGATAGGAATAGATTGGCAATGCCTTGTGGAAGTCTGCGATGAGGATCCCAGTTAAGAACCACTGCAACTGAAGCTTCCAACAAAAATGGAAACATGGGTAAAAAAAAGAAGCATGTCTGTCAGTCTATCATCTCCTGGATAGATGAGCCCCATGTGAACCTCTGCTTCACTGTGTGTCAAATAAGGGTAAAATGCACCCCAGCAATGGTGAAAGGATTACTAAACTCCTTGACCTTTCTTTAAAAAAATAAGAGAGAAAAAAATCACAAGATATTAAAAGAAAGGAACCCAGTAAAGCCAAAAATAACGTATTGTTTCAAATTTGCTTAATAAGAAAGTGAGTCAGAGCAGTGTAAATTGATGCAAGCTCACAGTTCCGGGCAGAAGAGCTTCAACAAAAGCTGAGCTCACAATGGGGATAATTTCAAATAACATGTAGCTTATAAGTCATCAGCGATTAGTCAATTTTGTTAGCTCTCATTTATATTTCCTTAGTGCTTACTCTTGGGTCTGTATTCAAGCTAGTTGATAGCTGTAACTTTACATTTCTAAATAACAGTGTTGTATGCTTCCCTTCATCATCTTCATTTCTAGTAACATTTTTGAGTAAAGAGGCTACCATTATATACATGCAATTCTGATAGATACTCATATAACAGACCTGGATATCTCAGATCGTAAAACTATAGATTAAGCGTTGAACCCACTAAAGTGGGTAGATTGTCCTTGTGAGTTATAACAGGACATATACTCCAAGCTACAAGATTTAACTTAGCAGAGAGAGAGGAATCAATTGAAGGTTTAGATGTAGTTATGTTTAACTCAAGTTCACATGCTTGGAAACATCTCTCATGTAGATAAAATCTTTTTATTACACAGTATTGTGTGCGTGTTTTTGAACAAATGTCTATGAGGTTAAAAAAAATCTCAGTCACAGAATTTTTATCAGTAATTCTCTATATTCTGTTGAAAGAAACTATATGAATACATTAATAGTCATATTTTAAAACTTTTAATTTTTTGCCATTTTAATGCCTAGTACATGCTACTGAATACATAATGGCATCAGAGAGTACTGGCTTTTGTCTGTTTTTAAGTGATGAATGTAGGTCCTTGCATAACTTCACTAGGCTTAAAGGGCACCAATTCAGACACACAGAAGGAGAACTCGGCCTGTTCCAAGTGCTTGTGATTGTCAATGAGCACTGGCAGCAGAGTGCTATCCCTTGCCAAGAATAAGCATAAGTGAGGTAACTTCCAATAGTGTTCGCACTCCTTTATAGTCTTGTATTTTGACTCAACTAGTCATAGCAAAAACGGGTGCCTGTCCCCACGTAAAAGAGGACTTGGGCAAGTCTTCTAGCCTGCTCCACACCTATTCCTTAGCGGTAAAATGGGACTATCTGTGTATCCGCTTGCTGGAGGCTGGGCAGCTGTGGTAGAGTGTGAGGAGTTATGTGCTCTGCTAAGAGGGATTGAATGGGACCATCTCTATTATACTACCACACTACAATCCTTAGACCTTACCCAGAGGAAAAATAAGGTTGCTTTTCTCCTCATGTTTTCATATTCTATGCCAGGTTGGGTTTTTATTAATAATTTCTAAGATTTTTGTGCCTCATAGTTAGAAACTAAACATCTGTAATGGTCACTGTATTTTGCTATTTTAACAATGATACACTAGTGTGGTAAAGACGGAATTGTTTCGTTGATTATGCATCTACAGCAGTCTGATAAGTATTTAGGAACATAATCTCCCTGCAAATGGGCCCAATCTACCCTCAGTCTCCTACATGAAGATGCTTCCTAGTGGAATTTGTCAATGACTACATTGGAAAACAAATTTGTGTTTGAAGTCATAGCAGTTCACTTGCTTGTGGGTGTCTTCGCTTCGTCTCATATTCATTTACAATAGCCATTGAATTTAAATAATCATAGGCAGTTGCACCACTGAAAGAAAATTATCATAAAAATACTTTACAAGGAGAAAAAAATGGCAGCAAGGCTAATCTATAGCTGTGGCCTTTTCTAATGAGTGTTGCTGGGAAACGTCTCAGAAGCCTTCAGGAAAAGGCATGTTTTTATAAGAAAAAAATGTCTCCAGCTGTTAGAATTGATAGAATTTCAGAACTGCCATAAGGTCAGCTTAAAAAAGATTTGTAGGTTTTCTCAGCAAAATGACTGTGATGTATTCTTTTGGATTCAAAGTCCATATAGAATGTAGTGTGATCATATGCACCAAATTAAAATCAGATATGACCTCCAATATACACCAGGATTGCCAAATGTTTTAAGAATTGTAATAAAATATGCTAATTTCTATTGCTGAGTCTTTTTCAAACCATTTGAAATATTTACCTTTAAAGAGCTATATAAAGAAAGGCTTAAACGAATAAGCATGTTTATAGTTGTCTCAAGGTAGAATACTTTCTAATTCATGATATACAGTGGTATATACGATTTGGACATATGTCATAAACCATTGCTCTGTGTCACACATGTATTTCTTTCAAACATATGTATTGAAAATGAAAGCAAAAAACGTTTTTGTACTTTTGAGAAAAGAAAAATTCTGTGACATGTGTTCAAATATAACCAGAATTAGAAGAAGTAAAGGTTAGTTGAAAATTCCATATGCACTTAGGCATTTACGTTTAATACTAGAACAAGGATAAGATACATAGTGTTCTGTGGGAAGATGGAGATCTGATCTATAGTAGGAGAGCCTTTATCTGTGAGATTATCAGCTCTTACAGTCAGTGTTAGCATGCTTTGACTTCAGTGCACTCCAACTTCTGTTAAAAAATAAATATTTTGCAAAATGAATACATTATAAAAGGCATAAATACCCATTTCTTATCCTTAAGCCAGTACACATTAGATGGAGTATGAAATCCAATACCCCATCAGGAGAATACTCAGATTCTCCTTTGAGAATCACAGTGGTACATTGAGATCTCAAAAAGCTAATCATTCTTTGTCTGCTCATTCTTAAAATCTTACTGTATGACATTTGTTTTCTAGAGAAGTCTAATTTTTGACATCTTTGACTACAAGTTACTTAGTAGGAAAGATAAGCATACTTGAAAGCAACTGAATGGCATATTGTTTTAAGAAACTGTTTTTATTTTTATTCTTCATTTTCCATTTTATTTTATTAATACTGCGTCTCTAAAAACACAAACGACTTTCTCGCCCAATTATTAGTACTAGCAGCAAGAAATATTAATTTGTGTTGTTCTATTAAAAAATGACTTACCAACCTACTATAAAAATTCCAAAAATTGGTTTTCAATATAGTACTATATCTGAGGATTTAGACATAGAGTTTTCTAAATGTAAATGTTAAATTTGGGACTTGTTTGACTAGAAAGGTTTAAGATGTATCATAATTCTTATACTTGATTGAAAAACAATGTATTAGATTTTAATTAAAGATATAATTTGCCTTTTCCTTTTAATTGGCTCTCCATAGGTACTGAGGAATAGTACAAAGAAGCATTACTTTGCGGTGACATTTTTAAGTTCACTTTCTCTTGAAGAGAGGGATGAGCTGTTCTGTCTGTCAGTTTAAGCAGAATTATTGCTTAATCAGTGATTTTTTTATATTATTGGTGCAGATGTGCACCAGGGATAAAAATCCTCATTCTCATTCATCTGCCCTGTTTCATCACACACACACACACACACACACACACACACACACACACACACACACACACACATACATATACACATACACATACACACATACATACATACATATTTGGACATGGTTCAGAAAAAATTCTCTCAAGTTGTCCTCCCAAAAGTCATGATGGTGGTACAGGAGATTTTTTTGACAGAGGGACATAACTGCCTTTCCAAACACTTCAACACAAGGAATGATGATGTAAGAGTGAATCAGAGCTTCCCCTAGGCCTCATTCACTTCCTAATAGCACGTCTGGAAGTCCCATTGTTCTAATGGAAATACATATCATCTTTACCTCATGTGCAAGTCTGGTCTCATTCTATATCTCATTAGAAAGCCAGGTGAGCTGGGCGGTAGTGGCACCATGGCACTAGGGAGGCAGAGACAGGCAGAATCCTAAGTTTGAGATGAGTCTGGTCTACATAGTGAGTTCCAGGAGAGCCAGAGCAACATGGAAACATTGTCTCAAAATCTCAAAAAGACAAAAAATACAATAAAAAAAGAAAGAAGGTAAAGGAAAGGAAGAAAGGAAGGAAGGACTTTTGGGAGGACAAGAAAAGGAAAGGAAAGAAAAGAAAGGAAGAAAGAAAGAAAGAAAGAAAGAAAGGAAGAAAGAAAGGAAGAAAGTAAAGTACAACTAGGGTACCTCTGACCCACAGAATAAGATTTATATTGAAAACCCCATGCTCCCCCAAGTCCAGCAGAGATTTCCTTTCATGTGCTAAAGCCATCACTGTGATTGTCTTACCTTGGCCCTTCAGTTATTATCTGTTCTTTAGTACCCTATCCTACTTGTGTTATAGTTTCCATCTTAACTGTCTCTTTTGTACTTCTTAACGATTGTGCTATCTAGTACAGTAACTGAAACCCTTGCTCCAAGGCCATAGGTTCTCTCTTTATCCTGCTTGGATTCAGACTTTCATCCTCAGGCTAGGTCCCCTCACAAATGTTGCCTCCATGCAGTCTCCAGCCTGTCCTTTGGAATATAGGCCCAGGCAACAGTAGTGAATCTAATGGTCAGCAGAGGGACCTTCCACAATCACAAACAAATGTCCCTGTATAAGCTGGGTGAAGTGGTGCATGCACTGCTTTAGTTTCAGCACTGGGGAAGCAGAGGCAGGCAGATCTCTGTGAGATCAAGGCCAGCCTGGTCTACACAGTAAATTTCAGGACAGCCAGAGTTACATGGTGAGACGCCCGTGTTAAAAACAAAACTTGTTTCTAAACTAGATGTCTGACAATACTCTGAGGTTCTGTTTGTTTGTTTTTAAATTTCATTCTGTTTATACTATAATACTAAGAGAAAGAAACTATACCAGTTGGATTTTTTAAAATTATAACTCCAATTTGTTTTCAGTCTTTGACAATTTCATACATGTATATATTGAGATTATAGAATTTCACCCCCACTCATGCCTCTGTCTTTTACCCTCATCTTGTTTTTTCCTCCCAACAATCCTGTTCATACTTTGTTTTCTTTCTTTTTCTTTTTAAATTTGTTCTGGATTCACTGATTATGGCTGAGGTGGTTTTCATGATTGTGAGTGTGGGGTCATTTTCTGTAGCTATGACACTGGGGAAGGGGAAGATGATAGCCCCTCTCCCCAGAACCCATTAGGTACTCTTAGCTCCTCAGAACTAGCACACCAAGAATATCCCTATGCGATATAAGATGTCGGCAGGTCTAATCTTGTCCAGGTCTTGTTCACACAACTACACTGACTTCTTGATTGCAATGGCTGTGTCATCCAAAGAACAGAATTTCACAGCATTCCTCCCTAGCCTCTGACTTACACATTCTTTCTTCTCCTTCTGAGATGTTCCCCGAGCTTTGAAGGGAGTGATGTGTGTGTGTGTGTGTGTGTGTGTGTGTGTGTGTGTGTGTGTGTGTGTGTCCTTTAAGAACAAACATTATAGTCAATTACTTCACATTTTAAGCAATGCTGTGGTTCGCCACCCTGTTCTGCCCAGACTCCCCATGGAACCTTTGGTGGCTGAAAGCCCCAGAACCAATAGGGAAGCTTACTGTTTAGATATTTGAGGGGAAGCTAAAGAAAGGAGTTGAGTTAGAAAAGCCCTCACAAGTAGCACTGACATGCAGCCACAATTGAATCACATAGCAAAGTGGATTATTTAATTTTTATTGCTATTAGTGGGTATCATTACACAGAGTGGTGGGTTTCACTGTGTCATTTCATTCAAGTATATATAAACTATGAATATGTTCACCCATTACCCTCTGTTGTCGCCTCTCCCCATCCCCTGCTGGCCTATTTTCTGAAGACTGTAGGATACTTTATAATCTGTGTTTCCATTTTGGAAAGACTCAGCTGCCGATACAGTAAACTTTAAATATCTTCACATGGTATCTCGTCCATTAATCCCCAAATTCTACCTTCCCCCCATCCACAAAAACTCAGTGCTTTTTGTTTTCTTTGTGTGTTTGATTGGTTTGGTTTTTCAAGACAGGGTTTCTCTGTAGGCCTGGCTGTCCTGGAACTTGCTTTGTAGACCTGGCTGGCCTCAAACTCAGAGATCCACCTGCTTTTGCTGGGATTAAAGGTGTTTGTCACCAAGTCCAGGTCATAAAACTCTTTGATGACTCAACTCATCTTGGTCATACATTTTATTCTTACAGTATCCTTATAAGTTATGCCTTATGTTCAAGATGGAGAAATTTCTTGGTGCTATTATTGGCTTTTCTTAAGGAGCTGTGTGTGTGTGTGTGTGTGTGTGTGTGTGTGTGTGTGTGTGTGTGTGCATGTGCGTGTGTGTGTGCATGTGTGTGTGTGTGTGTGTGTGTGTGTGTGTGTGTGTGTGTGAATTAGATTTAAATGTTTCTTAACTATGAAGGTACCTTTAAAAAGCAATGTGATTTAGGCAGAAAGTTAACAAATTATACATCCTGGATTAAAGAAATGACATTAATCCAATGTTTTAAAAGTCCAGAATCCTATTCCTCTACCCTGATATTTGGATAATTGTAAAAGAGCAATTGTTGCTGGTCACTTTCTTTTGTCTGTGCTATTTTCCTCAAATGCCATCTCCCCATGTGTCCTAGAGAACATTTCCATTAGCTCACCCCAATTCTGTGGTGCTCTGACACAAACCAGCAAGCCCCCCACCTGCAAATGGTCCACTCATCCCCAGAATTAAGACCATGCCTTCAAGGCAGGCATAGTTTTGTGGGGTTTTTTTTCAGTCTCTGCTTCATTCCATGCCATTATATACACACTGAATAATTGAAAGGCAATTATAGAAATGGTTCAAACTACTTGAATTACTTCAGAAACATATAAAGATATTAAAACTAAGAAATTCTGGTAACAGCTTTCTTAGAGTGTTTTTTAATACAGTTTATTTCTTGTTGAAAGGAAAATTTTTACATCAAATTTTGTTGAATGATTCATTTTAATAATTTCAGAAAGAAAATCTGAATTCTTAAAATATGGTGTGTTTGGTTGCTTTTTATTAAAAGGGGAACTCTTAGTTTTCTGATGACTCTCCGTGATTTGTAACATGGAGGAAGAGCAGCTCAGAGTCTCTGGAGGTATTATAGTCAGATATGTATATGGGCATGCCCTCCTTGTGGGCCAATACACACTTTTATGGCTAGAAATCTCACCCCAGTGTCTCATCTCAGTCTGTAAAGGGTTTCTAATCGCAGGTAAAACATAAGAGTACTTTGAACTTTGGTTGACAAAATGGTCCAGATAGGCAAATGCTGCCAACCCTGATGACCTGGGTTCAATACCTAAAACCCTCATGCTTCAAGGAATGAATCATCTCTGCAAGTTGTCCCCTGATATCACTATGTGCACTGTGGTACATACACAGGCACTCTTACACACACACACACACACACACACACACACACACACACACACACACAAAATGAAATTAAAAATTTGTTAGGTTACTAATGTGTTTCCTGGTTTCATTATGTTTTAGTAATATACCAAATATATTCCTTATTGAACTTTTCTTTATAAAAATTATTATTAGTAGTAGTAGTAATAATGTGTGTGTATGTGTGTGTGTGTGTGTGTACATGTCTGCGTTCGAATGCTGGCATTCATTTGCCACAAATTGCTTAGAGATCAGCAAACAATATGGGGAAGTTGGTTTTTCTCTTACAGAATCAAACTCAGCTCGTCAGGTATACATGGAAAGTGCTTTTACCTACTGAGCCATTTCAAGAGCATTAAACTTTTTAAATGCCACATACAATGTGTATACTCATATACATAATGCAAATATGTAGGCAGTGTAACTTGATAATCAAACGAAACATTCATTTTATATAGAGCATATTTGAGCTCAAAATAAAGTTGAACTGAAAGCTGATTTTAGTTCCATTTAATTATCAATGAGATGATTGTTCAGCATTTTGTAACTAGGCTTAGGATTCTTGTCACCCTGGCATTAGTGTCTCACATTTCCTGTCTGACTCATTGGCAGTAAAAACATTGTCCTGTCCCCATCAGTCACTCTGTCAACTGTGCAACCTAAATGTGATTCTGGAAACTGGAGCATGAAGAGTTTAATGATACTTTTATATTGGCTATTTCATTAAAAAATATAAATTTTGATTCACTATAGCTGTGTATTTCTGACAGTTTCAAAACAGTCATGAATGTACAATGCATTTATTTATATACAAAACAAATCTAAAACTTTTTACTCAGTATTTGTTAAAAGTTCAGATTTCAAGATTTCTTTTTCTTTTTTACTCATGCTAGAAAGCAAAGAGAACTATGTCATGTAGGGTTGCATTATTTTTTTGGCTTTAAGATCTTGTTAAAATAGTGATGTGGTATTTAAGATTTGAACCATATTGTGAGTACTTTAAGATTTCTCATGTCAGCTTTCCAGCATTCTGTAATGTGCAATTGCAATTATAAATTCCTCTTTATAATGGGAGTCAAACATTATCATTGAACCAAAACTCTCAAGGAGTTTCTTTGGGCATGGGAAAGAGGTCAGGCCAGGCAATTACACTGAGCAGTCATGACAGTGTATCCAGTTGCATTTACTGCAGCTCCTCTTAGACGTCTCTCTGAGCAGTCACTGCTTTGACAGGGTGACCCCACTAACATTTCAAGGCAGCCAGAGGGATAGTTTGCTTTCAGGATCCTAGGCTTTCCCAGTATCCACACACAAGTATTGACAAATCCTGGCTCAGGGGAGGGAGGTAGTACAGGCCCTCCATTCCTCTGGCTTTGAATTTTCTTGTTCTCAGCCTGGAAGAGATCGTTTAGACAGAAACTTCATATTGATTTTGAGAAGAATCAATAAAGTGATTTAACTTTCCTCTTCTGTCATGCATGATCAGTCTCTGTTCATTAGAGAAAAGCATCCTTTCACCTTGACTTTATCATGGCCTTCTCTTGTTGTCCGGTCCTGAAAAGGGCTGGCTGGAAATCAGTACGGAGCTAGTTATAGCAAGGGCACTTTATAGAGGAAAGCTGGCATCCCAGAATTGGCTCTGAGCTGCCTTTGGCTTTGTTGCTATCTCCCATAGAAATGGGTGAATGGTACCTACAGTGGTTCAGTCCAATGGCTGTTTGCACACACAAGCAAAACTGTCTAGCACCCTACTCCTATTGGTAGAGTTATGCTCACCCTAACTATGACTGTTACTCTCAACACTTATGAGTACTCCTTCAAGGTACTAAGCATTGTGTGTCCATCATCACCGTACTCTACAAATCCATATATTTCTGAGTTTAGAACCTACAAATGTTAAATGTCTTGTCCTAAGTCACACAGCCAATACAAGGTGTTAAATTTAGTCTTGTAACTGCAGAACCAATTTTTGCAACAACACACAGAGGTGATTGTGTAGGATGAAAGCTAAGGATAACCTTGATCAAATGCTGGTGTCCCCTGAGATTACTTTATAGAGCATAAAGTATTGAAATTTTTGATCATTTAAAGAGTCAATGTAAAAAACCTCATCTTAAGTAAAAATTCCTTTTGCAGTTTTAAGTAAGCTGATAATGTGTGTTTCGATAGTTTACATTTGTAACTGTGCATTCAAGATTAGTTACAGTTCAAGTAACTTTCCTTAATCAGAGTCAGAATTACATAAGCATGCAGTCTACCCAATAATTTTTGCAGTCGTTTAGTTAGCATGAAGCCTTGATATTTCTATAAGTCAATTCTAGCCCAAAATGATTTTCATTTCAAATACCGAGATATCATGACTGCTATTCACTGACCCACAAATGGTCATCAGGTATTTTCATATGATTTTATAGGTACATCTAAGAGGAAGACAAAGTAGGATATATAAAGCTTTGACTCAGTTACATATCATATTCTTGTCATTTTAGCTTCAAACAGAATATTCTGGTTGATGCTATACAATAGCTTCTTTTTGAAATAAAAAAGATCACATTAAATATAGAAGCTGCATTACATTTCATTGTCCTACTCAACCCTTGTTTCATTAACTATTAAATCATTTATAATGGTAATTATTATAATAGTTGTAATATTAAAGATTGGAAGATGATTTGGGTAAGTTAGGGAGAGTTTCCTATAGCATCTATAGCACACAGATAAAAAACACATTGCTGTTTGTTTCTCTTTGGCTCTACTGCAATAATCACACACCCAACTAAACTGGCACTTACAGCCATTGATGGACTTCACTTAATGAGCGTGCTTATTCCATGATGGCTCACATTTTGACATGAGACTTCCAGCAGTGAGTTCTTGTCAAAAATGGGTTTTCAGATCACTAGGCTTTCCATGATTAGAGCTTTTGGTACAGAATGTCAAGTACATTCATCGGTTAAATGAATTAATTGTAAATGAGCATACTGTTGGGAACAAGAAGAAAGTCTGTCACAGAGAGAAGGCTGGGGAATATGGAATGTTCCCTCTGCTCTTTGTGAGACTTAGCTCCAGCAGAAGAGCAGCAAGCACCCTGAATCACTAAGCCATCTGTCAGCCCTATGCACATTGGTTTCAGATTTGTTGACGGTGTTGCCCTTCAAACAATCAGGCTTTATAAAGGAATATAGACCTTTCTGCCTTTGGAAAAGCCTTAAATTGTATTATTAATGAAAGAATTCTCCAAGATTGTTCTAAACAAAATCAGTGTCTAAAAATAGATAGGACTTCCCTTGAGAATATATAAATGTTAAGAAAGGAAGGAATCCAGATGCAGAGAGGGAGGACAAGACCAGGCTACAGAAACCCACAGAGACAGCTGACCCCCAGACTGATAGCTGGGAATCCAGCATTGGACCGACTCAGAACCCCTGAACATGGGTCTCAGTTAGAAGGCCTGGACAGTCTAAGGGATCTCTGACAGTGGAACCAGGATGTATCCCTGGTGCACAAAAGGACTTTGGGAGCATATTCCCCACAGAGGGATACTCCCTTAACCTAGGGACAGGAGGAAGGACCTAGTCCCTACTGCAAATGACTTGACAGATTTTGTTGACCCCTCCTGGAAGACATCAGCCTCCCTGTGGAGTGGGGGGGGAATGATGGGATGGGAGGGTGGTAGTGGGGACACGTGAGGAAGGGAGGAAGGAAGGGAGAGGGAACTAGGATCAATATGTAAAATAAGAAAAATAAAAAATAAAAATAAAGGCAGGAAACAACGATGATTGGTGGCCACTGTAAGCTGTGAAAGTTAAGGAATTGTTTAGAAGATGGTGCAGTGCCTAAGAAACAAATGTTATTAAAACCCCATCTTTCATGCTGGGTGGCTGGGGCATAAGAATATGTTGAATGCATGAGTGACTTGGCAATTTTAAAAAGAGAGCTATGCACACATTAGTGGCAAAAATGTTCAGTCTAGTAACCTATCAAATACATTCGTCCAGTGACTACTTTTGTTTGTGTATAAGCAGTATTTTAGGTAATTTTTAATTAACAAGAAAGTAACTAAATGTCCTTAATTACATAGCATTTTATTCTGAATTTGTATTTTCTATTTAAAGCCAAAACATTATTCATACAAAATATTATCTAACCTGTTTCAAGTCAGAAATGCAAACATTTTGGGCTGGCGAAAAAAGGAGGAAAAATTAGAAAGATGTTTTTCTCTTTTCACATGTCTCTGTTATCTTTTACCTGTCAGACTGACACACACACACACACACACACACACACACACACACACACACACACACACACACACACACATGCACAACATACAAACATAATACAAACACACACACACACACAGAGGCACACACATACATACATGCCACACACACAGAGGTACACACATGCAACACACAACACAACACACACACACATTGGCACACACATACAAACATAAGAAAAAAATTCCAAAAATAGGAAAAAATATACTAAAGTTTGTCTTAGCTGGATTCAGCCTTGTAAAATTTTAACATTGGTTAGAGTACAGCATATTACAAATATTTGAATCTTTCATACAAACAAAATCACAGTGAATAAAACATTCCACATTGCTTTTCATGTCACATATCTATTACTTACCTAAAAAAAAAATTAGCTCAATAAAAATGTCAAAGGCATTAAGAATTAAGGGTATGAAAAACGTGAAAACATGTAAAATTTAGAAGCACACAGGCATACACGCTCTGACCAGTAGGTAGGAATAGGAAAGTTTGGTTTAAACGATTGCAGGATCATCCATCTGACTTTGAAATATATTATGATAACTGCAGATTCCTTTTCTCTGCCACCCTCTTCACCAGGTCCCAATAGAAGAGTGACAACCAGGTTTCATTCTCTGCTCTGCTGAAGATAGCTAGGGGGCAGAGGACAATAACGGTTTGCTTATTGTCCTGCTCAAGACAGAAGGGAGGATCTAACTCCCACACAATAAAATAAGAATGAAGAGGAACAGCTAGGGAAGGCCCCAAGATGGAGTGGAATTGGGAAAAGAGCTGGTGTAGAAACTGGAGTTTGCTGAGGTCAAGAAACACATGCTGAGGTAGCCAGTAGGCAGTGGCCAATAGAGCTGTTCCATTCCAAGCTAGGTCTAGAGAGTATCAGTCGGGGTTTGTGGGACCAGGTGGAGGTGGGCCCCAAATCTCACTGTGACAATGAGGAATAGGCATTACAGTTTAGAAAATGTTGGCGTTAGTGTGAGGTATGGATTTGGTAGAGGAGAACTGGCAATTTTGAAACCAGAGGAACCTCAGACAGGGCACATGGGTAAGAAATGGTGCTTTGTTGGGCAGAGAAGCTACAGAGGGAGTGGTGATTTGAACAGCAGAAGTGAAATAGAGAGTCCAGCGTCTTCGCTAAAGTAGGAGCCAGGTTCACAAGACATAGCTTTTGGATTATTTCAAAATGCCAAAGGATCCCTTCTATTTTATAGTCTTCTGTTTTCTTTTATGTTTGTCTTATTTCTATTTTAAACTAAATATTCCTTGAAAATCTACTTCTCTGAGCATTAGGTCTGGCTAGATTCTACTAATGATCATTTACTGTTAGAACGAGGTATAGAAATTCCATTTATCATGTTCAGATCTCCTGTATAAAACAAACATGACCTCCTAGAATAACACTCGAACTGACCACATACATCGTGGACAAAAAACAAAATAAAAAAAAACAAATCCCTCTCAGTTTAGAGAAATGGCAGTTTCTATTCTGTGTAGGTGGTATTATAGGTCTGAAAATACTTTCTCTTGAGTCCCTGTAGTACTTGAGAATCATAAAGCTCACATCAGCATTAATCCTGGTGTATAGGAACAAATGGAGATGCTGGTTGGGAGTCTTGCACTAGAAACATCAAAGGCAAAGACACTTTCCTCTTGTGGCTTGGACCAATTTCTCTGCACGTCCTTTTGGGGGTGTTTCCATGTTAAACACTTAAAAATGATGCGGTAGCTTTCAAGTTTCTTTGTGTGATTCCCTATGGAAACCAAGGATCACCTTCCATGGCTGGGGAAGGTTCACAGAGGTTTCAGGTGTGTTGTGTTTCTGCTGATTGTGGGAGCCAGGATCTGCTGGTCTTTGAGCTTTGTCTGGGTTTCCACCATATGGGCTGTGATGGAAACAATGTGCACGAGGAGATTTTCTCCAGTCACCGGCTGCCTGAGATACACATGATGCTTCAATAGGAGGAAAAACAGACACCTCTGGAATGTTAAAATGGATGGGATGGAGAGGTGGTCCTGAGTAAAAGTGAATACAAACATCTAGGATCAACATAGCGCTATCTAAAATGAACATAGAAGAAGGTGAAGTGAGCATTGTGAGCAAAAGGAGGTCAAGGAGATGGAAAGATGATCAGATACTGAAATGTTCACAATTCCAGGTTATAGTTGAAAATGTCTGAGGAGGGAAAAAAAAAGAAATTAATGTTTGTTATGCCAGTACACAAACCTTTCACCTCTGGGAAAACTCTCTGGGTTCAACATCAAACCAATTTTGTGAGATTTACCCTTCAATCACCAGGTCACAAACTACAAAACATTTTTACCTGACTTTTGGTGCCAAGAAACAAAACCTTTACAGTTCATTATAGAAGCGTTGGCAGCGAGACATGGGAGATAACATGTTCAGAGAAAATGGTGATCTCTTGTATAGCTCGTTTTCTCTGCCTCCCTCTTTCTTGTTCCCTTCCTTCCTCCCTCCACCTCTTTCCCTCCTTCTCTCCCTCTCTCTTTTTTCACTCTCCCTCCCTCCCTCTCAAATGTATTTCTGGTTAAAGAGGGCTCATGAGATAAAAAATAAATAGATGAAAAATATGTTGAATAATGCCTGAGAATAGATATAACTCTAAACCCTTCAATGGACCTGCACTTATTTTCTCAGTAGAAGAATTTACAAAGATACTTATTTGTGGTGTCCTCTGAGTACTTTTGAAGTTAATGGAATGATTTTTGCCTGAGTTTCTAGGGCCAAGGGTTTCTGAATGGAATGAGAATTCATCAAATTTAGAAAAGCATCACATTCAAACAATAAGCCATGAGACTCATTACCACATCCCGGAAGCCAAGGGAAGCCCAGTGATTCTCTTGCTCTTTCTTTGTTGCATCCACATGATAATTAAGCATTCATCACATTTTCCACATTAAATAATGAAATTTCCATTCACATTTCTGTATCATCAATATTGTCTTTCTCATAAGGGAAAAATTGTGGCAAGATTGTGGACAGATGTGATAATGAACTCCTCGAGTGACAAAGAGGTTTGTCCTAGAACCGCACAGTACCTGCTGTTTGACTAAAGGGAAAGTATACCATAGGAGGAAAGAAACCATGATCATCTTGATCATGCCCAAAAATGATACCAAATGTCTAGACATCAACATCGGCCAGAAGAGATCAGAGCAAGCATCCTCATGAAGCCAGGCTTGGTCAGGGGACACTTCAGTGAGTTTTTGGAGAAAGTAGCACATAAACACCCTCTCAAGTTAAAGTCGTTCCAAATCTGAGTCAATCTGGAGTAAAGCATGCCCTGGGACTGATGTGAAGGGAGGAATTCTCTGCAAAAGAGTAATGCTCACACATATTTCCATCAAAGTGGTGTGTATGTATGTATGTATATTATAGGAAGGGTTTCTAGTTCGAACCCTTCTTTTTTCCAGGCTCCATGAAGAGGCTTTCTGAGGTTGTTCCATTAACTACATTTGGAGGATTTGGGGCAGGGTACTGAGTGACTAAGTGCACAGGATACAGATGGTAGGAAATTAGCTCACCTCACTGCCTTCCCCAAGTAGCTCATCAGCCTAAGAATCTTCTGGCCCAATGGGGCCTTCTTGTATGTTGTAAAAGGTACTTTAACATCAAGAAATCATTAAGGCAGTTCACACTCTGATTTCATCCTTGTACTTCCAAAATTGAGTTGTTCTATACCAGTTACCAACATTCTTCTCCTGTGTACCTGTCCTGTGACTCTATGTTCCGCAATATGCAGCATCACCAATTTGACACACTGGTAAACACAGGATACCAGATTGCATAGTCTTAATGCACAGCTCAGGGATGTGCCACAGATCTGAAGTGTCAGCACCTTCCTTTGGACTTCACAGGGCTCTGCAGCTGTCAGCTCATAAGTTGTCACAGTGCCAGCCTTCAGGAGGCCTCATTTTCAGAAGCAAACCTACCAAGGATTTGCATGGATTTATTGCTCCATCTACCTCCTGAGGTGTGTGTGTGTGTGTGTGTGTGTGTGTGTGTGTGTGTGTGTGTGTGTGTGTGTGTGTGTGCGCGCACTCATGATCATGGGCACATGTGGAGGTCACGGGACAACTTTATGTATTACTCATATCTCCTCACCTTGTTTAAAACTTGTCTCCCTTGTTCACTGCTGTATGTGTATGCAGGCAAGCTGCCACTTGAATTTCCAGGGATTCTTCTGTGTATGCCTCCCATCTCACCAGAATGGCACTGGAATTACAGATGTACATGTCTGGCTTTTACAAACATTCAGGGGATCCCAATTGCAAAATTGGGTTGCAAGTTCTTTACCTGTGGAACCATTTCTGCCCATCTATTCTCATTCATTTTTATGGGATAGAATAAATGCTGTTAAATAACACCGGTCCAGGTGTATAATATTTGACTCCGAAATTTATTCTGATACTTGGAGAGTTACTCTAGCTCTAGTTTCAAAATCTATGAGATGCAGGTGAGGATATTGGTAGTCACATCATACTCTTACTATATGCATTCAGTGACAAAATACAGGGGCATACTTACCAAATTATCTAGCATGTTATTAATAAATTAACAGTGTTGACTATTATCGTTTCCACTGTTTCACTGTTGTATCTCACACAAAGAATGAGGTTTCATACAGTCATTGGAGACATTGCTTGTTCATGCTGATCCACCTTTCAAAGGGTATTTTATTTTCTTAGTACTTCATTATAGAACTGTGTTAAGGGAAAGGCAAATGTTCCTTTAAAGAACAGAGTATTTAGATATGAGATTCATAAGTTTATTTTCAGAATTCTAATGTCATTGCTGTTTGTGACATGTTGTTCTTAACATTTTTATACAACAAGCCATCGTAGAAAAGCAATTTTAATCTGCTCGTATGATAAAGGCACCATACATTCAGATCAGTGGCTTTTTTGAGAAGGCAAGAAACACATTGATGTAACTGCTTCCTTATTTCATCAAAATATTAAAAGAAGGTTAAACATCAGAGCTTTTAATTAACAGAGTCCTGATCAATTCACAGAATACATAGCTGTAATGCATTAGTGATGAATTAATTCAGTGTAACAATTGAGCTATTAGAATTCCTCTATTATCTCACAAATTACTGCCCCCCCATTGTTTGATATTTTGTCCTTCTCTTCATCTCACTCAATCTGTTTTTAATGAATAGCACTGATAGTTATTCATAAGCACATTTCAAAAAATTTCAGATTAACTCTTCTGCATATGTTACTCTTTTGGGCTTACAACGTGACAGGTTTACTGACAATCGGTGAGCATCTATCTATTCACAATACACGGTAAAAAACAAAGTTTTGTCTCAGTGGAAATGTGAGTTCCATGTGAACATTTCTGTTTTCCATCTCCTACTCCATCTGACATGGCTTAGTTGCATCTTTTGTAAACTGGCAGCAAAAACATTGTCTGTCTTAGAAGGTTACCCTGAGGATAAAGATAATAAAGAAGTTGAAATAACTAGCAGTTCCTGTCATAGCAGAAAGTTCCTTGCATTTTAACTGTTATTACATTTAGATATGATCTAGAAAGAGCAACAGCTGTGTTTCTCTTTTAGACTGGATCAATCTCATGTAGCCCAGGATGGCCTTGTACTCACAGAGATCTGCCTGTCTCTGCCTCCTGAGTGCTGGGATTAAAGGTGTGTGCCACCACTGCTTGACCTGTATGGCTAACTAGTGGTTAGCTCCACACTCTGATCTTCAGGTGAGCTTTATTTGTTAGATCACTAACAAAATTTCACCACACATAGCCTTCTTAGTTGGTGTTAGTACATTCCAAGATATGTGTACAGCAATGAAATTTATTAGCAATATATTTCTCAGAACTGTTCTTTTGTTGAACACATGCATAATGGCATAGAGGGGTTAGGTTCTATGAGTTGTTTTTACAAGTATCTAGTACATGGTTAAGAATATGGTATTAGATCATATTGCTATTATAACTGTCCTTTTATTATGTTGTTCTATATCAAGAACAATTTTCTACATTTAAAGACATTTGTGCCTCTTTATGCTGATCTTTTTTGCATAAAGGTCAATTTTTCCTTATTTTTTCTTATAAAGTTATAATTAGTAACTAAGTCTTACTTATATTTAAAAGTTGACACTATCTAGTTCATGCCTACCAGATAGTAATTATTTACCACTTACATTTACACAAACAGCTATACTTGAAGTCTTAAAAAAAAAATATACTGAATTCTAACATCACCAGTTTCAAGGTTAACACCTGCTGTCTTGACTGGTTCAATTGAATGTGAACAACATTAGGCCTGCCACACCCATTCTCCTTGTCTATAGAGTCCAGCTCTGTTAAGAAAATATTCTTTTTTCATATCCTAGACACTATGGCAGGAGGTACACGGAATCTGAAGAAAGACCTGCTCAGTTGCATTACATTGAAACTGCTTGGACTTTCTATCTTCTTACACTAGGCAGCCAGGCTTCCCTCTTTGTGTCTTGTCTCTTCAGGGTAACCCTCCAAGGAGAAAAAGATTTATTACAGAAAGCCTCCTACAGCATTCAGCTGCTATAGTCACAGGCCTGCCACAGCTGAGGTGTCAGTGCTCATGTCTCCTGGCTGGTCTCCCAGGTGACCTGCATGAGATGAATTCTTCAAAGCAGAGATGTCAGCCAGAGCAAGCAGGGGAGGGCAAATCCTGGAGACTACTACAAATGCATATCTCGGGTGTTGTGTTTGCTCCAAATCCTAGTCTGTGCAAGAGAATACAATTCATTATAACAGAAATCTGAAGAAGGGCAGCTTGTGGCTCCAAGGGAAAATCCAAAAAACAATCTACATGGTTGACTATGGACTTTAAAGGTTTTTTGTTTGTTTGTTTGTTTGTTTGTTTTTACTAACATCATAAGTAGAATGACCTGTTTTTTTAGTTCCCAGCTCTATTGTGAATCTATTCTATACTCCTGAGAGGTGTTATATTATGGTTAAAATCAAGAACTGATCCCTGTAAGTGCCAAGTTGTGAATCCCGACTCTATCACTTCTGATCTGTGTGACCCTGGACATATTTTCAACTTCCTTGTCTCCAGATACACTATCTAGATTGTTGGAATGCTACTACAGCTAAATTTACCTTGTCTTTTGTTGTAGCGAGAGCTGCTTATAAAATAATTACTAAGAGGCTTAATACTAATTATAATTGTCTAAAGCTTATTACCAACTAGCTCTTACATTTATATTAACCCATTTCTATTAATCTATGTATTGCCACATAACTATAGTATTATCTCATTCTCTATATGTCTTGTTTCCTTGGCAGCTGTGGCATCTTCTTTCAACACCCCCTTCTTTCTCTCTGTATCTTTGCTTGGATTTCCTACCTAACTATAGTCTACCCTGCCATAGATCAAAGCAGCATTATTCATCAACCAATAAAAGCAATACACATGCACAGTGTACAGAAGGACATTCCACATCATTGGGTTGTAAAGATTAAATATGTTACCATGAATAATCCCTGTACAATGGCTGACACATTCCAAAAATGTGCCTTCATTTCTTAAGAGAGGGGAACGATTTTGAGTTAGTTCCATTTCCATTCCTCAGCACATGAACAAGGCCTAGCACATGCTATGATTATTGAGCCCAGTTCTCAAAACTCCAACAACTCTGAGAAAATACTTCAGGGTGGACTTCAATGGCAAATATATCTATATTCAAGTAAAACACACACACACACACACACACACACACACACACACACACACACACACACACACACACACACACACAGAGGAAACATGAAAAAGAAAAACAAACCCCTCCACCTCTGTAACAAGAAACAGAATCTGCATGGGATTGCTTTTCTAACAAATGGAAACGTCCTAGTAACCAATCTTTCAAAATCCCCTTCTGAAATACAGCAGCAGGCCAATTAATTAGTAGCAAAGCTTAGTCAAAGGGACAATGGTACCTGGAGAACTAAGCAATTCAGTCAGCCTCACAGCATTTAATTAAGCCACAGACCACGGAACAACTTTGTTTGGTAATTTAGAGCATACATTTGCACTGAAGCGTGCTTTCTGACTCTGGTCTTCTGCAGAAGCCCCTTTCTGCCTGTCATATGTGTTCAGAAATAGGTAAACCAACAGCTTATTCTGCCTGCACTGTGGATACAACAGAGATGAGCTCCCAAGGTTCTCATCCATAGGCAGTAGGGATTTGGAAGCCATCTTCATATGCAAATACACACAGAACAAGGGTAGATTTGCTCACTTTCCAGGAAACTGGCAAGAGAGCCAAGTGGTATGAGAGAACCTGAAGCAAATTGGAACCAAAGATGAATGTTTTACTGCACAGGGAGCTGCACCCTGGTGTAGCACAATATCCCTTCTCTGTGAAAGCCCAAGGCTTCTGGCTCCAGTAGGTGGGAGGGCTTAGTTTCTCAGCCTGTCTGCACCTGCTGCACCTCACCCTGCAAACTATAGGTTCAGCCAGTATGAATTTTCCATGGTACTGGCAAAGCCACTTTAATTTGAGTGTAGCTCATCCTGCCAAGATCCAGGATTAAAAGAGTGAGGCCATGGTAAATGACTCAGTTTAGGAGGAGCCAATCTTATACAAATGAAAAAGCCTTACTCGTTGTTGGTTGCCAATTGAAACTGCATAATGGATAGTTGTGACAAGGAACAAAATACAATGCATTTAATTTAGCATCATACAGCGTATCTCTCAAAGAAGAGAGTAAGTTCCTTGGTGACCAGGCTGAGCCAGCTTCCTTTACAATTTAATGTCATTCTGATTTGGCCATGGTAATGGAAAGGGTACAAAGCAAAGCATAAGACAGAACAACTCCCTATAACCTGAGGTTAGCTCACAATGCTCACATCGAGAGTGGGTGGGTTCCCATTCTGTTCTCCCCAAAGAGCTCTCCTGTGTTTCTGAGCTTAGGGTGAGAAACTGTGCCATAAGAGTCCCTTGGGGTGGGCCTCTTGTTTCTGCCTCCCTATCCAGTTTCCTCAGGAGAAATGTATCCAGATCAAACATACTTGGCAAAGGAAATTTAGCATCTGACTTTAAAAGCTGTTTACATGGAAACCCACCCACTGTTTGGAAAAAACCAAAGAGATTTGAGGTTTATTCCCAGAATCTAATGATGAGGGTGTGTGTGTGTGTGTGTGTGTGTGTGTGTGTGTGTGTGATTAACAGAATAGTAAGAAACACAATAAAGTCAGTAGAAACGTTCCCTCAAAAAATATAGTCAAAGGCTTATAAATTTGGGGCAAAGAAGTACAATTGAATTTAATTCATTAAATGTATTAATTGTTAATTAATATGTATTATTGTATGTAAGTATATAATATATAGTTCTACAATTAATTAATATGCATATTAATTTAATGTATTAAACACATTAAAGAATCTGAACTACTTTTATAAAAAGCAAATTGAAATGTACTTGGCTAACTGCATACAAGCCCTATGATTTGTCAGAATTTGACATTTAAAATATGTACTGCAACTTTAAAATGTACTTATAGAGTTTGCATCAAAATAATCAAGAATCCATTATGTTTTATAGAGTATAGGTGAGAGCAGTAGAAAGTAAAAGGTTACAATAGGACTAATTCTTTACTGAATGACCATAAAGGGCATAGAACTAAATGTGACTATCGCCCAGGAGCATAGCAAGTAAAGCTCTATCTCTCACTAGGCTAAGTGTCATCTAAAGGTGAAATATAAAAGTCAACCTAGGAGAATCCTTGCCCTTAAGTAGCTTCACATATAAAAAGATGTTTTCTTATGAGTCAAAGCATTTCAAGATGTAGAGTTGGAGGTGTAACTCAGTGGTAGAGAGCTTGCCTAGCATGCTTGAGACTCGGCACTACCAAAGGACAAAACAAAACAAAACAATTACCTGATGTCTTAGCAAGGAAATGGTATAAAACTCAGTAAGATGTCTCAGCTGGTAGTGGCTTTGCCATCAAACCTGATGATTAGATTTCTACCCCTGGAACTCACATAGTAGAAGGAGAGAACAGACTCAGGCCAGTGACTCTCTGACCCCTACATATGGGCTGTGGCACCCATGCCACCCCATCCCTACACACATACACACCGCACATAAAATAGGTAAATGTAATATTTAAAAATACCTACTACAGAACATTATTAGCCTATGAAGGTGTTAGGGCTTATTGCATTTGCTTGTTTTAAGCACAAGGTAGAAACAAGATTAAGGACATGTGACTTAACATCAGAATGAGCTGGAGAATAATAGACTAAGTGGGTGGTTGGAAACACTGAGGGCCACAAAGATACAAAGCAAAGGGGGATGGAGCACCGATGGTGAGCAGCTAAGTTCTTGCACCGAGGTCAGGATGTCCAAAGTAGAAGATGAGCCTGGGAGGTAATCGGAAACTTGTATTCTGGGAGACATATTAAAACAAATTTGTTTTCACTTCTGTTTTGTAACAGGGTGGCGACACACAAAATGATTTTTCAGGAAGACATTATTAGATTGTGATGAAAATCAAGTAAGACAGATAAACCAAGGGTTACCCCCTGGCTGCACTTTTGCTTTGAAAGCAGGCCCTCTCACAGTAGGCAGCAGAAGACTTTTCGAAGACACTGGGTCTGACCATGGTCCCCGGTGGTGGGACCTGCACCTAGATTGTGATTCTGTAAACTTTGACAAAGTGACTTGACCTTTTCATGCCTCAGTCTTGTGAAGAAAGGGTGCCACACTGGATGACATGTGGTTAAAAAAAAAGTCATTCTGCCAGGAGCCATGATTATGAATAGAGTAATGTACAATTTGTGTCTGTGGGTATTTTTATTCATTTATATTTATTTTTCTGTACTAACATGCACTTGGTTTCCCCTCGGATGCACTCATGGGGATGGCTCAGTAAGTCATTAGCATGTAGAACCATGACATCACTGCATCAAGGAAGCAATATTGGCATAGTGCTGTCTGGAAGGCTGTGCTGTGTATGCCTTTGCAACACTTCAAAAACCAAAGCTGCAGGAGGCAGTCACTATGCTCTGGAGGCTCTTCCCTGAAAAAAGAGAAAACAGCCCTGACTCATAGGCTGCTAACTTGTTTCTCACAAGGGCCCTGGAAGATGTCTCTGCCTTACCCCAAATTGCTTTTGCTCCTAAGCTTTGTAAGCAAGCAATGCAAAAGCCCCCCGTGTCCATTGTTCTTAAGATGTATGCTCTTATACTAGTCCGAGGCAGGAGAGAATTGATCATCTGCCTTCTTCCACCTAACCTGGCAGTGCAGGCTGGATGTGCAACCCTGAGCCTCGCTGTGTCGATCCTCAGCTAACACCCACAGGTCATCCCTTCCCTCTGGCGTGCGCTGCCTTTATGTGCACATTTTACACAGAGTCAGCATATTTTTCCCCACTACATTTGTAGTCCAGCTTTACTGGCAAGGACAATAATTGATCCCGGCTGTGTTCTTGGTAATGGTCAGAAAATAGGATCATAAGAGCCCTCTTGATGCCATTGACAGCCAGCGTCATGATCCCTGCACCAAACTTGAAACGGGTGCAAAGTCAGAGTGAATGGTGAGAGAGGCTGAGCACTCAGGAGAGGCCTGGGGGGCAGGATATGAAATTGGACAAGGGGTCTTGGAAATTGCTTTTTAATATCTGACTGTTTACCTGATTTTTTTCCCCAAAGGAATGCAAACTCTGAAGGAGGACTCCATTTCTGTTAACATGGTGCATTTCGCCCTCAAAAATTACCCATGTTACAGTTGATTCATAAGAACTTTGACAATTAACTTGCCTACTGACAACAGATCCTTCTCAAGTGTCTGGTCACCAGTGTCCAAGCCTTTATTTTTCTTGTTCTGTTGAATTGAAAGGTTAGCAACATATAAGAAAGAAAAAAAATATTAAAATGGGCTTTATGGGATGCACAGAAAACCAGCAGGGACTATCAAGAAATATAAGAAACCTAGAATATACAGTTCAGTTTTTAAGATAAATTTGGCAAGAAAATTTTGAGGTAAAATAGCTTTAAGAAAATAGCTATTCATTGAAAATCAAAAAAAAATGATTAAAGTTAACATGGAAAACCATACAACACCTTTGGGGCATTATAAGATGTTCCGGAAGCCTTTCCAATTTATAGGTTCTTAACTTTGAATTTGTTTGCCCAAGAGGTCTAAATGCTTGAATAAACTGTAAAGATTGATGTGTGATACCAGCTCCCTTATCAAGACACGGAGGAGAATTGTGAAGAAGGAATCAGGTGCCATGCTCTGCATCGTTAGAAAGTGAACAAAAGCTAGCCTTCAAGCCTGGAGCTTGATAAATTCATTTGTAGTCTCATCTCCTCAACTCTGCACAAATCTGGCTCATTAAACAGGCAGGCAGATGCATCTGGGTCCAAACCCTCTTACACCTGTTTCTGATAGTAACCATCTTGAAATAGTCTTCATTGTAACAGTCTCTGCCCACTCAATACCAACTTGCAGCTTTCTCTCCATATTTTGAGATTTCTGTGTGAGCTCTCCATACCCTGCCTCCATCTGGCTTTAGCTCAGACTTCCCAGAACAGAACTCATACTTGGGTGTGGTCTTCTCATACCATTGCCTGCAGGTGAGAGCCTCTACCACCCACTGGCATGGGGCTTACCTTGGTGTTGCCAAAGGTTTAGCCTACTTAAATGCTTCCTTGATTAAATGAAGCAAGACACACCTCCCCTCCACAGTGTGGGAACCACCCTCATCTTGTCCTGGTTACCTTGGACCATTCTTCTTCATTACAGCTTCTAAAAAACAGTCTGCCAAATAAATGAGACTAATTTAGAAAGATACAGAGTGTCCTGAGCCTCACATTGGTTAAGATTGTTGTCAGTTGCAGATACCTTTTAGAAATACACCATTCCTTCTAAACTTGTGTTTCCATCTCTCTTGGACATGAGCATCAACACTGGCTCTCTCCTGACGTGACTCTTCCCCCTTTTTTACCCTTGCATCTCCATTCTTCCTTCCCGCTTTCCATCCTTTTTCCTCTCACGTTAACTCCCCTTGCCCCCACCCTCCAGGGCTTACTCCTGGTATCAGTGGGGGGGGCCTACTGTTCAAAGGAGATACTATTTACCTGTCTTTTCTTAATTGTCATGTCACCAGTGTTTGATACCTGTGCCAGACATCCCAGGTGCACTGGGACAGGCTTGGCAGCCTGGACTTGAATGAGCTACATATCCGATACTGGTCCAACAGAACACCTGCCAAACACGGTTCTGGATCCAACTGGTGAAGGCAGCTCTCACCACCATAAATATTAGACCAACTGGAGGGAAACTGTGTTGGAATCTTTTAAAAATGGAAACCTGAATTTAAAAACAAAACAAGAGTTTTAAAAGTCACTGTATTTATCATAGATTCCATCTAACTCTTTAACTGAGGGTAGCATATTGTAAGGAAAGAGAATGAATATTGTAGCTGAAAAAGAATTAAAATTCCTATAAAATCTTCACATATTGAGCATTAAATTCCCATATAATGCCATGCTGTTAAATATATAATGGTTGTGGCCACTGTGTTAGACTTTCTGATGAGTTTAAGGCTAGCATGACTAACACATTGCTGATTCTCTTTAATATCTATCAAACTAAGTGATCATGAGGCCTTACAGCATCCAATGAAGCCCTCTGTATAAACAGCCATTGCTAAATCTGTAATCCAAGAATATTTTATTCAATTCACATACCCTTTGTATAATGCGATTAATACTAACCCAAATGAAAAATAAAAACTGTGAGGATTGAAGATTTTTGAGTTTGTGTCTATGATTCACATATGTGTGGACATGTTTTTTTCTCCTCTTTAGGGCTGTGCAGCTTCTGTGTTAATTTCTGAGGCTACTCTTTGCCAATACTTTTAAGAGTGGAGAATGGCTGTAATGTGAGAAAAGGTGAAAAATTCCTTCAGTCTTCAAATGCATGGAGATTTGCTATAATGCTTTGGGGCTTAAAGGAGTTTTCACATGCGAATTTTGCCATAAAAATAAATTAAAATCAAGGAATAAATTATTCAAGGAAGATAGTATAATCTTGGCCTAGCATGCACAAAGCCCTGTCTTCCATCCACAGGACCAGATAAACTGACATGGTGGAACATGTTTTGACTTCAGAACTCAAAATGGGCAAGCGGAAGAATCAGATACTCAAGGTCATCCTCAGCTATATAAAAAGTTTGAAGCAAATCTGAACTACATGAGACTCTGTCTCAAATTAAATACCATGGCGAGAAAAGAAAAAAAAAATGAATTTATTCTATAGCAGGCACCAAGCCAGGTGTGAATTTATTCAAATTCCACTATGTATTTCCAACAGCATAACTGTTTTCAGAGAAACTGAAGCTCTTGAAGGTCAGTGCCACAAGTGGTCAAGCTAACAGTTTAATGCAGGTGCCTGGAATACAGAGATTATGCTCTGTTTAATTACACACACCCTCTGAATATGAATTTACTGCAGTTTCTCTTCTAACAATGATGGGCCAAATTGGCCTTGTAGATTAAAGTGGCTTAGATGATCGCCTGAATTTCAACTTAAATCTTCTGTGACTGAGAAATTTTAATCAATATGTGGAATCCTCAGAATTCTCGGTGATCCTTATTCTTGATTTAATTGTTCATCAAAGACTACTTGAAATTGTATACCCTTAGAAAGAATAGATATTTGAATGCTCACCATGTTCTGTTATTTGGCTGGCTAAAAATTGTACAACCATAAGACTTGGTTCCTGACAGAGCCTTTTATATTGCAATTGGAACAGCTTTCTTTTCCTTGAATTTCTTCCTTTTCTGTTGTCTAGAAACTGGACTGAAATCTCATTCCGATCTTTTTGCTTTGTTGTAGCTTGAAAAACTGATTGAGGTTTCAACAGTCTGATGGCTATTCTTGCATATATGAGAGAGCTGTTAGCATAAACACTGCTATACAAATGCTAGCCTTCATTGTTCCTAGGTTAGTTGTTGGTATGTTTGTTTGAGACGGTGACTCATGTAGGCCAGGCTAGTCTCTAACTCCCTATGTAGCTCCAAAAGGACTTGAACTCCTCTCTTCCTGCATTCACCTCCACATCGCTGGGATTTCAGGCTCGTGCCATCATAACCAGAATTTTTATTTAATTGAAAACTTGCCTTGTGTCATAACCCTTCTTTGTGGGGCTACAGTCCAATCTAGCCAACTTGCCTGGTTTGTACCTGAGAGGGGGAGTGTGGATTGAGAAAGTGCCGGTAACGATGCTTAAGAAAAAGACAGAAACATGAGATAAAGTCAGGAAGGCAATCCAGTGAATACTGCATGCCCCAAGTTTATTTTTCAACATCCTTAAACACTCCAACTAAAAGGGGGAATATGGCAGAAGACTTGTATTATCATGTATAAGGAGCAAACAGATTTTCTTCCCTTAATCCTCCAAGCATTTGGTAACCACACCTGTTACCTGGCCTTGAGGGTCAAGAGTGAACACACTTCAGCCCAAGTCTGTTGCTATTTAGATATGACATCTGCTGCCAAGGCCAAAACATCCTGCAGTAGCCAAGACTCAGACCTTTAGGTCTTTTGACTTACTAAGGACAATTTTGAACTCTCTGACCTTGAGGCAAAATGAAGTGGAGCCATCTTTATGGGCCCCAACATCCTTGATATGTTATACAAAGATTTGTAGCTAATAATTAAGCTGTGTGTAAAGATATGGCAGTAAGATGGCTCAGTGAGGGAAAACACTTGCCTGAGAAACTTGACAAACTGCTTTTGACCCCTGGGATCCACAGTGGAAGAGAACGGACCCCTACAAGCATCTCCTCCTCTACAGTCTACACATGTATCCTGACGTGCATACACTTACACACGTGAGTGCACACACACACATACATTGTATATTTACAGAGTAATAATAATAAATATGTCTTAGAAAAAAAAAAAGAAATGGTAACCATCTGAGGAGATGTCTCAGCAAGTAAAATGGCTGCTGTGCAAACCCGAGGACTGTGTTCCAATCTCAGCTCATAAAAAGCTTCGAATGTTGGAGTGCACTTGTAATCGCAGTGCTGTGGAGACAGATATGGGAAACTAGGCAGCCAGCCTTGCCTAATTGGCAAACACTCAGCTAATAAGAGCTTTTGTCTCAAAGCAACAAGGTGGATGGCTGGTTAGGAATATCACTTGATGTTAACATCATGTCTCCACGTGCACATGACACACTCAACCAGACAGGTTCAACTGCACTCACTTGTACACAATATGTATCTTAAAAGGAGGAAAAGAAAATGATCGGAGGCAAAACAAATTCCTAGCATGAATTTTCTGTATGTGTCAAGATGACTGTTGTTAACAAAGTTGGTTATCCTCCACAGCAACAGAGCTGTCAATCACACTCCATACTGGCCTCTGAGTGGCATTTCATTTCTGCATGAAGCCCCTCAGTGAACCATCTCTCTTATATCAGTACCCACATCTGTATTTAAAATAAAAATATAGTTAGCAAATGAAATGATGTAATATTTGAGGAGGAAAGCCTGACACCTACAAGTGAAAGGATGTTTCAGACATGGCATCCTGAGGCAGCATCAACTCATCCACACAAAAGAAGGACGGACACTAATGCTGTGAAGTGTAAACCAGCCACATAGTGTGAGTCAAAGGATATTTCCATACCTACTACAACGCTGATATGAGTGGAGGGGCTTTATTACATCCACCCTATCCTTTCTGGCCCCCACATTTGCGGTAGCCATATCTGTTTTACCTCCGATTCTCTAATTATACAATCCCACTTGTGCCTCACCCACACACCTGCCTGTCCCTGGCACCAAAGACAGTGTTGGCTGGGTCTACCTGGGAATGACAAATTAGAACCAAGGTTTTTGATCTTTGGCAAAGGGATGTGTACAGGGCCACCTCTGCTACAGATAGATACCTAAGCAGCCTGAGCCAGGAGAGCAGTCTCTCTCTGCTTTCCATGGTGACACTTCAGCCATGTCCCTCACTGACTTGCTATACTCTGTCATGCTGGTACTTTGCTACGGAACATATCTGTCGTAGGATCACACTCTGAAGTGGTGCCAATCACAGCACTGAAGAGTAACTTCTGAGAAAGTCACAGGCAGCCTTCCGGCTGTTCAAAACCTACAGGGATGGGACTCATAGTGGAGGCTCGGGTTTTGATTGGCTATGGATACACACACAGCTCCAGACCGGAACAAACAATTTCAGTTCAAATTGCCAGCAAAAGGAGAGGGCAGGGAAAGGATTGAGTGAGGCATCTTTCATTAACATAACTGGATGTTATAGACCCCTTCTTAGGAGAAATTCTTGACTGTAACTGGCCATTGAAACATAAAGTAGAATCCTGAAGCCGCTCACAACAGGATCTATGCTTTGTAGCTAATAATAGCAAGGTTAATTACAGAAGGGAGTTTCAGATACAGAAAGCACTAATCTCACTGAGCAGAGCTTGCTGCACTGGTGATTCACAACAATTAGTAATAGGGTTTGATTGCAGAGTAGTTAGCTATAACCCTTTATGGACCAAGGTTAGAGATGGTGAGGGCATATGTCGTTTGCGATTGAAATTCAAGTTTGTCTGCTGCTGTTGTGACTTGTCACTTCAAGTCAAATTCTAAGGCCTTAATATGTTTGTCAATGTATGTCTAAGCCTTTTTACATTCAGAATTTGTGATACTCAACAGTCATAAATATGCATTATTCTCTGACAAGCATTAAACACTAAGATAAAAGAATTAACATGTCAAACTAATGTGTAAATAAATTTCATAGTAAATGCCTAAGCAAAACATAGATGATAAAATTTTATAACCATGTGAGTCTCCCATATTTGATATTGAATGTAGGGTCTTCCTTCATTTATAGTCATCATTTGCTTGGCTGGGAATTATTAGTGGGGGCTACTTAGGCCTCTGTGAAAGTGCCCTCCTTCAGGTGAGTCTCAGAGTTCCTTCCACAAATGCTAACCTGATTATTATTGTTGTGGTTGTTGCCTTCATCTTTATTAACCATTCCTTGAGCATCTCCTACATGACAGGTGTATGATACATGTGTGGATTGTAACATGACTAATGAATTACTTTTACTACCAACATTTGAAAGAGAGAGAACTAAGGACACAGGATTTAGTGTCTCCTTGAAGACACAATGACCATTAGTGAGCAGCACAGCTTGGAAGTAAAGTAGAAACCCGAGATGCTCCTCTCCCTAAGTATCCTGTCCCTTTTTATTTAATTTCTATTGGACTCCCAACTTCATTTATCCCATCCACCTAAGTAACTGTATTTATTTTGCTGCTCAGAATTAAGGGATCCCTAAAATATTTGTTCATTAACGTGAAACCTGGTTTAGAAAAGCTGCTCTCTATGTCTTGCTTAAGTCATGGCTTCTTCAATAAAGAAAGCCTATATAGCAGCCACTCTCATGATAAATGACAAGGTTCCAGACAAATTACCTCCCCACACAGTGCTTTGGTGTAAGATTAAATATTATTAAACCTGAGGAATTTGATAAGTGTAGGACTCTCTGGCTTTCTACTCTGCCTTTGTTCCCTGAAGCAGGACATAAGACTTAACGATGCTTCCTGGCTCTCTGCTAAGGAGGTCCTAAGACTAATGGGAGGAGCATCCTATTCTGAAGATGAAGGGTTTGGGAAGCTGAACAATAGGCCTGCCTAATATCCCTGAGATTATTAACATGACTTCCAAACTCTGTGCCCTGTCACACTTTGCCACAACTGCCCGTTCTTTATCAAACACGCCACAGGACTACATAGTTTAGGTGTTTCTTGAGGATCATATTTTATCACAAGGACTTCCACATAACATGACATTTACATTAATATAGATGTAGCATTTTCCTCTTTAGTTCACCTTTGTTTTAGGATCCTTAATCAAAATCCTGAAGAAAAATTATTTTTCTTCCCCAATACAAATATTTTCTATAAAGAGTAAGAGGAATAATTAGTATTATGTGGTCTAGTCAGGGCTCAGAAATTGTCTACTAGGTCACCTCCATTTTCCTTTTTTCATTTAGGAAACAATTGACATTTAAGGGATAGAAAGGCCTTGTGTGTGTGTGTGTGTGTGTGTGTGTGTGTGTGTGTGTGTGTGTGTGTACAGTCAAGCTAATTAACACTAATTACTTATTCAATATTTTTGAGAATACTTAAAATCTACTTTTATCAATTTTCCAAGCAAAATATGTTGAATGACTATATATTGAATACAGTCAACTTATTATTCTTGTCTAACAGAAATATTTGTATTCTTTGTCTAAACTCTTGCATTCAGATTCTGATAACTACTCTTTACTTTTATGTGATAATGTCTTTATGTTCCAAAATAATGAAGCAATGCACTATTTGTCTTTCCGTGTCTGGCTTATTTCACTTAGCACAGTATCCTCCAAGTCCACTCATTGGACTCATTATTTTTCAAGGCCCAGTAAGTGTTCCATTAAGCATATGTTTCATAGTTGCTTTGATCACTCATCCATCAGATGACAGTGGCTTAAGTGAATTTTTGTGGTAGTAAAACATAGTACCAACACTTGGTAATTTATAATAATAAAAAATGTATTGGTTCATGATACTCAAAGGTAGGAAGTCTAACAACATACCAGCCTTTCATATATCATCCCATGATAGATGCTAGGTAATTAAGATAACACAAAAAGTGAGAAAAAGTGAGGTCAGGCTCCCCTTACCTGGTACAGCCTGCCTGAATCAATTGCTTTCTATTAGGACCCAGCTTTCAACGATGTTGCACTGGGAATTAGATTTCTAACACATACTTGTGGAGACACATTCAAAGGATTTAGACACTTAGGTTGATTCTGCATCTTGGCTCATGTACTAATGCTGCACTGAACCCAGGAGAGTAGCTGTCTCTTAGACATACAGACATCATGTCTTAGAATATATTCCCTGTAGTAAAATTGCAGGATCATATGGGTGTTCCATTGTTAATTTCTCAAAGAGCTTCGGTACAGCTTCCAATAACAGCCACCCTAATTTCCATTCTTACCAACAGTGTCCAATGCTGCCCTCTTTTTCGGCATCAGCTCCAACATTTGTCTTTCATCGCTGTGATAATAGCCATCCTAATAGGTGTGAGATAACAACTCATTTTATTTTGTATTCCCTTGGTGATTTGGGAATGTTGAACATTTTTGGTTTCATATGCCTTTTGGGCTTTTGTATGTTTTCTTTGGAGAAATGTCTATTCAGACCTTTTGCCTACTTTATAATTGGATTATTTGTTTTCTTACTGATTAGGTGTTTGTGTTCCCTCAGAGAGCTTATAAACCAGATCAAGCAGCCCTCAGCAGAACGCGTTCATTTGTTCTATGTGGCATCTTCGGCATCTTGTTGCTTTCACTCTGTGTTGCTTGCTCTGTTGTGCCTCCTCCAGATTAGAGGAAACTACACGTTGGCCGGCTTCTGTTGCCTTCTCCCTGGGCAGTAACATCAGAGTGATACAATGGTGGAAAGTGAATGATGAGAGGAGGCAGTGAGAAGTCAGGGCAGACTGAATGTCTACTCTGTGGTTCTGCTTCCATTTGGGTTTCCTCCACTATGTGCTTCTTAACCCGAAGCTCTCCATGAGTCTATTTGCCACTGCATAGGCCCCACGTCTGACCTTGGGCTCTCTTGTCCCAACATGTGTAAGACCCTGGGTAAGACAACATAAAGAAGCTCACATCCATAAGCTCAATATGTAAAAACACAAGGCAAAATCGTAGGGTTTTTTTATGCTTTGACAAACATCTTTAAAATGCTACATATTTTAAAAACCAGTTGCTTGGGAATCCACAGAATAAACAACAGCTTCCTCTTACTCATTAGGCAAGGGGGTGGGATTGGCTACTCACCCTACTATTCATCCTTCCAGAACTCCACTGACTAGAAACTGGAAAAGCTCCATGAATGGGGAATAATGTGATTTGTTTTCCTCGTGCCAGAGCTCTAAAGACCATGTACCTGTCCTCTCTCTGCTCTTCCCCACATGAAAATAGATGCATCTTCTGGGCCATCTCAAGGCTCTGTGACTCTTTATTGCTCTGGGGATGGAGAAGATAGGACTAGGGAAAGTCATGTTCAGGATATGGCACTAGGCTGTTGAAGCTGGGGCAGGAACATGGTTGAGAAAGTAATAGCAACAATGTTTATGCTCTCCTGACCCAGTTTCTTATGCAGAAAAAAAATAAAAATAAAAAAAACATGGCTGACAGGATCAGAGGGAAGTCTTCTAAAATGCTGACCCAGGGCACAGTTTCAGAGTACCACCAATTTTGAAGATCCGTGGCGTGGTGTGCTGGCATCTTTCTGATTTGCTAGTTTCTCAGCTCCATCACCGCCCAGTGCATCTCTTCAGCTTCTCACCAACCTGTTCATCCAACTCCCTGTTTTAACTTCTGCTCGTAAAACAACTAGAGCCCTTTCTGCTTTCCATGGCTATATTCTGATTAATGTAAAATGAAAAAAAAGATATAAAATATAGATTTAGTAATATTTCCTAGTCTGTTGGCTGGGCTCATCTAAACTAAAGAGAAGAAGCTGCACCACAAAGATAGATTCAGAGGAATAAAACGTTTTCTGACAATTTAAATCCTTTCCCAACACATGTGCATTTCAGAAGGCATTTTCCAAAAGGCACTGTATATTTAGCCAGACCTAAATTTGCATATTGAGTTACAAGGTAAATAGGACAGATGGAGAAAATAGAAGTGGGATATTTTGACATTCCAGGCAGAGGGGCAAGAAAGTGATAGTGATTCAACTAAATGCTGTGCCTTACCCAATTTAGAGCCTTTGATGGCATGCTGCAGCCTTTGGGTCCTCTACAATCCGCTCCAACACTTCCCACATTGGATCCCTTTCACGTGTCATTCTACTAGGGCAGTGCCCGGCTAGCTCTTAAAATAAATCTTACACATATGGTACTTATATAATGAAGACAAAACTTGTGCAATGAGGCTGGAAATATTCACAAGTGGTCTCTGGATAATGCTGGTGGAGAGATCCTGCCCGGGTTATGTAACATTTCGATGCCTAGGTTAGATTTGTTTGTTTGGTTTTTTTCCTAGAAGGCACAAGAATTTGATGTATGCCAGACTTTTTTTCTTTGCCATTTTCTGCTGAGAAACAAGATGTGGTGGTTTAAGGATCATGATTTCAGTAACAAAATCTTAACCTCTATGTTGATGACATATTGTGATACCACCCTTCTAATTTATCTACAGTAGCATTGTTGCTATGAGAGAATCAAGGATCTGTTTGGCTTTGTTCTGCCACTTGGGTTTCTATGCTGCTAACTCTCCCTCTGCAGCAAGGCTGCTCTGGCAGATGCAGCAGACGCTGCCGAGTATTGGCAGAAGAAAGAAAGGGAAAGTACTCCACTGCCTGATGTTACTAAAATCCGCAGCCAATTTTCAATTATCCATGTCAGTAAATGCAAGGATCTTTTAAATCTGGATCTCATCTATAAATGCAATGCAAGAAGAGAAACAAAACATTGGAGGTTTCACTTGACCAAATAGTTACTGTCTTTTCCATATTCATATGTATGTGTATATATTTTTTTCAGTTAAAATTTCTAAGTGAGAAAAACATATTAAGCCCTATTAAGTTCAGCTGCTAAACCAAGACTGAGGAACTTGGCAATCATCTTTTAAGGAAATGGATATAGGCTGTCCCTCACAATTTCTAAATTGAGGTTACTTCCCTGGGTAATATAGCAAGAGCAGACAGAGAACATGCTTTCCAACACAGGGTCAGGCCCTTGCAATGGTGAGGAGAGCAGTCAGCTTCCTCTAAAGATGGGCTAAAGATCCATCATACTACCTAGGAGCAATAATGCCTGGAAGCTACCCAACTGAGGAAAGAGACAGTCAAAGGCACTGAAGGTGTCACTAAAGTATAGCTGTATCCTGGGAACAGAAGCATCACATACAAACTCCAGACAGGGATCACTGTTGCTAGTCACTCTCACCCATGAGCTATTAAGGACATGTAATAATCAAACTTTACTTTCAAACAAGGCTGGAACGTTCTTGATGCACTCAGAGAAGAAAAACAATGACCCTGAAAACAACATGACTAATCACAGTGCAGCGGAGAGTTGGCACTTTTATCAACTCCAATGGTTTATCTAAGTGTTGCTATCTCCATTATCCATTCATTTGAGACAAGACTAGCATATGTCTATGAATCAGTAAATCTTGTTAAAGTCTTGAGGGAAATAGGAGAGATTATATCCATGCTGGTAAACTAGTAATATCATGATTGCATATGCAGAATGGTTTGTATTCCTTGCCAGTTTTGTCTGTGTAGCTGTGTTATCTCTTTTTCATGAATTAATAGTTAAACAACCAAGGTGTCAGTTACCCTCCTCCAACTTGGAACCCTTTCTTATAAATTCAGGTAAGCCAAAATGATATATATTCAAAAAATATAGGTTTATTGTTAGCAGCTGTCATAAGTAGAATTTCAGTGTGTATTTCTAGGGATTGAACAAACCCTGGTAGTTAATTCTAGTGAACACCTCATGAGGGTGAGCATTTCCTAGTCTTGCTTTATCAAAAACAAGACAGTCTGCAATGTTTCTACTACATCCTTCGTTACCCACTTATTTCATCTTTGCTTATTTGTCTCACTGATCTTCATCGCCCAAATGTACATTTTGAGACATGGTAACATTTTTCACATGTTAATATGAATGCATTCCTTCATTTGAAATAATTAGAATCCTCCACATGTCAAAAATTATGGGACAGAGTGCTGTTCAGTTTGAGTCGTGTTCCAGCACATGAAGCGATAAAAACACATTATCTGAAAATTGCTCCATGTAAAGCAGATATTTGTGTTCTCACTTGAATTCTTCTGAAACAGATGGCCACTTTCTTAGTAATAAAAATAATTCTCCTCACTTTAAAGACTTTTATTGGGAAATATATTCACTTTAATTGTATCATGTTATCATCATACCATTCCTGTGGGTGAGATAGAGATCATAGTATGGGATTTTATGGAGTCTTCAGCAGGATGGTCCAAAACAACCCCTGTATTTGTCATCACCTTCAATACATTCCCCAGATCCTTAGAGTTCACAGTAGGATGAAGTTTGATTTGTCTATTGGCATTGTTCTGTGTGAAGATTTATTGCTCTGTTTTATGAAACATAATAAAGTGAATGTCAAGCAGGTAAAATCAAAGCTGACATTATAGCCATATCATCTTGCCATGTGTGGGCAGACTTGCCTCTTTCTCACACATTCACTCAGTGGTAAATGTGGCATGCTTGATGTAGGACTGTGTTAACAGTGGATCTGTGGGGTTTTGTGAGCAACTGTAGATCCCAGGAGCTCTGGCAGTGTGGTAATCGTGGAAGCCCTGAGTTTTAGTTCCAGTAGAGATAGTTTACTAATACATAAATCTGATGATACATACCATGCATATGCTATATATTTTATATATCATACTTAAGTATATATGACACAATGTAAAAATGTGTGTATGTGTGTATGCATATATGCATGTATGTGTGTATATATGTATGTATCAGCTCAGTAAGCACTAAGCAAATAAAAAAGTGAGAAGTAAATAGTTTCCAAAGTGTGACTTGAACCATACAACTTGATCCAAGAAGGCCATTACTTGATATGATAGTTGTGTTTTCATTGCTGTTACAAATATCCTATTAAACCACTTAATTGGAAGAATTTATTTTTCCTCGGGGTTTTTGAAGTGTGTGTTCCTGGTCAATTGACTCTATTGCATTGACCTGAGGCAAGCAAGAACACATTGGTGGAAAGGACATGATGGACCAAAGCTACTTGATGCAGGGTAGTCAGGAAACAGAGGATAAAGGCAGGAAACACATTCTCAAGAAAAACCCCCCGTGACATATTCCACTATGGATTACCTCAAGTATCCCACTTCCTTCATTTATGCATTACATCTCATCTTCCACCATCTTCCAATAAAGCCATGACATCACGAGTTTGTCAATGGACTAACCCACTGATGACATCAGAACCTTGTGATCCAATCATTTCCCATAAGCCCATGCATGGTAACCAAGCATTTATTTAGCATACGAGCCTTTGGGATCATTTTATTGTTGTTTTTAAATTTATCTGTCTGTTTATTTGATTTTACATCCCAGTCACAGTTTCCCCTTTTTCCTATGCTCCAGTCCTTCCCCCCACCCCCATCTGCTCCCACCTCCCCAATACTCTCCTCCTCCATTTCTGTTTAGGAAAGTACAGGTCTCCCATGAGTGTCAACAAAACATGTCATATCAAGTTTCAGTAAGACTAAGCACTTCCCCTGCATTAAGGCTGGGAAAGTTAATCCAGTATGATGAGTAGGGCGGCTCTTTGGGGTCATTTTATAATTGAGATATATAACTGTTCATAATTTGTAGCTTTTTTAGAATGAAAGAAGTAGCCAAATAAATCAACAATCAAGTATGCCTGTCCTTTAACTCGAATATTAAGTTTTGTTTGCTATGTATATTTTAAATAAGAAAATTACATTCAAATAGCTAGTTTTCAAATAACATTATTTGAAATGATATTTGTACCATTTCTGCCATTAGTTTGTTGCCTACTGTAGCAACAGTTGAAAGAACTTGGTCTTATAAGGAGAGAGCTCATAGGTTGAATACCTATTCTACCACCTACTGAGTGTCTTTATACTTGTCCTGTGGTAGAAAATGTTCCCATACTATTCAAGAATTACTGTGGGAGTCATTGCATCTTTGTCAGAACTGACAAGAAAGGCTTATTTCAGTAAGGGAAAGAGAGAGAGACTGTTGCAGTAGGAGTGGGAGATTGAACACAACTTGTCTGAAACAAAACACTGAAGGATTTTTTGAAGGCTGGAGAGAAATAATGTAATTCTTGCAGAGGAGAGAGGTCAGCATGAGTGGCCATCTGGACTTGATAATTATGAGACTCCAACACTCTCCAGAGACCTAGAGCTATGGCACCAGATTGATGAACAACTTTTGAAGTGAAGGCCTGCAGGGCCTTGAGAAGGACATGCCTAGTCTGTAGACAGGATACAGCTCCAAAGTGCACAAGTAGAGTGTATAGTTGCAAATTCCCTAAAAATGGACCCTGGAAGTAAAGGAAAGTCTAGGAAGTAGAGGAAATCAGGGGAGAAACCTGTTGAAAGCAAGTCCAGTTGAAAGAAAAGCAAAGACTCAGGTCACCCTTCACTTTTGTTGTGTCCTATGGTCCCTCAAACTCAACATTTCCATTTTACACAGGGCATCTGTTCTGCTGACCAAAGATTGCCCAGTCTCTATAAATTCCATCTCTAATTGCAAATCCCGCCACACACTTTTTTCACTCTATTTTAACCTATCTTCCACACATTAATAGACATTCTTTGAAATTTCACATTAGAGTGGTCTATGTCTAAAGAACCTTCTGTGTCATAATGCCTGGGAAACATGCCTTTTACTACTTGTGAGTCCTATTCAAAATAAAACTGACATTAGCTCAATAGCAGTCCTGCCATGTGAATCATGGCTCACCCTGAAAGATGTTTCCATTGACCTCAGCCTGCTAGGCTGCAACACCTTCACTAGGTTGATTGTTCCCCTGACTCTAAGCGGACACATCTTACACCCTCTGCTCTCAACCTTTTATTTTTTTCCTTAAACAGTCTCATCCCATCACAAGCTTCAACCACATCAAACACTTACAGAAAGTGAGATTACAAATTACTTCTCAATTTCTCAGCTAAGCATTTTCACAGGTCATTGTTTGTGATGAGAAAGTAAGACAAGTTCAACTTTTGGCTATGGATGTAAACTCCCACCACCCCCTTGAAATTAACTATGGAAAAAATCCATTAACTTTCTATAACATTTGAAGAAAATATGTGTTATTTATACATGAGCGGATGGAGCGCCTGAATCTAGGAACTTAAAGACTAATAGAAGAAAAGTATCTTTAAAGTTTCTTTTTTGGATTTAGAGAAAGGGTTTCTCGGTGTAACAGTCCTGGCTGTCCTGGAACTAGGTTTGTAGATCAGGCTGTCCTTGAGCTCACAGGGATCTACACACCTCTGCCTCCTGAGACCTGTGATCAAAAGCATGAGCCACCAACACCTGGCCCTTTAAAGATTCTTTTAAGTCCTGTAGAATGGATTTTTTAGACTCTTTTCCTATAGTAACAGCACAGTAAAAATAGAACTACTGCATGTAAGTAGGTGTCACAGATGCCACAACTCTATTCTCTCTGTTTCAGTTACATTGATTTGAAATCCTTGCTACATTAGTCACGAAGACCAATCAGCTTGGTACTAGCTTTTGTCAGTCTTTGCATGTCCAATAGTTTCTTCTACTGCTTTATTTGGACATATTCGATGCAGCTGTTAATAGTAGAAAGCTTCTAAATGAGTTTTCAGCTCCCATTTTGACTTGTAGTACCTTTGGAGACCTGATACTTCTTTATTTGTATTGCATGTGGACCTAGACTAAGGGCCATTATTCCTATGGACGTTCTGTTTTGAAAGTGTGTACTTGTGATCCTGTTTTCTAAAATGTTTTCCAAATGGAGAGTTCTCCTTAATAGCACATGTGATCTTCCTGTATGTTATGAAAAATGTGGGAACCTATAATGGTCAAATATTTAAGGTGAGGTTGGGTCTGAGACTAATTGTCAGCATGCCCCATAACTTTTATAATGTTAGGAAGTAACTCACTGTATGTGAACCTCACTTTTCTCGTGTTTGTATGACAATAGAAAAACAATGATAGTACTTCCTAGAAGAATTATTGTTGAGGTGAGAATCAATGCAGATAAAACTACTAGCACCATGCCTGGAGTGTAGCCCTCACACTAAACAAAACAACAAAAAACTCAAGGAAGATGGCTATTGAAATAGAAATTTCCTACATTATACTAATCCTACATATACTTGATCACAAGACAAAGGAACACCATTTAATACTTCCTGCTTTTAGTCACAAGCTGTTCAAACTGTGACAGTACCATGAAGATTATTTTAGTAATTAATATTGTCACTGAACTCTCCTTTCTAGTTAATACAGATTGAAGGAACAAAGTATGTTCTTGTTAGGAAATGTTGAGATCCTGACTCGTTTTTGGGAAGTTAGCTAAACTTGCGCTTTAAAGAGCATACTCTTGAAGTCCTGTAGGTGTTTCTTCTAGAACTGAGGCTAGATTTATGCTTTTCTGTATACATATTCCTTCACGGTTGCTCTGGGATCAATTGAGATGCATGTGTGACTTAAACAAAAGAAATGTTGGGGGAGGAGAATATGAGGGATCAGGAAGGTCGAATTGAGGCAAGGAAGAGAAGGAGAGCAAGGAAAGAGATACCTTGGTAGAGGAAGCCATTATGGGCTTAATAAGAAACTTGGCACTGGAGAAATCTCCAGGAATCCATAAGGATGACCCCAACTAAGAATCTGAGCAATAGTGGAGAGGGTACCTTAAATGCCCTTCCCCTATAATGAGATTGACGACTACCTTAAATGCCACCATAGAGTCTTCATTCAGTAGCTAATAGAAGCAGAATCAGAAATTCACAGCTAAGCACTGAGCCTAACTTCTGGAATCCAGTTGTAGAGAGGGAGCAGTGATAAGCAAAGGGGTCAAGACCATGCTGGGTAAACCCACAGAGATAGCTGACATGACCAAGTGGGTGCTCACGGACTCCAGTCTGACAGCTCAGAACCAGCATAAGACAAAACCAGACCTCCAGAGGATGGGTATCAGTTTGTGGGCTTGGGCAGTCTGTGGGGCCACTGGCAGTGGAACCAGTATTTATCCCTAGTGAATGAGCTTGCTTTTTGGTGCCCATTTCCTATAGAAGGATACATTTCTCAACCTAGAATGCAAGGAAGAGGGTCTAGGTTCTGCCCCAAATGATGTGACAGACTTTTATGATCCCCCATGGGAGACCTCACCCTGAAGAGTGGTTGGGGTGGGATAGGGAGATAGTCAGGGGAGGAGGAGGATGGGGAGAAAAGGGAACTGAGATTGGTATGTGAAATAAGATTGCTTTGATTTAAATAAAAAAAACTTAAGAGGAAATATATGAATTTTTCATAAACTAATAATCAGGGATGCACATATTAATACATAAAGGAGGCAAGGATTGCCACCCACTGAATGTCTGAGATTAATGGAACTGCCCACACCCTCTTTTGTTTAAGATGTGAAGCCAGTGAAATACAAAGATGATAGGATTATAAAATGTCGCTGGAGTTAATTGTGAAAAATGTCAGTTTCTTGAAAAGTTAGGCATGTGCTTACCCCAGAGCCTAGCTGGATTAGTGCCTTTTCACTTTGTTGTGACAGGATATCTGACAAAAACAACTTAAGCAAGGAAAGGCTCATGGCTCACAGTTTGAGGGCACAGTCCATCATTGTAGGGAAACTATTGTGTCATAAGTGTGAGATGGCTGGGAACATTGAGTCCACAGGCAAGAAGCAGAGACATGAAGGCTACTGCCCACCTCACTTAACCTTCTTAGTCAGGTTTGGACATCAGACTTGGAAATGATGTTGTGCACATTCACATTGATTCTTTCCTCCTTAAAAAATCATTTCTGGAAACATCCTCACAAATACAATTCTATGGTCATTCTAAAGTTAAAGATGACTAACCTAGTCATTCCAACAACTTTACTCTTAAATGTGCAGCCAAGAGAAATAAAAGCTTGTGTTCACATGAAGAACTGAACACAACTACTCATTGCATTGATGATACTATGTGGAATAAAGATTGTTCCCTTGGTGTAGTTTAACCACACTGAGCCCAGATTTGAATGCTGCACTTTTCCCTCTGCCTTCCATCTGTCTGTGTTCTGTGTTCTGTAGTCTGTGTTGCTAGTCTGCTGTGTGTGTCTGATCTTTCTGTCTTTGATGACTTTCTGTTGGGCCTGTCCCTAACAAAAGGCTTTGCTCTGTATTTATTGAACAGTGATGAAAACACAGTGTTGGAAAGGAACAAGGTATTTGTCACAGAAAACTCTAACCAAGTTTTACAAGGGAAAAAGTTACTTTACTGACCCAGAATAGCACTCAACACTCTACATGCTGTTTCTAACATTCATGGGATATTTATGTTTTTGAGGTTGCCTTCAACATGCTGGCTGCTTTTAGCAAATGATCACCACAACACACACACACACACACACACACACACACACACACACACACACACACACACACAACACACACACACACAGTACTCTGGGTCAGGAGCATGAAAAAGTACATAATGTAATATTATAGCTATGCACTTACATTAAGACTGTAAAAACTGATTACATGGGAAATCCTGGACATAGTCCTGCTGCTTGCATTGTTTTCTTTATTATAAGTTAAACTTAAACAGATTGAGTACAGAAGGATAGCAGGTAAATGCATAGTCTTAAATGACCTCAAGATATATCATTAACTTGGCTGCGAAGTCTGGTAAAAATTTAGTCTTGAACTTCAAAAATGAGATATTTTCAGGTTAACAAATATATCACAACAGTCCCTTTCATGATGTCTCAAAACTGGACATTGTTCATCAACAGATGAGTGTGTACATTATGTTTATATGATTTGTAGTATAGAGAGAGGACAATGGAAGGAAATATTGAAACTTGTTATAAGCAATGACAAAAAAAAAAAAAAAGCAAAATGAGAAGCCTGAAGAAAATGGCTATCTGCTACACAACTTTGTTTCTACAAAATGTCTAAAAAGTTAAATGTATATAGGAAATAGACTAGTGAGTGTTTGAAGCCGGGGCTGACAGTTTATTATAAAGCAATATAAAGGAAGTGTTTAGACCGATGTTGTATATCTTGATTACAGAGAGACACTTGACTAAATGGACAGCCTCACTGAGAACTGATTTTTGTTGTATGTAAATTATCTCATAAAATAATTCATCTAGAATATATGAATAAATAGCAAATAACAAACTCAATAAACAGAAAATATTGTGTTAGTCTGTTAGAGATTGTGATTAGAGTTGGGGACGGGGAATAAAAACAAATAGCCCATGTAAGGAACAGAATTGCACCATTGCCAAACTTGCACAGTTCTAGATTAACTGATGATGAGGTCTGGCTCCTCAATACTGGCTACCATCTTTACTCCACACTGGTTGTTTCCTTTACCATTTAGTCTCCAACCCTTAATAGCTATTACTGGTTCTAAGTACATATTGTACTGAAGTATGAGTTAGTAAACTACTGTGGGTTTTCTTTTATGACACAGACATTCAAAATATTGTAAGACATTATCCATGACCATCATAACATTATCTACACAAACTCACTCATATGTGGATGTATTGCTATTTCCAATGTAACTTCTCCATAAATCAGTGCCACTGACAGCATCATTTCCTATGTCTTTAGTCTTCAGGGTCTGTCACACCTGTTGCTTCTCACCCTAGTATGAGTAAGTCGAGAGGCTTAGCAAAAAGCAGAGAGAAATGACTTAGGTACTGAGCTTCAGAGCTTTCATTGTGGTCATTATGGAGATAGCTTAGCAGTTAAAGCAATCAATTGCAGCACATGTGTGGGGACCATGTTCAGATCCCCAACACCCACGTGTATGCCAGGTGATCTCAGTGGCGCTCTTGGAAAACAGAGACAGAGATCCCAAGAGCAAGCTTGGAGTAAGTCTGTCCAGATTGATGAGCTCCGAGAACCTACCTAAATAAATAGAGAAAGCAATGGAAGATGTTACCCAACATCAAACCAGGACCTCCATACTACACACACACACACACACACACACACACACACACACACACACACACGCACTGGGTAAAAAGAAAGGAAGCTTACATCATGTATATGAACCAGTTCCTCCAGCAGCTGTACATACTGCAAAGCAAACCCCAAAAGTTCCCATTCAGCCAGTAGCTAACACATAGTCAATCATTCACGCTGCAGTGAAGCATTTTTGTTTCTGAACACAGGTCAGCCTCTATGGTCCATCCTGAGATTGCAGAGATGAACAGCAACAGCACTCATGTATCAGATGATAGGTCCATCTTGGTTCCTTACATCTTAAGCACCTATGTGGTGGGGGATGTGATGGTGAACAGTGGAATTTGCTAACGGTGCTCACAGGAAGCCACAAGGTCTAGTGGATCATGGGAGGGCTTGCCATTTCACAAAATGTTTCACTGAGTTTGCTTCTATCTACCCTAAGGCTGGAAATACTGCTGACATGTTTCACTGCAACCCATAACTCATATACCTGCTACTTCCTTCCTCTCTTGTTTTCTGTGTTTCATGTTCAAGATATTGTAGTAGATACAATTCTTAAAAACAACACTTCTTTTTTCCTGTTGGGTTTCTTGCCATCTCCCCTAAGTTCATCTAGTTTCAAGTTAAAGTATTAAATATTAAATATCTCTCTAATACCAGCATCTTTCATTTTCATCATGTGTTTGTTTGATTTGAAATATTTCTCCTCATGTTATTATCCTCTATAAAATTATGGTAGTAAAGATCTAAGCCCAATTTGAGCAAACTAAAATATATATTATAATTGAATTTCTTATAGGTTTCAGAATCATACTTATGCCAAGCACTACATTTTAAACACAGCTAAGAGGTTTCCAATTTCAGCATTCTATATTAAATAACACAAGGTTGTTGTTGTTGTTGTTTTTTAGTGAAGCATTAATCTCTGGCTTACGAGTAATTTGAATATTGGTTCATTCAGAGTCTCTGTCACATCCTCTTTGAGTAACAGGTTAGTGAGGTTAGAATATAAGCATTTCTTCTACATGGCTTCTTCGCCTTTCTCTGACACTTTCAAACTATCTATGTGAACAGGATTTGCTTTGACTTGCCTGTTGTCAAACTTCTCTTCCTTGTATCTTATCTGGGGCTTGTGGTTATCACAGAGAGCAAAAATGTGATGCATCCTCATGACCATCTCTGTCCTGTATTTGAGATGGGTTGTAAAGATACCAGGATTGTGGTGTAGCTGTTTTGATTTGTTGCAGTGGCCGAGGCTGGCTAAGTGTCCAATGTGAGCACTGAGGGAGGTAGTCAGAGGGCATGGCTGGTACAGCAGCGACTTCTAGAAGGGCACCAATTCACCAGTCTCAAGTAGTGGACAGATTTGTTTAGTTTAAAGTAAGAACTTAATATTAAAATGGAAGAGAGAATTCCAGTGGAAATTTTGTACTTAGGATAACCTGAGGGCTTAGAAATTTTGTGTTGGATGGCACTGTTGCTGAGAGTACATGAACACGTGTCTACACACTCCAAATACGGAATCAATGATAAACTGATCATATTATAAAGGTCCAACATGGTGAACTAATGAGCTCATTGGAGTTCACTTACAGAAGATGAGTGAGGGGTTACTTACTGAAGTAGAAATGACTTAAGGGTAGCTACATCAAAGAAAGCCTGTCCCATGCTGGGGGCTTGGCTAACAAAGGCAGGAAGCACAGAGCACACAGTTTGCAGGCAGCTCTACATGTTGGAGAGCATTCTCCTAGGCAACTCATCAGCACTCTGCTTTGCCCAAGCATCACATATGATCAGAGACTGTCTTTCAGTATTGTACCTTTACTGCTACATAAGCTTGGAAAAGATTGAGGGATCTAGTGCATCTGGTATGTTTCAAAGACCTCTTGAGGATTCTGAGTTGTTTACTATCTAATTCTTAAGAAGCCTTCCTTTAGAATATCCTAAGTCTTAAAAGACTTCCCTCTAGGGTGGAATGTATCAACGCAGAGGCTATTGCTATGCAGCATCTTTTCTAAAAATATACATTTTTATATTTTGAGATAACATAATTATATCATCTCCCCCTTTTCTTCCTTTAAACCATCCTGTAACTCCCCGTTTCCAAATTTATAGTCTTTATTTACTGTTGTTTTACACACACACACACACACACACACACACACACACAACACACACACACACACACACACACACACACACACACACACCTTGTCTGCTGTGGTTGTTTTAGCCTTAGGTAGAGGGGTTACATAGATGATGTATCAGTGGTGGCTCTTTGTAATAGCTTCCATATACTATGAAAAGGAGCTTCTTTGGTAGGATTGATAACCTCTCCAACACTGGTTAGATGACTAAGTACCTCTAATTGAATGGGCCTTAAGTCCAATTAGGCAGTTATTGGTTAACCTCCAAGATATAGGTTCTGCTATTTTACCAACTGGGGTATATTTCTAGAGTCATTATTGTTGTCCATAGCCTTTGCAGCTATGTAGGACTATTGATTACTTTTCTACCCTGGTACTACACATTGTATCATGAAAAATAAAAGCCCCAAAGACAGATATTAGGGTTCAAGCTTCAAGCTACAGATCAGAGAAGCAAAGCAGCCAAGCCACTATCTTAAACTTTTACCTCAGTCTGAAAGGGTTAATCCGGTCTCCACAAGCCGTAGACTGCTGAGTCTTCTCAGCTCTAATTCTGGAGCTGGAGAATGAGTATTTTCCTGCCCTCAATGTGGCTGGAGAATGAGTGCCAGCTCTGAGACCATGTTCCTGTCTTTAATACCTTTCATGAGTCCTGGTGTTGAAGGTGTGAGCTTTGTTACTTAGATTGATTCACCCTTGTGTAGTCCTGGGTGGTCTCAAACACAGAGAGATCCACCTGCCTTTGTCTCCTGAGTCCTGGGGTTAAAGGTGTGTGTCACCAACCACTGCCTGGCTTCTATGGCTAACTAGTATGGCTGCTTTGCTATATTGATCTCCAGTGGCTTTAATAAATCATAAACAATTTATCACCGCATTGCATAATACCTTTCAATAGTGTGAGACATAGTCCTCAGGGAAGAGGCTTCCAAGTTAGTAGCAGCAGCAGCTCAATCCCTCCAAGTCCCATGTCTTAAGTGTGTTTTGTCTTCAGCAATAGGGTATCATTTTTAAGTTCTGGAAGAGAACCAGGAGAAGTGGCAACAACCTTTGTTGTTTTTTGGATCTCTTGTACTCTTCTGACAAATGACTAGAAAGCTGTTTTCCCTTGCTTGTCCTAGGACATTTGTTAGATAGGCTCTGCCTCCTGTGAAAAGCATTGTCACCCAGTGTGGTGTAATCCTGTTTAAATTACATCAATGTAGGTACATAAACAGATATTAACACATTTTAATTAAGCTTATAGAACAATGTTTCCCTGTGTTATAACACGATCCTCTGTGTTATTTATCTCTGCATCTTTCCTTTCCCTCTGTGTTACTTTCCCTCCCCTGCCCATGTTCAAGTCTCATTTTCCCCTTCCCTTCTTCATACCGCCTGTGTCCTGCTTACCCTATCTCTAGATCTAGTTCTTTCTAGCTTCTTCCTCTCCCCTTACTTCATTTCTACTTCAATGGTTTCTGAAGTTGCTTTAGATGGTGAACTAAAATCTAAAGATTTAGAGCTGGGCCCCAATGAGGTCTTTGTCCTTCTGCATCTGGGTTACTGTCTAAGTATAATATTGTTCAGATCCATACATTTGCTTTGAAATGCATGTGTCATGGAGGCAGAGAGAACCAAGATAGAAATCTTTATTAGTGTGATGCTCTAGAGTCTAGGACTTTCTCTAGTATAATAGTTTTAGTTGATAAGGCAATGCCTATCTCAGAGATGGCCACTGTGATCACACTTGTACCAGAAACCCAGTGAGACCTGAGACAAAGCAGCAGAGGTGAGTTTAAGTCCTTTCATGCAGGAATAAAATTAGTCGTAGGAATTTTGCTACTTTCTTATTGAACATAGGAACCAAATGAGATCATACATATTAAACTATTATGCAGAGCTCCCAACAGTCACAAATATCATTAACTGGTTGGGGAATTAAAGGGGGATTTTGTAGAAATAAGATTGATATGGCTCTAAGTTTATTAAATAAAATATCAATATTTGGATTAATTTCAGAGTGTCACAAATGATTCACTATTTTCTTGTTGATATGTAGATTGCACTTACTTAAGCAGCATATGCAGCATTTTATTAATTCAGGCAAGATAATAAATATTTGTTTTGTATTTATTGATACCTTGTATACCACTTAGATTTAATCTTGAATTATAAGAAAACTAGGACAGGACTGGCATTTTTTTTTTAAATGTAAGTTTGTTTTTCTCTCACAAGCATAGGTAACTCTATGATGATCAATCAGGAAGGAAGAAATTCCTTCTGATTTTAATTCTGGGTCCAGGGCAACTATTCCAGATCCAGCCATCATGTATACATTCTATCTAACAACACAGTGGGACATGGAAAGAGAAGGATATGCCTTGCTCTCTCGCAGACTCTCCTGTTTATCTTCTATATTAGGACTCTAATCCTATGGCCTTAACCTAAGTAAAGGATGGAAAATCAGTTTTCATTACAGGCACCCATGTGCTTTTAAGATTATATCATAAGAAGAAAGAGAAAACAAATATTGGGAGAAAATAGTCCTCTTTACAACAGAGATTAGAGAGAGCTTCTCCATCACCTGCAGGCAATAGCACATCTATTCCTACCAGCATCCTCTTTGAAGTTATTGATAGCAGAGTTGATTTCCTGGATATTATACAGTACCAGCTAACACACTGGAGATAAAAAGGAAACACACACCCTTTCCCCTTAAAGCTGTAATCAATAAAATAATAATACAAGTAACAGTATGATGATATAAAAGAAAATTGTTTTATGTCCATGCGTAGAGGGAAATCAAAAAGTGTGGGATGCTGTGATACAGTCAGTATTTGCTGCAGTCATGTGCTGATTGTCACCCTAGGACTGTAGGGAAAATGCATCTCTCTCTCTGACAGTTAAGAGTTTTATTCATAAACAAGAAGATGCTTCACACATCCATCCAGAGGTTAAAAATGAAAGCCCAAATGTGAATCATAATCTAATATCTCTTCAAAATATACTCTGGTGTGTTGAAGTTGAATTGAGTGAGATACCTAAGTAGACTCAGATATTCTCTGTGTAGTATTAGCTTGCTTTTAAAGGATTCGATAATTTATATAGATCTGGAATCTGTAGACACTGTAGCGAGGCACTCTTCTTTTGGGACTCTGGAGTTAAAGCACTGTGGCCATATTAGACGGAAAGGACTCTTTCATCTGTCTCCCTTGCAATACAGCAGGCTCTGACCACGCCTCTCCTCCGAAGACAGAAACGTATGGAAAAGAATGGAGGTGGGGTGAGAGGAACAGTTTGCACCCACTTATGAAGAGAATGAAATTACAGCTCTCCAGAGAAGCCCGGGAACACATTTCCCCTTTGTCTCCACCCCTCTCCACCCTCTTCCCTTCAGCCAGGGCTCAGAAAGCTTTCTTCTGCCTGCTCTCCTTTTATGTTTGAGAATAAAAATGAAGGGGGTTTCTCAACTCATCCACCCAGCTTTAAACGGTATAATTTAAAGCTGCGATAGAGAACTAAAGGACTATGCTTAAAATATTTTGTAAGATCTATTTTTAACCAAATGGTCTTTTGGATTTGGCTTCTCTTTTTCATATTGACACATCTTCCTGGTATGGCTTCAGATTAACTTAATATGTGATCAGAGGCAATGGCTTAGTAAGAAAGCTTTGGTTCAAACCACAAACATGACCCAGCTGTCACCATTCCTAAACAAGTAAGAAGTTAATGGATGGTGACCTAGTCACTTCTCCTGCTCTGGAAAGGATAAAAAACATTTGGCTTGGCTCATTTCTTCTTCTCACTAACTTTTCACTAATCCCTTTAGGCTCTAGATTGAGAAGTGAGTTGTATTGACAAAATTTTGGCATGATCTGTATTGATAAAAAGAAATTGAGTAATGTGAATAAATTATTTCATGTAACATATCTTCAGTAATATAAATTCAAAATTAAAAAAATGTCTTCATCCCCCCTGATCTCACTTATCTGAGCTCAGGACCCATGTTGTAATTGCTGGCAGGTGTTTTTATATTTACATAGTTTTTATGTGCTTATATTCTTAAATAAATCACATATAATCTATTTAAGATTTTCTGAGATTGGGTATGCAATAAGTACTTTGACCCTGAATATCTTAATAGCAAGAATATCTTGAGACATGATAATAAGAATAGCTAAGGTTTTTTTGGAGTGAGATATTCTTTACCATTAAATGGATATCCTCTTAAACATGTCTGCAGCCCTTACTTGTAAAAGCAATGCTGCCTAAGCTGGGCATAGTGGTACATGCCTTTTCCCAGTGTTTGGAAGGCAGAGGTATGTGTCTCTGTGAATTTGACTGGCAGCAGCCTGGTCTACATAGTGAGTTTCAGGATAGCCAAAGCTACGAAGAGAGACCCTGTGTCAAAACAAAACAAAAATTAATGCTACTAAAATAATTAATGGTTTGTTCTGGTGATATTATTTTGTTGTAACACAGTTTAACAGAACCCTGACCATAGACATTTTCCCCAAAAGCCTCAAAAAGTACCAAACTCACAGATTTAATGTTTATTAAAAGATAGTACACAGCTTGAGACATTTCTTTAATATCCCTTCAGAACAAAGGATTTTCTACAGTTGAATTCAGCATTGTCCTACCAGTGGACTGAACTTTGTATTTGATTTTGTTGATAGGGTAAAGGACATCAGAAATCTGATTTTGTGTGTGTGGGGGGTGTGTGTCTGGGGTTTCTCTGTTGTAGCTGCCCTGCCTGTCCTGAAACTCACTCTGTAGACCAGGCTACTCTCAAATTCATAGATCCCCATTTATCTCTGCTGGGATTAAAGGCATATACCACTGCTGCCCAGTAGGTTTATTTATTTTGCAATAGATTATAGTGGAATATGTCAGAAGTCGAAGAGGGAAAATGATGGATTTGTGCACTGGGATGGCTCACTAAAGAGAGAAAAATCATCAGGAACATATGCCTTCAATCCCCTCACTCAGAAGGCAGAAGCAAGCAGATCTCCGTCAGTTTAAGACCAGCCCAGTCTACACAGCAAATTCCAGGCCAGTCCAAGTTTTGAGCCCAGTCTCAAAACCATAAGGTACATAAATAAACAAGGAAAAGGAAAAAACTCAAATAGAAAAAGAACAAAGCAATACTTCTCTGCCTGTGCAAAGAGGACTGGAATCTGCGGCTTTGTGACATGAGTCATTTATCTAATGGTAATGAGCTGGTACAAACATGTTCACTGAGCTCACAATTTTTCTTCCTGACCTCCCTTACTCCCTCCCTCTCCCTCCATCTCTCCCTCCTTCTCTCTCTCTCTCTCTCTCTCTCTCTCTCTCTCTCTCTCTCTCTCTCTCTCTCTCTCTCTCTCTCTCTCTCTCTCTCTCTCTCTCTCTCATCCTCTGCACAAAGCATCTCATCTTTTCACATATGTTCAAACCTCTTATTTCTCACCTTCAGCTTTCACAGCTGACGCATTCTGACCTGAAGAACAAACGTGTAAGTCATCACTCTGAGATTATTTTCCCTTTCAACCATAAAGGATGCTAATGCACCAGCATCAGCACCCAAGCTTCACTGCCTTTCAGGGACTAATTCTTCTGTGCTTCAGATTCTGTGTTCCATGTCCTCAGATTATCACAGCACTTGTTGCTCTGCCCCTTCCTCCTGATTCACAAGCCTTTCTCTGATTCTTCACTGAATATTTAAACGCAATAAGTATTTACCATTGTAGAAACCCCATGCTTATCTCTCTTTCCATTAATTATAAATTGTAAAAAGCTCCAATGACCAGAGCTTATTTATTGTGACTAAGTGCTAGTGTGTGTCAGACATATCCTATAACTGTTCTTCCATGAATTTGTTGAGAGAAGGATGTAGGGATCTCACCAAGGCATGCCTAGATTAGAAGGATGCTGGAGAGGTCTTCCAGAAGTTCAGAGTTCAATTCCCAGCAACCACATGGTGGGTCACAACCATCAGTAATGAGATCTGGTTCCCTGTTCAGGCATTCAGCCATACATGCAGGCAGAACGCTATGTGCATAATGTATAAATGAATCTTAAAAAAAAAAGAAGAAGTTTCCACTTCATTCCTGCTGATGGAGATTGAAGCATTGGGGGAGGAGCATTTTCTTGGTGTGGATCTTCCATTTTCATTGATTTTTCTTTGAGAACCTAAGAGAGCCTCAGATAGGGTTGTAGGAATGAAGAGACAGTGGATTTGATGAGTCCCTATTAGATAATTGAATAGGAACTGATGATTGATTAAATATGGAAACATTTCAAGGATGACATCTTTTTAGTGATGATAGAGTTTTTTTCACTGCTACGAAATATAGGAGGAGCAAGTTTAAGAGGAAAAGCCAGGAATTTTAGACAAACTAGACTTGAAATAGTTGGGTAGCTCAGATGTAGACAAGTAAGAGTGTGGACGATCATCACAAATGGAAGGAACCAATCTCAGATTGTTTCTTTGGAAAAAGTTTCTCTTCATTAATCGCCAGACAAAGCTTGACAGTGGCACCTAGCATAATTCAGTCGGTCAGCTGGTTAGCAACAGGGATTTCCTCCCACCTGTTTTGAGAGTGCCAAAGCAGAGTCAGCTGTAGTCTGCTCTCTTTCCTGCACACTGCCAAGGACAGGATTACTATAATTTGGCTTTTTTTTGCATAGATTTCATTGTTCTGAAATTCTTTCCAATATTAGTCACTCGCGTATGCTCATAGCAGGTTCTGTAAGGAAGTCTGTCCTCTTAAATGGCATTCTAAATGAAAGTAGGAAACCAAGACAAATGTTTCATTCCTATTGTTCTTTCCAGGGTAACTGTAAGAATTGAGTCCAGGCAAGGTAATATGAGATATAAAGAATATGCTTGGTACATATTATTAATATTACAGAGATTCTGCCAACCTTTTAAAAGTGTGTGTGGTGATAATTACAGTAACTATCCTTAGCAGATATTTTCGTTGCAGTCCTACAGATAAATGGAGACTACTGTGAGACACTGGATACTTAGTAGAAGATCAAACATTTGACATTTTCTGTTGCCAAGTCAGTCTATGACTGCACTGCTGATTCTGAACCCTGGGTGCCCATTAAGATCACCTGGAAGTCTTAGGAATTCTGTTGCTTAAGCAGAACCCCACTAAGATGACAGCAGTCTGAAGCTAGGCAAGTGCTCATACATTTTTTAGAGATCCCGGTGATAAGAAAAAGTATGTAATAAAATATATGGTGAAAATTCTGGGCATTGCAGACATTTTTCCAATATTTGATTTATTTGGAGGTTGACAATCGTGCAAATATTTCTGTAAGTATCTGGGATGGCTAAACCTTAGGTCACATGGTTGGTGTGCTACTTGCAATTCTCACAGTTGTGAACTGCATAGTAAATCCTATTACATTTGTGTGTGTGTGTGTGTGTGTGTGTGTGTGTGTGTGTGTGTGATCACGTGTGAGGAAGGCCTGGAGGCATCTAATTCTGCATATGAAGATGGGTTTTAAGTAAGTTTGTTTTATTTTGGAGAGCTAAATATTCTAGGTGACCTGGTTAAAATAGGGAGTAAATATTGCAATTCCATCTAGTTAAGATTGGGTTTATGCTTTTGAAAGTTATGTCTTTTATGTTGTCATTTTACTTTTCTACAAAAGAAGTTGATAACTTTCAAAATTATATTACACACAGGGTACAAGCTTTGCTGTAATTATAGTCTAATAAATATTAGTATGGTTATTTAGAAAGAATTATACAGCAAGGTCAGAAAAATTCTAGTTTGCTACTAAAACATGGGATCTTTTCTTCCTCTAAAAACATAGACTCATTCCATGTTCTGACAGGACCCTTGAGAAAACGTGGACAAACAGTATAAATGTCTTCTTAACAGAAGAATATTCTTCTATTTTACAAGTCATCTAAGGTGTGTTTTCAAAGCCTAAGTTACTTGGCAATTGTGCTGCCATTTTGTTTACTGTTGAAATCAACTTTTATGTTTTTGAAAAAGTAAATTTTTATATTTATATGTTGTGTGCATGCTGTGACACATGTGTGAAGGTCAGATGGCAATCCATGAGAGTAAGTTCTGCCCTTCTACCATGTGTATTACAGAAATGTAACTCAGATTGTCAGTCTGGCAACAAGCACCTTTCCCCCTGCACCATCTCTCTTGCCCAGGAAGCAACATTTCTGAAGAAAAAAAAATTGATGTAATATATTCTGATCATGCATTTCTTGTTCACCATTGCTCCCAGGTCCTCCCCACTTCCCTACCCATCCAATTCAACAACCTTTCTTTGTCTCAAAGATAATAAGAAAAAGAAGGCAAAACAGGAAACACACACTATTACTATCCAAGCATCTACACTGGCCTGTTCTCAGGGTTTTGATAGGATACACCCTCAGCTGCAGCCACTAAGAGCATCACCTGTGCATATTCACTACATTTCCCTTTAAATTATCCTTGCCCAACTCCCATCCTCCTCCTCTTTCTCCCTCTACCTCCCTTCCTCCTTCTCTGCCTGTCTTTCTGTCTCTCCTCTCTTTCTCTGTCTCTCTGTCTCTTTTCTCTTTCTCTGTTTCTCTCTGTCTCTGTCTCTCTCCCTCCCTCCCTCCCTCCCTCCCTCCCTCCCTCCCTCTCTCTCTCTCTCTCTCTCTCTCTCTCTCTCTCTCTCTCTCTCTCTCTGCTTCTCTCTCTCTGCCTCTCTCTTCTCTGTCCCCAGAGGCTGGTCTCCCCTCTCCCCTCCCCACCTTTCCCCATTCACTTTCCCCCAATAAAAACCCCCTCCACCCGAATGAGAAGGGGAGGAGAGGAGAACATGTGGGACCAGGAAGATTGAGTCGGGGGACAAATAGACAAGAGAAAAAAAAAAAGATATCATAATGGAGGTTTGAAGAGAAAAACTGACTCTAGAGAAATGTCCAGAGACCTACAAGGATGACCCTAGCTGACAATCTGAGCAAAAGTGGAGAGGCTACCTTAAATGCCCTTCCCTGATAATGAGATTGATAACAAACTTATATGCCATCACAGAACCTTCATGTAGTAGCTGTTGGAAACAGAAGCAGACACCCATAGCTAAACACTGAGCAGAACTCCTGGAATCCAGTTGCAGAGAGAGAGGAGTGATAAGGGGGTCAAGACCAGGCTACAGAGACTCACAGAGACACCTGACAAAGGGGAGCGCATGGACCACCCAGACTGATAGCTGGGAAACCAGCATTGTACCAACTCAGACACCCTAAACATTGGTCTCAGTTTAGTTAGGCCTGGGCAGTCTAAGAGAGACCTCTGACAGTAGAACCACAATGTATGGGTGGTGAAAAAAAGAACTTGAGAACACATTCCCCATGGAGAGATGCTCCCTTAGCCTAGAGACAGGAGGGAGAGCCTAGACCCTACTCCAAATGACTTGACATATTTTAATGATCCCTCCTGGAAGGCATCACCCTCCCTGTGGAGTGGGTAGGGAATGGGATAGAGGGGTGTTGAGGGCCATGGGAGGGAAGGAGAGAAAGGGAACTGGGATCAATATGTAAGAATACTAAAATATATTTAAATTAAAAAAGTAAAAACAACAACAAAAAAACTCTTTCCCCAAGCTCTGTTGAATGTCATCTAGCTTTTTAAAATTACAGTACACATACATACACACACAAACAGAAACTAAAATATATAAGCAAAAGAGCAATAAGACAAAAATGTCCAAACAAAGCAATATAAGACAAATGTCTACAAAAATACCAATGAGTTCACACTGGCCAATTACTCCTGGACATGAGGGTCTACCCTTAAGTATGGGTAATATACCTAGTGAGACTTCATTGGCAAAAACTAATTTTCCTTTGCAAGCAGCAATCAGTCAAGCATGGGACACTGTGTTCACTTCCTCCTCTTAGTACTGAGACCCTATCTTTCTTGACCCTGTGAAGGCCTTGTGTTTGAATTCATTTGTTTATCTGTCCTATTGTGTTCCATAGATCCTACTTTCTTGGAGTCAGCCATCTCCTCTGTATCTTACAGTATATCACAGCCTCCTTGTAAGCATTGATCCCTCACTCCCGAAGGGGAGAGGTTTAATGAAGACATCTCCGTTAGGACTGAGTATTCTAAAGTCTCTCACTCTCTGTACATTGTCCAGCTGTCGATCTCTGTGTCAGCACCATCTACTGTAAGAAGAAGCCCCTGATGACAGCTGAGGGGACACTGATTGTAGCATGTATGTTTTCCGCCAGCCCACCCGCCTGCCCGCCGCCTGTCTGGCGTGCTGGCCGCAAATAATATGCAGAGACTCTGTATTTAATACAATCCTGTTGGCCAGTTACCATTATTGTTTATGGGCTAGCTCTGTCTTAATTATTAACCCATTTCTACTTATCTAAGTATTTCCACGTGGTCATCTTATCGGGGAGCGTGTGGCTCCAGCATCTTGCTTCCTCCATGCTCTACATCTTGACTCCTCCTAACTTCTTCCTCTTTCCTCATTTTCTCCTAGCCCCGCCTATCTTGCTTTCTCATTGGCCACAGTGCTTTATTAATTAACCAGTATGAGAAACATATTTACAGAATAACATCTCCCATCAACTGATGGATGGGTACAACTGAATATCTGTAGCAGGCATTTTTTTTCTTTTAGGACACCAACCAACTCCCAAATCATGACATGGAGACTTATTATCACCTATGAATGCCCAGCCTTAGCTTATACTTGTCCCATCAGCTTTTATAACTTAAAGTAACCTGTTTCTCTTCTTCTACGTTTTTCCTCAGGGCTTTTCACCTTTCTTTCATTCTATATGTCCTACTCTATGTCTGTCTGGGTGGCAGCTACCTGGGCATCTTCCTCTCTTTCTCTATTGTTCTCTCCTCTCTCCTTGTTCTCTCCTTCGACCCTAGATTTCTCTTCCTACTTGTTCTCTCTACCCACCAGTCCTGCCTATCACTCTACTGCCTAGCTATTGTCTGCTCAAATTTTTATTAGACCAGTCAGGTGCCTTAGGCAGACAAGGTAAAATAGCAACACATCTTCAAATTAAACACGTACAGCATAAACAAATACAACACATCTTTGCCTAGTTAAACAAATGTAGCATAAACAAATGCAACACACATAAAGTAACATTCCATAACATAAACGAATGTAACACTCTTTACATAGTTAAAATGATATTCCCCAACAAATATCATTAACAGTTCTATTACTATATTCCTTTAGCAAAGCAATAGTATTAGGTTCAGAAGGTTACATTTTTTCTGATTATTTTTGAGATTGTAATTTTTTTTATCACATTTTCCCTTCTTTTTTTCTTCCTCCAAACTGTGCCATATACTTCTCTTTGCTTTCCTTCAAATCCATAGCCTCCCTTTTCATTAATATATATTTGTATGTGATTTGTATGTGATTGGTACTAGATAACCAATTAGTAGGAGAACCATCTCTTCTGCTCTCAGCTTTGCTCAGTTGCCTGTAGTTCTTTGTGTAGGGTTGAGGCCTCCTAGCTTCCCCCCATCCAGCTTGGCATATTTGTTGTTATCATCCTTGTTCAACTTCTGAGTAAGCAACTTTTATTTGAGTCATTTTCAACTCTGGTTGTAAGTGATCATGTGTAATGTTTGTAAGCTGAGAAGGAGTACCTGAGTGAGGTTATGAACCTACTAACAAATGATTTTCTCAGCAGACACAGAATTCTGGGTAAATGACCCCTAGGTGTATCTTAGAGTTTATATGACAATTTAAAGATCTTAAATTATTAGTTAATTTTTATTTAAGCTGTGTGGCCTTATTTAACAACTAATCTTCATTTTATTTCATCTTTAGTAAGGCTGATATTTCACAACCCAAAAAATAATAATATATAATGTGGTGCCTGATACACAAGTGTCTAAAGTCCCAAAAGACATATTTCAACAGGAAAATAACATTTTCCTGTTGTATGTGATAATCTTTTCAAGGTTTTCGAATTATGAACATGTTTTCTTTGAGATACATATTTTGACATCTATGGAACAGGCTTTCAATCTCTGTCCACACGTATCTGGCATCTATTTTTAATAGCACTTCCTTATTTTAATATGAAACTCAAGAACTAGTCAATAAGGTATTAAAGATGCTCATAATGAACACTGCTTTTACAAGTCATTTACCCAATTATTTAGTGTTATTTTTAACTCCCTTTTCAATTTTGTACATTTAGAGTTTGTCGTCTGACAGAGATCTTGATTATGCAGAAAATTATGTCCTTCAAACCTCCCAATAAAAGTGTTATATTTCTCCCATATAGTTCTGAACTCATTGTTCATTTATGGTTTTTCTTCTGTTTAGTTCTATTTTTTGCTTTGTTTTTCTAGACAAAGTTTCACAAGGTAGACTAGGCTGACTGTGAATTCAAGAACGTATTGCCTTTGCCCTTAACTCTTCAACTTGTACTTAAGAGTAAACAAAGGTTCACAAGAAGGAGCTAGAGCTCACCATATCTCTTGTGTTAATGTCTCACATTACTATAAAGAGGAAGTGCAAGGCACAGGCTGAGTATTTGGGTTAAGGAGAAGTATTGTTAAATGACTATAAATAATATTATGGTCAATGTGTTACATGCCACAGCAATTATAGAATAAGAGAAATTAGATAACATGACATTAATATTGAAGTTCCAACCAAAAAAAATAAACACGTAAAAAGTGTATATTTATCTGTTTTATTTAATGATGACTTGTATGATAACCTTTTCTACATTGATACCCATTTACCAGTCATTGTATTTGAAAAACATTTTGGAGTGACTTCAAAAGATATGATGTTGCTGGGAAAGTCAACATTTGTATAGTCAGAGTTATTTGTGGTACAGGGTAATACATGGTAATTAAAAGAGCTTATCACTCTTCACTTCAGATCTAGGTATTATTAATTATTTCTTTTCTCAGAGTTCCCCTGTCTTCTGTGTAAGACATTCCCATTTCATTGCTGCTAAAAAATCATTATTGAAGATAGAATAGGTGTTTGATAAGTTTGGTTTTCCCATTAACCCTTAGGAAGTAGTTAAATTTCTTCAGACATGTTTGTTTTACCAATGGGAAGTTTATATAATTGACTAAGCTCCTAATGTGATGTAATTATTAGCAAACTCACATTCATTGGGTATATATTACCTTTGTTTAAAGCTCCTTTTATCCAGTATTTTATTTATCCTCACTGTAACTCTTTTTTAGATTACAAGAGCTACCATATTGTAATATATAAATTATTTTGGATAATATAAATCTACACTTACTTAGAGCAAACCCTTTTTTAAAACTGCCTCCAAATTCATTATGATGACTAGTAAGGATGTTTCCTCATGCTGTTAAGGAATTGTCTGTATCTCAAGATTACAACGTTCATGTCCCACATGTGTGATTCTCAAGACAGATGTCATTTTAATTGAGTTTTTGTTTTTAAAAAAAATCAATACGTTAATCCATGAAACAAGATAAATATCTAAATAATTTGATTCATGTACTAAATTTTCATGTAATACAATATACAGTGCAGTCTGTAAATGCTACCACTTTTTCAGAGTTTCAAATCTTTTACTGAAACACCTCATCCCAATATCTGAGTTTTACTTTATATTTTAACAAAAATAAGCAAAATCAAGCTTCTCTACACTCTAGTTTTCATTGTATTATATTATGTATTCTTTATCTGTTTTTTAAAAACCCATTTATTTAATTCTTTATTTATATTTTTGGGGTTTCTTTTGTGACAGAGTTTCTCTGTATAGTTTTGTTGACTAGGCTGGCCTCGAATCCACAGAGATCCACTTGCCTCTGCCTCCAAAGTGCTGGGGTTAAAGGCTTGTGTCACAACTGCCTAGCTCATATTTTTATTTTTAAAGTGACTACAGGCTAGATGTGTAACATTGCTTAAATTATATTTCACTTTTAAGTGGTAGGAATGGGGAAAACATACTATTGTGCATTTTTATTAGATTCTTGAGAACCTTGCCAAATAAAAAGCAATAAAAATATTTCATACAAAGACACTCATCTATAAAACTGTATATTTTTTCAAAGTAAAACTAAATGATAGTTAAGGTCCAAAAAACATTGACAAAATAGACTTCTTAATAAATCTAAATAAGAAATAAAAAAGCAAGCCTGACTTATGCTTCTAGTACTCAGAATATGAGAACTACTTCAGTGAAATCCAGTTTCAAAAAAGAAAGAAAGGAAGGAAGGAAGGAAGGAAGGAAGGAAGGAAGGAAGGAAGGAAGGAAGGGGAAGAATTTGCTTTGGGTAAGTGTTACGGCAGGTTTCCCCGCCGGCCTCCCAGTCCTGCTGCCACGTGGGCCCTCTGGGCCCTCTGCCGCGCCAGCCCCAAATAACACTCAGAGACTCTGTATTTGATACAATCTTGTTGGCCAGTTACCATTATTGTTTATGGGCTAGCTCTGCCTTAAATATTAACCCATTTCTACTTATCTAAGTATTTCCACGTGGTCGTCTTATCGGGGAGCCGCGCGGCAGGCGTCCTGCTCCTTCCCGGGCTACATCTCGACTCCACCTACTACTTCCTCTTCCTCCTCCTAGTCTCCTAGCCCCACCTATCTAGTTTTCTATTGGCCACAGGGCTTTATTAACAGTATGAGAAACATATATACAGAATAACATCTCCCATCAGGTAAGGAAGAAGCTTCAGATTGGAGGTATCAGAATGTGAAGATAGTAACAGGGATACTCTGTCCTTCCTCAATTATGTAAGAAGTGAGACCACATCACAAAGGCAATAAAGAGAAGCACTGAATCATGAGAAGGGTGGTGATTGTGAGGTCCTGGTGATCATAAGGACCCACACTATCCTGTCTTACTCTGACCTGCACTGAGCTGACAACTGAACCCCAAGTCCTCCTGGCTGCCTCAATTTTTGTTTCATAGCATGACCAGTCATTGGTGTTTCTGAGGCTGTGTCACTTATATGCATTTGTCATGGCTTCCTTCTTAGACCAGTATGAAAAGTCCCACTTCATCTCACTTGGTGACTTATTCCTGATATGACCACTGTCACATCTCAGTTCAGAATATTAGCATTTGCTTACTATAGGTCTTTCTATCTATTTCCATCTTCTTGTGTCAGTAGGTTTGGAACTGTCTCACAAAATCATTACAGAAATAGATTTTTAAAATCTAGTATGATAGGTTTTTTGGGGGATGTTTTTTTGACTTTTTATAGTGGGTTTAAAGCTATTGTGATTTATGATGTTCTTGGAAATGTTTCTCCTATTTATCATAATTCTATTTGTTCCCCTTTTCCATATATTTAATTTTACTTACTAATGTCTCTTAGTTTTATTTTTCCTTTGCTAACTTGCAAATATATTATTTCTCCTTTACAATAATTACCTTAATTTAGCAGGGCTATCATAAATGTTTAAATATCTGTTGTATGTCACTCAATCTCTCTAATATACCATAGGGGGAAAACAGGTTTGGCGGGTTTTTCTTTTCCTCTGTCCCTTTGTGGCCTTTATGTCTCTCCCCCTTTTGACCCTTGCCGGTATTAGTTTGAACTCTGTATATAGGTTGTTGTATTTTTAAGATTATATGAATTATATTAGATATAATTTTATTTAGATTCGATATATTTTATTGCTCTTGTTTGCTCTCTATCTCTTATCCCATTTTGTCCTCTCTAAGTTCTTATTGATGTCTTATATTGCCTAGCAATCCTTTCAGAGAGTACCTTAAAATAATAAACTTCAAAGTTCCTTGCAATTCTAAAAATATATTTCTGCCTGTCACTTGGATAATAGTTTGGCTGGGTGAAGATTTCTAACTTCAAAGTTCTCTTTCGTTAGCACAAGGACACTTTTTCACTGCCTTGGCTCCTGGGTGGCTCACGGGACATTTAATGTAACCCTGATTGTTATTCTTTAAATCCCTTCATTCTTTAAATTCTGACCACTTTTAAATTTTATTCTTATTCTAGATATTAACAAATTTCATGACAATGCATCTAGGAATGTGGTGTGTGTGTGTGTGTGTGTGTGTGTGTGTGTGTGTGTGTGTTTCTTTCCTGTTTAATCTACCCTGTAGCCAAGATTGTATTCAGTTCTGAAGAATCCCTCCATGTTTCCGTAAATGCTTTCTTTCTTTCAATTTATTTCTTTGTTCAATAAGTACTGTTGAACCAATTTTAGAACTTCCTAGACATTTACATATTGTCATACTTTTCCTTCTTTCTGTGTTGTTCTTATCTAAATACCAAGCACAGGTCTGAGGTACCTACTTTCAATCAGCTTTCATCTACTTTTGATTTTTTTTCAAGGACTGCTTGTAGCTTCTGGTTCATTAGAAGTAATATGTTTACATCAGTTGCCTTCAGGAAATATTTTCCACTCTTCCTAGGAATTGGGGGTAAAGGCTACACATCAAGAATATGAGCAGTGTAAACAGAGTTCAATTTACTAAATTAAATTTGCTTTTGATTATTGTAATGTAATAGCACTCATCAGCTGTGACAGTTCAAGATCAAAGCTGAATATGGCACAGCAGGTAAAAAAAAAAAAAAATGACCTTGAGGGGCTAATGAGTCTAAAACGTGTAATTGTGGTGTCTGAGGACCTGACTACCATGGGAGTTAAGAGCAGACTAAGAAAGGGTGCAAAGAAAGGGCTTTGTGGTCCCAAGTCATCATGGACCACAATGATTGAAAGCGTGTTAACACATGAACCTGAAAGACATAATCAAGTCTGTGGCTTATCAGAAGGAAAAGCCCTAATACTGAGGCACTCAGGGATTATTTGATCTGTAGGGGTTGTCCATATAAAGTGAGACGATTAAAGAATTCTAATCCTTGCACATCTGAATAATGATGCCTGTGGAAACTGATAACATTTATGACAAAATGACAAATAATTGTAGTCACTTGAACATTGCTCTTTATGAAAGTTCTCATTTAGAAGTTGTGCTATTACAAATTTCAAATGTAACGTGAACAACCAGTTCAAATATAACTTGAAAACCAGTGTGTGTTTTATACGAGTCTTAAAAATCTCTGGAACAAACAGCTTGCCCAAGGGGTGTTTTCCTGCCCAGTGATTACAGGCCCATTTGTACTGACCCTTAAACAAAGAGACAATTGTTTGCCCTTAATATGATCAGGACTCCATGGAACCAGTTATCAATTAGGCAGTTCAAGACATCAGATCTCCTCCCTGAGATGGAAATATGGGTCAGATTGTCATCCCCCCATCAGTGCTGGAGTCCTGCATCTCCTTACTCTGATTTTATATGCCAAAGAATATGAGGGAAGGGTCCAGCTGTAACACCTTTGATGTCTAATTGGCATCTTAACGTCTTTGTTTGTCTATTTTCGATTTCTGGAAGGGCTGACTGACGAAGGAAGAAATTGATTCTGTTGCTGGTTCTGGTTTATGAGTAGTTGTATTACAAGATGTACACAAGGAAGTCATACCAATAGGGAAATAAGTAGCGGCCTTTGCTAAAATGAAGCTGCTGGTCATTTGCAGACAAAGCACAGCTAATGGCCTACACATTTAGGATGATTAAATTGCATGGAGAAAAATATCTATGAAATCATAGCTGTGTGCTGCCAGTGACTCAATTAGCTTTTCAAAATGACTCGATTAAGGCAGGCAAGGCAATGTAGTAACATCCCATGCAAGTATTAAATACTTCACAATGCACCTTTCCTTTACTCTAGACTATTGGCCAAGCCTAATGTTGTATTTTGCTTTTATAGCTTGAGTATCACTCATATAAAGACAGGGTTTTTCTTTTCTTTCTTTTTTTTGAAAAGCTATTCAGCTTGCAAGTATAATCTTCACATCAACATGGATTTAAAAAAAATAAAATAAAAAGAATCCTTGGTTAAATAAGAGATAGAAATAATGTAAGCAAAACAATTATCCATGGTGTCTGCAACTTAAAATAAAGAAAGGACTATTTCCATAATTTTATTTTTAAAAAAATCAACTGAAGCAGTCATTTTAATTTTCCTTGAGCTTAAATGCATAGTGTGAGTTCTCGTTAAAGAAACTGAAAACACAAATGGAATTAGGGTATGTATTTTTGTGTCGCATATATTGTATAGAGACTAGGGACGATAAGGTTTCTAGTTCCGTAGTTTTTCTGGCACTGAGAACTTTTGTGCGAAGGTAACCTCTTCAAGTGGACAGTAGTAACAGATCCCTGTTATCATAAACTCAGAAGGCTGAGGCAGGAGGATGGCAGGCTAAAGGCTGTGCAGACTACATAGCAGAGTCTCCTCTTGTCTGAGAACAGGGGCAGGATGGGGACTGGAAGGAAGAAAGAACAGCCCAATCATCTGGAATATAGGTCCCTGCCCGGGCTGAGCATGTGCTTCCTTCTGTCTCCACAGAGCATCTGCACGACCACCACTGCGTTCTTGCATTTCTTCTTCCTGGCCTCGTTCTGTTGGGTTTTGACAGAAGCTTGGCAGTCATACATGGCTGTAACTGGAAAAATCAGGACACGGCTTATACGGAAACGCTTTCTGTGCCTTGGATGGGGTAAGCATATTTATATAATATACTTGTCCTGCTTTGCTGATATGACACTGAGAATAACATCATAAAATAGTAAAAACAAAAACGTGGCTGTACCCAGCTTACTAACGTGTCTAACTTGGAACATGGAGTGGAAATACAAGAGAGAAGCCATTTTGTAAACATCCACGGGGTCATTTGGAATTTTATAAGGGAATAATTACCAAAGGTTTTAGCTAGTAAATTAATACTTAATTACCTATATGATATAACCTGAGACCTGAGCTACCTAAACTTAGAAAGAAAATGCGTGATATTTTCTGAAAATGCAAAATGCTTTGAATTGTTTGGGCACCCAAATCATGTTGTTCAAGGACATATATAGCACACCCTAAGAAACCTCTACGTGTTCTATTCCAGAAAATCTCCAGACTGTTAGAGAATGAAGCTCAGGAGAGGAGGAGGGGGCCATCAGTGAGGCAAGGAAACTTCACATGTAGTTAATGAGTTCCTCAAAAGTAGATATGTAGAATTGCTGCAAACGAGGAATTAATGAATTCATTGCTCATCATGATTGGGGATCATATCCAGTTGTTGCATGGCATAGACGTCTCAATAATTTGTGCTTTCATGGGACTAGTTTGAATGAAAGCGTATTTAATTTTTTAAAAGCTAGTTTTAGAAAAAGCACAGGAATTTTTTCATGTTTATCTTTGAGTTTTAAAACCCTCATACTAAAATAACTGTACGTAAGTACACACATAGACACACATGTACACATACATACAAGCATGTACATTTGCACACATATGCACACATACTACTACTACTACTACTACTACTACTACTACTACTACTACTACTACATCAGATGGTGAGAAAAGGATGGTAAAAGGAACATGGAAAATTAGTGGCTGGTAAACTTACTACAAGACCAGAATAATTCATCCTGAAACATGGGATCAAAACCACCTAAAGATTATCTACCAGCATTCAGCAGGGGTGTATCCATATTTAGTTGATGTATTAGGACTCTTTGTAGAAGCAAATGGAAAATTGAATACGTTCTACTTAGAGTTTTGTAAGATTTTTTTGTCTAGATTCCATGACAAAGATCTTTTAAAACGATGGCAGTATTGAACCAAGGAATGTTTTTGTTGTGAATTAGGACCATAGATCGAAGGAAGAAAGTGCAAGTACAGGAAGCTATTTCTTAAAGAATGATTTCCTTGCCAGTAACCAATAGCTACCTAATTTAATATTGCTACTAAAAATCTTGAAGAAAGGGTTTGCAGTTCATCTCTAAAGTTATACGTAATATAACATTGTCTGAGTGGCAGAGAATTGTATAGAATTTTGATGGAGAGAAGCACACCACAATCAATTTAGAAAACAAAGGAAATAAAGAAAAATAAAGACTACTAATTCCTTAGGTATTTTTTAGGGTATACATTTGTTTCTTTCTAATGAATTCCATCCATTAAACCAAAATATTCAGTCAACAGATAACAGACAGGATATGGGTTGGGGAAAGGGAAGAGACAAAGAGGTGCATACACATAATTTATATTATGAACGTGTAGCTCTCAGTATTTATTTAAAACGTGGTGACTTCCCTTGGCATGTTCTCCATAGTGTGTGTCTTTAAAGCTGGTGGGTGTAATATATATTATGAGTAGAGTGAACTCCCAGGGGAAAGAAAATATCAAGAAGATGAGAAAGGGATACAATAAGAGGATGATTAACTGGGGGGGTTTTACTTTAGTTGAAAAAGTCATCATGTTCTTAGAAATGCTTGATGATGGGAGATGTTGTTCTGTAAATATATTTCTCATACTGGTTAATGAATAAAGCACTGTTGGGCCAATGGGAAAGCAAGATAGGCGGGGCTAGGAGATAAGGAGGGAAGAGGAAGTATGAAGGAGGAGTCAACATGGAGAGTGTGGAGAAAGCAAGATGCTGGCCCGCCACTCTCCGATGAGATGACCACGTAGAAATACTTAGATACATAGAAATGGGTTAATCATTAAGACAGAGCTAGCCCATAAACAATGATAGTAACTGGCCAACAAGATTGTATCAAATACAGAGTCTCAGCGTCTTATTTGGGGCTAGCGCGGTGGTGGGGCCAGGCGGCCAGCAGGGATGAACAAAAAGTGCAACCAGACAGGCTGGCGGAAAACATACACGCTACAGGGGGGTTTCACTTTGGTTGAAAAATCAAACATGTTCTTAGAAATGCTTCATGTCCAACTATGTTTATGTATGCAGTAAAGGAAGCCTTAAGGTCTGAATTGGTTTAAATTTTTAGGTAATTGAGTTCTCCAGTCCTACATCCTTACTGTTATAAGTAAATTGAAAACGAAAGTGTTAAGTGAAAAATTATTTTGGGGGTCTTATTATAGGTTGAACTTGATATGGATCAATATGTGGTCTGCTGAACATTCCACTCTTACAACAGGCCATCGCACCTGGCTGTCCAGTTTTCTGCCTTTCTTGTTTTTATAACTATCAATTTCCTTTATAACAGTGCAAACCCCTAGGGGAAAAATAACTTGAAAGAAATATTAAATCTGTGTTATTACTTCTCTTTAAAACCATGTCAAATGCAGTGGTAACCTAGCAACACCAGGGGAATGCACTAAGTTAAGAATCTCATAGTTTTGCACTTGAAAGTTTGGGATATAAACATCCCTTATGAGGTGACTCTTACAACAGTAGTTGCTGTAATCCGAGTATCTGGAGTTGATCCAGGCTTGTCCTGGGCAAGTGGCTGTGGTTGAATATGAAGTGTCACCTTGTTTTTTTGCAGGACTGCCAGCTTTAGTAGTAGCCACGTCTGTAGGCTTCACCAGGACGAAAGGATATGGCACGGATCACTAGTAAGTCCATCTATAATGCTAGCCATGATAAGCAAGGAAGTTACCACACAGGTTTTATTTGTCTTGCCTCCTGATTGATTGTTCTTGTCGCTGAGTTAGTAACCATGCTAGAAAGTGGCTTATATGCACAAAAGTAAAGAAAGTAATGCAGCTATTAAGAATCCAATCCTGATTTCTATTTCCATGCTTCCCAAGACCAGTATATTTTCTTTTAAGATACATCAATATGTGCTGCACATGTAAAAACTGAAATATGCTCTGTTAGAACCAGTAAAATTTTGTTGTTATTTTCCTGTTATGTTTTAGGATGTAACCCTTCCCTCATCTTCAAATATCATTGATGTTTATGTCTACCATCATTAGCTATTATTAATTCCAGTTTCGTTGCTGTTTTATGTATACACTACAACTGATTAGTCAGGAGCCAGATTCCATATTAGAAGATGCCTAGGCTATGAAAAAGAATTAGAAAGAGGTGTGATGGCCCATTTTATGCCTGTGATGCTCACAAAGCCCATGAAGCAATTTGTAATAAAGATTAACTTTAATATTTATAATTTGAAGCAATACACTTTCATAGTTTACTATTCTTGTTTTCATATTGAGGATGTCATTGAGAAATGGAGACTGTGCACATTATTTAATAAATACAAGTTACAACATGACGTTCTGTAAATTTTTCCCAGGTTTGAGTTATGAATTATTGATAATTAAGCCACATGTTGTGTTCACAAAATTAAAAGTATATAAAAGGACATCACTTCACCTGCCCATCCCAAAGACTTCTTCTTAGAACTGGAAAAGCTCCTACTTTTGGAGCTCTTGAATTTTTTTAATGCAATCAATGTCACTGAACAAAAATGATAAGTGTTTCTTTAAGGAGTATTATTTACTATAGCACAATTGCTTTTAGTTATTACTTTTTCTATTAAAATAGCTATTTTAGTGTAAACCAAGGGTTTATAAAACACCTTATTAGTATTTATGATTCACACTTTCTAAAGTTCAAAGGCATGAGAAGCATGTGTTATCTTTAAACAAATATGCATATGTTTGTAAATGTCTACACTAATGTTTCTGTATGTGTATATATATATATATATTAGATAAAAATTTGAATTAAGGTATCACTTAGAGAGTCACACTTATGCTCTTAAATATATCGTTTTCTGTGAGGTTTAGCAAACACATACACAATGGAACGATGCCCTCAATAATTATAGAGCAGATCATTTAGGAAGACACAGATACAGCCCCTTACACTTTTCTCATCATTCTCCTGAACTGTGGGCATCCGGATGCTCCATCTGCACACACCAAGTGTTGTGCCCTCTGGCCTCTTCATTTCCTTTGGATTCAGGGAATGAACAGTTTTACCCAAAAGAATTCCATAGCTCCACCCATGCAAACCTACATCCCTTGGTGAAGCTAGTCTAGGAAACAAACACAGCTGCACACATTCTAATTCACAACATTGTTTCAGTGAATGTTCTTGATAGTCTGGGAAACCGAACATGCAAATATGAGTTATCCATTTTCTGCATGCATTGATAGCCTTTAAATCACTTTCTCCAGTACCTCAATGGCCTCAAGGAAGACTTTCTAAACATAGTGTTACTCTTTTAAAGTCAATCTGAAAGTGTCAGCTAGGGGGGGTAAAGCAGCATTTGTTGCAATCTCTTTGCAATGAAAACAAAGGTAGAAATTGCAATATACAATTAACTTGCCTAAAATATTTCTACTGCCTCAAGGTAAAACCCAGTAGTGAGGGATTTGTAGTGTTTCTTTCTCATGAATTGCTCTGATTCTCACTTATAAAGCTTATAAAGGCTTTTAAAGCTTAAAGTTACAAACCTTTGAAATGTGCTAACACTGCAAGGTCAAATTCTAGCCAATGCTCTTTGCATCACAATTCAGCGGCCTGATGCTTATCACTGATTTTTGTTAGTTTTATCTAATCCTATTTTTAGCTGCTGGCTGTCACTTGAAGGAGGACTGCTCTACGCTTTCGTTGGACCTGCTGCAGCCGTTGTCCTGGTAAACCCTGAAATTCACTTACTTGATTGCTTAGCAAAAAAGAAAGATAGCAGTGATTCACTTAAAGAGGCAATTTTGATAAAGTGTTTGGTGGGTAGAAAGTGTAAAGTCCAACTGCTTGTTACTTTAATTTTTAATATCAATTGCTTTCTATCTTATATTACTCTAAGATTTTCATATTTAAGTACTAAAGATTATTAAACTTGAAAAAGTGGAATAGTTCTTACTATGATTTCAGATATATGAAAACACTCAAGTGAACTTCAATAAATTCCTGCTCTCTAATATATAAAATTCTAATCTTTATTATCATTGAACCTCTATATTATCCTGTGTAATGTATTTACATATGAATGGGGAGATTTATTCAAGACTGACACTCTCAAATGTCTTTGCCTATCTATCATTTATCCATTTATATATATGTATACATACATACATACATACATACATACATACATACATACATGCATGCATACATGTTCCTTTCACAAACACAAGGATACATTTTAGAATGCATATGTCAATGTTCCACAGTCAGCCTGTGTATTCTGATATGTTCAATAACAACCCTCCCTCTGCCCACCATATCTCCAGACATTTTGATATTCCCTGTGGGTCAGTATTACTTAAGTTCAAAACCATCAATAGATGTTAAGTACAAAATTATAACTGCAAAATTTTCTACCATCTTTCCATTGTTTCTCTCTCTCCCTCCCTACTCTTCTCCCCCCGACTTCACTCTTATTATACTCACTCATCATTCTGAAGAAAATTAAGGAGGAAAGAAATGATATATTAAATACAAAGATTCATATCACTGTACAATTAGGCTATCAGTTGGATAATTACCCTTCTGTTCTTTGAATGGTTCATTCAATAACTTGGAAGCTGGAAATGTCTTTCTTTATTACTCTATTTGAGGCTTTTTCCTTTAATGATTGTTCATTCTTTTAAGCTGTAACAGAGAACAAAAACTGCCATGACTCACAAGAAAGAAAGAAAATGAAACCACCTCACTGAAGACATGAGTGTTACAAAGAACATAGGGAAATTGAAACTGTTGGGACCACTTTTGTCTGGTGCATTGGATTAATATTAAATCAATAGAGTTATTTTACTAAGCTGCTAGGTTAACATACATATAGCCCTAAGATGAAGAAATAGTTTGTACATAATTGAAACACCAGTATAACGTCTCTCTACTGGTCATAAATTACCTCATGTTTAAGTTGTGAATTGATAGAATCCATAGAACTTATGTTTTCTCTTAGTTAAAAAAAAAAAGGAAGTACAAAATGCATTCTCTTGATGAGTGATATATTGCACACACACTGAGTAGCATCTTAATAGACATGCTAGCAAGTGAACAAATTTCAGCCTTCTGCTAACAGAGGAGGAACAGTCTGTTGTCCACTGATGATAGAGGGTAAATGGCTAAGGTGAAAAGAAGACTCTGATTTTCTTGGTTTTCATATTGGGATTGGGATTCATCATCACCACCTTCTCCCAGTGTGCCTTACATTTTACTTGAACATTTTCTTGCTGATTTCATTTCATTCATATTATCCAAAAGGCCATGGAAGAGAGAGCAAGGAAAGAATTGATAAGAAATGATCAAGAGAGTGTTCTTAGGAATTCAAGCACGTGTCCATTGAATAGGCTTTCTCTTCCTAGAAAATGGGGTACATCAGAAAATCCCAACCCTGGGAGAGAGCAGCCACACAGTTGCTTTTGAGTATTTAGTCATTCCTTCTTCCCTGCTGGGGTCAGTGGGAAATCCTCAGTACCTTTGCCTCCCTGGCTCAGCTCAGCCCCAGCCCCTTGCTGGGAGACTTATAATGCTTTTGTTTTTAAGGATAGAATAAAACTCACTCAGCCCATTGTTTTATTCAAAGCTTCCTTAGAAAGAATAATACCAGGTTGATGGGGGAGGGGTGTCTTTTAAGAGGTAGGCAATTAAAGGTTAATTTCGCCATGTTAAACTGCAAAGCATGGAAATTGTGTTTGGTGGACTTTAAGTGTTAGCCGCAGGCACCACTGTTCATCTGCTCATTACTCCTCTAGGAAGTTGTTCACATCACTCTAGAGAATCATGCTCTCCATGGGGGGCTAAGACTTGTTTGCTGGAGAAACAGGGACCTGATCCCCTTCAGAATCATTGAAAGGTCAACTTTGTTTCTATTTGACAGGTCAACATGGTGATTGGCATTTTGGTATTTAATAAACTTGTTTCCAGAGATGGAATCCTAGATAAAAAGCTCAAACACAGAGCCGGGTAAGCTGCCATTGGTGGATTTTGAAGGTTCTTTACAAGTCAATCCCAAAGTCGAGGTCCCGATTGTCACTTATGTGCGGCTGTGCCCTGAACTCTTGATGTACTAGTGTGTCAGGTAGATTCTGTCATTTAAGGTTTCTGTGATGTAATATGATATTAAATAGAAGTAATAAATCAGACCATTAAGAAGATATGGTGTGCACATTGCTTGCCCATCTATTAAGATCAAACACTAACATCTAGACTGAAAATAGTTGTCCTGAGGTAAGGGATTTCAAAACCCGAAAAACTTTTGCTCACAACTGGGACAAGTAAAACTAAATCGAAGAAAATAGTGGTTTGTTTGTTTGTTCCTCTATAGCTAATTATTCTCATCATATATTTTTACATTCAAAATATAATTTGACAGAACAGTTATTGGTAATTTGCATTTGCACACCTTAGCCATTTACAAAATCTATAAAAGCAGCTACTCCATTTTTACTGCTATTAGAATATCAACAAACAATTCCTAAGTATATTTGTAGACACATTTTAGGTTACCACAATACCACACTCTAAGTATTTGTAGAAATAGGGATATATTAAAGCCCTTGATATCCTCATAGGTTTTTTCTTGCCAAAAAAATTACAGCTTTCGCCTTTCTTGAAAAAAAATTACCTTCATTCAAAACATATTCCTATAATTGATCTTTTTAGAAATATTTTATGATACTTTTAATGGTTATAATATGTGATCACTTACTGGTGATGAATTAAGGATCTTTCTGTTTTATAATTAATGTGATAATTATAAAGTAAGATAACTCAGGTAGTTATTTTCTGTAGTAAAAGACCAAATTTAAAAATGTTCAATAAAAAAATAATTCAATATTGTTCCCATAAAACAATGATGTTATAAAGTATGGGTCCGTCCTGACACAGGGGCACTTTTTAAATTACATACTTTTTTTCATTACAGATTATTTTCTAACCTTTCCTGAACTTGCTGCCAACACTGAGTTTTCTATTTCATTTGACATGAGCTTTTCACAGTCACCCTTGTCAGCTTGCCAAATGTGGCTGTACTAGAGTAGCCATTTCTTCTGTTGATCAGACTGTTCTGCATAGAAAGTGTAGGCTCTGATACTAGTGACATCAACATTTTCTAAAGGAGGTATCTGAAGTCAAAACTCTGCAGTCACATGTCTTCAGGCATGTTACTTCATCTTTCTGAAGCCCTGTCTCTTCATCCACTAAATAGGAAAATTGCTTTCACTTCATTAAATACATGAAGTAATGCACACAGTGTTTTCTAAAGAACATCAGAAAATGGCAAGCCTTACTCAACAAACAGTGGATCTTGTGATGAATGAAATCACATGGTCAACAAAGGTCCCTAACTATGACCTCATCATTCAAGATGCTGGGGTCAGAAAGGGAGATGAGCTCATTAAAATACTGATGATTCCTCAAATTCATGGCCAGTGTTTCTTTTCACACTTCAACATTTTGTGCATCATGTCAAGTTTGATTCACATTGCTCTAGACTTAAATACCACTGCTGAAGTATAAATTTAATATGTAAAATGGCAATGGTAAATATAATAGAAAATCTTTAATTCTAAAAGCATTCTTAGAATCCACATGGATTTCACTAGCAAATCCAACTTAGTGTCTTCCAGTTCATGTGGGGACTTCTACAGAGATGCTAGAGTCTTTTTACATGTAGAATTCTGATCATTGTCCCGAGCATAGGAGAGCTAACAATGTAACGACCAAGTTGAAACATTTGAGGAATAGAAATTCTAAGGTAAAACTGAGTATATATAGATTCCAATTTGTTCTCTAATCTGAAGTGTGAGTAATGGAAACTTACAAAAAATACTATGAATGTGTGAAGTTATTTTTAGTCCTCAGAGAAGCAGTGTTGAGAGTTATAAAGACTTCAAAAAGGAGCTTAATCTGATGTATCGAGAAAGCATTGAGGGTGGTTGATGCTGACTGGCTTAATAACTGATTTCACTAATTGTAAAGTTGACTATTTCAGGTTGGTTGAATATATACATATAAATATATCTATAAATACATATATAGAGGAGCATATTTCATAAAAGTAGATTATATTATTTACAGTAGGATATAGGCCCTAGTTATTCATTCTTCCATTTTTTTCTATTGCTGCATTTGTTGCTCTTTTTATACTTTATAATCATTTATTATAACTATTCAAGCATATCTTTTGTCCTCAATAAATATTTATAAAGGAATGAATGAATAAATGTTTAATAAATAACAAAAAATCTTGAAAATCTATGTAACATCTTAACTATATTAAAAGTTTTCTAATACATAAAACATGTTTACCAAGGGTGTGTTATTGAAAATAACACTATATCTTATATAAGATGATGAGCTGAAATATCTAACAGCAATATAAATTATAATGTATCTTTTTGGAATACCTTAAAACAAAAATTATATTTTCTCAGTTTTTTTTACAATAGTTTTCTTGTATGCTGTATTAAACTGCTCTGTCACATCTACTTGAAATCAAGAAAGTTATCTCAGCAAACCCTTTATTGCGTGAACTCTCTTCAAGTAGAGGAGAGAACACTTTCCAGGGAATCTGTTAGATATTAACAATAAAATCATCAACTAATTTTTCCTAAAAATAACAGAAAGAGTTGAGAGGGGAAAGAGAGCAGTGGACTCCAAGTCTTGAGGTAATAATAGAGCAGACAGAACAACCTGGGGAGACTGAGGCAGTAGCCCACATCTTGTGTCCTGATGATGATCTAATTATTCAGACAATACAGACAAGTCAACTTTGTGTTTTATCTGCGCTCAGACTTAATCATTTTATAAGTGCATACTTTTCTTGATAATGAAAAACTTTCATTATACATTTTAACAACTCAATTTAGAAACTAGTATATGTTTTTCACCTTTCATTAATTTATGTACAGATCACATAAACTATGGGGGAAAAGTCTGGCTGTTTTACTCTATTCCATTCCCATCGATTGTATGCCATAGCTGCCCAACTGTATTGCTATAAGGAAAGTATGCGTAGGCCTTTTAGCCCACCACAAATAGTAAATAAAGAGAAATAGGTACTTTAAACCCTACTTAAAATTTGTCAGAAAGTTCCATACTTATATTAGGTTTTGAGATTAAGACACTTGTGTCTTGGCTGCTTACATTATTATTATTATTATTATTATTATTATTATTATTATTATTATTATTATTATGATGATGATGATGTAATCTTTGGTTGTTCAATCTTGTCTCAGAGCCCAGGGGATGTTACCTGTAAATTGAGAAATAACTAATATCAAACGACCAATCTTTTGTGATAAAAGAAACAGTAAATGATGAACCTTTGCCTTTTTAAATCAATAATGCTTTGAAGCTGAGCAAGAAAGATGCTGGGGTGTATGTGTAGGGCAGTTATGCTCATTTCTGCTTGTTTGTCACAATCATCTACAAGGCCTAAAATTGTTATGTGTCTGGGTCCCCTGAATTAGAGTGTTTGGAGATGAGATAAGACAGATCTATGTAGCCATGAAAAAAACGAAACCAGGTACTACTCTGGGAACAAGACTTGACAAGCTCATAGGACTATTCATAGAGTCAACTACACAACCGACTACAAGTTTGTACATGTGTAGTTGTGACAAAGACCCTGCTTGGTTGGATCAATAAAGTGAGTCTGCACCTAAGTGCAAACCCTTGTTTTGTTTTGTTTTCCTAATGAGATCTGCTGACCGATCTGTGATAGATTTCAGGTTTTATTACGCTATCTGAACACTATAAGTGAGTGTACTCACTTAAAAGAGATCAAGTATTCTCTCTTCCACCCCTTATTATATATAATGATAATTTAAAAATTTATAGGGCATACACATAGTAGATATAAACACCACATAAGAATGGAGTGCAGATGTATGTCACAAGAAAGGGTTGAATTTTAATTCAGGGGAGGCTTATGTGCTAATAGACACAATGTTTTAGGGAACAATTCTGCAAGGGAAGTGCATGTAAAGATTTTCTGTGTAGCCTTATTTTGCTTCCATAAAGTAACAGATGAGTTATAGATAATTTGAATCTGAATTTACCTATCTTGGGTCAACATAGATGGTTAAATGTTGTATGTTTGAATCTCTTGCTTGAACTTACTGTGATAAATATGTTATATGTGAAAAATGGGTGCCCTTTTATTATTATATAGTATTTCATTCTATCAACCCATGTATTCAGATCACTATAATTTGAACAAATATTGATGGTGTAAAAAGTTTCAAAATAAGAACCTGTATAGTTTGAAACTGTATCTGTCACATTTGAAGACAGTATACATATTTCCTGCCATAATGTTAATATTTTTGGTGGTCTTCCTAATATTTGAAACTCCTTCACATGTCAATGGAAATCTTTGAAGCTAGGAGTCCTCACATGTTTGCTTATCATGGATCTGAATAAAGGGTTATTACTGTATGTCTATGCAACCACATATATGTATTTTACTCAATGTGTTAGCCAATTGTATTTTATAGACACAAGGCCATCTGTAATGTAAGTGATGGAAATATACTTTGCATGCTACAAAGGCCCATAGTGTTAACAGGTGAATACTGCAGAGATGATACATGGTATAATTGCATTTATAAAATGATCTAGAATGCTCATCGTTGATAAATATACTTTTTCTGCATGAAATAGTATTTTAAAACTAACTTGCAGCTGCAACTTTTTTGGTGACCATTCAATATTTTTGTTCTTTTTGTGGGTGTTCTGTTTGTTTGCAGTCAGATGAGTGAGCCTCATAGCGGTTTGACGCTCAAATGTGCCAAGTGTGGAGTAGTTTCTACAACAGCTTTGTCAGCCACCACCGCCAGTAATGCCATGTTAGTCCCAATCATTTACATCTTCTTGTTGTAAATTTTACATGTGCATGTGAGAAAATGCTATGACAGAAAAAAGAAATTGTGTTTGCTAATACTTGAGTATTTTTAATTGGCAACTACCTTTATAACAATTGTGGGGTAGTCTTTAAAAGATGTCAATTTCTCAAGTGTTATCTGCTTTGTGGTTTCCAAGTTAATGGCCTTGGTGCCACACACAAGAATGCTTTTTTGGGGGATAGTGAATGGGGGTGTGGTTATGGCCTGCAGCATGACGTGCAACTATGTGATGTTGCTATCTTATCTCCTCCAACAGGGCCTCACTTTGGAGCTCCTGTGTGGTGCTGCCCCTGCTGGCTCTGACATGGATGTCTGCAGTCCTGGCCATGACAGATAAACGCTCTATATTGTTTCAAATCCTTTTTGCTGTGTTTGATTCATTACAAGGCTTCGTGATAGTCATGGTCCATTGCATTCTTCGGAGAGAGGTGAGAGACAGAATTCTTTTGTGAAAAAGATAAGCAGAAATGGGAAAGTGCATCTTAATTAACCAGTATGATCTTTGATTGTAATCTTGGTCTTCAGAGTTAGTTGATCTTCTCCACTGGCTGTTGCTTAAGAGTCAAAGCCAAAGAGAAGCATTAAGGCAGACTGCATGAGGCTCTGACACTCAGAAAGAGACAGACTGAAATGCATAGCTTTGTACCAGGGGAACACATCCAGAGGTGCCAAGAACCAGGAAGAACCAACTCAAGCCAGATGGAGTGAGCTAGGTGTGCTGGAGAAACCAGAGGGAGAAAGGGTGAGGTGGGCATGTCTTAAATGGCACTGTTCGTAGACATCATCCCCTGCTATTTCTTACCTGTTTCCCAAGCTAGCTACTACACATAGAATATCCTCAGTCCTATTACTATCTTACATTACATGCGAAATGCTTTTTAAAGTTACTAAAGATAAACAATCTTGATTTGAATGTTCGTGTCAACAGAACCTGCGTGTAATAAGGCATTATGGGCAGTAAATGTCCCTGAAAACTATAGCAATCGTAGCACATCTCTGGGTCCCAGTTGGAGTTTATTTTCTGCATAAGGAAGAAGAGGGCTTCTCTGGACTAGAGACACCAAGGCACCAAGCTCATCTAAGGCAGTGAGAGACTGCACATTTGTGTTGTTTAGGGATAAAATACTGTTTTCCAACTGGTGTGAAAATTATCCTGAGTGCCTACAAGCACTGACACAGTGTTTACATGGTTTATGAGTCATCTTAGTGTTTACTCTGGGGATGAGCGAGGAGTGTAGAGCATGCTGACACCATGCCATGTGACTGATTTTGAGAAGAGTCGACTGCTTAAGTCCCGCGTTAGCAAGCTTGCCTGAGTAGCCTGTTGTGCTGTGACATCACAGAGTGTGTGCACATCGGAGCACACAACCCATTGCTTTACAATGATGTGTGACGGTAACAAAAGGCCTTAACCTGATTTACAAGGTGGGAAGAACAGTATTTTTGGCTTATTTCCGGAAGGCACAGATGTCAGCAATAAACTCACAGGTGTATTCTAAGAATATTCTATGATGAGAAGCCATGAAAACAGATGAAGTGTGACTTCTTCTTCTTATAAGGGGGAGATATTTCACAAGTTCAACATCTAAAGTAGCTTACAACTGTCAAACCTTGCTCACCAACTTCTACCTAAAATATCGCTCCTAAAATCTCCCAAATACCAAATTCTTTATATAGCCAAGTAATAAATGTTAAAAAGAAATCGAATGATAATTCAGATTATATTCTTTTCCAATTATGACTATCTTCTGGATCACCTGTATTAACATTCCTCATATTTTTTAAATAAGAGAATTTTTCTAAATTTCAATTAACAATTTAAAGATGGACTATTTCAGACTTTAAACAACATGCAAGATATATCTGCATGCAATTTTCAGAAGAAATTAATTTCCCAGTTATTAAGGTATAGACAAGTACTCTACATTTAAGTATTTCTTTTCTTAAATATAGGGCATCATATAGCCTACAGTAACCTCAAACTTATGGTGTAAGTTTTATGTTGTGTAAGGAACTGAACTCGGGTCTTTATGCATGCTAGACAAGCAAGCACTCTACCCATTAAGACACACACCCAGCTTATGTCTCTTTTTTTAGATAGCATTAGGCGATCCTCAAAATAAGCAGAATTTTAAGTGACAGATCTGATGGCTTACTATCAAATTTTCACTTCTTACAGAGAGAAAAATACTTGGCAGAAGAATTCTTGATACCAATCAGAACTTTTCAGTACTTCTAATTAGACTATTAGATGTCAAAAACATGATTTAAGTGCAATTAAGTTAAATCATGAAACAAATGCTTCTACTAAATAAGAAATCTGTAAATACATGTTTTTTTCTATTAGCAAGAGCAAAAGCATTGCCATTTTCTCTGGTATTTTTCAGTGGCTAAATAAAACTGAATAACTATTACTGATAAATTCATAGTGAATTTTTATAGCATTCTTTAGTTTTAACATGAAAATGAATGTATTCTTTTTGTTTTCTTTTTCATTGAACCATACAAATACTCTATAACCTTGCTAAAAATATATATCTTTCAGTTAAGGGTGAGTGATCTTCAGAATTCCTAAGAGAAATTTTGTTATTAAAGAACTAAGATTATTTTTAATTTATAATTTTAAACATTATATGAAATGAATCATAGCAAGCTCCCTTGGAAGCAAAGCCTCTCTCTAATATATGTATTATCTGACACTGGCAGTAGGTCTGTCCCATATTGTGACTTTATCACCCTAACATTGAATATAGTGTAAGAGAAAAGAAACCACTTTCCCATGTCCTCTGTGCCTTCTCTCAGGACTGTTTCCATAAAAATATACCAAAGCAAATAGAATAATGTTTGTGAAATACTGAGTTGTGATGTGTGCTCTTAAATACTTAATTTGTAACTAATAACTGATAATCCACAGGAAACCTAGGAATACAGTTTTGTCTTTATTGCTTTTTTTCACCATTTTATTTTCCTGCTATTTTCTTCGGAATAATTTCTTTCCATTTGTATAGAATTTTTCTTTCTTAAAAATCTGCAACCAATGTAAGAAATACTTTTGATGTAGAGCCTGGGTACATATATGTTCTTATTCCCCTCTTTTTTTTCCACAGACCAACACAATTTGGTCTTTTTAGTTATTGCTGGTTTTACTCATATTGACTTGCCCAATCTTTGTGGAAGAGAATGGAATATAGCCTTGTACTACCAGGAGACTGCATTGGTGACATTTAGGCTGTCAAATGTGGAGAGAGTATTTCACGTGTGATTTTGCTTTTGATGGGCTCAGTTCCAAAAGAAAAATAATTTTGAATCTGGAAACAAGGGGGAGAGAATTGCACTGTGCTGACCCCTGGATATCTATGTGTTTGCATGGGTGTAGTATGTGTTAATGTGTCAGAGACACTGTCTGTGCTCACACACTGAGCCAAAGCAGGAATTCCTGTGTACTCTGCCATTCTCTCCCTTATCACTTTGAGAGAGACTCTCCCACTAAGCCTGAAACTCCACCTTTGGCTAAACTGGCCAATGAGCCCTAGGGATCCTCTTGACACTGTCTCCATCCACCTCCTCCCCAAGGGCTATTACAGGCTTAGCAGTAAGCTGGTTCTTTTTATTTATTGTATTTTGTTTTTTGAGACAATTTCTCTGTATAGCTTTGGAGCCTGTCCTGGAACTAGCTCTTGTAGACAAGGCTGGTCTCGAACTCACATAGATCTGCCTGCCTCTGCCTCCCAAGTGTTGGGATTAAAGGCATGCACCACCACCACCACCAGGCTATGCTGGTTGTTTCATCAGACACCGGAGATTCAAACTCAGATCCTCATGCCTGCAAGGCAAACATGCTTACCTACTGAGCCATCTACTCAACCCCCTTATTTATTAAGAAAATTGAGTATCTAAATGCCTGTTCCTGATCTCTAGACCTGTCAAACAGTATTTCAATACCATTTTTTTTCTTAACACTATAGTTGCTATTTCTACAATAACGTCCCTTTGACTTGTTATAACAAACGTTTCTAAGGGGGAGGGGGAGACAAAACCAAAAAGGAGAAAAACAGTTTTAAAATATTTAGACATCTTATTTATCACGATACGTTGCACCTTTGACTTGTTATAGCAAACGTTTCTAAGGGGGAGGGGTGAGAAGACAAAACCAAAAAGGAGAAAAACAGTTACAAAATATTCAAACATCTTATTTATCACAATACGTTGCTCATAACCTAGACACTAATATGTGTTCTAGATATCAGGTTGAATCTAGCAGAGCAAGTATAGACGTTTCCTGCATTTGTTGATTTAGAATTCATTCGGATTGAACAGATAAGAACACATACTATTTACTATTCTCCTCATTGCTATGGAAATGAAACTACACAAGAGTTAGAGTTAGGAAACCTTTAGAATAGTTCCTGTTGCTAGGAAACCACTTTCTTGGTTCCTGCATGTTCTTCTCATCTCTGTCTCTGGCTATGCCAGGCTCTAAGACAGTCTTGCAGCTTGATGTCAGAGAATATAACAAGATTGTGAAATCAAAGATTCTAAAATAAAGCCCTGCCACTAAATACGGGGGGGAGGGCTTAAAATTTAAGCTTTAAATGGATGATCTTGTTGTGTCCCTGTAAGCATCCTGTGGCTGTTTTATGATATTAGTATCAGAGCCAAGATCCTCTTCTCTCTCTCCCAAGCTTTGGCTGAAGGCAGGCTGAGCCAGATGAGGCCTCAAATATTCATCCAAATCTGTGAAGCAATTTTGCAGGAAAATCATGAAAATAAAACGTGGACTGTGTTCTTTCTCCTTCCCCTCTCAATCCCTCCCCTCCCTCCCTTCCTCTCTGTCTCTCTGTCTCTGTCTCTGTCTCTCTCTCTCTCTCTCTCTCTCTCTCTCTCTCTCTCTCATATCACAGTTCTAGTTAGAGCATTTGATGGCCTTGATAACAGCTACTTACTCCAAGTGGCATCAGGAAACCAGTGACTATAATTTATAAAATCAGTAAGTGGCCAAGTGTGTAGACTCAGCTTGATTGGAAGATTTTGCTTGTAAAACAGACAAATAGCACAGGGATTAAGATAGGGTCAAGTCATTTACTAACACCTTCATACTTTCCAGGCTGAATTTAAAATTCCAAAAGAAAACTATTTAAAGATTCTGTTGTTTGGCTTAGTTTTTAGTAAAGCAAAATATGTGCCCTGAAGTAGGAGGATGACATGGCAACAAAATAAGCTTCAATTGAACATGACACAGTTGAGGACCACATGCTTTCAGTCTCACATTTCCTTGGAAGCCACCAATCTCCCCTCACTCTACATTCCGTTTGTTAGAGATGGAAGTGTAGATCTTCCTGCTTCTCGATTAGGCTTTCCCAGACTGTCACAATTCCAGTTATATGGCCAACATCTGCATCCTTCTGAATCCTCAAATGAACGTCCATAGAGAAGCATAGAGGTTAAGAGAGGGGTGAAATCTGATCAAAGCTTTTAATGAACAAGTTCAGACACAGGGAGCTTGAATATACTGGCAAGCCTCCCAAGGACCATCCAACTGTGATTTAGGATATTCTCAGTTCTTCTAGTCACATTTTCCTCCCAGCTGTCCCTGTTCTAGGGAGCAGGATCATGCTGCTGTCTATAGTGATCAGAGGGTGGACACGTTCATGTTGACAGGCAGTTCCTACTTCCTTCTCGTCTCAGACCCCCAAGATCTCCTCTTCCAGCTCTATGACACAAATACACTGTATATGTCTTGACTAAGGAATACAGTGAAAACTTATCGGGTTATTTCTTTTTAAAGAATGCCTTTTCGTTTTGCTTCATTCCTTGGTTTAAACTGTTCTAATCTTTGTTCAGAAAGTTTGAAAGGCTAGAAATAGAACGGTGTGCAGGAATAGGGACCTTGAAAGCAAGAAATGTGGTTCCATTTTGAACTTTTGTCACCTAGGGCGATAATGTCAGGCAGGTCGCCTTGCATTCTCAAAGCGTGAGTTTGCTCTCCGAATCGCGAGTCGTCTGTGGGCACAAAGTCAAGTAATATTTTTTTAAATGTCAAGTTATTCGTGCTACTTATGTTATTTTGTACAATATTTATAAAAATGAGACTTAGTCATCCATTTAATGATTACATATAAAATACATTATGTTGAGAAAAATAAAAATAGCCTGCGCCATTTGTTCAACTCTGAAGCAGCAGGTGTGATTGTAAACACAAGAGTTAAGAAGATACATAGCACGTAAGAAACCCCTCTTCCCGAGAAATCACAACGAATGTATACAAGAATAAAATGTGTGTGCGTGTGTGTGTGTGTGTGTGTGTGTGTGTGTGTGTGTGTGTGTGTGTGTGTGTTCCTGACATGAAATTATCTTGTGAGTTCACCAGAATTCACAAAGAGAAGCTTGAGGTAAAACCGTCTCATCATTTAGAGGTGAAGATTTGGGGTCTGAGCAGTTCAGCAGCTAAATCCGGATCCCGCTTGCTTCAAGCTGTGGAACTCTTGCCTGTGAAGCTTGTAACACGGCCAACCATGCTGGGTGCCGCTCTCCTGCAAACCTCCAAATCTGGCGAGGACCTTGCACAGTGACTCTCTGCCAGCTGCCTCCGGAGTGGGGACCAATTGGGAAGTTCTCTGTTGCTGCTGCTGAGGAAACCCAAATGCCTCACCCCATGAGGGAGACAGGAGCTAGACATTCCCCCTGCAAACTACTTTGAACTCAGATCTCATCCAGGAAACCATATGCATTTCCTCAGACTGATTGCTTCTCTAGGCATTTTTTTTTTTTTGGAAGCCCCCTCACTGCTTTGAAACTTGGTAGAGGCATCAGTGATAGCTATTGTTGTATTCTTAAAGATGTCGCCCTTTGTTCTTTATCTCACTACAGACCATCAGGGTTCCTTAAAGTCCCCTAACTATTTTAAAAGTAGCGACATATTTGTTCCTTACTGATCATCATTAAGAATGACAGACCTATTTCAGAATGGTTCAGAGATATGACATTTTATATTCTAGATATGAAGTGTGGCATAATTAATGTTAAATATTTCATTGTTCCCCACAGATTCATTTAAAACTTGGGTTTACTGACCTCCTAAAAGTTTTTGAAATGTTAATTTTTCAGGAACTCAGATTTGTAATGTTAATATCTAGTAATAAACTAATAATAACAGCTTTAAATAAAACAGTTTACTTAAGGAATTCATTTTCCATTAATAATATATAAAGGAGAGTTACTGCTCATCATTGTAAATATAACATTGGCATAAGAGATTCAGAGGGACTTTAATCTTAGTATGGCATAGAATTATCTATTTTCATTTTTTTCTTGTTATTTATTATGTTTGTCTAGAACTTGAGTTCTAAATGATTCGAGTTTTTCATTGGTATAATTTACATTAATTCTCCAAGGTTAAAACTCTTTGTTTACCTGCTAGAAAATTCAATAAACAAAATGTTTGCTCGTAACTGGATCTTTTTCCAGATGCTATCTTGCCTTAAGCCCCTCTGAGGTAAGGAGAATCACTATGTGCAACTCATCTCATCATTTCCTCCCACAGTGTTGAGCAAATATTTAATGCCAATTCATTTAGATGGCCTCGGTGTATTTTCAGATTTAAAAAAAAAAAATCAAATAAGGCATTTGGAATTAAATGAAATTTCTCCTGGAAATCCTTATGAATGAGAGTTGTGTACCCAAAATGTCTTAGACTCTAATTCTTAAATTATTACACCTGTAAGAACCTAAAAATGGCCTTAAACATCTGTGTGCCTTTCTGTCCTTCTCTCTCTTCCAAACAGCATTGGCTGACTAATAAAACTGGTGTCATTCTCCAATGTAGACATGCCCTTAAGCCCACTGTGACATTTAGAAGTTTTATAGTCAAAAGTATTGATTTTGCATGTGTCTAAGTGTATGGTTCAAAGAAGAGATTTCTTTTATATCTCTTTCAATCAAACAAACAATGATTTGGAAGAGAAATGAACAGAATTTGCTTTTCCTTGCTTTTTTATTTTTTACTTTTGTCAGTTGTAATATCCTTGACGACTTTTTGGCAATGGCTTAAAAATAAAGAACACTAACAAGGACCAGAGAAATTAATGTTTAACATTGCTACTGTCAGGGCAAACACACAACACTTACCCTTTCAAAGGAGAGAAACTGCTTATTCTAATGTCTGACCAGAGCCCAAGAAACACAGATGTAGGTCAGCCAAAATTTCATGTTCCAACATGGTAATATTTTGATGATGTTGTTATAGTAACAGAACAAAAAGTCATGCATCAAACCACCTCTCCACTACCTCAATGGAAATATCAAGAAGACAGTGAAAGCAAAATGGAGAGCTCCTGATACAGTTTACATGGGAACTTTCTTTCCTACCACAATGTTTCATATTTTATATATGCTGGTATTTATAAATAGATTTGAAGGGAATCTGTAAGTGACAAGTTCCCAAATGATAATGTTCTTAACATATCATTTATATTTCTTTATAAAATGTACTTTTCCTTTTGCCTTAGGGTATAAACAGCATTTAGCATGAACCTTCTTTTTCTCACAATGGTTTATAGGACTTTTTAACAAAAGAAAACACACTTAGCTTTGTGGTTTCAGACTTAGGAATCACAGAATAATAATGGCAGACTGGCAAACACTAAACACATTACCAGTTTTCAATTGTTAATGCATTATTTTATAACCTTCAATGACTTCTTGGTTAAAAAGGAATCCCCTGAAAACACTGATGATGAAAAAGTCTTTTGCTCTATCTGCCTTGCTGGGAGAAGCTGGATGATTCAGTCCTTCTGTCCCTCTGAGTTATAGGAAAAGTCATCAGAGTCGGTTTCAGTGCAGCCAGACTCATCATTAATGTGCTGGACCAAAGAAATGTTATCAGGGGGCTGATGGTTCTTTTGGAGGAGTCTGAGATTATCAATATTAGCATTGCAGAATGGAAGCCATCCGAAGACACCTGCTCACAGTCACAAAAATTGGCTACACCACCAGGTGGAGAAGCATACATGGAGAGATGTGTGTGCATGTCTGTATAGGACTGTCAAAGCAGAATACTCAGGTCCACATTTCAGATCCAAACTGCAACTTGGGGGAGAGTATTGAGACTCAGTACTCTCAAAAATGGAGAGGAAGGGGACAAAACTAAATTAATGGACTCAGGGTCTGATCCATTATGTTCTGTTTCTTAACCAAAATATATGTTAGACGCATCTCATACCAAAATGGCTGTGCTTTTCAAAAGAAAAGATATACATGTTCTTACCCTGCAGTCCCTGTAATTGTGATTTAATATGGGGAAAATACAACATCAGCTATGCTTTTAATAACAGAAAACCAGATTATAATAGATGAGAAGGAGAATATCAAACACATGGAGTCAGACAAACAAAGGAGTAAGAAAATGACATGGCCATTGATTTGGGATAAGTAGCTATCTGCAAATATATACATCAACAACTTGTGAGGAGCCTAAGGGACCACAGGAAGTGGGGTGTGCATCCTGACGCTGAAGTGTCATGTGATCAGAAAACAGCAGTTGCTTTTGTTACCCATCCAGTGGAGAGTTCCCTTTTCATCTCTCTGCTTCTGCTGAGATTTTTGTAATAAAACAATTAATGTAACATTCTTAGAAACCTCCTGTGATATGTTTATACTGCATCTAGAACCTGGTGGGATGTCAAGGGAGTCTGACTAAGCTAAAGAGTCTTGTTCTTTCCCAAGTCAATCAAGAAGAAATCAAGGAATGTGTTTTATTTTATTCTGTTGTTTCCTGTTTTTATGTCTGGGAACATAGACATGACAGGGGAGGGGGAATAGTTTTCCCACAAGTGAGTCAGACAAGGAAAAAAAATCATAAATCAATTTTAGTCAAAAGATCATTGAGTGATTTCAGTTTTTTCACAGTGCTTAAATCTGTTATGGATGTTACACAATAGCAAATCCCCTGCATACACACCCAACAGCATGCACTTACTTATAACAATACGAGAAAAACCCATCTTATGTTAAGAATGACAAGGATTAAACCAGAATTGGCCTACTGCTCTCTCAAGAGTTCCAACACTAACTTGATAGACAATGGCAAATGATAAAAACCCTGGCCAGTGGCAAAGCCACATATACCTATATTTGTAGTAAGAAGTAATCAATGTCAGGCATGGTGGTTCTGGCTTGAATCCAGCACTGGGGAGGCAGATGCAAGTAGATCTCTGTGAACTTGAAGCCAGCCTGATCTACATAGCTAGTTCTAGGCCAGCCAGAAAGCAAGATGAGTCTTATACCTCACAGACAGATAGTGTTTTCTCATAGTTGGTAGGCAATATGGACACTATCTAGTTATTGCTGAGGAAAAATTGATATTTTTTCCTTCCCACAGGTTCAAGATGCATTTAGATGCCGGTTGAGAAACTGCCAGGATCCAATCAATGCTGATTCTTCAAGTTCTTTTCCTAATGGGCATGCTCAAATCATGGTGAGCTTTTATTTTCTTTCTGGTTGATTATTAAGTCACAGTTTCTCAAGAAAAAAATATATATAAATAAAACAAAGTTTTTGTTAATAAAATGGCACAACATCACCATTCGGCTTTAGTTCATTAAGACTAATACTTTGTGAGCCAACGAGAGGACTTAGTGTTTAAAGGTATTTACTGCCTTTCCAGAGGACAGGAGTTCAGTTCCCAGCACCCGCATCTACAGCTCATGAGTACCTATAACTGTAATTCCAAGGTAATTGATGTCCTCTTCATACTTCCATGTGTTCCTGCACACATAGACACATGGACACACACACACACACACACACACACACATACACACACACAAGTACATAAATAATAAAACAAATATTTAAAATAAAATACTTTGTATTTTGATGTCCAATAAATGTTCTTTCTGGACTGCCTTTGAATCAAGATTCCTTGGGTGTCCTATACAACAGTGAAGAGTATGTTCTCCTTGTCTAGAATTCGGTTCAAGATAATGATTTTTACACCTGAGCACATTGGACTTTCACACTTGTTTTTTCTGTGTGTTATAGATTTTTTTCATTCTCTTTTTTTATTAAATTTTCAAGGATTTAACAAAAGAAATTTTGATGGTACCCCTCTCCCAACTTACACATAGTTTAATATTAAATCTTTAGAAGGGCTGCAACTCAGAGCAGTTAGACGTGTATATTTAAAGGTAGCTACAGGTAATGGTGGTTCTGCTAAACAGCCTAAAGAGAACATGAACAGACTAAAACACAAGAAAAGGCACCTTCCAGTGATGGGTCCATACTGTACATGAGCCCAGAGTAACTGTTGGAGTCAAGGTTACTGTATGCATAAACACCTTGGCAAACGTTAGAAATGAGATAAAATTACTGTCATAAAAACAGAAATAGAAGCTGGGATTTGTGGTGCATGCCTGGAATGCCAGCACTGTGAGGGAGACTGAGGCACCAGGAGCCTCAGGTTAAGGGCACTCTGGATGTCATGGCATAATTCTGTCTCGTAACAAAACAACCAAACAGCAACATCAACAGCGCTGTCACGATATAGGAATGAGCTTTCCGTAGCATAATTGTTTTATTACTAACATTTTTAGAGTAGGCAACATAAAGAAAAATGGGGCTATTCAATATGTTAACAGCTAAAAGGTGAGGAAATAATCATCAGTTCCTTACAAAAATCAGCTAGCCATAAAAACCTCTGTTTAAGATAGTGACAATAGGCCAGCAAGAAGGTACAGCAGGAAAAGTCATTTACTATGCAAGCCTGGTGTCTTGAATTTGATCCCTGCGACCCACTTCAACTCAGGAAAGAAACAAAACCACAAAGTTTTCCTCTGACATCCACACACATGCTGCGGGATGTGTGTATGTATAAACACACATAGTAATAGAAGTAGTAGTAGTAGTAGTAGTAGTAGTAGTAGTAGTAGTAGTAGTAAAAATTAAAAAATTAGTATTAATAAGGAAAAGAATAGTATTAAGAAAAGGTGTTTACAACATGCTGATTTTACCATTAAAAAAAAACAATTTCTTGAAAATATTAATTTGGGGAAGGTGGTACTAATATCCAGAAGGTTCTAGGCCAAAGGAATGTGTTTAACCTTCAGCTTTGATCCTGCACCTGAGAGCCGTTGGTCACAGTGGAGGACATACAATTCTGTAGAAGCTGCATCATAGAATATCATATCACAAGGAACATACCATAACTGAAAGCATATAATACAAAAAGCAAAGACACTCATTTAAGGACATTTCTAATAGTCTGCTTTCTGGTTGCTTTATTAAAGTTATGCTATTGCCTAAAAATTCTGATCCTGTTTTTTGTTTTGTTTTTGAAGTACTGGAGAGTGAACCAAGACCCTTTCCCTCCCTATGTGGCCAACGCAAGATCAGCTACTAAATTACAGATACTTTTTGGTTTTGTTTTTTTTTTTTTTTAATTTTGAGACAAGATCTCATGTTGCTTAGGCTAGCCTTACCATGTAGCCAAAGATAACCTTGAACTTATGATTCTCCTTCCTTAACCATTCTAAGTGGTAGACTATAGAAGTATGCCACCGCTTGCACCTTTATTACATCCTGGGGATTGAACCTAGGGGCTCAAGCATGCTAAACAAGCACTCTCCCAACTGATGTATGGGCTATGTCCCGTCTAGACTTACAGATGGAGAATGGTCTCACAGGCGTTGACCTCATTCTCTGGCTCAGGTAGGCCTTGAACATGTTCTCTTCCTGCTTCATCTTCCTAAATAAATAGAACTACTGCTGCAACCACAAGTGCCAGCTAAAATTCTATCATTTTATGTAGGATATGGTGTTACCACATCAAAAAAAATGCCATTTTCCATGGGTTTTAGGCACCATTTTGTCTCTAGGAAATTCTGATTATTCTGTGAGAATCTTCTTTTGCACAAAACAATAAATGGATACTGACTAGCCATAAATCTGTAAGCTTCAGAAAATTGAAAACATTTGAAATCTTCATTAGGTGATGATTCTGTGCCTTGTTATTTCTTGTTACAGACAGACTTTGAAAAGGATGTAGACATTGCTTGTCGATCAGGTAAGAATCCTTTGATCTTTTAAATATAATTTGTAGGGATGTGAGATCATTTTGTGTGTTTTGTCTTTTTAAGAAAGGCTGTCCTTTGTGTGTAACACTCATGTGGTGAATAGTGACATCTTTTAATGAGAATCTCTCTTACATCGGGGATTTATATAGAGAGGGAAAGAAGAAGGAATGGGAACTGAAAAGAAATAAGAAATGGGTTATTAAAAGTACACTATAGTAGCAGAAAGCACTAGAAAGGCCAAAAACATCCATCCTCATGAATAAGAACACTTGTGAGGAGCCTTACTCTAGCTTCTCTGTTCATCATATAGAGAGAATGAATTACTAGATTGGTGAATTACCATAGTGTGTGCGTGCGTGTGTGTGTGTGTGTGTGTGTGTGTGTGTGTGTGTGTGTGCACGCACGCATGAGAGCATGCATGCGTGCTTGCATGTCTGTGTCCATGTGTAAATGGTAGCTGTTTTCTAGTCATTAGCTGACTTTTCACTAGAGAAGAGGGTTTGAAAGTTTTAAAGAAAATTACATATTTTGGATGTTTCCACTAGGTGGAAAATTTTCTTCCAAAGCACATCAAAATGTACCACATTTTACCTTTTATTTGGTATTCTCTGTGCTGTCTGTTTTTCATATTAAGAGTGAATATATGTATATATATATTTCATCCAAGTACTCAAATATCTGAAATCAAGTATCATTTAGTTTAATCTGAGTGTCGTTTGCCTTCAGATTTAACAGCTATGTGTCATCATTCATTTCTAATAGCATCCTCCAAGGCCTGGTGCTAAAAATAGCCCCCAATTTGTCAATAAATTTAAATTATAGTATACACATACATACATACATATCCAGCTTCCATCACAGTTGGCTATTTACTTGTAATAATGTGGTCAACATTAACACTTGATTTATGCTTCAGTACAAGTGTCAACTTGTCATCTAAAACCCCTAACATGTTTTATAGGTGCTGTCAAGGAGTCTGATAAGATTATGTAAAAGTTATGCTTCTGGTATGTTTTCATAGAAAAAAAATAAACCTCTGCATCTATCTCCGTACACTGTCATCTTAGCTTCTTTAAAATAGCATCTGAGATTGTGTCGCTATTGAACATTTGATATAGTACCTTTTAAGTCTTCATCCAAACTGTCTACAAAGGAGTTAAATGTCATGACAACTATTACAGAACCTGCTGTGCTTGGAAAGGCACCCACTTCCTACCTTCTAGACTCCCTTATGTATTGTTTTCAGATTCAACTCAGAGCCATTAAAATCTGTGCAAATGCCAGATCATATTTCTTGCCATAATCATATCCTCATAGGAAACTAATCTTGTGTTCTTGAACTCAGTCAAACCACTATGGGTGGGGTATGGTCTCAGACGTTGTCAGCTATCAGCTATAATTTGGCAACCCATAGTAGGCCTGTAAGGGGAGTAAGAATCATCCATTCCTATAGAAAAAAATTGTATCCATCTTCTATTATCTCTAAAATTCACAAACCATGGTGCAAGTTTCCCCATTTATCCAATGCAATTTGGCTGTATCGGGAGGCTTGAACTTATTTAATGGTTCTGTGTCTATTTAACTCTTCATCATCCATCCTCAATTTAGCTTCCTTGCTTCTCTTCCTGTATTCCTTAGAGTTCTTGACAGAGGGAAAAATGAGAACAGACACTTTGGTCTTTTCCTTAACAGCTATTCTTAGCAAACCAGTGCTTGTCAAAATATGGTACCCAAACAATCAGTGTGCCATCTACCACTTCCTAGAAATACAGTTTTGAAGACCTACCTAGACCTTCTAGTCAAGAACCTGTGGGCCTGGCACACAGTAACCAGGGTTTTAAAAGCCATTCAAGTCTCTCTGATGCGTTGTGAGCACTGAGAACTTCCATGTCAGACCCTCTTCCCAGAGCTGCATTTCCCAGCTCACCAGCATACACAATGTTGTCTTTTTGTTCCTTTCTCCCAGTCTGCACTGGAGTCTGGGTACCACTGTGTTATTAAGAAAGAGTTTACAGTGTGTTTATGCTCTGTGTTCATTTTTGGCCAATGCCCTTTGCAGTTGAGTTCATCAGGAGCATTCCTCCGAATTTTTCAAGAAAAGTCTGCATATGTTGACTGTGCTAAATTTTAAAGTCTCAGCTCCTAGGCTCTGAACAGCCTCTTCTAAACTTTGAAGCCATGTCTATAGATGCTGGAGTGTGCATCTGCTTATGCTAACTGTTCTGGTTGCTTTCTGTGTGGTTTGGTTTTTATTTTCACAACTTGATTAATTTATCTCAAAAGTCACTGTTGTCATGTGTAGGAGGTTTATATTTGAAGTTTGTTTACATTGTAAGCAAATCAAAGAAGCAGGCTCACCTCTCACATACTGTGGACACTACTTCATAAAAATAATTGCATCTCAAATATTTAATATAGAGAGCATATTGTAAAAATATAAATGCTAAGGTTTCCTTCATAGTTTACAACCTATTAATAAAGGTGTGAAAATATCTTTACATCCCTAATACAATACAATGTATTCTCATAATGTGTCTTTAAATTTTAGTGCTTTTGATTTTGAATTAATTTTTGTGTAACGTTAGGAACTAAAACTATTCTTCAGTAAATTTTGAAATGCTTCAAATGTTGTTTTAATTTCAACTGTCATTTAATTAGTCAATATACTTTACCACTTAACATTTCATTCACAATTATTTCTAGAAATTTCAATGTATTACTATTCTCTTCTTACCTAAAGAGGTTTAGGTTTTATGTCATTCTTGTTTTGCTTTTACAAAGTATAGGTAGCCAAGAATGCCACACCCTCCTAAGTGCTGTGATTACATACTACCACCATGCCAGATTTATAAATAACATCTTAAAGTTGATCTTTTATTATTTTTACATATGAAATGTAAAATATAAAAAATTATAACCACATTGTGGATTCATGAAAAAATATATATGAGTATTTAACATGATGTTATAGTCTAGGAAGCAAAAAGACAATAATACAAGTATAGATACAGCATCACTAAAGAACAGGTATTGTATGAGTGCTTCATACTTTGGAATAATTTAATGGATTCATTTTCTCTTAGTAGCAAGTTTAATAACTTGTGCTCATCGTAACAAGAGACAGTCATAATATCCTGGTTTTTCGACTTCTATACTCATTCATAGTTATGCTTCTGTTGAAAACTTGGACAATAATGGGCAAAATTCAGCATGTCTGAAAGTGTTCATGCTTTCAGACACAAATGTTCTGTAGTTAGGTATACATGATGAAGTTTTCTACTGTAGTTTCTTTGCTTGTGGCCATCCTACACCAGTTTTGTTTTGAGACAGTCTCACTATGGAGCTTTGACTGTCTGGAAACTCACTATATAGATCAGGCTGGCCTTGAACTCACAGAGATCTGTTTGTCTCAGCCTCTCAAATTCTGGAATTAAAGGCATGTACCATCACAGTTAGTCCTCAAGAATCTGTTTTAATGAACAAAAAGTTCTAGAAAACTTTTTAAGAAAGTAACAAATTTGTGTGAACAAAACTTTATTTTTATAGAAATACTTTGAAGTAGATTGATGAAGAAATCTTCTTTGGCAGTCTACTCTTTGCCTTAAAATTAATGCAGAATTTTATTATCAAGGTAACACATTGAGATTTTTTTTGAAAGTCAGTCAATTTGCTTTCAGATATGCTTTATCCATGTCATGATCTATGGCAGTACCAGAGAATCAATAACAATCCAGTAATCTGGACTATGAAGAAACAAGTGTAAATAATTTGTTAAAAGATTATTTTTCTTTTGCTTTATTATGAGAGTTTTTAGTGGGAAGATAAATAATAGAATATAACAATAAAAATAAACAATTCTGTATATTAACTACCATGGTCTAATCTGCAGTGCTCCATAAGGATATTGGCCCTTGCCGAGCAGCAACAATAACAGGAACACTCTCCAGGATCTCTCTAAACGATGATGAGGAAGAAAAGGGGACGAATCCTGAAGGGCTAAGCTATTCAACATTGCCTGGAAATGTCATTTCCAAAGTCATCATTCAACAGCCCACAGGCCTGCACATGCCCATGAGTATGAATGAGTTGAGCAGCCAATGTCTGAAAAAAGAGAACACTGAGTTGCGGAGAACTGTGTACTTATGCACGGATGACAACTTAAGAGGGGCTGATATGGATGTAGTCCACCCTCAGGAAAGAATGATGGAAAGTGACTACATTGTGATGCCTAGAAGTTCTGTAAATACCCAGCCATCAATGAAAGAGGAAAGCAAAATGAATATTGGCATGGAAACCTTGCCGCATGAAAGGCTATTGCACTACAAAGTGAATCCTGAATTCAATATGAATCCCCCTGTAATGGACCAGTTCAATATGAACTTAGATCAGCATCTTGCACCCCAGGAGCATATGCAGAATTTGCCCTTTGAGCCTCGCACAGCAGTGAAGAATTTCATGGCCTCTGAGTTGGATGATAATACAGGACTGTCAAGAAGCGAGACTGGATCAACGATATCTATGAGTTCTCTAGAGGTGAGTCATAAGAGGTTGACTGGTAGTCCCTTGATATTTGAAGGATGTACAGGTTCACCCATGTAATGATGACTTTAGGAAGATCCGTGTTAATTTTGTCAAGAGTTTCTGATATGTACACATTCTGAACCTAAAGGTTTTCTAGTATGAATCTTATTAGAATCTTATGGTTCAAGATGTTATTAAAAAGTTTAAAATGATACTAATCAATCCTAATTCTCTCATAATGGGACTCCTGTGGAATGTTCATGAAGAAAAGACAGAGGGTCCTCCTGAGGTTTTTCTGATAGAATAGGGCATTTTCGAGTATAAATTAATAACTGGATGGTGCTGCAAATTCAAAGATAGAGCTAAATCTTTTTTTTTCTAATTTCTAAAAGGCAATCTGTTAGTATGCAATGAAAACATTTCTGTTAATGGTACCATGGTACTGATTATAAACATTATTATTATGTCAGGTCAATATGATTCAGAATGAATGTTTTGTTCTTAATCCTATAGGATGCTGATCATTAAAAACATTGGTTTTTAACTGTTAGCTATTCAAAGCATATATTCTAAGCTTACTAAGACTCAGGACTGAGGGCCAGACAATGGCCTTTGCCCTGCATAAGGTCATCAACAGTAAAAATGTATGTCACTCTCATCTCATCTTCTTTCCTTCTCAGTGAGGCAGAGGATTACTAACACTTGTCATCATTTATACTGTATTAGAATTACACAAATGAGATACACAGAATTAAATATCTAATTTTCTAGTGACATATCCAATTGCTCTGGTACTAATTTGTATGCATTCTATATCTTGAAGTCTTGCTATAAACCCACTACTAAGGTATATAGTCCATATAAAAAACAAACACATGTATTCTTATTCATCATATATATATGTACAATTATTTTAAGTATCATATTATTGCATGAGTCACTATTTAGAGAAAAGCCACTGTAATTGGTTGCATGGCCTTTCCATGAGAATTATTTTGATAATGTATATTCTAAGGTACAAAAGACCCCAAAGGCAGTGGATCCCCCAAAGCCATACTTTTCACTCTGTCTAAATTAAAATGGATCATGAAATGTAGATAGTTTTAGTTTGTTTTCAAGTAGAAGAAAACTCTAGATCAAATCCAGAATATAAATGCACTCCAGAAGAAAGTCTTACATTTTGAATCAGCCTCAACACAAATCCATGTAAGAACTGTTCTCAGAATCAAAGGTGTAGATAGGAAAAACAAAGCAAATTCTATTCTAGAGTAGCTGTCATGTCCTCTGAAGTAAAGTATCTGTTTTCTTAACTAGTAGACTTATTACTGGTATCCCAATCATAACTTTATATCACAGATATTAACTTATCTTCTACAATAATGGCCACATAAGCATAAGCCACAAAATGTTCATACAAAATTGCAAAGGGTTTTAAGGGGATTGAGTAAGACTGTATATGAGGACATAACATCAAAAGTAATCAGGACAATGCGGGCATTGTTTTTCTACACAATGACTATTTTTAAAATTACTAAAGAAATTTGAATGGAATTGCATTAAATAATGTGTGTGTTGTGAAATGTTTTATATTTACCATCTAAAACACAACAATGGTTCACATGATGCAGATTTTGAGTACTTGAACAGTAGAGTGTATTTTCCAAGTATTGATTAGTTCACTTTGTACTATTTTAAATTTATATATATCCTTATTTTTAACATATGCCTATATATGACAAAAATCCACATTTTAATGCCTTACAGATCACAAAACATTTATTTTGGAAAGAAAGGAAATTCAGAATAAAATTTAGTTCCCTGTTCATTCTTTAAAGGGGTTTAATTGTAACTGCTTACGTGACCTTTAAGAGAGCAAGAGAAAGAGAATACGTACATGGTAGACTGAAAAATAACAATTAGCATTTTTATAGAATTTTTCTTCAGCAGGTCCTCAAATCACATGAATTAAGCTATCTTCACAACACTTAGATAAGTTGTAATCTTCGAAGTGAAAGCATCTGCTCAAGTAGACAGAGCAGGTATCTAAGAAATAAAGACACCAGATCTTCCCCCCCCCAATGTAAAAGGAGGTTAAATATGCAGGAACATACATCCTGGGAGGCGGTGCAGCAGGAGATGGCAAGCGGTTGCTGCATCTATTCATAGACATCATGTAAAGTTATTAACTCAGGAGATTTCCTCCAAAAGAGGTGACAAGAAGAAAGAGAAGGGCAAATGCTGCTAGTGGCTAGCACAGCATTCGGTAGTCATGAGAAAAACGGCACACGAGCAAATATACAAGTTGAGGGAGAAAATAAGAAAACCAAAGAGAACTGAGTGGGTGAGTGGCTGGGAACATTTATTCAAGTAAGCAAGCAAGAAGCAACAGAGACAGGAGGACGCTCCAACCACTGCTGCACCATCAGAAAATGCTCCAGTTTTCGCTGGAGTTTGTTCTCCTAACCCACAATAACTGGGTGTAAATGTCTAAGACAAGCATGGAGTTCCTTGGCACAAAAGTGTATCCAGATTTTCTCCATGCCTGTTATTACATTGTGCCTTTACTTCTGTTACATAGTGTTGCCCTAGCTGTGATAATTCCCCAAGTGAATCTGTTAAACAATTTTGAAAATTCTTAGAATTTGAGTTTTTACATCTATGTAGCACTTGTAGCATTAGGTTTTCATAAGTGATCTAGCCCAAGGTGTGCTCGAACCACCTCACTTAAGAAGAAGAGAAAATGGCCTTCAGCATCCTAAATATTCACCTTCAGTTAGCTAAATCTATCGAGTATGTGATGTGCATGTGTATATGAACGGACCAAGAAAGACAAATGATGACAAAGATGAATCAGGATCCTATGCACTAGTTTTAAGCTTAGGAGCTAGTCCTTTTGATTTGTTGACTAGAAATTATAAGTGCATTATTATTTGTAAGAAGACAAGTCAGTTCATGACAAAACTGCTACACTCACGATTCCACAGCAGCTGTGGTTGACCACACAAGACCTACACAAGAGAAAGCTAGTCAACGTTTTAGCATGGAGGGGTTCATAAGCCCTGAGCCCTAGCAGAGGAGATGTGAAGAGTGATGACTTCTAGGGGAGCTCAGACAATCGTTTCCTTTAAGGATGTGGCCCTCATAAGTTGATCCTGCTCAGGTGGATGGTCCCACACCTTTGAGTACATGGGTAGCACAAACAGAACCCAGTGTGGGATTCAGAGAAGATACGAAGGTGGGAGGGATTGATGGGTGAGGACTGGGGAGGCATTAGAGAAGTGCAGAGTGAACATGATACAAGTACATTTTATGAATTTCTCAAAGAATTAATTGAAACACTATAATTTCAAAAGAAGGTCAGCACAACTTCTCAATTATAGTGCTTCCTATTGGTTTATTTTCCTGAAAGTTTATGCATGGGTTCCTGTCAGTTAACACTGGCCAGCATTTGCTCTGAGTCTGAAACACTGATAATTGATTGAACAGCTTGTTCTGCATCTGTTTAGTCAAGACTCACTCTTTCTCCTTTCCCCTGATCACTCAGGTTCAGCATGGCTCGTGCGTCACTGATTTCTTGCTGGATTCAACCAGCATGAAGCATTGGCCAGAGTCTGGGCTTGAGGGGGAAATGAAAACTGAGGAGAGACCCACTCTCATCCTGCTTTTGATATTCCATTCGCCACAGCCCCCATCCACTTCCTGCTTATCCTGCAAGGTGCCCCACTCCAAGGACAAAGTCCCACTGTCCTCTGCCTATGCCCATCCTTCTTAGGGGTCTGTTGACTACTTCTGCTAATCAAGTCAACTTGTAGTTCCCTTTTGTGGCTTTCTCAGCTTCCCTATCACTTGAGTTCCCAAGAAACGCAAAAGTGATTTCTATTGCTTTCCTGTCAAATGCTTGCCATGCCATTTATCGTCAAAACATTTGCATAATGGAAACAAGTTGATATAGTACATTACAGCATTATGTTATTACATACAGAAAGTTTTGCTACTGCTGTTTCTCTGACTGCTTCTATACTTAAAGGTATCTACCTGCCTGGGTAGGATCTCAGATCAGACTCACTGCATTTGTATTTGGGTGGACATAGATACCATTCTAGGCTTTCCCTCTGGATACAGAATACAGAGCACTCAGCATATGGTTATCCAAAGTAAAATGTTTTAGTGATAATGTCACTTCATACTGGGTGTCACCCACCTCGTGGCTGGTGTAAGGACCAAATCACATGAAAACCTTTTGACGATTGTAAGGAGCACTTCAGATGTAAGGCTTTGTTATGACAGTGTCATCAGTGTGACACTCTGTAAACAAGCTTGAGCACTACTCGATGGATGTTCAGGAATTTAGACAGTGTTATATGGCTGAACTTGGGAACCAGAAGGTACTGTTTCAAACAGACACCATATGCAGAAACCATGGCTCAGTTTTCTACATTTTCTTCCCATGTTGATCTGGTAAAAAGAAAGTTTCCCAATCTTTATTGCTTTGTTTTTGCTCCTGGATTATAGAATCTTATCTTTTATGCAGGCATACAAACAAAATTAGCTTGAATAAAAGCCACTTCAGAAAATTAATTATTCCCAGACTTCATTGTCACAGCTATTTTTAATGGATTTGTTATCAAAGCTTTCTTCCTGTGAGTGAGCCCATAGCTCACCCTGTAATAGAAACTTTTAATAGCATTCATATTGTCATTCATTAGTCAATGGAATTCATTACTGTGAATCGTCTAGTGTCTTGTCTGTCCAGTTTAATTTTCAGTGACACAAATAATGACATAGTTATTCTGAGAAATTGTTCATCATTTTACAAGAGTTGCATGTGAAGACCTCTCTAGCCATATGTGCACTAAGTGGCCCTCTTAGCCTGGTGCCAAGACATGTTTTCTCAACTTTGAAATCATCTGAAAGAATTTCTCCCTTCTATCAGCAAAAGATATGCCTTTCTAAAACATTGTTTCGATCCCTTCAGCTGCCAATCACTTTGAGTGGTTCTCTTTGTCTATTTATGTCACTTGATTATCCAAATTCTCCCAGGGTATTCTTTAAAACAGACCAATAAAACAAAAGTCACATTAGTTTAAGTTCTGTGGCTGCATATTAGACTCCTTCAATCACCAGTAATTTGGCAACTGCAAACTGTTGCGACATATCCTCTGCTAAATGCTAAGGCTATGCAGCTTATTTTGAGAGGACTAAAGAGATGAATGCATGGGTGGCAAAGGGGGACAGATAGAGATACTATTCAGAGATCAAATAGGTAACCCATGAATGGATTTAAGATGGGAGATGAGAGATTTGTGTAAGGGATAGACAATTCCAAACCTTTGTCTTGGTTGACTGGTATTAGTATTGGCTGAGATTAGAAAGACCATGTGTAAAAGGATATTTGCATATTGAAAGACAGTATTAAAACCTAAGGGATAAACCATGTAATCCAGGAGAGCACATAGGACTGAAGCAATCTCAGGAGCTCCACATTTAGAAAGAACAGGCACAGGAATCAGCTAGCATGGGAGGTTTCAAAAGGAGCCACGGCCAGTGAAAGAAGAAAAAGAAGAAAAAGGGGAAAGAAAAAGCCAAGAGCTGATGAGAGCTTTAATGAGGAAGTGATTAACTTTCTACAGCTTCTGAGAGTCCAGTGAGATGAGGGTGGAAAATTGACCTTGCTGTTTGTCCAAATGGAGCTCATTAGAGGCCTTTGACAAGAATTTTAATGGAGTGTTCAGAGCATAATGCAGTTGGGATGAGTTCTAAGTGGCGAGTTGCAGAAACGAAACTGCATCGCAAAAAAGGATGGGGTTCGAGGTACTTGGAAAATAAGGCTATATAGGCAGATTTATATCTGCACAAAACACTTAATACCACGTTGGCTCATTTTAATTTTACATGTAACATTTGTGTAGATTATCAAATTATTTGTACAAAAGATCATGTAGTTCGGACACTTAGTTGATCCTCTTTGTTTAGATATATGGACAGAGATGAGGGCTTGGGTCAGTCAGGAAAGAGCTTGCATTGTGAACATGACAGCTTCATTCAAACCACCTTGACTCCAATTAAAAAAAACGCCAGGCACAGTGTCACATGTTTGTAACCCAACACTGGGAAGGGAGAAAACAAACAAACCAAGGATAAACAGTCGCTGAGGGATACCTTAGGTCTCCTAGCCTACACACACATGCAAGTACACACACAGGAACATGTGTACACACATGCCCAACTAGCAAACACAGTAAGTATTTCTAACCACTTTCAATGCAGTCTACAAGGCACAGAAGGACATTTTAATAAACATGGAGGTGAGTCACAATCTCAGCAAACTTCAGCCTCGAAAGACTTTCATGAACATTGCCATGTGTATGCACATAGAGTAGAAACACGCACACACAAAATGGGTTGGGATTTTTCTGGTTTTCTCCCTGGAACTACCAGTATGTCAGGGTCTGACACATAGGACAAACTGAACTTTTCTGTAGCAAGTGTCGCATCTGTTTGTTATTGTAGCATTGCTCATAATTGGTCCATTAGGAAGATAGTACATCTTTTGTTTTGGTTTGTTTTTATCCAACACAGATTTTCTGTGAAATAAGCATCATCATATTGACTTGGCCTGGAAAAGTCAATCCATATGACCTTGCTTTATGCATCCAAAGCATCTCTATCCCATTGCTGTGACTCATGGCTGCAGGAGTCATGTAGTAGGAGCTTTGCTCAGTTACAACAGTATACAAAATATCCCAGGCATCTTGTTTATCAAATATTATCTTACACGTCTAAGTGAGTGAGACCTCACATTGAAAATGCTGGGTCAGACCTGAGTTTTCACAATTCACTTACTTTACTTGCATCCTGGGTGAGGTGTTCCAACTACAGGCTCTCGGTTACATTCATTTATACAATGACACTATTTTCCCAACCATTCTCCAGAGTGGTTAGCATTTTCAAATGTGAAGCCACTTTGTAAGATGCACAGGTTGAAATACTTAGTATTGTGGGGAAGTGGATAGCCACATGCACCTTTATTTCCTTCAGATTTGAAATATCTGACACATTTCCCTTACTAGCTATTACTTGAACCGCTTCCCCACCCCGGATTTATTTTGTAACCACCCCCACCACACCCCTACCCCCACCAGGTTTTGATTAAAATCTGTGTGATTCATTTGCTCATCCCTTCATCTAATCTTATAGACTGGCAGACCTGCTATGCCCTTTGTTTGCATTGAATTTTAATTGAATTAAATAGGAGAGAAAGGAGAAAGAGAGCAGTATTTGTGGGAGCATCCATTCTTTCCTCCGTGGTGCACATTGACATGGGCAGCATTGGTATTCTGAGGGGGAATCTGCTGGTGGGGCTCTTCAGGTTCCCATCTTCTTCTCTAGCTCCTACAACATGAACCCTTTTGCTGCAGGTATGCAGCGAAATCTCCAGTTTCTAGGCAGTGCTGCCTTGTGATCCAAAACAAATGCAGTAACATATGGCCATCTTTGCCGTTGGTAACAGAGAGCCCCTCAGTGCATGCAGCAGAAGGCCCTCTCCTTCTAGCTGACTGAACCCCCTTTGTAAGATTCCACCGTTTCATTTTCAGAAGGAATGTGAAGCTCATGACTAATGTGTTACAATTGCTGTTCACTAAATGTCTCCATGCTTAGATCTTTCCATATCATAAAGAGCTCTGCTTACCACACACACACACACACACACACACACACACACACAAAGCCTTGCCGAATCACAGTGCCAAGAAGACCAAGCACCCATAGGAGAGAAGAATAAAAGCTCTGACATTCAGTCTAGCAGACTTCCGCAAAGAGCAATGCGAGCCGGATTTGTTCACAAGTGTTCTCACACTTCTTCCTTTTCCAAGGATGTCACCAGCATGAAGGCAGCATGCTGCTGTTGGAGGCAAGGAGGAAATGAGAGAGCATCATGTTTAAGTTTCCATTTCAATAAGGTGTTCCCTTCTTTTCTGCTCTCTGGTATTCCTTCAAACGTGGATCCCCTGGGCTCAGCAGATTCGCCACAATTATGTCAGCATTGTCCCGGCTTCTTCTTTTAGTCCTTCTGTCTGCTGGCACATGTTTCGAGGATGCACAGGAGCTTCTGTTTTCATAGTGACAATTTTAGCTCTAGCTGCAGAAAATCACATTTTATATGAGTGATTTTTTCATCTTTTCTGGTGAGCAGCAGCCATAATAGCGACTAGATCAGCCATAAACCTGCCGTGTGTCCCAACCCTGTGAAGCTAGTGACTTTAAGGGTATGGTTATTGAGCCAGGAGTAGGGAAAAACCAAAACAGAATCTGTCCAAAAGGTTTGCATGTCCCCTTATGTTTCTCCCTCACCCCCTCTAAGGAGAACTGTGTGGGGAGGGTTATAGAGTCCACTTAAAGGAAAAGCATAGCAGAGATGTGCTTTGTTCTCTAAAAAATGTAGAGATATTTTTATACAACCTCAGGCTTCTGCCTCTACACCTCATCCATTTTAAGGATGGGTGGCTCCCTGGAGCAGATGCTAAAAATACTATCCCCATATTAATATCACGAAAGCCATATCTTCACATGAGCCTGCATTCGTTTTATCTTAATCATATTTCCTGATTTTATCAAGCCCACTGCCTAATTACTTTATTACATCAAAGCTTGTGTATCTGTAACTAGATCTGGACGTTATTTAACAGATTTCGAGTCAGAAACAGTGAGACACTGTGTTGGGGTGTGGGATATCTGTGGTTTGAGGAAATAGGATTTAAAAAAAAATGCTCCTAAGAACTAATAACAAGAAGGACTTGAGTAGAGATGGTCAAATGCTGAGAAATTTGTACAAGACTGACATAGAAACTTCAGAGCTTAAACAGACAGGCAGACAGCATTTGCTTGACATGAAGTGTGCTCTCAGCGCTCTGGAAGCTAAGACAAGAAAACCCTTATTCAGTTCTGAGAACAGCCTGAGCTACATAGCAAAAGCCTGCTTTAAAAATAATCTGGATATCTGTTGATGGGAGGTGCCCAAGTACCTAGATTATTTTTTCTGATACAAGTTTGAATCCTCCATTCCCACGAAGTGATTTTTGCTCAAATAGAATCTCTTTCAAGACCGAATGCAGATGGGTTTTTCTGAAGGACAGGCTTTCCTGACTGACAACTGATGTGGGAACTCAAGGGCTTTGCTAGACTTCAATTTCAAAGAAAGTTTGGGGTGAAATTTCAAACTTGCAGATGGAAAACGTGGAAATCAGAAAAATAATCTTAATGAAATGGTATAACACAAAGAGCAAGTGGGATTGTTTTCATAGAATGCAATGACTTCCATTGGTTTACCTGACTTAACATAACTTTGTTGCTTTTCTCCTTCTTCCAAACACCGACAGAGAAGAAAATCGCGGTATTCTGACCTTGACTTTGAGGTAAGTCCTGATGAATTACTTTATAATTTTAATTATTTAACTCAAGATTGATTTAGAGCTACTCAAATGCAGCGTTGTATGTAGCTCTGTGGATATAACACTGCCATTGTGTAATCATTATTTAAGTAAGCCAAGGCTCTAAAATTAGGACCCTTTCTCTATGTGTGGCTGGAAGTAAATGGGTTAGAGTTACTCCTCTAAGAACATGCTCTGCTGACATTTTCTAGACTAGTAAAGATCTGTTTTATAATAGTTAGAAGTAGATAACATAGTGGGAAGTAAGCTGGCCAATCCAGTTCATGGGAAGGTAGGAACACCAATTTCCTGGGTTTTTTGTTTTGTTTTTTTCCTTTTTTAACCTAAGCCATTTGGGTCCAGTTTCACTTCAGTGATCACCTATAGAAATCCCAAGGAGATGCTTTGGCTAGTTAGCAAGATTGGTCTGAGACTGGCCTATATTGTGCTGTGATTTCTGTCCTGAGGTTCTCTATGGTATGTTCAGACTCAGTTTTTCCAATAGCAAGTGTTGATTCCATGTATGCCTGTGTTTAGTAGATGTCTTTTCACAGATATAAACAAGATGAAGATTTTCATTTTCCAGTTTGCATTCAATTTATATTGATGCTGTGATATTAGTGCTGGAACTCACTAAAATGGTACTCTCTAAGCAGATTATGCTCAGCACAGAATTAATGATTTTTAAGTATCACGTAAATGCATTTATATATCTTGATAACTGGATGTGATTCATAGCCTGCTCACATAATGATATATTGATAAGTTTCTCCGACATATTTGTACCCTTGTGATATATACATAGAACTCAATACTCTTCATCGATATTTCTGAAATTTTTGAGGCTTCCTGGAATATGGAATCTTCTGATTCGATCTTTCCATTTGTATAAGTGAATGTTGTAGTTCTACGCTGTGCTACTTGGGGATGTTCTCTGTCGCAGTGATGAAGGATAGTTTCATGCTGAAAGACTGTCCAAGGAAAATGATTTTGTCTAGTAGTAACTCAGTGTGTATGCCACAAAATAACGGTAAAGAATCCAGCTTCAATGCTTAAATCACAAATATCTAGGCAACTCCATCGTAGTCACCTAGCATGAAATCTGTATTTCACCAAATATAATACAAAAGTACCAAATCCTTAAAAAAATCAAAAAATATTTATCAATCTTCACATTTGAGTCTTTTGTGTCCTTTAAGGAACAAATACTGTGTTAATCCTTCAGGTATCAAAAGAATAACCTGTATCTGTTTGTATGTGTCATGTACAGCATTACCTTTCTTGTGACTACCTAAAAAACAAGTGCGTGCGCATGCGCGAGCGTGGGTGCATGCATGTGTGTGTATGCGTAGTCCTGAAAGCAATAACAGGTGATGTTATCACACACACACACACACACACACACACACACACACACACACACACACACAAAATAACGAACTTACCAATTAACACACTAGACCTTAGTAACAAAACACAACTAAAATTAAGCCTCACTGCAACCAACAAGCAATGTAATAGCAAAAGTAAACAATGAGAAGAAATCCTGGCACTCAAGAGGCAGATCTTTGTGAGTTCAAAGCTAGCTTGAACCACATATCAACTTCCAGGCCAGCCAGAGTTATATGGTAAGAACAAAACTGGAAACAAAATAAATCACACTGTGTCATTGAGAACGTTACAAGTAAATTGTTCTTTTTTTTCCCATCTATTCTCTATGGCAACCACTAGCAGCTTCCCTAAGCAGATGCTATGCCTTCTATTCCACACAGAAAACCATAGAGTTAACAAAGATATAGTGGAGGAAAGTTGCAACATAGAACTGTGTGATATCCTTACCTCTTTAACTCCTATAGTCATCATATGATTATCATAGGAGCTGAAGCTTGGAGGGCATGGACACTCAAAATTCCTTCCCTTATTGACTATTCAGTGTTACTCCCTTTTTAGCACAATCTTCATGATGCTAACACATGTATGTGTAACTTGGGGGTTGTTGATGAGGAGAAGGATACTTTTCTTTCCCCTCTTTTAAATTCAGACTGGACTAATTGACCTTACATAAAGGTCCCTGCTAGCCCTTTCCCTGAGTGGGCTTTACATGCAGTGATCACCTTAGACATTTTATCCTTTCTAGGCTGCCTTGTGGACTCTGGAAAGCACCATCCTGTCAATCTTTCAACTTTGCACACTACCAAAGGCTCATATACAATTTTAATATTTGGTTAATGAATTTTCCTTAAAATGTTTTAAAATTTAAAATAAGGATTTCTGAAAAAATAATTTAAAACAGAACTACAGCATAACCCAACTATACCACTCCTAGGCATACATCCAAAGCCCTCCATGGCCCATGCTTACTGTCACACTGTTTATATTAGCAAGGAAATGGAACCAGCCTCCAGATCCATCAACACAAGAATGGACAATAAAAATGTGGTCCATAGACACAATGGAGTTCTATTAAGCCATGAAGAAAAATGAAATTTGGAATAAAATGTATGGATCTGGTAAACATTATGACTCATGCTCAGAAAGTTTTTCTTTAAAAATCACATGTTGTCTCCTACATGTACATTGTAACTTTTGATGTTTTATGCATATAAATAAGTGGGTGTAAGGATGTAGACTATGAAAGTAAATAGAGGAACATAACAGGGGAAATAGAGGTGTTACACAGAGACACACAGTACAGTAAGGCGGAAAGTACAAAGTAGAGAGTGAAATGAGGAAGGAAAGAAATGGCAAACGCAAATTTTGATTGAAACCTGTCATACCAAGACCTATTTATTGTATGAAGACAAAAATTAATAACTCTTAAAAATTGTTGTTACTATAGGTGGAGAAAAAGTCCTTTCAAGCTGATAGCCACCCCAGGAAAACACTGCATTCCTGAACAAATAACCCCAAAAGTAGACTAGCTATACTATAAAGTATAGAAAGACTAATTCTCTGTAGAGTATACAGAAAATAAGATGCTGTTGCCTCTATGTTATATGACAAAATGTCTTCCTTAGTTTGTATTCCAACTTCTAGCAGAGATCCTGATATACACTGAACACTCATCACATTTCTTTGTGGAATGAATGAATGAATGAACGAATGATTAAAAATTAAACAACTAATTTTCAGTTGTGTTTGCTTTAACAAAAAGCTTTTGAACAATACTTGAGTTAAGTATTGCAAAGTATAGAAAGCAGGCAAGCATGGAGGTAGGTGCTTCAAAGGTTTCCACTCTGGATTGCATAGATGGATTCATCAAACATAACCTGAGGACAGAAAGGGCAGGTTAAAATTCCAGGGGAAGAACGACACAGAGGTTCCGGTTTGCTAAAGCATGACACGTTCACAAAACAAGAGTCAGCATTCACATAAACACGGGTCAATGGAAAAGAAATAAACAGGGTAACTTAAAACCTTACACCCCACAATGCAAGTTTTTACCTAAAAACACCTAAGCTGTTTGACTTAGCTTCGCTTAGCCTTTTTCTTTGTTTACTAGTGAGGAGTAGTTTCCTACTGCCTGACAAGTTAATTTAAAGGTGACTGTGTTAATAATATTCAGGACAGATTGATAGGGTAAAACAAGAAGTTGGAATGTCAGTTGAAGTGGCTGACCTAGGAAGGAAGTGACAACTGACCATGAGAGGCGAATCTGTGAGGTCTGCTCTAGAATGTGGGCTGGAAAGGCAGGACAAAGAAGACTGGGTTAAGGGCTTGCATTTGTATACGTGTGGGGAAGAGAACGGACATCTTGTTAGGATGAGTTCCAGTGTGATGTTGGCATGAAGGTGCCTAATGTGATTCTAAGAATCAAGCACCTAAAATTGTTTGTATTGGTGGAGACAAAGCCCAAATAATTCCTGGAAACACAATTGCAAGTAACCGCTATGAAACTGTAAGTCGTAATAGTATCTGCTCCGTGTTAAAATATATATGTAGACAGACAAACAGATATAGATTTTGTTTAATTGTGTCTTCCAAAAGCACAGACATAAACCTTGTTCCATTCTCTCACTGGAATCATGTATCCTTTAAAATAGCTCAGTATGTTTCCCTGAAGGTCCAGAGAAACCCCACATAGCCATCAAACACTTTCTTCTCACTGAATTTCATCAATGGTTGTGAGTCATGAGTGAGGGCAGACACAGATATTGGATAACGGAGCCATTTGTCACAGGTTTTGACATTTATTGGAAGAATTAGGGGCACATGGTTAGGTAAGAGAAGGGCATTTAGAATAATTTGGTATCACTAGAAAGCAAGGCTAAGCTATAACATGTGGCTTATGTTAATTTCTAAATATAAGGTATACTATTTCAAAGAATTTCTTGTTCAAAACAGGTTCCTTCCTGCTTTGTCCCCGACCCCCTACAGGCCTCCTACTGTAGGTACAATTCATTAAGCAATCGGGGCTTATTTACAGGACACATTTGGAGGACAAGCAATTTGAGCAACTGTATCCATCTCTTCTATATCATTACGTTTAACCTGTTTCAAATAATGCATTTATAACTAAGCATGTTCTCGACTGTCATTGACAAAAATGCATGACTTGTTTGGCTTTCTTATACCCCTTGTATAGTTTATTTGAAAGCCCAAGTATATATTTATTCAAATCATAACATATTTGGGCCCAGATGTGGCCATAATCCCTGGGGATGCAGGTTCTGTCTTGTGGATGTATTGACACTCTGACCTTGTAATGGCCCCTAAATCATCACCCCCCTAGCAATATGGCTTCATGAATTAGGCTTACCCCCTTCAACATGCATCTTGTTTTTTTCAAATCAATATGAATATTGACATTCTCTAAAGATCATTTTCAAAAGGCCACTCTAGAAAGAAAATGAACATATGGAGCACTAATGAACAAAAATATCAGTAGGTTTGTCCGAGTGAATATGGACAATGACAGTCTAGGTACATGAAATTCTAAGGCTGGAAATGCTGGTTCAGCAAACCTGTTTCAAATTCATGTGAGCAGCGTAATTTCTCCAGGCCCTGTGCTCGGATTTGAATGAAGAGAGTTTCTGACATCCTCCAACAATTCCTATCAGTTTAAAAGAATCCGTACCCACTAGTACATCTCTTAGTAATTCAGACTTTTTATCCATAGTTTAAACACAACTCTGTGATTCACACTTCTAAATTTGAAAGTGAAGATCACCAGTATATTGCAGATCTACTGTGAGTGTCTCCAAACCTTGCGTGGAGTGGATAGGAGTACATAGCAGGATGAGAATGAGAGACTGGGCTCCTGCCTAGAGCCATTAGCACTAGGGCATTAGAAGAGATGGCTCAGAGTCCATGGCTCCCAGATACCTGTAGCTTCAATCGCAGGGGGCACTCAAAGCCTCTGGCCTTAGCAGGCACCTGTACTCGTATGCACATACCCTCATGAATACACCCATGTGCATGCAATATTCAAATGGTATAAAAAATTGAAAATAAATATTCCTTCCAATTGAGAAATGTTTTTAATAAGAGGAAAATATGTTTTCCATTATCCAGGCACCTGTCTTGCTTACATGCCTATGCTATCCTATTCATTTTCATTTATTCTGTTAACATTCACTAAGAATTTACTAACTACCAGTCAGTGTGTGAGGAGTCAAGGATGCACAGAGGAAGAGATCACTGCCTATGAGGTGTCCTGAGGCAAAAAAAACAAACTTGAGTGACAGCATTAGAATTATCATTGCAGTTTCAGGTTCTCAATATCTAGAGAGTTAGGGGCCTGCCTCAAAGGATGCATAACCCTTCCTAGTTCTCTGGGCTCCCATCTGTACAGTGCATACCTTAAAACCCAAGCAGTCTCTATTGGAACGCTTTCTGGATCTCTGAAATGCATCAGAGATAGCACCATTCTGAGCTGACCCGGGCACTCACTTACCACTTACAAAAGCAAACTACCTCCTTGAACTTCAGCCTTCTAGTGAGTGAAGGGGGAATGGCTGCTGCCACCCAGGGCTACTGTGAGGCATTAGGAAAACAATAATGGCTGCCTCCTCTTTTTTATTTAAAATAATTTATTTTTCATTTTGTATACCAACCCCTCTCTCCCCTTCTCCTGCCCTCCATTTCCCCCTTCCCACACTCATCCCCACCTCAGAGTCCTCAGAGGCCTTCCTTGGGGAGTTCACAAAGTCTGGCATATCAAGTTGAGGCAAGACCACTCCCCCATCCCGCCCACCTATAAAGGCTGAGCAAGGAATCCCACCATAGGGAATGGGCTCCAAAAAGCAGGTTAATATACCTGGCATAGATCCTGGTGCCACTACTAACCACCCCCCGAAAACAGATCAAGTCACATTACTGTCACCCACATTTTCAGAGGATTTAGTTTGGTCCCATGCAGGTTCCCCAGCTGTCAGTCCATGAGCTCCTGTTATAGCCCTGGTCAGCCTGACCCTTGCTTATTTATATGATTCCTCCTCCCTCTCTTCAACCGAACTCCAAGAGCTCAGCCCAGTGCTTGGCTGTGGATCTGTTTCCAACATGTACTGAATATAGGTTCTATGATGACAATTAGGGCAGTCACTAATCTGATAAAAAGGGGAAGGCCCATTCAGACACTTACTCCCTTAATGCTAAGAATCTTAGCTGGGGTCATCATTGTGGATTCCTGAGAATTTCTCTAGCACCAGGATTCTCCCTAACCCCATGATGGCTCCTATCAAGATATCTCTTTCATTGCTCTCCCACTCCATCCATCCTCCAACTTGGTCTTTTTGATCCCTCATGTTCCCATCCTCCATACCCTCTTTTCTATACATCCCCGCCCCAGTTTACCCAGGAGATATTAACTATTTTCTCTTCCTGGGGCCCTCTATGTGTGTCTCTCTTAGGGTCCCCATTCATACCTATGATTGACTACATACTGTTATGATCAGTTTTCCCACCAGCCTGGTCCCAGAGCTGATGGGAATAATACACAGAGACACTCTATTAAATATAAAGCTGTTGGCCTGTTACTAGTGTTTCTCATTGGCTAACTCTGTCTTAAATATTAACCCATTTTTATTAATCTAAGTGTTTCCACATGGCCGTGGCTTACCGGAGAAAGGATCCAGACCTCTTATTCCTCTTGGTCCTACATTTCCACTCTTCTACTACATCTCCCAGAATCCTCCTTGTCTCCTAGTCTGACCTATCTTGCTTTCCTATTGGCCAACAGTGCTTTATTCATTAACCAATAAGAGAAACATATTTATAGAATGACATCTCCCATCAACATACTATATTTGTTTTTCTGGGTCCGGGTTACCTCGCTCAGGATGGTTTATTTTCTAGTTCCATCCACTTGCCTGCAAATTTCAAGATGCCACTAAGCAATACATTGTCTAAATGTACCACATTTTCTTTATCCATTCTGTTGTATCCAGGTTCTGGCTATTATAAATAATGCTGAGCATAGTTGAACAAGTGTCCTTGTGGTATAATTGTGCATCTTTTGAGTATAAGCTCAAGAGTGGTATTGCTGGGTCTTGAGGTAGATTGATTCCCAATGTTTTAAGAAACCACCATACTGATTTCCAAAGTGTCTGTACAAGTTTGCACTCCCACCAGCTATGGAGGAGTGTTGCCCTTCCTCCACATCCTCTCCAGCATAAACTGTCATTGGTGTTTTTGATCTTAGCCATCCTTATAGGTGTAAGATGGTGTCTTAGAATTGTTTGGATTTGCATCTCCCTGATGTGCTGCCTCCTCTTTAAGTGTCTCTTGTCTGTGTGGTTCACTGTCAAGTGCTCTGCATCCTTTGTAAAAGTCTTCATGATAGCCCTACAAGGTAGGACTCATTGCTGAAACTGTCAAAAGTGAGACTGAAGTTCCTGCTTCAGGCCATGAAACTTAAAACTGATGGCATTTCAACAGGTCTAGAACTACCAGACTTGGCATGCTCCTAGAATTTAAAGGGCCTTAAGAGTCCTTAGAATTATAGCATGTGCTTAAGACTTTATAATCTCATTTTTAAAAAAAATATCCAAATTTTAATGCATGTGCTTTATAACATCACTATTTCTGTAATATCAATGACTGATGGGGTCCAACAGTTGCATTTTTCAATTATGAAAGTATGAACTGAAAGAGTTTCTCACACTAAAAGAGGTCTTGATGTTGTTTGTTGCCGCTGTTGCTGTTATTAAATGTTCTTAATGGAAAATAAAAAAGAACTAAAGAACTGAGCTGCTTGGGAGAGCATATAGATGCCATCTTCTTGAGACAGAAGTTCATGCATATTTCCAAACAGTGTTAAATACTATTAACCTGAGTAGAAAGGAATATTACTATGAACTGATTTTTATTGCAAAATACTCCTACAATATTTGCAGTGAAATATGATGAAAGTAACACAATTCTGGATGTTACTAGACTATATCTTGGTATTTATACATAGACAATGCATGTTACACCTTTATCTTCACTTGAATATTTTAGAAAACTAAGGTATAAATTGAGTTTTTCATAAAAGTTGATTTCTTGGGAAAACAGGATATTTAAGTCACAAAAGAAAGAAGTGAACAAATCTTAGGTTATCCAAGACCTAGGAAGAGTCTTCAGAGAGGACCAATAAAATTTAGAAGTGTGAAAAAGTCTACCCAGGTATCTAAGATTACCAAAAGTATAAGTGTCATAAATGAAAAGTTTTGGAAGAAGGTAAAGGAAAGAAACTTTTAATATTTTGTGAAGATGGAAAGAATAGCTGAGTTTCCAAGATTCACCTGTAAAGCTAGCATTTTTATTGAGGAAAACTCTCATTCTCAATGAAGGCAGGAAGGTGAACTTGAGAATCTGAGTAAAAAGGAGTTACATAGCAAAAGCCAAACTGAGCCTGTGTCAGTAATGGGAGCTGCTTCCAGAATGCAGGCTATTATTGCTATGGTGGTTTCTGGCAGTGCCACAGTGGTCATTTCAATCCAAAATGATTATCTGGCAAGAGAATGTATTTGCAACTAATGTTTGCAAATAGGAAGGGCTCTATATTTCAGCATCCAAATTATCATTTGCCTCCATATTTACTGCAAGGTACTTTAGCTTTATTAGAATACCTTTTCATGAAACTATGTGAAATATTTCAAAATGATCTATGTTTATATAACATTGGCAACCACCATAACTTTATGTTTTCCATTGTTTATTTTTAGTATTTCCAACCAACCTAATTTTTTAAAATAAAATTTATCAAATTCAGAATCAAATACTACTCATTCAAATGGACTATCCATAAAACCTCCAATCTGTTAAGATATCAAGTGTCTCAATGAGATGCTTGACATGAACTTTGCTTTTAAACATTCTTTATCACAAAGGTATTAGGTTGCAAGAATCATGACAAGACTTTCAATAAGACACAGACACAAACAAAAAACATTTCTATGGAAAGAAATGGACTAATTTAGCTCTTAGCCAGGGAAGAGTAGCAAAATTTGATTGACATTCCTAGCAACATGGGACTAGAGAGCTCATTCTAAACACAGTCAAAATCAGGCCACAAGGTAAAGGATAAATGAAGCTGCCTGGAAAACAATCACCAAATGCCTGTAGCAAAAGTGTTGTGCTTTTGGTATCAGGCAGCTTCAGGAGAATGCATTGCTTGTCTTTGAACAGGGATGGTCTCACTAAGAAAAAGATATTCAAGAGCATCCATGAAATCAGAATTAGAGAGAGAGGGGGGGAAGAGAGAGAATATAGACAATCAGAACCATAATTAATTGTTTCAACTTAAACATGAACTTGTAAATATTTGGAGATTGTCTTATTTGTAAGTCTCAGTTTTTCCCTAACTTATTTAGCATCCTCATGAATTTCATCATAGCTATAAATTTCCACTTATTTGAATTTCAGTGCAATTAATTCTGGTGTTCTCTATTAGACTTTGAACTAACAGGAGGCAGTAATTCAGCCTTTTTTTTTTTAACTATTGTTACTCTAGCATTTAACAGAATGTAAAGTGTTCACAAGAATGTAATAAATGGTGCAATGAAATGTGCCTAGTGAAATGATGGTGGTGTTCCTTAATATGAAAATGTGGTATTTTTTTAAGCATTTTGAGTGTCACAGGGCTGTAATTCAATGAGTGTCTTAGGACCTGGTATTTTGTAGAACTATCTGTCTCCCAAACACAGGATGTACTGAATTACTTTGCCAACTACATGGTTCTCAACAATCCCTCCACTGAGTTGCTTATGCAAATCCTCACTCTCATAAATCTCCATCAGCCATCACTAGTCAAATTATGTTTGCCTGGTGTTTCTCTCTAAATCCCACAAACCTGTTTCATGTACTCTCTTTGAGACTGATGGGAAGTTAATGGCGCTGTAATTGCTTGCTATGTTTCATGTGCCATCATGAGTCATGCTGCTGTGTTCTCATCCTCAACCACCTGATTCTTCAACAGCCAAGTCCTAGAGCTCCAGCAGAAAGATGGAAATTGGTTACTGCATGACTTAAAATGGCAGGATTTGCTCACAAGAATGTAGGGCTGTGGAAATGCTAAAGACAGCTAAAGACATTAGCATAACAGTGAATTACCTAGATGCTACCCATGAGGTTAGGAAACTAAAGTCTGCAGAGGAGGGGATGGGCTTTTGTAATCTGTTAAAAGATTTAGTTTAACTTTCCATTTGTCCTTCTCCGTTTGTCCTCTCCGTAAGCATCTTTTTAGAAGAAAACTAAGTGTTACCAGTCTTTCCCCCAAAAAATATGTTTATTTTTCTCAACAAATCATTACATCTGAAAATGTTTGCTAACTAAAAGAGTGGGTCAGAAGTTAAAGTCAGAGCCCAGATGTAAATCTAATAGCCTCATTTTAACCACATAAGCAAATGGTGTTCAGATGTGTAGGCTCGAAAATACTGTGAACTCTTATCCATGACAGCAGAGTCCAGAGAATGACCAAAATAAACAAAGTGTTTTGAAAATAAACATCACCACAGAATAGCACTTATAAATTTATCCTCCGACTTTCCTACTAGTGCCCCTTAAAATGCTTTATAATAGGAAACTAATCAAATGTCCCAAATGTCCCAAGATCATTTTTATTTTACAAGCCCATTATTGGGTTACAATGAAGTTCAGAGAAAAATACACATAACTAGTGAAGAAGGGAATTAGTATACTTGTACCTGTGCTTTTAATAGCTCATCGGCCACACAATGCATGCTCCAAGCCATGACTGCTAAGATTCTGCACCATTTGGCAAACAATTATATAAAACATATGGACCAGATTTCCCTTCTGCAAAGCTCAGCCAATGTTCACAGAGTACAAGGTCTTAGATCCCACACATCTTCCAGGCACTTGAGAGCTGTAAGTCAGCATTAATAGCAGGGCCTGGGATCGTCCTGCTTTAGTGAAGCCAGCTATATTGGTGCTGTTTATAGACGTAAGATATAAAGAACCAAGATTTCCCATGACAAACATCAAGGACTTGCGTGCTTTACAAAGTCCACATTTTTTTAACATTTTTAAATTATTGCAACAATTTTTGCAGAATAGACTTAACTTTTAAGGGATGAAAATCTTACAGAAAAGTAATGGCTGTGTTTTAATGCACCCATGAGAAAAAGAAGAACCTTTTTTTTTGTAATTTTCTTCTTTTTTAGAAAGAATAGGGACAGGAAAGGTGAATTGGGACATGTCATTTGCATATGTGGTATCTTTGGGGACTGCTGGCTCTTGCCTGGCTTAGCTTCCCTTAGTATTAAGCAGCTTTTAAGAGCATATGAGTCCATTTAGGAATGAGAGCCACCCTGTTCTCTCTTGCAGAAGGTCATGCACACAAGGAAGAGGCACATGGAATTGTTTCAGGAACTAAATCAGAAGTTTCAAACTTTGGACAGATTTCGGGACATACCAAATACAAGCAGTATGGTGAGTATATTTGGCATCCACAGTGCCCCACACCAAGCTGGGCCACCAGTGAAGCCAGCTGTGCCTCTTACCCTTCAGGACAACTATAGAACAAACAAACAAACAAACAAACAAACAAAACAAAAGGCCAAAATTAGTGCACACAGAAAAAGTAACAGGCCCAAAATGCACTTGGGAAAGATGACCAAAAGACTTACCAGGAATGACAAGAATCTTCAAGTGTTTCTTCTAATTTCAAATATCTCCCCTGATAAACTTTAATTAGGATTAGTTATATATCAAAAACAGGTTGATTTCATATGACCATTTTTCTACCAGTTAAATTCAGGTAATTCAAATCTCCAAATAGTTTGCTATATTTTTCCCATTGTTATTCTAATGCCTGCCATTTTAAGGCCACCAAATGTAATACTGGTATAAATAAGAAACTTAAACCAGAAAAATACAATTTTGTCTCCAGAAGATTCATTTGTTTAGGGATAAGAGTTTTGGATATATGCCAATATCAGGAACTTGGGTTGTTGGTTGTAACCATTGCCTCCTCATTCATTCATACCACTACCATCTTAGTATAGGAACTCATGAAATTAATTCTATGCCATTACTCAGCACACGGCACAGTCATCGCTTCAGAGAAGGCTTCATCATCACTGGTAAGTGCATTGTGCACGATTCTAGGAATTTGAACTACTTGAAAACAAGGCCGTGAACCACCTGAGCTTGAGTGAGTCTTGTGATCATTGCTCCTAAGCTCAACTTCTCCTATTTACATGGGGCACAGAAAGTGGCAATGAATGGTATGTACTCCCTTCAGTACTTGCAACATTGCAAAAGCAAAGGTGATGACAGCAAGGTAGACCCTGTCTGCTACCTTGTATCCCTCTTCAGCTTACATGTTGTATTCCTTGCCCAGGCATTGTAGCCCATGGGTAGTTCTTCACCAGACAGTAATAGATAAATGATGAATGTATAGATGGATGTAGGTAGATGGTAGATAGATAGATAGATATAGATAGATAAAATGAAAAGGTATATAGATAGATGAAAGATACAATGTACCTATATTATTTCTAGACTCCATATATTATATGAATAACATGGTGTTTGATCCTCTTCTAGAGATTCTTCCACAGTATCTTACGAGTTTTACTCCTAACTAATTGATTAATGAAATTAGTGTGTGAAAAGCTAAAGGATAAAACATACATATATCCTCATCTTTTTCCTTCATTCTTCCCAGTACTTATACATTCCTGATCATGGTAAGTTACTAGTAAATGGCAAGTATAAATTTATTTCACAGCAATAATAGCTAGGTCAATTCTTTAACATCTCTAACACATATAGAAGACACATATACTTCATGTGTTGTGAATGATGCTTTCTCATCTACTCATCTAAATATTAAATCATCAATTTTCAGCTAGCAGCAAATGAAAATGACACCACTGAGATTAGACCTAAATGCATTAGCTACTCATTTTGGAATATTGAAAGCTAACATGAAAATGAAATGAAACATTGAAACATCATTTTTTTTAAGTAGAGGTTGTGTTTACAAGTCTGAAAGGCTTATGCAACAGCTACAGCTGACTGACTGCTATAATATGATTGTAATTTCCCCTTGTTGTGTAAATTACAACAACAACTGGTCTGGGTATTAAATCATTAATGGCACAAATGTGTATGTCTCCGTTCCCTAACAACCAGAATAGTCTACTAATTACACCACATCTCTGCAGTAGTGTACCTTTTCCAGAAGAGATTTATAAATATTTACCATGTGGGAGCAGAGAAAGATACAGTCGTTATTGCTGCTTGACTATTGTTACAAATATTCAAGAATAGAAAAACAAGATCCTCTATTCAGCCCTGATTAATAACAAACACTCAAATGAGTTCATTATCCTTAATTTAGTCACATAATTTGTAGGGATACATTGTTAATGAAAAAACTGCATAATTGGGGAGAGAAAGACATTCTCAGGAAATCTCAGGTTTTCTGTCTTGAGAGGAGGACAGCTACTTGACAACAGCTGTCCACCACTGCTAATGACAGTAATTATGCAGAACAAAACAAGGTGGAATCAAAATGACACCAAAATATAGTTTAGTTCATTGTCTTACTTCTAGGCAGGAAGATACACACAACATCCAATAAAGCCATGGCTGCTTCTAGATGATTCCAAGATGAAACCATTTTACCCTGGCTTAACAATTTAGTTGAGATCTCATTCCTCCAAGCAATTTCTAGGGATTCGTGAACATTTAGAATAGTCACTCTGCTTTGTCTACAAAGGAGAGTAAGTTGGTGAAAAAAGGAAGCAAGGAAAAGTTGACAGCAACAATGAAGGCAGAAAATAGAAAGAAAGATGGAGGGGTTTAATCATACTGGACCTTTAGGCCAGTCCTAGCTCCATCAGCTACTGGGAATGTTCAAGAATCCTGCCATGCTTCGGACGGTTGTGAATTCTCATATTCACCTAACACTGCTATTACTGATGTTTCTTGAAAACCAAATTACCATGTTCAGAAGCTCTGGGTCTGTTGTCTTACAGTAGCTATGTAATCATTAGGCTTTTAACACTCCAGTGAACTATTTGTTCCTACTGTACTTGAACTCAGAAGACAAACAACATCAGTGTAAAATCAGGAACTCATATCAGGTCGCATCATTTCATATCATTACATTCAGGCACCCGTTGATGCCTTTCACAGCCTATGTAGCTTTCCTTGTAGAATCCAATGATCCCATTCAGCTATTCCAGCTTGCCTTTCACTTGAGTCACAGTATGGAGTATATGAGGCTCTTTGTCTTAGGAGAGTCTGTACACTCAACCATTGCCAGACCCAACACACAGGAAGATGAGCAGCTTGTGGGCATTGACCCTGTCCACTGTTCACTAGCTTACTGCCTGCTTGTACCAGGTCTGTTTGCTTTGGCTGGTGGGTGCTCCAACCATTCCTCATGGAAGGACAGGTAGGTAACTTCTGGTTGAAGGGACAAGCACATATTCATGAATGAGGATAACAACAGTGTCAAGCTGGGAGTGTCTTAGGACAATAACAGAAGTGAGTAAGAAAGCCAGTTTGTAAAGGAATACTGAACTTCACCAAAATTCAATTGATCACATGCTGAAAAATAACATTATACAACTGGATCTAATTATTTTGCCAATACTTAAACTTAGTGAATTTAATTGATGTGCTTGACCATTAACATATTTTTTAAAGGGGATTCCATCTGTTTCAAATGTAAGAGCAAATGAACTAGCATTTTGAATAACTATCAGAGTTGGGCTAATTGGATTTTCCATCACACTCAAGAGTCCCAGAAAACTCTTTTAAACTCCGTTCTTGCCTAAAATAGATGTGTTCACCCTAGACTTGCTGCAGCAGCAGAATCCATAGCAATGAATCTTGCCAATGATGGTTGGTGGTTCAGATGACCCTCAGCCCATCCAGACTTTCAATTATTTGCTTCTGCCTACAAAATAAATTCCAAGTTGAGGAGTTCGGCACTCTAAGACCCTTATACTCTGGCTTCTGTTCATCATCTACATGGTGTTTGTTTCTGCTATTTTTCATGCCAACTAGATAGAATGAATAAAAATGACTATTACCACAGTTTTCCATCCCAGCACTCTGATTTTGATATCCTGTACAACCACGCAGCCTCAACCCCATGTGTGTTCATAGCCAACCCTACTTTTCTGTGCCATCTCTAATGCCACTATTCTGAGGAAAGACAAACAGAAGCCATCCTGGTTCTTTCCTTCAATCTCCCATATTGCTTTTCCTGGAACACGGATGTGAAATAGAAAAGGATGGAGGAGGAGGTAAAACAAGACAATTAGAGAAGTAATTATGACCACATTGCAGGAGGGAACCAGTATGTGGACCTGTGTGTATCAGACATTTAATCTTGGGTTCCCTAGTGGTCTGTTCTGTATTTCCAGATGGTATTTATTATTTCAGGGTTTAATTTGTAGATATAAGTATTTCTATAGACTATTTCTCTTGTATATAACTTGATATGAGGTTTGAAGTACTGAGTGGAACCAATATAAATACCAAGTAATAATTTACTTGGTAATTGATTATAACAAATTGAAGACCAGAATTGGGGAAGAAGATAAGACATGACAACTAGAGTATATTTATTAATCAGAGTCTTATATAAACAAAGAGTGAGAATACAATTTAAAACAATCTTAATAATCTTGGAGAATGAATTCAAGGGCTAATCAAAACTAAAAAGAGTGGAGGAAAGGGACTCAGAGTATGGAAATTATTTAGTGGAGCCAAGTTCAGTTGTCTCTCATGAATAATGATAAATTTAAATGAAGTTCTGTATCCAATTAAAACCTGGACTACTGTAAAAATGACAACCTCGCTTGACATTTTCTCTTGCAACAATAAATAAATTCAGCTTGAATCAATACTCTACTTTGGCTTCTTTCTGATTAACTGCTGGTTGTTTCAGTGCTTGGGTTGAAGTTTCTTCTAAGGAGTTTTCAGTCATGATTTCCATCTTGTTCCTTGATGATAGCCTGTTTTTACTGTGCCATTCAAATTCCCCCCACATACAGAAATATTTAAATGACATTGATTTCAAGTAAACCAAATTCACTAGTACTTTTTAGACTATCAGGTGAAAGAGTTACTCTGGGAGTCAGTTAATGTATTCACTGAGCTATACAGGATGGCAGCAGTGAAGGCATGGGTACTAAAGCACACCAAGGATCAGTGTGTCAGACACAGGGTGAAATGTTCCCCCATATCGCTGGACATGTTTTCTATACAACTGTGATCTTCAAAAGGAAGGATGATGGTTATGTCACACAACCACTTAGAGTAGTATCATGGAGAGTAAGCATCCAAAAACCATAGAGCAAGGAAATATAACAACATATGAATATTCTAACATGCCAATTTCTTGAAGAAATAAATGACTTCTTTTTTCAGCGAACTACTACTAGGTTGAGTGACTACTTAGCATTAAATAGGATGTCCTGAGAACTGTACTAAGATTTATTTACATCACTAAAATTTCTGCCACAAAAACATCTTTAGAATTTTTTACATTTAAACCTCACTCTCCTTCATCTTTCTTTGTGTAAACAGTCATAACGACATTCGGATATATCATTGGCTATATCATCGGAAGCAAAAGTAGAGTATTGATTAAAGCTGAATTTATTTATTGTTGCAAGAGATAATGTCAAAATATCATCTGCTTTGTCTTCCACGGTACTGTTCATATCTTTCAATGCCTGAAATGTATATGACATCTTAAGGCTAGTATTCTTCACTTTGTCCCATGAAAGAAAATTGAAATTGAACTATCCTTTGCCACTACCCTCAGTTTTCAATCATCTCTGGGCCCTGTACCCTGCATATGTTGTTCCTGGGAATGTCAGCAAGCATCAGTGCTAATCACCAAATAAACACCTTTGTTCTTCTCAACAGGAGAACCCAGCAGCAAACAAGAACCCCTGGGACACTTTCAAGGCCCCCAGCGAATACCCACATTACACCACAATCAATGTCTTAGACTCAGAGGCAAAGGATGCTCTGGAGCTGAGGCCTGCGGAGTGGGAGAAGTGTCTGAATTTGCCTCTGGATGTGCAAGAGGGTGACTTTCAAACAGAAGTGTAACACAATCAGAGTCAACTGAGGTGGAGACACAATCAAATACACTGACACTGAGACTTGGGAAGCCTGGCATTTCCACCTGGACAGTGTGACTTTTCCCTACCAGGACCTTCCTGTGCCAACACCAGTGTTTTCATATGGTAATTTCTCATTGGTCAGGCTTGTGGAGAGACTGCCAAGTGTACAATTCTCACCACCCCGTGTTGTAAGTACCCGTGGAATGGATTTGTAAGGTAATCTTTATAGAGAAACCTCAAGCAACGATTCATGTTGTAACAGCTTCATGTGGTTTAGTTTTCAGAAAACTTCTCCATGAAGCACAATGTATATATTTATGCAGTTTTTAAAGTTTATAACAGTCTGTTTGGCCATTACTACACTTTTTACTTTATAATATAAAAGCAAAGTTTTTGTCATTAAATGAATGTTTGTTGAGCTACATTCTTCATTGCTTTAAATGCAATAAAGTAATAATCTCACTTTTATATGAATAATATATTTCACATCTTTATTATTGCAGTTTTCTCTAGAAGGCTCTGAGTAGCTTTCTCTGCTGCAGCTGTGTATAAAATATTTAAAATGTTGTATGGTGTAAATAAACTTTTGTCTACATATCAGTTTTTTAGTGCATTTTATTTTGGATTTGTTGAACAGAAATTTACATATTTATAAAATTTTCTTTTTCAATACAGACACTGAAAATGTATTCAGAGTTTTAACAGCATACCATTATTACTCCTTTGAGCCTAATGATTTCTCAATGTAATAATAGGTTTGCATAGTGCTTCTGTGTTTCCCACTGAAACGCCCTGTGGAACAATGTACCATGTAAATGGGGCTTGTCAGAAATCTGGGACCATCGTCCTCTTCATAACATTATGTTCTTTTCTGTCTGTGGCAAAGTGACAAGTGACAGAAAACAGTGGTTTACTAAACAGAAAATGATGCAGGGAAGATGTTTGAGGTGATTCAGTTTGCTGCATGTTTCACAGAAAACCGTGTCTACTGGAGTTCTTGTAACATAAACATCAGCAAAGTTATTCGAGACCTTAAGTACCTGATCTGCATATACTCCAGCAGAAGGAAAGGAGAGCAGATATAATTGTCTCTTCTTGGAAAGTAAGAAGCCTGAGACGAGCCAGCAGCACAGTTCCCAGTGCCCTCTCTCATAGAGACGTCTTTTGCTTGCTCAGACACATGCTCAAGGAAGGCCAAGAAAGAATTCAACATTGCCAGGGCCTTTGGATGGCTGGAGAGTATATCTTGCAGTGGAGGCATTGAAGGTAATGGAGAGAAGATTGGGGATGTCCTCAGATGTCCTAGAATGCTTAATTTGATTAGCTTTCCATCAAGCCTGAGCTATGTGGTCAGTGTTTGGAACTCAGGTAGATCAGTTCTTTCTCCTGACAACCTTGGCAACCTTGAGGGACCCTGGGGGACCCTAGCACTCAAGTTGAGAGGAAGAGACAACGGTGCTTCATTCAGTGTTCATGTGCGCCTCTGAGCTGGAGCCTTAACCACACAGCTCAGGCAGGACCCTGCCCTATGCTGAAAATATTCTCGGTGTCAAGGTGTTAAAAGTATATTTTTAATCAGATTTTAAAGATAAAAGTGGTATGGTTATGCAAAAAAGGAGTATAACATAAAGATTTTTTCAATAAATTAAATGTTAATTATGGTATAATTGTATAGTCTATTGAATTAATAAGATGATTTTTGGGGGGCATGAGAAGGAATATTTGATGAATCTTTCCCCTTCTCTGACTGACGCTTTTTCCTTCCTTTTATCCCACCCTACGTCTCTCTCTTTCATATGTACACACATGTCTTTTGTGTGTGTATACATACATTAAAACCCATAGGTCTCTGCTCCACCTCAGAAACCTATAGCTACAAATGAAGACTATAGAAAGTCACTCCAATTTGTAAAACCTTAATGCCTTTGAAAAATTGCATTAGTCAGATGTTTCAAAATATAAGTTCATTAGATTAAAATTTCTTCTAAATATTTGCTGCCCTGAAAAAAAACCTTTATATTTCTAGTAATTCAATATTTCATAGCTGTTAATCAAAAATCACTTACCAAAATGCCTGGGGCTGGAATTTTGGCTTTGCTAGGAGGTACGCCACATTACCAGCATGGTTCGTTTTTCTGTTTTTATTTTTTTAATCTATATTTTAAAAATACAGGTTGAAAAGTATTTAGGAACTGTAAGTTCAAGATGTCTCCTTCTAGTCTGTTCCTTTTAAGGTTTGTCCCAGTCTTCGCCCAGCTATGTGCGTGCACAGAAACACATCTTCGAGGCTGAGTGGCCACTGTCTCCTTGGATGGGGACTATTGCCCAGTCTTGGACAGTTCCTTCCAGGGTCCTTGTGCCCCTTGCACTACAAGTTCTTACTCTTTCTACATTTCTAAATTTCACATATACTTCAAGTGAAATGTGAATTTCACCTTGATGAACTTCTCCATGATTTTCTGAGATAAAATTTATTTCTCCTGTGAACTCTTTGGACACTGATTTTTGTACTTCTTTTAGGACCTCTCAAACTGTCTATCTTGTTACTTTTCCTGATATCCCCTGGTAGACTGTAAGTGCCTAGAGGGCGAATTCATGTTGGATCCATTTTGTATTTCCTAAGGGACCTAGCACAATAAATTTCACACAATAAATGTTTGTTAAATTATTTGTGGCATTTATTTTAGTATTTCTTACAGCCATGCACTTCAAATCACACACTAAAAGGTACTGAGCAAGTATAATGGATTTGCTACTCTCTTAAGCAGTTAGCATTCTGTAGGATCTGTGTTTCAGGTAGCTGGGAATTGATTGGAAATATCAGACATTCATGCAAAACAATTAAGCACTAATAAATGCTTATTATCATACAACATCTTATTTTGTTCTTAGGAGTAACACGTGAATCAACAAATAATTATCCAATGGGACTGACAATACAGCTGGGACAATTAAGAGCACTTTACTGCTCTTTCAGGGGACACAAGTTTAGTTCTTAGCACACAGGTGGCTCACAACTACTTATAACTGTCTCCTGGGGGACCTGATGCCTCTGGCCACCATGGGCTCTAACACACACACACACACACACACACACACACACACACACACACACACACACGCACACGCACACATGCACACACGCACACATGCACACATGCACACATGCACACACGCATGTACGCGCACACACATGCTCACACATATGTACACACACACACACATACCTACACACACATGTTTACATACCTATACACACATATACATGTGTTGATTAACATAAAGAAATAGAATGGCTAAGAGCCCTGCTGAAGCTCATTATAAATAAATGATGCCCTTAGTATGACAGCCAAGGTCTCCTGGCTCCTAGTCACAGCCATTTCTCTGACACCAGTGTTTCCCACTTGGCCCATTCAGATCTTGAGTTTTCAAATCTGACTGTGGATGTTCTGTGGGAATATTTTCAGATAAGAAGCAGAGCCATTATAATGGAAACACTGCAGCTGTCATGGACTAGGAGATCAGGAGCTACAATATCAGAAAGGTGAAGCCTGTTCAGAGTGGCAGGCGATCATGAATGGATCTGCCTGTCATCCTTGGGGTGGTGTTCCTGGCATTTGATCTAGGTACAGATAATATCCCAATGAATTTGTTACCATCAATTCATGTACAGCAAGAGGCCAATGAGACAAACCAACTTGAACGGCTCTCTTTAGCCCATCTGCAAAAACCAGCAGTCAAGGTTAACAAGTCGGCTATTAAACCCATGCTTCAGAAAGTTTAGTGTATAGATTTTAAATCATCCTGTTTCTCAAAAAAAATGTTATCAGGCTCTAGTTTTCTCCAATTCATGTTAGCATCGACTAATGAAATTCTACAAATGTCTCAAAGTTCATGAAAGTTCCAAAACTAATGTGTCTCTTGTGTTTCAGTCTACACAAAGGTTTCCATGGTGACAAAACCATCTTGTCCCTGAGATCCTTCTGTGGTTAGATTTGTAGCTATGATAAGTGCAGTGCAGCAGTAAATTAGAATGTAGGAATGGACAAAAAAAAAAAAAAGCCTGGAAATTGTTGAGAGTAGCAAACAAGAGTTAGAGAAAGAAAAGTGATCCATTTGAAAATATTACAATGGGAGTGGGAGCAAGGGCATTACTGCAAGGCAAACAGGACAAGCATGTCAGAGGTCAGGCAAAAAGCACTTTCTTTGTGGTAGTTGTCAAAAAAAGGAGAATAAAAAGACAGGTGTGGGAAGAAGCAATTGAGGGAAATCTCTCTTCTTTTATGGGGAGTTAACTTTGAAAAGGGAGTACTTCTACCTCTCAGGGCTTGACTACATATTTTAAAATTTGTTTGAACTCAAAGATAATTCAAAGATCAAAGCATGAATAAAGCAAGTTGCCTAACTAAATTTTGATTAAATTTTCAAATAGTTAGTTCAGATTAGTAGTAGGGCCAACAGGTTCAATTTTGGAGACTAAGAGTAGGAATTGGAAAGGTTTGTGTCTGACTTCCTTATGGAACTTGTAAACAAGGGGTTTATACATAGACTCGTCTAAGAAATGAGGGGAAGGAGAGATCTTTATAATAAGTAGTTTCTAAATCACAAATGGTTCGGTGATTTCCTGATGTCTGCTCTTTTCCTAATGCATAGTGTTCCAGAACAGTCCAACCCCAAAATATGAAAGCTGGATGCAGAATTCCACGAAGCTGAAAGAAAACCAGATGGCTCCATTGTTGTTCTTTAGTTATAGTTATAAAAATAAAAGGAGGAGAAGGGGGGGCGAGTGGTCCTGAGTGAGGGTCCCAAGTGGGTGGGGTTCCAAGGTAAAGGACCATTTGGGAGAGCATAGCAGGTTGTGTAGCCGGTGAGGTGACCCAGGCAGGAGGGAATAACACACCAGGCAGATAGAACTTAAATGAGGAGTTTATTTAGAAAGGGGAGTGGGAAAGAAGGGAAGAGACATACAGGCACTGGGAACAGAAGAGGAGAGGGGGGGAGAGGGAGGGAAAGAGAAAAAGAGGGGGGTAGCTGATGGCCAACTGAAAGCAGGAGAGAGCAAAAGAGAGACAGGAAGAGAAAGAAGAAAGAGAAAGAGGGGGTGCACTTGCTTTAAAAGGGAAACTGAGTCCCCTACATAGCCCCATAATGAGTGACTTAGTGATGACATGGTCATGCGTGTCCTACCCATCGACAGGGGGCGGGGTCAGCAGACTGCTGGTTTTCAACATCCATGATTGAATGGAATACAAATCTGGGAGAGGCTTCCAGAATGTGATTCCATACACAGAGGCTCAGATAAAATTGCAAAGGATCCCGGGTAGAAATTAAGAGGAATGTTTTCAAAATTGCCCAACAGTGATTAAGAAGAAGCATTGTCTCAGATTAGGGAAAAAAACAAGGCTTGACTCTATAGCAGAAGGAATTCCTCCAAAGCAACAGTGGAGAATATGACCTGCAAGAGGACAGAACCTATGTTTTGGTTTTAAAAAATTTATTTGCTTTTATTTCATAGGTATGGGTGTATTGCCTGCATTTATATCAGTGTACCGTGTGCATGCAGGTCCCTCAGAGGCTAGAAGGTTCCCTGGAAGCAGAGTGACAGATGGTTGTGAGACAGCTTGTGGGTGCTGGGAATCAAACTCTTGAAGTTCAGCTAGTGCTTTTAATCACTGAGCTGCCAACAAATGCTTTTATTCTGAGCTTTCCAACCACCTCTTGACCTGCTTGTTTCTGTGCTGTTGGGATGCTGTTGTAGACATGTTGAAGAGGTGAACCTCTGGTTTGTAAGTCAGTCCTTAAAATGTCACTAAACACTACATCTAGAGACAAAGCCAAAAGTCACAATGAAGCAATATTACAGTAAGGAAAAGGCAAGAAATCAGTTTGAGCTGAAACAAAGGACTGGAAAATTTATAAAAGCAGGGAGGTAGATATAAATATGTCTACTAATTTCTCAAGAAATAAAAAGGCCCTTCTATATTTCTGTCCAGACATACAAAGCTTAAATTTGCAGCAAGAATCCTGCAGAATAAGGCTGCTGCCTCCTGTGGAATTACAAGGTGGACATACATTCTTCCTTGAATATTGCATTTCAAGGGATGGCTCCCATATCCTTGAGAAAAAGCCTCTGGCAGGAAAAAAATACTGGCTTGAATATGTTTTAAATTTTTATATTCCAGAGAGGCAGATAAAGAATTTACAAGTTTTCTAAAGGAAAGGCTATAAGTAAAGAGAGATGGGAGAAATAGTGCAGGAAGAGACTTGTCTAAAGTTTAGTCATTTGGGGAGAACATTGAGACACTCTTGGTATAAGTCAACTAGTATACCAGTACCAGAAAGGCAGGTATATTGAGGAACCCTGTCACAAACTAAGTGGAAATTCTTCACTTTCCATAAAGAACAGAAGTCACTGTGTCAAAACAGATCTCCTCTTAGAGACCACCCACACAGCACATGAAGACTCTTAGAGAACCATTGTTGAGTGGTTCTGCCTCAAAACAACCCACCCACAGTAGAAGGGCAGACCTCCATTCTGGAGTGACTCTCCACAAAAGGAAAGAGGCACAGTTGATAATCAAGGGTCAGAATTTGTATCCCCATGCTTTTTTTTGCCATCTCTGAGTTGTATTCCTTTCAGAAACAAATAAAAATGTCTGAGCTAAGCTATTATCTGTTTCTACCCCCCAACACCTCAGAAATCTAGAATTATGCTTTGAAGGTCATGAGACATTTTAAATATGTACTGGAATAAAGTGTTATCCCAACAATAATAATAGACTTATGTTCTATACTGAATTGGAGAGGTGGGTGGGTTATAGAGACACATACATTAATTTATTGAACATGTTTATTTCAAACCTGCAACAGGCCGTCTACATCCTTAAGAGCTAGTGATTCAACCACAAACAAGAAGCAGTCCCTATTTTCAAGGGATGTAACATCGGTGAAAGCACATAGGCAACAATTTTAATAACATGATACAGCTAGCTGCATAGGAAAAAGGAAAGGATGCTAACAGAACACTGGAAAATGTTCATGCAAATATAGAAGAAAAATAAAGAAGGATAATCAAGATGACAGAGCTACATCAGCCCCAAAATGTCTGCCTTGAGGTCCTAGACTCTGTCTTGGGGCAGTGCCACGAGATGGCACTGAGCCCCAAGCCACCAGTGCAAATATAGAAACTGCAATTAGCTGTGTAGTTCACAACATCTCCAAGATAGACACCAGCATCCCCTCTGTGGAATGAAGAATCAAGAAGGGTTTCCTAAGTACTGCCATGTTCCATTGTATGTCAAGGGCAACATTACATCTTTCCTGAAGTATCTATCGTCCTTTCTTATAGGACAAGGTTGTCTGTAACTGATGCACCAACACAAATAGACTGTAAATGTAGTGTTCATTAGTGTTCATTTAAACAGCGTAGACATTCTTTGTATCTTTTGTAGTATTTTTTTATTTTTACTCTTTTTACTCTTCATTCTTTTGTTCTTCAGGGGCCTACCATGCAGCTCCTAAATAATAACAAAGAGGAGAGTTATTATTACTTATAAGTACCCAGCCTTATTGGTTTACTTCTAGAAAGTGTTTCTTACCTGAAATTATCCCATCTGCCTTTTGCCTCCAGGCTTTTATCTTTCCCAATTCTATATACCGTTCTTTACTTCTTACTCCATGGCTGGCTGTGTAACCAGGTGGCCAACCCCTGGTGTTCCCTCTCCTTCTTTTTTCTTGCTCCTTGTTCTTCTCCTCCCAAATTCTTCTATTTATTTTCTCTGCCTGCCAGCTCCTCCTAACCTCTCTCGTGACTTGCTATTGCCTGTTCAGCTCTTTATGGAACAATCAGGTGTTTCTGGCAGGCAAAGTAGCACGGCTTCATAGAGTAAACAAATGCAACATAAAGGATGCAATATATCTTGGCATCATTAAACAAATGTTCCACAGTGTAAACAAATGTAACACATCTTAAAGTAATATTCCACAGCAATCACTTTCCTGGTATTTTTGAAGATGAGATTAACAGTTAAATTGGTAGACTTTGAATAAAGCAGTTTATTCTCCATAATGTGCCTGGCCTCACCAAATCAGTCAAATACCCTAAGAGTAAAGATTGATTTCCCCTTAGACACAGGAGGTTCTACATCCTAACCCCGTCCCCACTGGAGCTGCGGCATGTAGACTGCGCTGCAGATACTGGTCTTACCAGCCCCCACAATCACTTGACTCAATTCTTAAAAGTAAATCTCTCCCTTTCCATGTATACACATAATTTCTTACTCTAGAGAATCCTGATTGATACAAGTAAACACATAACAATGAATCACGATTGGAAACATTTTCAGTCCAATCAAACATGCATAAGAATAAAACCCTTCTACAATCTGGATAGGAAACAAAACAAAACAAAGTAGAATATCTCTTTTCCACATGAGAACTTACTCATGCTCAGGAACTCTTCACACCTAGCCTCTGGCAACAATTAAGCTACTTCCAATGTAAGGGACTGGGAAACCCTGAAGAAGACCCCAGACTCAAACAGTATGCAAAAGCAAAGAGCTTTTGACTCTGCAGAAGCAACCTGCCTGTGGAGTAAACCACTTGTACAAAATGGCGTTCCCAAGAAGAGTGGGAGGTCTCCTTTTAAGCACAGCTAGGGCAATTCCAGAAATAGGTCATTTTAAACATGATTAGTTAAGCAAGCAGCAGTTACACTGGTACATTTTTCATTGGCAAAGGATCTAGGTTTTCCATCTTTGGACATACTTGGGCAAGTCTGGGTATGTTTCATGGCGGATACAGGAACTGTACGTTTTTTGGTCACTGCCTTGAGATGCTATGGAGGCTGGCTCAGGCCTCATATGTGTTTTCTCCCACATCTCTCTTGTCAGAGTGTTGTTGACTAATGGCCGGATGTTGGAGGAAGAAAAAACTTGCTTACACCTAAGAAACCATAACCTAAGTCTGATTTGAAAATTGGGGGAAGTTTAGACCTCTCACCAAATGATTATGACTTGTATACAAATGATCACTTAATAACAAAAATTAACCTATAGCATATTCTCTCACCATTTTTATTTTGCAAAGACTCAAGTGAATAACTTCTCTAGTATGGAACAGGTGATGGATGGTTCAGCAAACATCATCAGTTGAGATAAATCAGCCAGAAGAATACTACAAAAGACCGGAAGAAGAATGACCATGAATGTCCTCAAAACACAAGTTTGAGTTTGGCTCAGCCTAAGAGACAGAGATGCCAAAGTACTATAGAAAATACAAAAAGGACAGCATTTATTTATAGCATTATCATGTATTCAAAAGCAGTTTGTTTTAAATTCAGTATTCAAGATACATTTAATCTTTAAAGTGGGCAGGCAATGTTGCTGATGGAACTTAGGGCCGGGGCATGACTAGGCGAGCATTCCAAAGCTGAGCCATGTCCCAGCCCAGCATATGACTTTTAAGTGATGTGACTTTTCACAGATATGTACAGGATAAACTACCTCCAAAATACAATCCTGGGTAGTTAGTATGACTTTCTCAGAAGAGTAAAGCACAAAAATCACGAGTTTAATGTTATGTTTGTGTTGATGTGGATGAGAGCTCTGTCCCACTAATTTTATTTCATGTCATAAAGAGAGAAGAATGCTGCAGGAGGCAACTCAAATCTGTCTGTTCTGTAAATAGGGGAGGAAGATAACATAAGTCCATCAAAAAACCATAGCCCGCCATTAATACAGAGAGTAGCTGGGAGAGTTCGGTTTTGTCTCACAGTGAATTATCTGGTATTTCCTTGGAACATTATCGATAACGTCAACTCTTGAGGTATAATTGAGACAGCTTATGCTCGAGTCAAGTAGTCATAAATAAAAGGTACATATTGTCTTGAGGGGTGTTTTTATTTATTTGGGCATTTGTTTCTCCTTGTGGAAGTGCTATGGAAGGGAGGTAAAAGCAAAGAAAGATGAGGTGTACCCTCAGCTCACCAGTGTCCCTATAGAATGCTGTCTGTGTCCATCTGTGGCACTTTTTTGTTGTTCTGGGGACTGATACAAGGGCCTTAGTCATGGTAAACAAGTGCTCCGCTCTGAGCTGCCTCCCCAACCCCACCGCAAACTCAATGCAATGCCTAGCCACTACTAGTTCTAAAGCATCAATAACTTCCTTCAATACTGGCAGATAAAGTTTTTTTATCTTCTACAGAATCATAATCCACTGTTGCCATTTGTGTTATAGAAAGGAGCTAAGATGAATTAGTTTAGATCTGTTGCTATACGAACACTGACAGCCTGCTGTCTTTAATTCCAACAGCTAAGTGTTTGCCCCATGAGTTCTGGGCTGGAGCCTCACAAGGTTTTTGTTGGAGGCTGTCCTGGCTCATTTTCTCCTTCACTGGAACACAGGGAATCTGAGCAGCTGGCAGCGCACTTCTGTAGCAACCCCATCCTCTCCACAACCCAGAGGTTGGGAAGGCAGAGTAAGGACAGCAGAACTACATCTGCCCTTAGCATCAAGTCACCTCAAGACTCAGCAGAAAGATCCCCCCACCATGCTTTTCTAAACTCAGGGATATTCTCAGGGACCCTGTCAGCTTCCAATACCAGGTCATTGTGTCAGGAAGTATCCTTTGCTTTTGTTTTAGGATTTTGGAATATGGTGAGCTTTTAGGCAACTGCCAATTTTCCTCAATTTTCAGAGTCCTGAAGATTGAATCTCTAGACAAATAAACTGTATCAGACACCCCATCTGATGAGCAGTGTTGAATAGAGCATCTCTTGTGTAATCCCATCCCCGGGCTGTCATCAGATGGCTGAAATATAGTCCCACTTTCTTCCGTGGAGTGGTGTAAGTATTAAGCCTGCCATTTGTCACGCTTTGGATTGAGACTCTAAACACTACTGTGGGCTCTCAACATTGCTCACCTGCGCACTCACTTGCCAAGAAGCTAGTTGGCTACCTTAGAGAGGAAGAGAGCAAGGTGCATGGGAAACTACTCTGGCCACACACATGAGTGGTGCTTGTGATGAAGGACTAGTCTCAGCACAGGCAGAGTGCTTTCCTCTTACTGCAGAGAAGCATGGAGGAAGCCAAACAAACCTCTACCCTGCCAAGCTTGGCAGGGAACCAGAGAGCACTTCACACAAATCCATTCTGGTCCTCCACTGCGGGGAACAGGCCCTGGTTATTAGCACTGTTTGCTTTAATTGAGTTGCAGAATACTTACCTGATGAAGAGTTTTTAGGCTCTTAAAATACACACATTCTATGTAGTGTGTGGTATTTCTCAGGGCAGGCCCCAAAACATCAGATCCTAGAGATCATGTCATAACATTTCTTCTAAAAGACAACCAATCTAGTTAAATATGTACTGCCATTCTCAGTGACCACACTGCACATGCATTTCTCGGGAACTCAAGCAGAGACCCTCGCTGTTTATGCAACATGTTTCTGGGACATCACAGAGCTGAGGCTGCACATCTTTCTGTGGAGATTGCCAGTGTGACAGCCGTGTGTTTATGAGCAGGATGCTAGCCCTCGCCTACAACTCTAAAAGCTTTGCTTCAGCACAGCTGCACAGAGACCTTCCTGGCCCCATTTGATTTAGTACCATTAACTTCCTCTCTTTCAGCCCTAGCATTGTAGAATTTCCAGAATTTATTTGACACTCAGAAAAAAATCTCTGCATACCATTTCATCACTGGGAGAAATCCTCCTGCTTTATTTGTGCATCCGAAGAACACTCTTAGACATTCCTAGGTATGTATCTAGCTGCGTATAATATTCCTGCATATTCTCTAGGCTTCTGTGCCCCTGGTAAAACAGTGGGTAGTCTAGATACATTTGATGTGTTGAGCATGAAGAGAGTTGAACAGTCTTCTCCATTTCTTGTTCATAGCCAAAGATTCAAATAAAGGTCATTTGAAATGGGTCCCCTTGTAAGTCACAAGATATGTTTACATAAATCTCATCATTTCAAAAGTCCACAGAGCAGAAGTCTATTCCAACAAATTGATTTTAACACACGATGAAAGATAATGGTTCCAAAACACAAATTAGGTAATAAAGTCAATTTACCACTCTTCTTGGTAATCAGTGTTTTTCTTTTTATTTTCAGCAACAAATTCAGTAGATATGACCATTATTTCTAAGGGCAAATGGATGAAGAACTATACAGAGAAAGGCAGGAAGAAAGGGAAGAAGGAGAGAAAAGAGGATAGGAGTGAAAAAGAATTGGCAGCTGAGTTGAGAAAAATACACACGGTATATATAGAAAGCAGTTTGGAGACAAAAGAACTGTGTGCCTCTCTCCTAGACAAAAGCGTGGACGACTCCTGGGGACCCCAGAGCATCCACACTGTGGAGAAAAACTGTGAGAAAAGAAAACTTAAGAGGCGCTGTAGTGCAGTGGAATGGCAAGGCTCGGCAAAGCTTTGGAGGGAAAGGAAAGTACAGGAGATGGAGCTGAGTCAGCAGCAGGGATGGCAAACCAACTGGTCCTTTCAAAGGTTGGCCTCAGGGCCACTCCAGCTGTGTGCCAGTTGTTACTCTGAGAAATAAATGAAGCCCCTAACACAGAATTTGCATCTATGTTTCCAGAGAAGACTGGTTCTCCAGTACATAGAGTCTTCGTTAGGGTTTCTATTGCTGTGATGAAGCGCCATGACCCAAAAGCAAATTGGGGAGAAACAGGTGTATTTGCCTTATACTTCCATATTGTGGTTCCTTGTTGAAATAATGCAGGAAAAGAACTCAAACAGGGCAGGATCTCAGAGGCAATATTTGAGGGGTGCTCAGATATTGGAGGGGAGCTGCTTACTGGCTTCATTCCCAAGGCTTGCTCAGCCCACTTTCTTACAGAACCCAGGACCACCAGCTCAAGGATGGCACCACCCACCATGGTCTGGACCCGCCTCCATTGATCACTAATTGAGAAAATGCCTTACAGCTGGATCTCATGGAGGCATTTCTTCAGCTGAGGCTTTTTCCTCTCTGATGACTCTAGCTTGTGTTAAGTTGACACAAAGCCAGCAAGTATACATGATGTAACATAATGGCAAAAACATTATTGCACCATAGAAATATTATGAGTGTCTGGATAAAATCATGCCATTTTCCAAGCTGCTTGAGGTACACATCTATATATTGCTAAAACAGCAATCAAGATTAAGCACACGATCATTCCTGCTCAATTCTTGACTCCTTGTATAAACAAGCACTTTATTCCCACTGAGTTGAAGGAACAATTGTTCTGATTAGTTACACATGAGGGACTAAAAGAAAAACAGACAGAAAAACATGTGGCAAAGAAAAGGCAGAGATCATGGGCACATCCCTGCTTCCTGGGGGTAGAAGAGGCAGGCCAGCCCAGTTGATGAATGAAGATGCTGAATCTGTGCTCTCCTGAGAGTCTAAATTAAACTCTGCAATTCTGATGAAGAATTTGACTCCTAAAGTTGATATATATCATGATTCATTAGATCATAAAAATATACAAAGATAATACCTAGGACATTTGCATCAGTGATGAAGGAGTGTGTCTGTATTCCCATAGTAAAAGTTACTAACTCCGAAGTCTTATGGGATGCTGCAGTTATCAGCCCTGGTTAGGAGGAATGTACAGGATTCTATGCTTCCTTCTTAAGGGGAGACGTTTTTCACTGTGATGCATTCCTCACCTTGCTCTTGGGTAAAAATTCTTTAGAACTTCAGTTTTTCCTTCACTTAATAAATGTTTCTTTTGAATTATAGTTTTTAAAATTATTTTAAATGCTACTGGATTCTTCAAAACTCATTCAAAGTAGAGAAGAAAATAGTATATATGGTAATTATTATATACCACAATATTACAGGAGCCAGCTTGGCATCCATCACTTGGTCACAAAAATCTAATCAAAGATGTCTGAAATTCCTTCTTTCTCCTGGAAGAGAAGATAGTATCAAAAACAAGATAAGATTTGATGCTGGCAGCAACAAATGTTAGGCATTGTCTCTTTCAAAGAAGAAAGAGAAGGAGAAGAGGAGGAGGAAGAAGAGGAAGAGGGAGGAAAAGAAGAAGAGGAGGAAGAGGATGAGAAAGGGGACCAGAAAGAAGAAAAAACAAAACAAAAACAACAACAACAAAAAAAAACTTCCCTCCTTGACTAACAAAAGCAATTGGGAACTAGTTTTTTCAAAACATTTCCAGACACTTCAGACATTTTCTGACATAACCAGAAAGACCAAAAGGTCAGATTAAGGTGTTAATCCTTGGGGGGGGGGAAGAGAGGGAGAGAGAGAGACAGAGACAGAGAGAGACACACAGAGAGAGAGAGAGGCAAACAAGGAACCTGTAGCTACCGTGTCCATAAGAGATTCTTACTTTCATTCATTCCAAGCCAGTTTTCTAATCCACCTGAGGTAAACATGTTGGACCTTGAACTAGAAGGGTATCACAGAGAAATTTAATACCTGACTGTCTGCCCTGTAGTGAAAGCCCATGCTGAGATTTCAGAATGTTATCTAAGCACATGATAATAAATATTGTTGAAACTGCGACAACATCTCTCTGTCGTCCATGTTGAGAAAAGACACCGCATGTTTTCTGCACTCCAAGATGGTTTGGAGCACTTGGAGCATTTCAGACAATAGAATTTTTCTCTTGAAAAACACAAGTTATGCTCACATTCACAGACAAGAGTTATCTGAGCCATCAAAACACAACAGGGCACCGTGCCCTTCATGTCACCATCCCCTGCACCAAGTGGGACAGGATCTAAGTAGGCATCGCTGCAATCACCAAGTGCTAAGAAGAATGTGTCTCAGAGCCTGGCTCGCGGATTGTTTTCTCTTGAATGTCTGAAATCGGAGCTTTGTGGGGATTGCTCACCACTGTTTTATGATCAGCATAGCACTACACTTGGTTCTCCGGTTTTCCAAATAAAAAAATAAACGTTTTCATTTGAAGTTCAAAATGGGAGCTGCAAAACTAATTCTGGAACAAAACTTTCCATAGCACATTTACTACCTCCCCTTATGATCACTCACGTCCTTGAAAAATTAAAATAAAGCAAGAAAGAAAACATGCTGACAGGAAAATTGCTTCTGAATTATCATGTACCCCAGACAGGAAGATAGTTAAGAAAACAGTAAAAGAATAATTAAAGGTTTTTTAAAAAAAGTTTCTAGCAAACTGATTTAAACTTTTGTTCCACTTCAGCTGTGGGGCCAACACGGGAAGCTTGAGTCACAGGAAATGGAACACCGTAGAACACCGGAAGCTGTGTTTTCTGGATCTCAGCTGCACTCATGCCTTGACTACCCGTCCATAAGCCATGCTCGCTGTGTTCAGAATGCGCAGGCTCTTGCTGTCACTGTTGGTTTTCAACAGGGTCTCGAGTTGTAACAAGGGCTGGCCTCAAACTGGAGGTCTCCGTACATCTGGCTGGGATCACCCAGAGTACAGCACCACACCAGACTTTTAAAATAATCTCAATGCTCTTCTTCTCATAGTGTTGGAAGGATCATTAGGTAGTCAGAGACTACTACAGCATTTTAACAAGCAGGAGAAGTGCATGTGCTGCCTCTTCCAGCGTGTGCGAAAGGAAAAAGGACAGGTATGCAAGTGTGGAGATTGAAGACAAGTGATCATTTTTGCAGATTCATTAATGTGGCTTAACTGTGAAGCTAGCTTTGAGTTGTGTTTTTTATTTCCTTTGATTTTTCCCTCCTAAGAGTATCTAGAAATAATTATAGACTAGTGACTTTTACTAATCAGACTCTTTCATGATTAGTGGACAAATACCAAGAGAGTGAAAAATACAAATACTGTCTTGGCATGGTGATAAAGCAGTTTTAACTCTGAGCATAAACCAGGATCTGGGGGACCCCTAGCTCACAGACACCACAAACAAAGAACAACTAAGTTAGTAAGATCACCCTTTATCAAATGATAAAGGGAAAGTATATAGTAGTGATCAAGTGTTAGGAACATTTGACTTGTTAAGATATTGGAACAACTGATGATAATTCAAGTAAATGAAATTTACTTCTACCATAACAGACAGTATATCTTCTTGTTTGCTGTCTTTTCGTATATTTTCTATTCTTACACCCTTTCTGAGAAAATAGAAATCCCCTGATTGCAGGGGTTTTCATCTACTCTATTACTGATGCATTGCACACAACTAAAATGGTGATTGACAAGAAAAAGATGTTCTGAAAATACTTTTTGAATATTAGTTTATCGCAATTTTAAAAAGTGGTGCTGGAGAAAAAGATGCCATGTGACAGAGTTTGGGTGGAGGGTGTTTTGTTTTGTTTTGTTTTGTTTTTTCTGGGGGGAAGTGAATGGGAAAGCAGGGAAGGAAGAGGGGAGATTGGCTTCTGGGGACAGGAGCAGCAAAAAAAAAAAAAAAAAAAAAAAAAGAGAGAGAGAGGAGGAGGAGAGACAGAGAGACAGGCAAAGAACAAGAGAGAAGGAGGTGGGGGAAGAAGAGGTGGGCAGGGCTCTTTTAAAAGGGAACTTAGCAAATGTGCACAGGTGGTGTTCTTAGTGGCTGCAGCTGAGGACGTATCCTGTCAGAACTCCATGGGCAGGACAGGACAGATGCCTGAATACTAATGTGAACAACAGGTAATAATGGCACAAAACAGCTAAGGTTACTATTTCTCATGAGAGGCCCTGGAGAATTACCTGAGTTTTTATCTTAGGCAATATTATCCTAATAAGAACAATGAACAAATTTATTTAAAAAAGAGAGAAATTGAAATTTCAGAATTAGTAGAAAATATAAATTTGGGAGTTAGCATATATGGGTATTAGACATAAAGCAAAGGATTACCATCCCACAATCCACACCACCAGAGAAGCTAGGAAGCAAGGAGGACCCCAAGAGAGACATGCATGGTCCCCAGAGAAGGGGAAAGAGAAAGATCTCCTGAGCAAATTGGGAGCATGTGGGGAGGGGAGAGGGAATTAAGAGAAAGGGGAATTAAGGAGAACAGGAAGATTGAGTCAGGGGGAAAACACAGGAGAACAAGAAAAGAGATACCATAACAGAGGGAGCCATTATAGGTCTAAAGAGAAATCTGGCACTAGGAAAATGTCCAGAGATCTAGAAGGATGATCTCAATTAAGAATCTAAGCAATAGTGGAGAGGCTACCTTAAATGCCTATCATGAGATTAATGACTGCCTTATATGCCATCCTAGAGCCTTCATCTAGTAGCTGATGGAAGCAGAAGCAGACACCCACAGCTAAAAACTGATCTGAACTTCTAGAATCCAGTTGCAGAGAGGGAGGAGTGGTGAGCAAAGGGATCAAGACCAGGCTGGAGAAACCCACAGAAACTGCTGACCTGAACAAGGGGGAGCTCATGGACTCCAGTCTGATAGCTGGGAAACCAGCATAGGACCAACCTAGACCCCCTGAATGTGGGTGTCAGTTAAGATGCCTGGGCCTCTGTTAGTGGACCAGTATTTATCCCTAGTGTACAAGTGGATTTAGGGAGCTCATTCCACATAGAAGGATACTCTCTCAGCCTAGACACAAGGCAGGTGATAGACCCTGCTCCAAGTGATATGACAGTCTCTGAAGATAACCCATGGAAGGCCTCACACTCCCTGAGGAGCAGAAAAGAGATGCGATAGGAGCAGAAAAGAGTGGGGACAGGGGAGGAGGAGAGGAGAGGGAACTGGTATTAACATGTAAAACAAGATTGTAACATAAATAAAAAAAAATATATCAAAAAATTGTAATCAGTGTCCTCAAGATTTTTCAACGGTGCTATAGTATAAGTCCCCCCCCGCCCTGGTACAGACACTGGGAGTCTAGAATGACCATCCCTACTGTTCTCTGAGCCTCCCTGATGTCCTTGAACCTGATAGTAGATCACTTCCTGTGCTGTGACTGAAGTCATCACTGCAATACAGCTGACTGGTGTCTTTCTCTTGCTTGCCTTAACAAATTATCCTTAACACTAACATTATTTTATGAAAAAACACCAGAAGCAAATAAATAAATTTGGGAGTTAGAAGAGAAAGAATAAAGGGAGGAAGGTAGGACAGGAACTGGGGAAGAAACAAGGGGACTTAGGTAAAGGCATTGAGAACAGGGCAGGAAGAGGTGAAAGGTCATGACAGGAGAAACCTGAGGGAGGCCTCACAAGAGGACAGGATGAAGCATACCGCATGGCTCTGGATCTTATGTCTAATTTTAAAGTTAGGCTTATTGATGTACTTAGAAATGCTGTAAATAATCCTTCTGTACACTGAAGTTGTGTTGCTCTCATTGTTAATAGAGCCAATAGAGCCAGGCAGGAAAAGCTCGACTGAGAAGAACATGGGAAGAAATATGGCAGAGTGATGGGGAGTCACTAGCAAACTAGCAAGGCACAGAGGAAACAGGAGATGAACTTGCTTGCAAAAAAGAAAACAAAAACAGGTACCGCCATGAGGTAGAACATTAAAAGAATATGGGTTAATTTAATATGTAAGAGCTGGTTAGTAACAAGCCTAAGCTACTGGCCGAGCATTTATAAATTTATAATTAATAATAAGTCTCTGTATGGTTATTTGGAAGCCAGCTGGCATGGCAGAAAACTCTGCCTACATATAAAAATACATTTCTTTTTCTTTCCAGTAACTTTAATTTGCAACAGAATTGGTTTCTTTGTTCCTCAATCTTTAGGGACACTTGGCATTAGCAAGTGCTAAGACTAAAGGCCTAAAGAAGAATTGCAGAACACGAGTTTGATTGGGGTTTTGTCAAATGTTTGTAGGAAGATGTAGACAAGGAGATGATTAAGAATGTATTCAACAGAAGATTTTAATAAGTAAAGTGTTTCTCAGGAATTCTAGCTTTGGAGAACACATGTACCATCCAGCTCATGAGTGGTAGTCATTGAACCTGAATAATATACATCATCTAGAGAGCAGAGTTAGAAATAATGTGGAAACTGTTACTTCCACCATACAATAAATAAATGAGAAAGGGGTACCAGAATTCATTCAAAGACCAATCAGACAAAGAAGAATGATGTCACAGTAAGATGTTGGCAGCACCTTCATTGCGAACGGAAGAGGACACTAGGGATGCTTTCCTGGGATTTGTCTGGTGATAAACAGTAAAACCTGCAGTGAGATTTAAAAGTTGTCCATGTCTAATGGATTTTTTTTCAAGGCTTAATCAAATACAATAGAAATGTGGTACCTATCATACAGAGAAAAGTAGGTACTGCCATATTTAAAGAAACATTGTGTGGTGAGCTCAGAATCATGAATTATGCATTGTCAAGAAGTATAAGACAAAAAAATGCACTCAAGTTCAATAGAGCAAGGCTACTTAAGATCAATTATAAATAAATAACATATTTGATAGGTGGATTATGAATTCCAGAACAATGAAAAGTCAAAGGTATCTTTTCTCCTGCCATAAATCCATTATTTATTTCTCAAATAAACCCTACTTCTACTTGTAGTGATACCCAGTCAAAGAACTCTATGTCCAGAGGTCTATTGCAGCTATATAGGGCCAGGTGGTATAAGTAAAAGTTCTACACAGCATGAGAACTCCTAGGAAGTCTCCTTACAGATAAAAATGCCTTTCTCTCATTCCTGTTGGTTGAAAATTCCATGTGTTACTGGAACAACCATTGAGCTCTCTGAAGCTCATTAACTTAAAGAACTACCTGGAGAGACATCTCAGGACTTCCCAGTATGTTTGAAATGCCACCAGAGATTTTATCTTCCAGTGGACCTCATCCATGTGTGAGGACAGAAATGGTATCTCGATTATCCCATTGCTTTGACTTGTTCTTATCATATGAATCTTGACCTTAGAGTTATGGTTGGGGTATAACCCATGAGAAATTACAGCAGAGATAAAAATCCCACTGAAACTTTTAGGATGAGGAAGTATAATGGGAATCGAAGAGTAATGATCTAAAGTGATAACTGATTAAATGGAATAAATATACCCCACTTTGGGGGGAGGGAATTAGCAAGCTTTAAAGTATTAAGTTCAATACAGGTACATCAAATGATTTTTGTATTATATATACTTTTCTGATTTCCATAAAATTTAACCAGATCCCATTTTTTTTCTCTAGCATAACCTATTTCATAGTATAGAATTAAGAGAATTTCTAGGACTAGGAAGAAAATTCAAAATTTAGGTTTCAAAACAAAGATGAGAAGGTGGAGACAGATCACCAAATCTCCTTAAATGCATATAAATCCTGTAGAGCAGGTGCTTAGAAATACCAAGAGACAGCAGAAAAGAATTCTGAGATTCTGTGTAGTCAGTGAAGACAACAGATCCTGGGAAATGGGCCAAGTATACGATGGACAAATGTCCCAGCAATTGTAGAAACTATAAAATAGTGAGTTAGCATTCCATTTTCATGAGAATTCTAGGCTAGATTAATAAATGAATGGCTTATGAGAAATTTAAGGAAAAAAATCTTTTGAAAAAGTGGTCTAGTGGTGGGCCAAAGCAGAATGCTATAATTCCTTCTTGTCCTCTTGCTGTTTTCTCCCTTCCTTGGTCACTAACCCTTACCAGATTGCAATAACCTCTCTTGGCTGATTGTACATTTTCATCACATGACTATTTTATTAATAGTTTAAGTGTAATTATTCAAGGATAGCCAACAAAACAAACTGGCAAATCACATATAAATAAGAGTGAAATATTTTAATATAGTCTGTTTAGGGAGCAGTTAGTATGTGTGCTATAGGCCTATTGGAGTAATCATTTCCAATTGGGTACCTTTAGGAAACTAATCTGCATATGAGAAAGGGGAGGGGGAATAATTTTCAGTTCTCAACTCAATGTTCCTTAGCTTTTCTTTCTTTCATTTCCATCAACTAAATTCAGAGTACATGTTGGGGGTTCAATTATAGAGGAAGAAAGACCAGTCATAAGGAAAAGAATCATTAAGGAACAGCTAAAACACATATTAAGTATAGTACATTTAGAATAAAGGTCTCTGAATGCCACACTAATGGCTCTGTGCTAAAACTAAAATTTGATCAATTATGGATGAATTTATGAGCCGTACCTTCTGGAATAGGAACGGTAAAAACTGTGAAGTAAAGAAATAATTATCATTATCACATTTTATTGAAGAACTTCACCAACTTCATAATTTAAAAAAATCTACATTTAGAGATTAATGAACACCTGAGATCATTTTATTAAGACTTCCTCTGACTAAGTTGAGCCAATTGTGTTGCCCTACACTGCCTATGGCATGTAGCTATTTCAGCTCTTTCTTCTCTTGTCTTCTCAAAATCCCTGGTGGTTGTTATTTTGGGGGATACCTAGAGAAAGCCAACCCTCCCTTATAGCTGCAGTTAAAACTCTGCTACCCAGAAAGAGTAACCCAGGCAAGCTGTACAATGTCCAGGTGCTGGCTTCCAAGCCTCATTCTAGCCTGTGCTGGTGACTCCACACCACTGATAGATGGGCTGTCCACTAGTCTGAATCTGCAATAGCACTTTTCCCCCTCCATGTTCCACATTGATATCACAGACTCATACGGAGCAGGGATGGAAGACCTTGTCTTCCCAAGTATCTTTATCTACCTTAGTCACTGGTGCCATCATCACCATCCATCCGACCTAATGAAGCTCAGTCAGTGCCTGAAAGTTGCCCAGTATCTGCCTGCTTCCCTCCTGCCATCTTAACCAATCACTAATACTACTGATTCCGCCTCTAAAATTCCCATCAATCAGTCAATTCCATTATCTTCATTCCCTTTGCTGCTGCCCTAGTTCAATCTTCTTTCTATCGCTGTCTGAAGTTATCTTTCTAAAATAAAAATCTAATTATTTCACAGCCATACTTTGAGAAACCTCTTTGGTTCCACTCTGCCAGTCTCTGATAAAACTTTCAAAGCCCTGTAGAATTGAGTTCTGCTTTGTCCAGCCTTATCTGTTCCCTCTCTCTGGCTCTCCTTCTCCACCCTATCTTCACAGAAACACATGTGCACATGCACACACACACACACACACACACACACACACACACACACATACACACACACACACAGAGTATATACTAATCACTAAGTCTACTAAATAAAAACCAATAATAATAATAAAGCCTTAACATAGAACTTTCCTTATGGGTATGAAATTATGTCATTGATTATGTCTTTATATGCACACAATCTCAGCTCAAATTCTATCACCTTTGAGATACCTTCTTTGATTCTGTGTTAATTGAATGCAACTGGTCCCATAATTTCAGAGGGAGTGGCACTATTAAGGTGTGTGGCTTTATTGGAGTGGGTATGGGCTTGTTTGAGTAAGTATGTCACTTGGAGGTTTCTTATACTCAGTATATTACCCAGGATCACAGTCTATTTCCTGTTGCCTGCAAGATGTAGGACTCTCAGCTACCACTCCAGCACCACATCTGCCTGCACACTTCCAAGCTCCCTGACCTGACATAATGATAATGGACTGAGTCTCTGAAACTACAGGATGTGTTTTGTAGTTCTTCAAGAGACTGCACTAGGACAGGCATTGTGGAAATGATAAAAGCTATTTAATAGCAATTTGTATAAATTGGGTTCACTTGCTTTCAACAGTTAATATGGACTGAAATAGTGTGAAATGACTTACATGAACTGTCATTTTTTACGCACATATAAATACTATTATTATCCTCATTTTACAGATTATAAAACTGAGGCAAACTGTTTAGACTTTGGCACATATATAGCAGTGGGTCACATAATTATTAAGTGGGGCTCACCAGCATGAGCCTGTGGTAGTGTACAATAAGCAGCAAATGGCACACTACACTCTAATAATAGACATACACAGTGTGGGTTAATGGAGATAATTTTCAATTGTAATTACTCTTCAGTATGTGAGATATTTAGTTCCTTTCTCGAACCATATTTCCTTTTTTGTTCACATTTTAAAAATACGTTTTAATTGAAAGAAAATTGCATCTTATCCCTCCTTGTCCTCTCTCCAGCCCCTCAAGTACATTCCCTTCAGTTCTCATACCTCACCACTCTTGACTTGATAGTTTCTTTATCTTTGATTATTATTGTTATAATCGCATATGTGTGTATGTATATGTATACATAAATATATAAATACAAACTGCCAAGTCTGGGCAGGTTTTTGTCTGGGGCTAGATTATTTCAGGACTGATCATAATGAATTGAAGAACAAATAAAGGATAGAGATATATTCTTATAATCCTAAACATGGTACCCAGAGCATACCAATGAGGAACACACAGGGCTTGCAGAAATTTGATGGAAAGATGCGAGAATAGAGCATGACTATTCTTCAATATTCTAACGAAAAATAAAATCAACATAAAATACCAAGGCTTTCTTCATCCAACCAGATGGAAGAGAGGAGGGGGCCATGTGGAAGAGTGGTAGAGGAAGAGAACAAGAAGAACAAAGTATAATGGCACGTATGTATGAAGATGCCATGATAAAAGCTCACATTTTGTGAACTAACCTAAAAATTGATATAAAAAAAATTAAAGAAATTTTAAAAGTAAACAAAGTCAATTACTTAGACGGGGATTGAATTCCTTCTGTATTGCTATAAGTAGGCAAAAGTTAGGAATGTAGCCTGGAGTAAGACAGGTTTTTGACTCAGAATAATGAAAGACAAATAACATTTAAAACTGTGAACAAATATGGCAGCTCTCATAAAAGAGTAAGCATCCTGTGGCAGGGGTATCCAGCCACAGGGCACTGGACACTGTCACTGCAGTCACATAATGAAGAAAAAGGCCTACAATGATCAGGGAAAGACACCCGAGGGAGAAAATAATCACCACCAACAAACCTCACATCATTTTGATGAGAAATTAAAAAGCTGAGTGGTCTACCCCTCCCCAATGTGGTTTATTTGTTTATTGTGGGTGTTATGCACATTCCAAATAATTCACTTGTTCTGCCTCCCATGTATTCTTACCACATCTGCTTTAAGGGCCCCATTTTAGAAAGCCCTTGGGAACCCAAAACCAGCCCTTCTTGATATTCTTAGAAATAAAAACCAATTTTTTGCATTGCCCTGTTTGGGGCCAGAATGAGGAAAACATCACACAGTAAATCTAGACTTTCCCACTGCCAACCTCCAAGAGGAATGTCTTATTTTATTCTAATAAACAGGCAGTACTGTATCCCTGAGGAAAGGAAAGGGGTGTCAGGTAGAAACTACTGATCAAAGCAGATGTGCAAGTCATCCACGCTACAGAAGGCTTATTCAACATGGTCTTGTAAAAGATATCCTTTGTACAAGAGGTAATACAAAGCCAATAACTCTACTTTCCTGACACTTTCATTACTTTATTGAAGGCTGAGACAAACTTAAAGGGGGGTAATTACATTACTGGCTATGGGGCTTTTAAAAAAATGAGAGATCAGTATTATATTTGTGTTCTTAATCCCTTGCTCTTCTCGGGACTTTTCAAAATATAATTGCTTGTAATTGTGAAAGTTCATGTGTTAATTTGTGTAAGACCCTTGAAATACATGTAAGACAGGAAGATGATCTGGGAACACCAATTGTAATAGTTTTCTTAATAGGATTGTTAGAGAGTCAATGATTAAAAAGATGGTTTGCCAAAAGAAATTAAGTTCATGTACATATGCAGAAAACATAAATGAAACAACATATTATAAATTATTGGTGCTAACTAACATCTACTTTAGCATTCATTGAAAACATACATATGTAGCTTGTTGTTTTCTGCCAGCTCACCTGCCACCGATCTGGTGCGCTGGCCCTAAATCACACTCAGAGACTCTGTATTTGATACAATCCTGTTGGCCAGTTACCATTATTGTTTATAGGCCAGCTCTGTCTTAATTATTAACCCATTTCTACTTATCTAAGTATTTCCACGTGGTCATCTTATCCGAGCGGTGGACCAGCATCTTGCTTCCTCTAGGCTCTACATGCTGACTCCTCCTTACTACTTCCTCTTTCCTCCTCCTAGTCTCTTAGCCCCGCCTATCTTGTATCCTATTGGCCATAGTGCTTTATTTATTAACCAGTATGAGAAACATATTTACAGAATAACATCTCCCATCATACATATATATATATATATATATATATATATATATATATATGTTGGGGTTTTTAATTATTTTATTGTTTTGCCTGTCTGAAAGAAAATTTACTGTGTACAAGCAGAGCCCAGAAGAGGGTATCAGGTCCCCTGGAACTAGGGTTACAGATACCATGTGGATGTTGGGAATTGAACCCAAGTCCTCTGCAAGAGCATATAGTACCCATAACAGCTTAACCATCTCTCTAACACCATGTTTGACTTTTTTTTTAAAGAAAAAAAAAGTTTTATAGAAAATAGCAAAAGATCTCACCTTTTATTCCATTTACCTTGTATCTTAAACACTTTAGTCCTAAACATAACTGCTATAGAACATTATATGTCATAGATATCTTGTATTCTATTTTTATACCTCCTTGAGGAGAAAATGCACCTCCCTTTCAAACTCCTCCGTGGAGTGCTTAGCTAACCATGTCTGGTAGCACTATTTTGGGAGGTGAGCTGGAGAAAATGTGTAAGTCTGAGTATCTTATTGTCTGTTATATATTGTCCCTGTTATATATAAGTCCCTCTGCTTTCTGTCCCCCATTAAACACCCTCATGACCAATTCAGCACATGCATTTGTGAACTGGATCCCTAAGTTAATATTTCTTTCAAATTATTTCTCTCAGGTATTAATACAATGATGAAAATTCACCGATACCTGGCTGTATAAAAATATATGCACTAGAACCCTATTAGTTGAAATTTAGGTTACTAGGTTTCTGCTCTCGTAATTAATATTTATTGGATATCCTTAAAATTCTGTTTCTGGATATAGGAAACATATTTGAAGACAAATTTCTATTAGTATAATTGCTGGATCAAAGGGCACATGTATTTTTAAAATATGCTAACTGTATCGTGTACTTTATATTCATGAAGATAAAAATATTAATTTCCAGATGGAATATATACCAAAATATTAATTTGATACTATTTGAAATAGAGTAGTAGGCATAATTAATAATTTGCTTCCAAAATATGAAAGAATTTAACATGAATCATTTCATTTCCCCCAAAACAAAAGATATTGCAATTCTTTGCTTGAACGTTTCACAAAATTTGCCATAAATAGGATCTTAAAATCCCTTTAAGGAGGTACATTCTGAATGCTGCTTCATGACTGCATGTTTTGGGAGCTTTAGAGAATAAGGAATAACATGGAGAAAGATTATTTCATAAAAGTTAATTACCTGGGCCGTTAAAAATATCTCATTCCCAGTGACTAAAAGCCTGCAGTTCCGAATCAAAGTGCCACAATACTTGGGAATTGGAGCGTGACACACAAACACGACTCCATACAGAACAGTGAGCAGAGTGTGGGGCCCCACCTGTGTGGCTATTCAGGAAGCATTTCATGGCTTATTATATTCTAAGGTAAAATTTTTTGGACATGCCTAGTCACACATGCACGAGCTATGACTCAAAGTCAAACTAAATTGTACCCCAACACAAAATGGGGATTCAAAGCCCACAGTAAGTTCATTTCATATTTTATTCTGCTCATATATTGGTTTTTCTACTTGCTCCATTCTCTAAGGCCTTTTCTATACTCCTTTAATTAATACAAAAAAATTCAGTGAGAAAACTTTCTTACTATATTTCTAACTTATATATTAAAGGCAATCTTGATGGTAGATAGATAGAGAATAGACAGATTCTTCAAATTTTATATTTAATCACTTGCATCTCCTTTTGAGAGCTTTGGTCTCACAGTTAGAATTGCTAAATAGCAAGTTACAGGCAACCAGTGATGGCTCCCTTGTCAATCTCAGTGGCCATGAGCAGTAGCTGGAGCTTGCAGTATCAGTTGCTAGGCAACCTGTTCATCTGCTGAGCCTGGTATTTCAATTCAGCTGCAGTAAACGTCTGTTATGTTACGGCCATTTGAAACTACTTTCATTACATAATATCAACCAGTATAATAAAGGAGTTCAAATGTTTCAGGGTGTGAGGGTAGTAAGGAAAATCAGTGCAGCTGTGGTGACGAGATAACGTCAAATTAGGCTTTTGGAATATGAGAAAGCATAGAATGATGGCATATTTAACACCCAGTCCTTCATAACATATCTCTGTAAAAGCACCCTGTCAGGCTATTTACTTGATGGTATCAATGAAGTCTTGTTACCATTTAAAAAGTTTCTCACTGACACTGACATGAATGTAAAATAGCAGTGGCCTGGAGAAGTAAGAATATTAATATTGTGGATCTAATAAATGAGAAGAGTGTACCCAGCCAAGTTCTGTTCAAAGAATAATTCTCAGGGACTACATTTCCACAGAACTACATTTCAAGGAGTAATCCAGCCTCTAAGCCACTATTCCTAGCTGCCAATCTTGCTAAAACAGATCTTCTAAAGAAATAGCCACACTTCCATAGCATGCATTGGAACTAACTTCAAATGACCCATTCTTTATTCTTGTGTTTATTTTAGAAGAAGTGCATGATCATTATAGTGAGACAACCCAAAGCCAGGATTTAGTCACTTACCCATTGTATGTCTCAGTTTTTACTATTTATAAAACAGACCCTGTCTTAAGCCATTTGGCTTCTATAACAAAAGAATAATAAATTACAAGGATTATAAACAACAGAGGTGTATTTCTTTTTTTGTTTGGTTGATTGTTTTGTTTTGTTTTTTCTACTCGGGGTTTCTCTGTATTGTTTTGGAGCCTGTCCTGGAACTAGCTCTGTAGACCAGGCTGGAGGTGTATTTCTTACCAATGGAAAGTCTGAAGATCCCAAAAATAAGATGATAGCTGATTCCACAACTTTGATGAGGGCTCACTCTATTTAGATAGAACCTACTGTGTCTCCCCACTTGGTTAAATAAATAGACAAGATTCTCAGTCTCCTCTCACAAGATGCCTATTCTAGTCCTGAAACGAAAGCCCTTTTGACCTCATCAATTCCCCAAACCCCATTTCTTAATACTACTAAATTGGAGGCTTCGTTTCACCATCTCAATTAGGGGTAGGCACAAATATCCAGACCATAGGGGAAATGGTCCCAATTACAATGTATAGAGTGTAGATAGATGTTATCGGGGAAATAGAATTAGAATATGGTTTTGGGTTCAATAACAGAATGTCAAAAGTAACAATGTCTTCAATGACATTGGTAGGTTTTTATACTTCTGTTAATTCTACCAGAAATTCATTCTCATTGTTATATTGACACCTTCAGTACTCAGTTTGTCTCTCATGGTCTCAGATGGCCATCCAAACTCAGGTGCAGCCAAACTGAAGCCACAAAAACACACTCACTCTCCTTTCCTCCTTTCCGTCAGCCACAGAATGTTGCACTCAGACTTCTGCTCACACCCTATCGGTCAGAGCTGGAGCATGTCTAACTGCAAGGGAAACTGGGAAATGAGATTGTTGGAAGGAAGAGGATACTCTGTCCAGCAAAAGCCCCGGTAAGCTGTTACTAAAGGAAGAATAAAAGAATAGATATTGGTAGCTAGACTTTTGTGGCATAAAGAAATAAAATCAATTCTCAGATGTATTGTATGGAAGTGATAAAATGATTTTTTGACTGTAACAATAAATTGCTTGTATTAGTTGTAATAACACATGAAGAATGGAGGGAGACGGAAAGGGTGGAGATAAGTGAACACATGAATTCAGTCTTGTCTGTCCATTCTTTTTCAGGAATGATCTAGTATCCTCCCGAAAAATCAGCCTGGAGATCAAAAAGCAATTTGGGGATAATGGATATACTCTTCACTTCATTCTGCTGATGGTCTCTCCCTCATGCACATAGGTCAAAATGTAATGAACTGTATGCTTTAAATATTTGTGGCTTACTGGATACATTGGTGATCTCACAAAGGACTTGTTTAAAGAAGAAAGCATGAGATGTGACCAAAAGTGCATACAGGTAAGGATCAGCTTGAAGCTGTCAGGTGGGTCAAACTGAGTGAACACAAGGCAGTGTTCTCATTAGGGAAGTTCTTCAAGAAAGGTCAAAAAGGTAAGCTTTCGCCAAGACCACAGTATAAGATATATGGATCATTCTGGGGTGGGGCACTTGAGCTAGAAATGGATCAATGGGATGTTTCAGGAACCCTACATTCAGTGATGTTGGTGGAGGCAGGAACAAAAGGTAAATAAATTCAATTCAAAAGAAGAAATTTTTAAAAATGTGGCTGGAGAGATGGCTCAGCAGTTCAGAGAGCACTGGTTGATTTTCCAGAGGACCCTGGCTCAATTCCCAGCACCTACATGGCAGCACTCAACTATCTATAACTCCAGGATCTGACACCCTCATAAAGAATTACATGCAGGCAAAACATCAATGCACATAAAAATAAGTATAAAAAGTATTTAAAGGAGGGTTATAAAAAAAGACAGAAATGTCATCTAGAAAAGATAGCTGGAAATCAAATCCCTCCAGTTCAGCTTATCCAATTGTTCCTAAAAAATGTACTACTGAATTGTTGAAGCACATTTGTTGTATAATTGAGGAAGTACAGAAAGGGTACAAATGTGGCAGAAAACCACACCCCATCCCCAGCAGATCACGTGGAATTAATTTTTATCTTCAGTTTAAAATACCAAATTAAGTAGGCTTGGCCTCTGTTTATCTTCAGTACCCTCTCTTCAAGACTTTGTAACTTAGAACAAGACAGATTGAAGAGTAGTGAAGGATGCATACATTTTACAATTAAATGAAATGGAAGATAAAGGCCTTACTCTGGGACCAGGAGTATATTGTGAGTGTATGTTGATAAATGGTTCTAAAACAACAAAGGAAAGGTGTCTTGTTTTACATTTCTTATCATCATGCCTCATGTTGTCTTATCTTTCATCTTGTGTCAGTAAACAGATCTGAAGTATTATTTACTAGAGTGGGTGACATGTCCAAGGAACATTAAATCTTTTAAACTACACTTCCATGTTACGGCAGGTTTCCCCCGTAGGCTGCTGCTGGTTCTGCCGCTATTGTCCCGCTGCCACGTGAGCCCCAAATAACACTCAGAGACTCTGTATTTGATACAATCCTGTTGGCCAATTACCATTATTGTTTATGGGCTAGCTCTGCCTTAGTTATTAACCCATTTCTACTTATCTAAGTATTTCCACTTGGTCGTCTTATCAGGGAGCCACAACAGGCGTCTTCCTTCCTATAACCAACTACTATAACCAAACTATAACCAAAACTACCTGTCTTCAACTCCATCAAAGACCACAGAAGGATAATATATAAACTCTAGAAATGACAGAGACAATGCATTGCCTGGTCAGTCACCCGAAGTTCTTCTGTAATGTTATAGTTTTCCTTAATTAGGATTAAAGATAAGTTACATATAGGACTTTAGAGTCACAAAGATAGGATAGATCATATTTTCTTTAAGTCTTACAAAATGTTAATGGACTAAATATTGTTAACTGTGATTCTTATTTGCTAACTGTTGAATGGTATATTTTGCTATGTTAAGGTTAAACCCCTTCTTTTACTTTAGACAGAAAAGAGGAGATGATGGGAGATGTTATTCTGTATATATGTTTCTCATACTGGTTAATAAAGCCCTGTGGCCAATAGGAAACAAGATAGGCGGGGCTAGGAGACCAGGAGGAGGAAAGAGGAAGTAGTAGGGAGGGGTCGAGATGTAGCCCAGGGAGGAAGGAAGACGCCTGCCGCGGCTCCCTGATAAGACGACCACGTGGAAATACTTAGATAAGTAGAAATGGGTTAATAATTAAGACAGAGCTAGCCCATAAACAATAATGGTAATTGACCAACAGGATTGTATCAAATACAGAGTCTCTGAGTGTTATTTGGGGCTCACGTGGCAGCGGGACAATAGCGGCAGAACCAGCAGCAGCCTGCGGGGAAACCTGCCGTAACATACTTCCATCTTCTTCTGAGAGGATGCAAAAATGAATGAAAGGGGTTGTTAGCTCAGGGTTGACATTCTCTCATCCAGTCAGGTGTTGAATTCCTTTTTCTCACAAAGTGAATGTATGATGCCTCCGCAATATGGCAGAGGCAAGCTGAATACCAGAAGAACATCTAAATGAAATGTTCTTACCTCATTCTACTTGATCTTTAATGAGCCCAAGACTCCATGACAGCAATCTCGGAGCAAGATGCACACCCCCCCCAAAGGGTTCAGGCTCCTTTTATAGAGACAAACCACAAATCAGCATACATGCATGGGGCACAAGGTGATTGATTACAAAGTATGATCTCATGTTTGAAATATCACCCAGGTATGCCCTGTTCTTATTCAAAGGATAAACCATAGAATGACTTGGGAAGTCCCCAGACTCTCTGTTAGCCAGGAGTGACCCAAACAGTGCTGTTCATCTGGGACCATTTGTTCCAGTGTTGGGGGCCTGTTTTCTTGTTGTGGGCCAAGACCTGTGAGGGACTTCACTTCAGTTATTTCACAAAAGATTGATGATTCAGTTACTAGCCCTATTTAACAGAATCAGCCTAGCATAACCACTAGTCCCGTCACCATAGTAACTTTCTTGTTCTCATATCTGTTCTTTTCTCCTATGTCAATGTCCATTCCACTTGCAAGAATTATTCTCCTGCCCGTTTCCCACATCCTTGCTCTGCAAACTAAAATATTTCACTATTAGAAACTCATAGACCCAAGAAACAAGCATATTTCTAAAGATGTGGCAATCCCTGCCTATCTCTACTAAAATCTCATCTTCACAACCAAATGTTTTCACCAAAGGTATCTATAACAAGAAACTAGTAGCACAAAACTCCAGTGCATGGATAACACCATTAATGAGGATTTTTCTTCAAGAAGCTGATAATGGCTATCTTAATTTGAAATTAGAACAAATTCCCACCCTCTCCCTGATCTGTGGCTGTTGTCTCTCTCAAAACAGCTGGGGATTGATGAAAAGAATAATGCCTGCAGCTGCTACTTTTCAAGTTCTACGCACTTGAATGTGCTTAGTATTGATCAATTGGGAGATTTTCTTTTTACAAAATGATTGTTTCCCCAGTGCTTGCTAACCTATATGAAGATGTTGCTGTAGTGAGCACTCATTTCAATGTTTAAGACTCCCTTGGGTGTTAATCTCTGCCCTTGGAGATACTGATAGTCCATTTTAATAGGGGATGTTTAAAGAAAGTTTTTCCATCCCAAGTAGGTAAGCTATAATAAAATTAAGGATGATGTTTTAAGAGCACCTGTTAGAGGCACTGCCATTGAATTAGAGATGCCTGTATGATATAATGCAAAGAAGATATGTGAACTGAATTTGTACAGGACTGTAGGAAAGAGGGGCAGTAAATGGTTCCCAAAATACAGACCACACTGTACCAACTTCTTGTCTCAGCATGGTTAGCTAGCATTCTTCCCTTACCAGCACATCTAAATTTATTTATAAACACTTTGTTTATACAACAGAAAACCATTGTATCATGAGCTATTCAATTTATTGGGGCTTCAATAGGGAACACAGAAAATGTGGACCTCCAAGTTATGCTTGTAACTTCCTGAAGTCCAGTGGGAAAGGCATATCTAGTTTATGGAGAAAAGTGGCCAGATAAAAAGCCAGCAAAGCAGTATTATAATATATTAATTATAAATATTATATATTAAAATAATTGATATATACTAATCAACCAAAGACTTGTTAAATGCAAGCTTATTCTTAAGTTTGCCTTACTTTCTGCTTGCCTCCAGAAATTACATATATATGTAATTTCATTTATTTCTTCAAGCATACTGATCATGTCTTACTCAATGGCAATACTACCAGAGTTTAACCAAGGTTAAATAATGATAAATAATAACAATATACTCGGACACATTCATCTACCACACAAACACTTGTCAACCCAAATGATTATGTATTTTATTACACAGGCTAGTAAAAATGCCATTTATGAAGCATTACATATTATATCATGGATATTAGAAACCAAAAGGCCTCCATAACTCATACCATCTTGCAGCACTCATCTGTGTTGTAGCTTAGCGAGTTTCATAGTGTTGCTCAATTGCTCAACAGGGGTGTTAGAAAGAGCCCAAACACAAGTCATTCCTAACTTACAGGCCTCCCAGACCTGTAAGTCTAGTAGTAGTGTTTGATAGTGATAAAGCAAGAAAGACTGGTCATTTTTTTAATAGAGAGAATATCTTTTCCTTGTTGGATGTTGAATAAGGACACTGTCAAAATATCAAGTTTTCCCTGCTGACAGTTTTTGTCTTGAAATATCTGTGTGTTTGAGAAGCTAAAATTTCTTTTGTAGCCCCAGAGTCAGCTGGGTTTTTCAGGAGCTCAAGGATTTTGCTAAGAACAGGAGAACAAAATAGAAGTTTAAGGACAGAAGTCCCCAGCAGATCATCTTCACACAAGCAGACTGAGCAGGCAGATATAGGATGTGAAGAGAAAGGCTGGTGTGGTAGGTAGGCATACAGGCTAGCATGATGCTGGCTGTTGGTGGCAGCATCATTCTCTACTATAACTACAAGAAAGATGGCCATGCAACTCACCTACTGAAAGCTGTCAGTGGACTTCAAAATATCTACAAAATGGGTAATCATTTTAATAAGCAGTTGACTGTGTTACCATCATAACTCCAACTAATCCAGCTCCTTTTTCCTTTGGCAGGAACCACGAAACCTTCCAGTAGCTGATTTACTGCAACAACAAGACTCTTTTCATCAGAAAGAGAACTAGCAAATATCCAAATATGAAGATGTAGCTCATCCCCCTTCCCTGGACTCCATCACTTACTGAACTCTGAGGATCTCTTTGCAGATGGGAGGCAATTCTACTAACAAAATAAAATGTGTCAGCTCTGCTCACTCATTCTGTTTGATGAGACTCCAGTTTATTGTTCTCTGTAAATTGCAAAGCTGTGACCTTAAATACTAAATATAAATGTATGTGTCCTTAGGAAAAAAATAGAAATTCACATCTTTGCATAATTTATTTAGCTCAATATTGGTATCTTCTTTTTCTTTCCAAGAGGAGGAAAATGCATAGTGAAATGTATATAATGCTCACTGTCCCAATATGTTCATCCCTCACTGTCACTTCAAGAATGGTGCTTCTCAAGAGGGAAAATTCCATTTACAGTATCTTTCTAGAGTTCAAGCTTTTTGGAAAAGCAAAGATCTAGTATCTAAATAAAGTAATTTTGTGGAGCTGGCGAGATGGCTCAGTAGTAAAAAGCACTTGCTGCTCTTGCAGAGGACTGGAATTTTCTCTTAGTGTCTGTTTCTGTTGGCTCACAATGGCCTGTAACTTTAGCTCTAATGGAACTGAAGCCCTCTGCTGGCCTCCATGGGCACCCACACACATGTTCATATTTGAGTGTGAGAACACACACACACACAATAACCAATAAGATAAACATGTTTAGATTAAATAATAATTTTATTCTACTTCTTATCTATGAAGAGTTAGTAAACTTAAATGGTTTCCCCCTTAAAATCCTAATTTATTTTGGGTAGGTTTCTGGCTAGTTATATATCAACATGACACAAACTAAAGCCATCAGAGAGGAGGGAACCGCAATTAAGAAACTGCCTCCATAAGATCAGGTTGTACGTAAGGCATTTTCTTAATTTGTGATTGATGGGGAGGGACAAGTCTATTGTAGGTAGTCCCATCCCTGGGCTGGTGGCCCTAGGTTCTTTAAGAAAGCAGGATAAGCAAGCCTTGGGGAGCAAGACAGTAAGTAGAGTCCCTTTATTGCTTCTATATCAGCTCCTGCCTCCATGTTCCTGGTCTGACTTATTACCTAGGTTTCCCTCAGTGGACTGTGACTCAGGATATGTAAGCCAAATAAACCATTTCCTCCCCAAATTGCTTTTGGCCATGCAGCAATAGTAACCCTAACTAGGACAGCTAGAGTGTATAAGGCCATGAGTTTTGTCCCCTGCACCAAAATAAAATAAAAGTGAAAAACAATAATCAAATAAATAGAACGAAAGAAAAGAAAATTTAATTTACCCCAATTTAGCCCAGTATTAATTCCAGCTAACCAGAATGAGTTCACTGGGGTCTGGGGGGATAATTTTAATTAGCTGTTCCAAGGAAATAAACTATGGCTGTGTAGAGATTTCTGTATGACTCACTTAAGTCATTGTCTCAGTGCACAGCAGCCAGGGACACAGGAATAATTGTTCTGCTCTTGCAGCAATGATTTAAGAAATTATTCACATTATCTGAATAGAATGCTGCCTTAAAGGGCACAGATGTGCCAAATAGAGAACAAATTTGGACTTAGGTAAAGAAAGGCTTTGCTGGAAAGGATTGGTGCTGTTAGAAGTAGCGAAAGTACAGGTACAATGGAACAATAGAAAGACACACTAGCCACCACAAGACCTGGGGCGGCTCATTATACAGAAAGGATTTTCTTTTCTATTATGAAGCAGAGTTGGATTTTATGTTATTATTATTGTTATTATTATTATTAAAGGACATTTTAATATTGATTTTAAGCAAAAGGATTTCAGGATCAAAGAGCTCAGAAAGTGGGGACTCAGTAGAGTTTTCTTTTACAAGGAGTCTGCATGGCTGCACAGACCCCCAGGCAGGGAACCTGTCAAAGAGTGTTTTGCCCTGGGATCAGTCACCCTTCCCTTAGAAGAGCTCTCCCAGGAGGAAATGTATGTTGGCTCAAACGGAGATGGACCAAAGTTCACGAATTGAATAAGGTGCAAGTTTAACTAAAACACAGTTGAGCCTGAATAATGGACTTTAATCCTCAGGTGATGATTTAGAATAAAACCATTTAGATGAGTCATGTGCGACAAAGAAAGGGGACATTAGGGGCCTTTGACTTTCTCATAAATAAATAAGGGAGGTGTACTTGAACCTGTCCTGTGGAGATGAGTGGTTCTCTTAATAACCTGTTTCTCAAAACACAGAAAGAAAAACCATTACTGTTATTTAGGTCACAAGGCTGTGAAGAGGCTTAACACTGTTAGGGCACACTGGAATCAATCAGTACCACCCCATTCTATAATATTTAGGAGGAAACAAAAATTCGGTAAAACGTTCATGAAATAGGAGTCTAAGATTCCCCTGAAATTCCCTCCCCTAAGTGCTTATACTCTGCATAATCCCCTCCCCTCAAATGTTATCAGGAGAGGGAATATCATGGAATGCCATATGCATGGTATGTCACTTTTACAGGTATCAAGGTAAAATAACCACTCTGCTTTAAAGAATTCAAAGTATATTCTGACATAGTATGATTGCCCATGGCTCAAAAACAAGGCTTCAAGTTATTCTGAATGGCATGTTCTACCATGGAAAGTGTTACAGTACCTTCTGAAGTCACAAAAAAAATCATTGTGTTTACAAAGTATGAGTAGAGTCATTGACTAGAGGGACTCAGAAAGGCAGGCAAATTGTTTGTATGAGTCTTAGATAATGTCTTTATCTAGTTAGGAAAAATCTCTTCTGTGAGATTCAGATGTTATCAAAACTTAACTTGAGGGTTGGGGAAGGCTAAAATTTTGAAAGGCTCTGCAGCTATTCCAGTTGTTTTACCTAGGAATCAGGCAAACATTAGATATAATGTAAAAGTTAATGCTAAATGGATATTGAAAGATGCTAAAGAGGGATGGGGATAGATTGTTCCAAAGGAAAAGGTTTGCAGATCACTTCAACATAATAAGGCTCTGAGTTCATATAAAAAGCTGAGGATGGTGGGACATACATATAATCCTAGTGCTAGGGACACAGAGACAGGATGAGCTCTAAGAGATCAGTCAGTCTAGCCAAAGTAATGAGCTCCAGGTCCCATAAGAGAAACTGTCTCAAAAAAGATGTGAAGAAATTATTTTCAGAAGACAACATTGATCTCTGTCTTTTCCATGTGTGTGCACATGCTTTTTCATCTACCAAAATACACCCAGGAAATCTAACTATATGAAAAATCATTTCCTATTTACTATTCAGATGCTAACAATGAGTTAAGAAGCAGCATTTTCTCTATGAATGAACAACCTTCATCTCGTCTAATTTTCCTTTCATTTTTCTCATGAATACTGTGGTGGTTTGAATGAGAATGGTTCTCCCAGGTTTTCAGCTACTATTCAGACACTACACCTACATGCTTCCTACCACAATGGCCAAAGGCTAACTCTCCAAAACTGTGAGCAAGCCCCCCAAGTAAAGGCTTTCTTCTAAAAGTGACACTGGTCTTATTTCTCCTCCCAACAGAACACTAATTAAGACACACAGGTCAGGTGACTGTTCTGTCCGTTTCTGATAGACAACTAGAAACTTGGGGCTTCTTATTAGTCAAAGTTCCTTAAAATGTGAAAGAGAGAGAGATAACAAGCTAATTCTAACACTTTGCCACATTTTTATATCTGGAAAATCAGTATTTTCTCATCTCTAAGACAAAGCTGCCTTCAGGCTGTTGAAGGCAGACAAGGATTGTTTAGGGAAGTTCAGTTTACACAAGAAAAGACTTTGAAGACATAAGTAAGGCTGCTAATCAGCTAGCTACTTTTCAGCAGAATGCAGGAGTCCTTTTTACCAGTCATACTTTCATATAAATCTATAAATCAGCCCAACTAAGCAGATCACTAGCCATCTGCCTGTCTGCAGAGGGAGAGGCACAACCAAACCATTCACCCAATGTTGTAGAAGGCAGAAGTACAACCACAAGATTATATGTCAAAGCAACTCTGCTTCACAAGACAGAGAATTGGTAGGATATGCTTGGTATCACTAAACCTCAACTGCATGAGTTCAGACAGAATTTTATTATAATGCTTCTCCAGTCTTTAAACAAGTGAGGAATGTTTTAAGAGCTCTTAATTATGAGGCTGTCAAATGTGGGACATGAGGAAACTAGCTGGGTGGGACACAGTTGGCTAAGTAGATGTTCTTCAAAATCTTCTCAGGGATAGGAACATGACTCAAAGGGTAAAGTCTTTAATTACAAGCATTAAAAAACTGGAGTTAAAATCCCTAGCACCCATGTAAAACCTGGACAGTTGTCACAGTCTGCCTATAACCCCAGCACATGAGAGGGCATTGACTAAATCTCCAGAGGAAGATGGCTGCCTAGGAGATCTTGCCTCCATATATAAGGGGAAAAGAAATTGAAAAGGACCCTAGACATCAACTTTGGGCACATTTGCAAGCATGTATGTGGGCGTGGGCAGGCATTCTCTTTGTGTTTTCTCTCTGTGTCTCTCTCTGTCTCTCTCTGTCTCTCTCTCTGTCTCTGTCCCTCTCTCTCTGCCTCTGTCTCTCTCTCTCTCTCTCTGTCTCTCTCTCTCTCTCTCTCTCTCTCTCACACACACACACACAAGCATCCTTCCTCTCCCAAGCTAAGCTATAAATCTCTAGGAAAATTATGATCTTTTGTCTGCCTCTCTCCTCTTTTCTGTAAACTGGAAACAAATTACTCATCTCTCATGGAGTTCTAAGAAATGTACAATGATGAGAAACTTAAGAAAGAGACTCACTGTCCGCTGAGATGCATTATCCCAACTAACTTACGTAAATCACAAATAAGCCATCAAAATAAGAAATGGACTTTTAATATTCCCACCTTTTTGAAATAAGTATATTTCTACATGATAAAGTTGAGACTAAACAGTTATTTTTTTTTAAATAAGTCCCCCTTTGAACATACTTCCAACGCATGAAGAAAACTTAGTTGCTCGTTTAGAGCATCAAAGTCCTTTTCATTAGATCAGTGTCTCTGGTACTGTTTGTGCCTTTAATATGCCTTTAAATGTGGCTAGTCTTATAACTTGTTATGCCAGGTTTAGTTGCTAACCCTAGGAAGCCTGCTCTCTTGTTCAAATGAAAACAAAAGAGGAGTGGATTTCAGGGACAGAGGACATAAGAGAGAGACTCGGAGGAGTAAAGGGAGGTGAAACTATGGTGGGAATGCAATGTATGAAAGAAAGAATAAATAAAAAACATATAACAAAAAATTAATGCTAATATGGTTGAAATAAATGGATATTTACATTTTCATGGGGAAAAGAAAGAAATAAGAAAGTATGTTCCTGCAGGACGTTGGTGGCACATGTCTTTAATCCCAGCACTTGGGAGGCAGAGGCAGGCCGATCTCTGTGAGTTTGAGGCCAGCCTGGTCTACAGAGAGAGTTCCAAAACAGGCTCCAAAAAAATACAGAGAAACCCAGTCTTGAAAAACCAAAAAGAAAAAGAAAAAAAACAGTATCTTTCTATGTATAATAACAAGTCTTTAATGGTTGCTATTAAACAAGAAACATTATAGGAAAGGAATGAACAGGAACTAAAGAGATGCCTCATGGATTCCAGTATCCAAGTCTGATTCCTAGCATAGCATCTCCAAACTATCTGTAACATCAGTTTCAAGGGGATCAAATATCATCTTCTGGCCTTCATGGGCATCAGTCATGAGTGTGGTTCATAGGGTTACATGCAGGCAAAACAGCCATACACACACACACACACACACACACACACACACACACACACAAATGTAAATAAATCTCAAAAACTAAAGGAATAAAAAATTTCAGGTGTTGCTCTCAGTTTATCACCAACACACACACACACACACACACACACACACACACACACACACACGTGTATATGTGTATCATGTACTTTAACACAAAACCCACATTTACACCACACACACAAGAAGATTTGAATGCCAGTGATTACATGTCTTAATATTCTGCAATGGTGTTGCTTGCTTTAATATTTAGCTCAGGATCATGTTTTTCATTTTGTTTTGCTTTTTTACTTTTCTTAGTTCAAATTTCAGTAGAGGTTTTCATTTCAGTTCAAATGTAAACAAAAAGATCTTGGAGCACTTGCTCTTGAAACAATTTTACTAATTAAGGTGCTGAATTTTACTTTAAGGGAAAAAAAAGGAAGATATCTTCTGTTTCAAGGCAATAATGAAACAATGGGATTTGCCAGCATGCTGAGGAAGCTTGCTCTGTGGTGAGAACAGGTCTTACGTTAAAGCCAGATTTAAATGGTTTTGACTGACTTGGCTATCAGGACAAAGTAGATGTAATTGCTCTCATAACTGTAAATTTGAATGATTTGAGAGGACAAAAATAAAACAATAATATGTGAAGAAGCTATTTTCCCAAAAAGACTAAGTAAGAGAAACAGTCATTTTCATTTCTGTTTCATTTGCCAAAAGGGCTGCGTTCCAGCTGTGGGCCTAGGAGCCTTCTCCAATGAATTTGTAGGTTCTGGTGTATTTTTCATTGGCTATATTAGCTCCCCTGCTTAATCAAAGCATACATGTCCATTTTATATCCCAAATGAACACAGACATTTTGGTATTGATATACACTTCTAGAGAATTCTTTGGCTTCTGCACTTTGGTTTAAATAACTTCTACTGATAGCTGATTCTTATTGGTCACTTAAAGACCAGGAAAACTCTTCCAGTTGGAGACCATTATCACTGAAGTGTTAGCTCATAACTTATCAGAGGATTTAAGAAATGCAAAAGAGAGTTTCTAATCTAGAAGTAATCAGAATCAATACTAGCAATCTGGGTGCCTGGACATACAGCAAAGGTGCTATGGAGAACACAAGAAGCAAGGAGCTAATTCCCAGAGCTTTTGTTTTCACTGTGGAAGCCAGCTCATAATGGAAATCTCCTTCATCTGCGAACACTCATGGTATGGCACTTACCAACTGAACTGAGGATGAACAGCACTTGTGTCTACTGTGGTCAGAAAAGGAGAAGGCAGTACCACTTCACAATTCATGGGAGTTTTATTGCCTTCATTATCACATATCTTTGAGCAGGTGTGACGTAGCACATGATATTCTAGAAACAGAGACCTCAAACAAGGCATTCTGTTCTAGTAATTTCTTGCTAAAAATGAGACCTACATGTATTTAGGCATAATAATTTGCTGGGCTGGCAAAGCCCTGGCAACTTACAGTGCTCAAGTTTATTATCTTTTGCAGGTCCTGTACGGATGGAAAAATACAGCCTAACTCTCCAATGACCCCAGGAAGCTAGAAGTTTAAAATTATTAAATACCTTAAATTCCAGACCCTGTCCTCAGCTAGTAAGTAGGCAAAAGGTCACACTCCTTGCTGCTTATCTGACTCTGTAAACGGCTTATGAAACCTGACCTAACCTAACTGCCATTTGTCACCCCCCCCAGGAGCCTGCGGAAATGCAGACCTCCAGGGCTATAGAAAACTGATTGGTCTATAAAGCCTGGGCTTGAGTGGTTTAAATTGATTGGCCTGGACCATGTGGGCTGTTGATGCTATGAGATGATTGGTTTATGATGTGTGGGCGTTGTTGTAAACCCTATAAAAGCTGTCTCAATTTTGTACTCAGGGTCCTCAGTCCACTACCTCTGCATGGCGTATGACTGTGGACCCCAGTACACTTGGAAAATAAAAGACCTCATGCTGTTGCGTCAAGACCGCTTCTCGTGAGTGATTTGGGGTGTCTTCTTTCCTGAGTCTGAGCATGAGGGTCCATGCTCTGCGGGTCTTTAAGTACCTTTAGTTGTCATATAAATTCAGAGTATCCACATCACTGAGTTTCAGATTAAACCCTCTTGGAAATAAACTCTTCTTTTTCTTTTCTTTTTTGGTGCTTTTGCTATTAAAACAGTTCTTCGGTTTCCACTCACTTGTGTTTTTTCATTCTCACTTCTATAAACTAATGCTCCCAGCTCATTTTTCAACCATTTCATTAAATTGGTGTTTACTTCTTATTCAGATTCCTAATAAATATGCTAATTATGATCATATCTAACAGCAATTGCTGAGCCTCCTACAGGTGTCTTTCTTCTTCCAACTGGACCAACTCACATTTATCATCAGGGTTTAGTTTGTCAGCTGGTTTGCTATATTCCCAACTGCTCAAGCCTGCTAAGCTCGATTTGGGAAATCAGTCCAATTCCTAAGCTGGTCTATCTGTTATCCTAGCACACTTCAGCCACAGAGCCACTTTCTGTTTGTTTATGAATGTGATACAACTGACAAACAGAAAACATTACAGAAAACGTATAATTCTTCTTAACCCTTTCTCTTTAATACAATTGCTTACTGTTTGTCTCTATAAAAACATTTTCCATAGTCACCTTTCTTACAATAAATTTACATATTTATTTATCTTCTGTGTTTATACAAAAAGGAAAAGCCATTCTACATTATATGAAATTTTTGTTTTAATAATTATCAAAAATCAATTTACAAAATGTCTTAAAACATAGGACCAATCTCCCCACTTTATTTTACGACTCTTGTGCATTCTTGTTATTTTCCTGAAAGCTATTTTGACAAGTTACCTCATGTTCTAAAATAATTTTAAAAGAAAAACATTTCTATCAATTAATTTAATGAGCGCAAACCACTTACTTTTTAAAAGTTCTCACACTCTAGACAATCTTGATTCTACTTACTATAAAATTTCCTTCCTTCAAATTTCATGTTAGCCATCAAGATGATAGGTTAATTTTTAAACTGAATTTCATTTAGTTAGTTTTCTGATACTGTAGTGAAATATTTGAGATAATAAAGTTAAAGCAAGGAAGTCTTGCCTCTGTTCACGGTTTCGAAAGTTGTAGTCTATGGTTGGTTGCCCCCATTGCGTGGGCCATTGTCAAGACAACACATTATGGTAGGGTGTGTTATGGAACAAGCTGCTTGCTCCATGGCAGCTGTCAAGTGAAGCATAATCAGAGGAAGAAACGGCTCCCACAATTCACGTTGATAGGACAATGAACCAGTCTTGAGCCATGGTTAGTGCAGCACTCCAATGCACCAGAGAAGTTACTCTGTACATTGTGTAACGGTTAATGCAGAAAGCCACAACTGGTCGAAGTGTAGGTGACTTTGGAGTGCTCAGCCACAAATGAGACACCTTCATCCCAGGACTCGGAAATCATTTTGAAAGAGGGATCTGAAAGATTTGAAAATTCAGAGGTCAGGGACAGCCAAAGCAAAAACACTGTTTTCTGGACCCAACAGGGCTGTTGTGCTCACAAATTCATAGCAGCTGTCACTACCTGCACAGGATCCAGCCAGTGAATAGTCTAATATGGAATGTGAAGGGATTCATGAGCCCCAAGCCCTAACTGATAGCTATGAACTCCTGAAGACTTCTAGGAGAGGAGAGTCACTTTATTTCAGGGTGTGGCCCTTGGCAGGATGATCATACTCCAGGAGATGACACCATATCATAAGTATATGGCAATCTCAAATTGAAATCAGTTAGTTATTGAGTTAAAAAATAAAAAAGCCAGAAAACTGGGGAGAGTAAGGAGGTGGGATATGGGGGTGGGTCTTAGGTGTGGGGATGGCTCTGGGAGGAATTAACAGGAGGATTTGTATATAATCAGAATACATGTATGAAATTTTAAACATTAAAAAAAAAGCCATTTTCAGGCAAGTCCTCAATACCCTAAAACCTCTCCTCAGCCCCTCCTCTCAGTTTCCACCACATCATAATGGAGTCATGTGCCACAGATCACGCTTTCAGCACATCACTTATGGGTAGAATTAATCTAAAATGTAACAGGAATGATAAACACACTGTGGAAAATAATTCACTGTGCTCAAAGGGAAGCATAAGAGATAGAAGACATTTAGTTTAATCGCTATCACAGTACTGTTCTTGGCCTACTGGAATCTGAAAATTTCCCCATTTCTTCAGATGAAACTGCTTCACCTTTTTCCCAAATTTTCTTCCTTTCTCTCAGATTAGTCATGACAAATAAATCTGCTGATAAACCACTCTGGGTGTCCATTCTGCATCTGTATTCAATACTACTGTGTTTCCTTTTGATGTGGTCTTTAATTCATAGCTACAGATAGAACCATGGGTAAGGTTTTATAAACCATTTCATTATCAAGGATCCTAATATTTAAACCCAAGTGTACTAAATACATATCTTACTGGTTTTTTTTTAAATTTTCTGTCTCTATTTAAATGCAACAATAAGAGAATTGACCTTTGCTAAGGGTCACAGAACAAACACAGATCCCCTATTTGTTATTATGACTGTTTTGTATGATTTCAGGGTACACAAACATGCAATGTTCCTGCATTACTGTGCAATGTAAAAAACTACCTGTCACGATCACTTGAAGTTCTTAAACACCAGTAGCTCAAGGTGTCCTGTGATTATCTCTACTGGAGGCGTGTTTCCATACTGAAGGGAAGTGAAACAATTTCTCATATTTGAGATCTGAATATGTTGTCCCTATGGGGTTGCAATTCTAATACGATGCAAAAAAAAAAAAAAAAGCATATTTCAGGTTCTCATTTTCTTCCTCCCTGTACTGAACTCAAATAGCCCACAGTGGTAGTAACAAAGTTGTGTATTGTTTTCACATGACTGCAGATGTGTACATCGCCCAGGAAACCAGATATGCAATTTTAAAAGACGTTCTCCAGGGCTCAACAATTGACTCCGAGCTCCAGGGGATTTCAGTACTCAATGGCACCAACAGCTCTGTGGACACACTTAAGCCCAACCACAATTGTGGTGAGACAGGCAGAGTTGAGGCCAATTCGAGGTAGGCAGTGAAGGAGCTCAGAGGGAGCTGATGGAACCCTGTTTTCAAATTTCCAGAGGTTGTCTAAATTAAACTTGCCACTCAACGTATGAACACAGGTCGTCTCCTGTTTGTTCAGAGCCTCATAATGGCTTGAAAGAACAAGTGATTGCCAAGGGGGCAGAGTGACTAGAACAGAACTTGGAGTCCCCATCCTACTGCACTGTTTATTCCTAGGAATGCTATTTGGAACCCCAACTGCATTTTCTCCTACACTCAGTGCTAAGACTCATGGACAGACCAGCCCACAGGAACCTATTTAGCTTGAGAACAGCTCAACTGGGGTGCTACACACAACCCTACAGTAACTTTTCATTTTCTGACAGATTATTTATTCAAAAAGCGAACAACAGAAAGTTGAGCAGAACACTTCAGGAACCTAAAAAGATCTATAGAAAATGTCTCAATTTTTTTTTTAGTTTGATTAGAAACACAGAAAAATAAAAACAGGATTTGTAATTCTAGTGCCCTACATAGTTCTGTCATACTAAATGCATACTGAGATTTAGTCTTATGTAAACATGTACATCTGTATGAATGCATGTAATATTACTTTTAACAAGAGTGAAGTATCTTCACCCAGCATTTGAAACTCTACTTATAGCCACTGAACATATTATCCAACAATCATAGGAGGAGTATGTAGATCCATGCTAAGTTGTAATTTCTTATTATGTAAGGAAAATGTAACTTGTAAAACAATTTTGATATTGAGCATTGTTGTGGTCAGAATGTTTGACTCCTTCCCGCCTCCATCCCATGTTCCTGTATCGAAATCTTGACTCCTACCATATTTTAAAGAGGTAAAGACAGGATCTGGGGTGCTTGGTAAGCACTTGTACAAGCCTGGGGATCTAAGTTTGGATCCCCAGGACATATGTAAAGGATGAACAGAGATGACATAACACCTGTACTCACAGACAGGAAATTCTACTCCACTCATCCCCACAGCCCCTATCCTAGAGTTCAATGACTAATCTGATCAAATTAACGAGCTCTTGGTGCAAGTGAAAGACTACCTCAAAAAGGGAGGAGTTTTCCATGCCAACTTCTGGCCTCCTCACATTGCAAATACATGTACCTACATACATGTAACAGTGTCCACATGCTGCATACATATAAAGATGAAGATTTGTGTTAGGGAGATGGCTCGGCTGGTAAAATTCTTTCTGAATGATCCTGAGGACCTGAGTTTGGATCCCTAGAACCCACATAAGAAAACAGGCATAGGAGTCGGGAGATGGCTCAGTGGGTAAGAGCTCTCTGCGCAAACATAAGGATCAGAGTTCAAATCCTCATCCTAGATTTGATGCACTTTGGTGGTGGCTCACAATTGATTAAAGGACAAAGAAAAGCATCTGACGTATGCTTAACCATAAATGGGACATCCATATCACACTCTTCCTCCTCGATACTCGGAAGAGGGAGCAGGAAGACTGTAAAAGCCCCAAGAGAGAGGCCCAGATGGGAACAGCATCTTTATACTAAAGCTTATAGATGATTTGTTTTGGGTGAGCCATTGCTATTTTGAAGTTATTTGTTTTCACTTTAAATGCAATTAAACCCAGTGTTACCACCCTGGCAGCATGGAGGTGGGATTTAGGGACTTTGCTATAAAAGCTTTGACAGAAATGGCTCTTACCTGAGTACTATTGCCAGATTTTGTAGGAATCTTGAAAAGTTTTCCAAAGCCCATAACACTGGGAGGGACCAAGCCCATAGCTGTATTCCCAGCATTCAGGCAACTGCTAACATTTCCCAGCAGCTTTCATTGGCTCTTCAGCTGCTCCTGGCCCTGATCCTCCCTTGGGTCCCATGAATCCTTTATTTGCTCTACTTAAGTGTCATCGCCCAGCTTGATAAGATGTTGGAGGTTTGTGAGCAGAATTTGGAGCTCACCCTAGTGTCTTGTGCATCCTGGAATTCACCCACCCTCTTCCAAACCACTGTACAGAAGCAAGGGAATGACAGTCTTCAAGCCAGGAACTATGCATTCAGCTCACTGGAGACGGATCAGCTTAGTCTTATTTATATTTCAACGTGTTTTTCTAGAAAGTTGAAAAACCAGCTGTGCTTATTGATACTCACACGTAAATGAGAGACAATTTTAATTATTTTCTTCCCATGTTAAAATTTGTATTCAAATTAACTTAAAATCTGGATCACAGTTTTATTTTTAAAGATTAAAAAGCAAATGCAATTAAATAAAACATATTTGAGACAAGATCTCACTGTGTAGCCCAAGCTGAGTCCAAGCTTCCAATGCACCTACCTCAGCCTTGGAAGAGTGTACCTCCATACCAAGCTTCAAGTATCATCAGTTTGATTTAATTTCTAGATGGTGTGTATCTTCTACTTCAGTAAATTTTATTGAAGTGGTTTTTAAATATAAATTAAATTGTGTTGATTTTAGACCACATTCCTCATGTCTTATTATAACATTCTTCTTTGTGTAATAAAAACCAAGAGAAGTAAGCTCATAAAATACTATGGGTTGGTTGTGGCTTATGAGAAAATGTCTGCATTGCTGTCACAAGGAAGGTTTTGTCAAGGGAAAGATTATCTCTTCCATGGCTATTGAGAATCCATTTGGGCTTTAGTACTTAGGTCAAGTTTTGTTTGAGATTCTCAATCATCATCTGATAAAATGATGGAGGACATACTCAGTCTGGGTCTTAAACCTCAGCTATTACTATTGTACACAAAATATTTATATATGAAAGGAATATTATATAAAGGAAAACACCCGCTGTTGGCATCCTTTATAGCAAATGTTCATTGAGCTGGGATTATTGCTTCTCAGCTGCCAAAGGCTTCCATCCCACTTCCAAATGCAGTGTTCCTCTCCCTTCTCCTGTCATCAGAACTTTCCTTGTCCATCTGTCCTACCTCAAGTACTTCCATGACCTTGTGAAGTTTCCAGTTTGGGGAAAGCAGGTGGAAAATAAATAAAGGATCTAATTATATCTGTGATGAGTCCAACAGGGGAAGAGTGGAGTGAACAGTAAAAACATCCAATATGTATGACTCAGCTTAGGGTGGGCAACATTTCTCTGGTGGTGTGATAACTAAGCTGAGGTGTAAACGATGAAGAGCTTGTTTCTACTATAGAAAGGCCACGGAGAACTAGACATATAAATGGAGTGTCATAAGTAAATAAGGAAAGTGACCAATGGAATCAAAGCAGGTGGGTTTCACCTTGAAGATCTTACAACATTTAAAGGGCAAATGAAACCAGAGAAGAATTTTAAAGAGGAAATGACTTTGTCGGCTTTGTGTTGCCTGAAATCATGCACAATAGAATTATGGCTTCCCTCTGACTCTTCTCTGTTTCCAGTCATTCTTATTATGAGCTAAGATGTGATGTCTATATGCCCTAAGCAACCTTTTATTAAACATGCATTTTATTGTGGGCTGTTTTCCTTAATCTGGCCTGCTTGGTAATGTATCTTGGAAACACATGGCTTATTCTCGACACTCTTATTTTCTAGTTGCTATTGAACTATTTTTTCTTTTATTGAAAACAGATTTTTTTCTCACATAAATACCCTGATTAAGGATTTCTCTCCCTCTATTCCTTCCAACTCCCTGACACCTTGACTCCTATCAGGATCTACCCCCTTTCTGTCTCTCATTAGAAAACAAGCAGGTTTCCATTGAGTCATAATATAGTAAGATAAAACACAAACTACCCATTGGGATTGGACAAAACTAAACAAACAGAAGGAAAAAAGACCAAGACAAGGCACAAGAAACAGAGATCCAATTGTTTGCATCAGGAAATCACATAAAAACACTAAACTGGAAGGCATAATACATACACAAAGGACCTGTACTGTAAAAAGAGAAAGGGAAAATATAAATTAAATTAAAAATTTAAAAATAAGATAAGATAAAATTTAAAAGAGGAAGAGCCCTGATACGACCTTATAAAACAAAGAACCTTCAAAGATACCAGTGAGTTCCTTCTCTGTGGCCCTCTAGTGTTGGACATGCAACCTGACTTTAAGCTCATTTCCTTGCAGGAAATTCAATTTTCATTTGCAAGGGGTTATCAATTGGAGATTGTTTCTAGGTTAGTGATGGATCTATGTGTCCACTTTTCCTTTTAGAGCTCTAGGACCCCAACCAGTGCAGCCCTGTGCAGGCCATGTTCATGCTGCCTTGGTCTCTGAAAGTTCATATTCGAGTTGATCGTGTTGATTAAGAGGTCTTTGTTTTCTTGATGTTCTCCAACCCTTCCACCTCTCTTCTCTGGGGTTCTCTGAGCCCTAGGTGAGGAATTTGATGAAGACATTCCCTGTAGGTGGAGTGTTCCAAGATCTCTCACTCTCTGCACAAAATGTCTGGCTGTGCATCTCTGTATTTGTTCCCACATGCTACAGGAGGAAACTTCTCTAGTGATAGCTGAGCAAGACACTTACATATGAGTATAGCAGAATGTCAGTAGGAGTAATTTTATTTTTATGCTAAAAAAAAACTCCAGTAATATTTGATTTTACCCTAGCTCTTTGAGCAGTACCCAGCACAGGTTTCATCTGTGGAGTAGGCAGGCTTTAAGTCAAATAGGATATTGGTTGGTTATCCCCACAAGCTTTGTGCTCTAACATATTTTGCAGGTACGATACCATTGACCTATGTCAAAGAGTTTGAGTTTGTATCTCTCCCTTGGCAGCATGCAGAATACCTTCCAGTACCAAGGGTGAGGTCTCTATGTCCTCACCATGGTAACTTCCCCATGTTCAATAAGTTGTGTAGGTGCTGTCCTCAGAAACAGGGCCTTGGCATCAGATTGTGAAGAGCAACTTTAATACTTTGAATGTAATAGACCTCATAATCTCATATGCAGTGGCACTATCAGGAGAAGTGGCTTTATTTAAGTGGGTATGGCCTTTTTGGAGGAAGTGTGTCACTGTGGGGGCAGATTTTGAGGTTTCCTATGCTCAGGATACCTCCCAGTGTCTCAGTGGACTTCCTGTTAGCAGCAAGATGTCAGAGACTCTCAGCTACTTGTCCAGCAACTCATCTGCTTGCATGCTGCCTTGCTCTCTGCCGTGATAGACTGAACCTCTGAAACTAACCTGACACCTCAATTAAATGTTGTCTTTATAAGAGTTGCCGAGGTCATGGTGTCTGTTCACAGCAATAAAAACCTAACCATGACAACAACCTATAAGGCTTTTCCCTTTTAAAATTCCCTACCCTGTTTTCTGAGATGAGAAGTGTGCCTAAACATATGATATTCATATGTTGAGTTTAAGCTATTTGCTTACCAGTATTTGTCCATATAATTCTGTGGCTTGGGGAACTGGCTCAGCAGCTAGGTACTCTTTCTGCTGGACCCAGGTTTCATTCCCAGCATCCACATCAGGCAGTCCATATGTGTCATGCCATCTTGCCTGTGAACTTGTAACAGTGGCTTAGGTTTGGATAGATGCAGAGAGAGAAAAGGTGAGGTATGCTCTCTTTCTATCTATCTATCTATCTATCTATCTATCTATCTATCTATCATCTATCTATCTATCTCATGTGCTCTCTTTCTGTCTTGGGTTGTGGGTCCAATCAGGGGGGCAGAGAAAACACTGAGGCAGTTCTTTATTGTTTTGTGTAAGTTGTTCCCCAATAAAAAACCATTTATCATTTATCTTAGGTCTAGTGAAATCATTATACCCATGCCTTCACATATGTCCAGTTCTAGGGAGCTCTTCTCCCATCCATGGGCACTTAACAATATGTGGCATACACTCGAAATGATACACATGGACAAACAGCTTTTAGAAAGCTGTCTCCCCTACAGCCTGGGAAGTAGTAATCTTGAAAGTCTGGAGTTTCTGGGAAATTAACCTCACAGATATAGTTTCATTACATGAAATGGCAGCAAACACTTGTTCATTGTAGGGCAAATGACTTTGCTGAGAAAGTATTAGAAACCATCTCAATGGTTATTAACTCATCATGCTGCAGCTAGACAAAGGAGCAGTGCACAGCTGTGAGAGCAAAAGGGAAACGTGGTACACACTGATGTAGAGTCATCTCCGAGGTCAAATTCCAAGATGGGATTCATTATAAAACAAAAGGGACAACATAAGGGGACAGATGAAGACATGGCTGTCCTTGTGGCTAATGGGTAAACCTCTTGAAATGAATTAATTTAACAAACCACCAGCTTCTACCAGCTAGAAAGGCTAATTGTTTCCTAAGACCCCATCTCAGTCCTATAGCAGTGATGTTCTACTTGGTTTTAACCCAACCATTTCATGTTCTCACCAGGGTATTCAATAATTTATGACTTACTTTGTTCTATTACTATAAAAATATTTCATTAAAAGGAAGAAGAAATTATATAATTATAATCTCAAAAATGAAAAAAATGGTAAAAGAAAAATCAAACTTAGCATATTCTTACATGGGATTTGGCATGATCTGCATCTGTGTCTCCAGGATATGGTCACATATATTTGGCTCCAGAATAAAGTTGGTTTGAGAGCTGTGTTTCATGTATACAGAACAAAATTCAACTCATACCTTTTAACATTACTCTATTTTTAAGCATATTAAAGCATTATTCCCTCAAAACACAAATTTCTTATAGAAACAGCATAAAAATTAAAGGAATGGGATAGAAGTTCTTGATTTTTTTCTTAAACATTAAAATTTATCTTTTTTTGCAATGAATCAATAGACTATTCACTTCTAGCTTGTTTAGGCTTTTGAACAGAAAATTGGCTTTGAAAGAAGAGTTTCTAAAAATTCCTTTGAGGTTTTCTCTGTGAGAGCTTTTTTATTAAAGTCACTTTGTCTGCTGGTATTTGTACCACCCTATTCAGGTTTCAGAAAAGCAACAAGGTAAGAAAAAGGGAAATCAGAGGGCTTGATTGATGAAGCCTAACAAGGCCACCAATTCCTGGCTCTGTGTTTCCTAACAAAGACATTTGATGTGTCTTATTGTCACCTCTGCCAGCGTTTGCACATTATGATGAACTTTACAAAGTGTCACACACACTCTTTGTAAACAACCTTCTCTGGATAGCACAATGAAATACTGGTATAGAAACCATAGCTTGATTCCTAAGTGAATAAATTAAAGGAATATTGATTTTAAAATAGTAGTATAGTAAATAATTGACGCTTTTGCCTGCACTACCACCGGAATTGTTAGAAATGTTGTCTTCATAATGGTCTCCCAAGCAAGCACTTAAACAGTGAAGCCCATTAACTCTTTATGAGATCAACTTTGTCAGCTTATCGACAGGTTCCTTTAAGCACAGATCTCTTTCTGGTGTCTGATTACTTGTACCAGCACAGCGAATAAAAAGCACACCATATTACACGAACACTCATTTGAAGCAGCTATAAACACCTGCCTGCAAGACGAATGCAGGTGCAAAAGAGACACAGTTTCTCCCTGTCTCTTATTCTTGCATTATGCACACACTTGTCTGCAGTCAAAAATAGAGTATTCACTGGAGAAATGGTAGGGCATGGTAGCTCCATTACAAATTGCCTTGCTAAACCAACATCAACACTTTTTTGTTGTTGTTGTTGACAGTCAAGTTGAGAATCATCATCTTTGTAAAACAGACTTTTGGAAGATGCTGTTTTAAACATAATAAATAGGAACACATTAGAGTTCCCAAACAGAAATAGTTACAGCATATCCAATGGAAACACCTGACAATTTAGTTCTCACTTAGTTCTCAGTGAAGATGATGGAGAGATATCAGTGGCTGCAAGATATTGGCATTAATTTGCAACATGGATCTAAAAAAAAAATACTTCTTTTTCTGTTGGAAAAATTCTCAGAATGACCTTTGCAATAGAATGGGTTGTGGTCATTCTCCCTTCCCTTCAAATTTATTGCTGAAATCCTGATCCTCAAGAAGAGGAGACAGCTTTGGAGGTCAGCCTTAGAGAGGTATTGATGTCATGAGGCATAGCATTCATGAGGGAGAGTACTGCCATTATAAGGAAGACACAGAGAGTACCCTAGATCTTTTGCCACTGTGTAAGGATACAAGACTTTGGCTGTGTACAACCTGGAAGAGGACTTCAACCAGAACACCAAGACACACTCTCCCTGAACTTGGACGTCTAACCTCTGCCTAGTGAGAAATCATTTCAGTAGCTCATAAGATGCCGAGTCTTCAGCATTTTATTCTAAAATCTTGAACTGACTAAACTAATAGTTTTCTTTTTCTAAAGAACTTATCTGAGGCTATAAATGAGAAAACTAAAATAAAACTCTCTGGAGTATCTGAAATACCACAACGTGGTAAGATCATAGAGTCCAAATCAAAACTGGATTCTGAATTTGCCCCTCACCACTCTCAATCATGGATATTCTGTGTCTCTATCACACAGTTTTCTCACCCAATACACACAGCATGACATCAAGTATATAAACATTTAGATTGTTTGAAAAAAAAAAGTACATTATCATGGCATTTTGGGATTTTACTTCTTATTTTGAAATGCTAGAGACCACATTAGGAAAAGCCTAATATTCAGCTCTGTGTTTAAAAATACCTGCTGGTGTGCACAAATGCTTACATAATATATAGCATTAATGGGAGATGTTATTCTATAAATATGTTTTCATACTGGTTAAACAATAAAGCACTATTGAGCCAATGGAAAAGCAAGATAGGCGGGGCTAAAAGATAAGGAGGAAAGAGGAAATAGGAGGGAGGAGTCAAGATGTAGAGCATGGAGGAAGCAAGACACCAGCCGCAGCTTCTGGATAAGATGAGCCACATGGAAATACTTAGATAAATAGAAATGGGTTAATCATTAAGACAGAGCTAGCCCATAAACAATAATGGTAACTTCCCAACAGGATTGTATCAAATACAGAGTCTCTGAATGTTATTTGGGGCTCACATGATGGCGGGACCATGGCAGCAGGACCGGAAGGCCAGCGGGGAAGAAAAACCTGCCATAACATAGCATTCCATAATATGGCATTCTGTAAATAGAAGTAAAACAAGCTGAATTCCATACTTTGTGGTTTACCCTACCATCATACATTGGTCTGCCCCTCCTACAGCCAGAAAATAGCAGAAACAGGATCAGCATTCTTGTCCCTGCTGAGATCTGTTATACTAAGACATGGTTCAATCCATGCAGACTAAGGGAAGCTGTCTTCTCTGTTCAGTTCTTCTTCGTGGCTTTGATTTGATTTTCTGGTTTTGTTCACAACCACATAATCAGTGCCTGTCTCCAGCCCCAGGTGCTTCTTCCAGCTCTGTCCTAGGAGTGCAACTTAGAGGAGAAACAGCTTACTTTAGCTTACAAGTTGAGGTTACAGCCCATCCCTTTGGGGTAGTCACAGAGGTAGAAGATTCTGATGGCTGGCCACATCACCTTCTTAGTCAAGAGCAGAAAGAGAATAGATGCACATGTGTTTCTTACTCAGCTAGCTTTTCCCGCACTTATTTAGTTCAGGGCTCCAAGCCAGGAAATGGTGGCACCCACAATCAGCTAGATCTTCCCACAACATCTGAGGCAGTCATGGCAATCTCCCAAACACATGGCCACGGCCAAAGTTATAGTGATGGGACCCCAGTGAGAGTCTCTTCTCAAGTGACTCTTGGTTATGTTAATTGACAATTTACCATGTGAGGCTCTGATATCTTTCCTAGAGCTTACTGTTGTCCTCCTCAAAATAAAATGCAGGTTCAATTATCTCTTCCAACCTCCCCTACTTTCCATCTAACCATGCCGGGGCACTGAATGGAGTCCTAATTGGGCCTTAATTAATCTTGAAAAGCGATAACATTACCTCTTACCTATTACTTATTAATTAATCCATTAATCACCTCAAATTAATTTTAATTGTTGGTCTCACCGATGAAATTAAGTCAATTAGAATAGAGCTTTGAGGCCCCTAATTGTACTTTCACATATGCATTCTGCCTCCTTGCTTACTACTAAAGATCAATTAGCCCTGAGCCCACCTAAGCCCACCCATCTATGTGGGCACTGGAGTCTAATCTTTCTTTCCTACTTAAGGACATCATTCAACATTTCTCTTCACTCTACCCACATCACACACAGTTTATGTACTAACTACATACACTGGAATGGTTCTTTTTTGCATGCTTAATAAACCTTTTAGTTCCCTGTCTGTCTACTACCATTTACCTCTCTACTACATTGATTTTGTACTGAAAACAACAAAAAAGTTACTGCTCTACCCTCAACACATCTTAATTCAAACATTCTGACATAAGATACAAGGGTTTGTGCTCACACACACACACACACACACACACACACACATGTTCAGTTCTTCCACATAAATCCATTGTGTGCCATATGGCTCAACTCAACTGTAACATGTACCTGGAGATAACACTAGGTCCAACGTGTTAAAGGATCATACATACAAGACCACCTTCTACTTTATATATAAGATGAAAATAATAGAGTTCCACTAGATTACCAGTTTGTTACAAAAGAACATAACCCAGGAACACCAAGTTGGAAAATAGACACACAGGACAAGGCATGAGGAAGGATCACTAAGCTTTCATGACCCTTCCTAGGCCACCTCTACAGACTTTGCTAGTTTAGCAATCTGGAAGCTCTCTGTACTTCATCACATAGGACAGATCATTTCTTAACTCAGGCTTTAGCCAGATTCTCTTGCCTTCCTGGAGGACTGGGAAAGAGCAGGAAATTTTAAACTTCTAATCACAGTTTGATCTTTCTGATAAGCAAATGTCACCTAGAATCCCAACAAATGTCACTTCATTAAAATAAAGGAGGCTCCTATTGTACAGGAAATTTTGGAGGGATAAAGGTCTTTTTGCCAGGAAGCAGGAATGAAGACCAACACATACATTTCTTGGTATAAATCTCAATATCACATTTTCCTAGAGAAAAATGCCTTGAAGGCATCATCTACATTCAGAATCAATTGTTCTCCTAATCACTTCTCATTTTTTTTTTGGCTTAGATTAGTCACATATGGCCTCTCACTAGCCTGCTTAAACCCATCCCTATGTGGCTTTTAGGCTCAACTTTATAATAATAACTATTCTTAACTAGTTCACCTATGGCATCCACCCACCCAATTATCATTTCTCCATCCCTGTCTTCCTTGAACTATGGGTAACATCTGACACGGGTGAGCACATCATAAATTTTGCAACGTTCCTGTTCCAGTGAGAGAGTCACTTCTTGTCTTTAACATTCAGTTCATGATACTATTTGGATCAGCTCTAAAATGTATCCAGGACCTGACCATCCTTATCATCACCACTGCCAGCATCCAGCTAGAATTCCCACTCCTTTCTGAACTGCCATGTTGATATGCTATGTTACATTATAATCTTTTGAATAAGCCTCTCAAAGTAGTCCCTTTAAAATTTAAGCCAGATTAATACCTAACCCTGTATTAAATTCAGCTTGAGACTTTCCAGGTACAAGGACTTGCAGGATGTTGCTCTTTTCCTTGAGACATTACTGTCATTGCTTATGTCCACCTTCAAGCTCCCAAGTGTCTGTTGGGAATATTTACACCCTTGTAGAACCCCAGCTGTAAGGGAGTGATGGTATAGAATGCATAGCTGTCTAGCTTCTGTAATGTGGCATGATCATAAAGAAAAGGGCACAGAATGACACTAAGCCAGCCAAGCTTGATATGCAATGAACTGCTATAACTGTGGCTTGGTGAAGAAAAACAGTTCTAGAAATTAATTATGATTACTGTGCATGGATATGTGACAAGAGAAAGGCTACCATTGAATTAAAAACAATCAATAAATAGCATACAGATTTGTAAGCAAGAAATCATATTTTACTTTACTATTTTTAATGGATATCTGTTAAAGGGGAGAAGGTTTTAAATTCCAGGTATAACATATACAAGGAATTTTATATAACAAATACAAAGTTTCCAGAAAGCTGTCATATAACAAGTAAAATAGACTATCCCATACGCACAGCTATCTAGTAATTATACATAATAATTTAAATAGTGCAATGGATAAATCTTATGAGAACTTCAATGGCAGGATATTACATATATGCTGTCCACTATAAACATAAACATGTAACTGTAAACTCAGAAATTATGTATAAAACTTTACTTTGAAAACTGACAAAAGTTAAAAACTCTCCATACAAAAACAGGTTTCTGTGCTTACACCAGGGTGTGTGATAAAGAGATTTATAATGTTGTACACACAGCCACAGACAAGTTCTAAGAGCTTGATATTTCCATTCACAAGACTATGCTCATTCTGATTCGAATTTAAAAAGTACAAAAACAAAACATACGTAATGAAAGTAAGAAGCTGCTTTTTTTGTTTTGTTTTGTTTGTTTGTTTGTCTTGTTTTTATCTGCATCATTTGGCCATGGCGACTTTTACAGTTCAATAATTCTAGGACCCACAAGTACCTTTGATGTGGCATTTCTTTGTGCTGCTTTTGTTCCAAACCCTCACCCTGGCACCTCACATCACTGCTGGGACCAGTCACACTGCCACTCTGAAGCTAAATCATTTCCAGGGTGTTCTGTGCTTCCCTTGGAAATAGATTTGCTGCTTGACCCAATATTTTCCCCATCCTCATGTTCTAGACCATCATTATTCACAAACTTATCTCCACATTATTTCAAACATTCTTTAGGCTGGCAAAAATGGTCTAATTTTACTGTTGGTTTTGTAGAGTAGATGGCAACTCCATGTTTTACTTTGGTTTTAGTGTTGGTTTCTGTTGTTATGGTAAACTATTCTGATGAGAGTAGTTTAAAGAAGAAAGTTTTCAGGAACTCTGACATAACATGCAGTAGTAATTTGATTTTGCTAATTGTATACATCAGAGTACAAACTATTAATCTTATCTCTTCATAACAAAATAAATAGTCTTATTATGTGGGAGGAACGGAGACACAGTAAAGGATGGAGGGAATCAAAGCAAGAACAAAGTATAAGAGGCCAAATACTAAATAAATAATTCTACCTCTGGCATCTCCAGCATGTGGTAACATCAAAGGAAGTCCAAGGACTTGGTCAGCCCCTCCTATGACTTTCTCCATTGTAGCCTATACAGCATGAAGTGTTTCATAAAGGATACCCACATTTCTGGGATATGCAGACTATAATACACATGGCCTTTATTCTAATTTCTAGCAGGAACCTTGTGAGCATAGTCTTCCTTGCCTACAATCCTATCAGCACTCAGGTGTTCTAAGTTCTCATGAAAATACCTGTCAGTTTCCACTTGTAACATTCTAGGGTTCTTTTTGCTAAATCTCTAAGCTTTTACAGTTTGCTGTTAAAAACTAACTCCGAAGACTCCTAGAGCACATGGTCAGGTAGTTCTATAACAATCCCGTATTCTAGAACCGATATTCTGTGTGTTTTAGCTTTTCAATTTTTGTGACATTAAAGGAAAAAAAATATTTGCTTTGGATCACAGTTCATTGTATAGTAATTTCCCCTGAATAGAAACATTCCATTCTGGAAGGAAACTCATTCAGACCCAAGAAGCTTCTAAATGGAAGCTCATTAGGGCTCAGGTCTAGGGGCTAGAGAGCACTTATTACTCTTCCAGAGAAGTGGAATTCTGATCAGGCAGCTCACAATGGTCTGTGACTTCATCACCAGGCAATTCAACATGTCTCATGCCTTCTGGCCTCTAAGACACCCTCCCCTTTGACTTGTAGTAACCAAGAAGACACCAAAAAAATTTTACTGTCCACCTAACCCATCGATTTTTGGATTGTTTTCGAAATTGAAGCAGACAACCAACATATAGCGAATTTTGAGAAAAAAAAATATTATGAATGCTTCCTTGGCAATTTAAGAGGCACAGCTCTGCTTTGCCAATTAAGCATTAATATTTGTGGAAGCATTTTATTTGCTTTCAAAGTCACACTGCACTGTACTTTCAGAAAGAACATAAGCTCCAAGAATATCACCTGGTAATTTGCAAGGGGAAAAATATTAAGAACCTGTTGACATAACTCATAGAAACCAAGCGTTAACATCTCAGACATTAATATATAACCGTTCTTCTTTAGTGGAAACACATTGTAACAGAAGTGGGTCTTTTGAAGGCTGTCAAATTTTGACTAGGATCAGCTTTGCTGATGATGAATACAGTGTCAATGCTTTGAAACCCTGGGAATAAAAAGAGCTTTTCACAAGATGAAGAGAACGAATCCCATACTCTGCAAAGTCCTTTTCATAATAGCACTCACCTCAATCTTTCTCCTCCTATTTTCAAGGGAGCCTGCTCAATTAGGCATAATAATGGAGGCCGGTGATGGCCTAGATTATTCATTGCTGAGATCCCAACACTTCAGTTTTCCATTGGCTTCAACCTTGATCCTCACAGCTTATCTAGTTTCCTACAGAAGTAGGCAATCTTGAATATTTTCTTACATTGCCAAGCTCTTTGAAGATCTTCTCTGGACAAGTGCAGTTGTTTCAAATGGTAGCTCTTCTGAGAAAAAGAAGTCACAGGTATGGAGGAATTATATACAAAACCAATTTTAAATTACTTAAGATTGGCTACTTTGGCTTTAAGTATATTTGATTTCTTTATTTTAAAATCTTCTTGATTGGGACACTGTAAATTTTACATTCTTCAAAATGCAGAAGTCCAAAATTTCATGTTATTGTGCCCAAATTCTGAACCCCAAAATCACCAAGAGACCCATTCCAATGCAAAAGCAAAGAGTCTTTTATTGTTTAACGAGTTAACTGTCTTAATTCAGTTCCCTCATCAGTCCAACTTGGCAGCTGGCATGAAAAGAACTTGAAGAGGTCACAAGGAGGGGAATTTATTGGGGTGTGTAAGAGGAGTGTTTAGGGATATGCAACAGTCTCAGGATTGGTGCACTTCCAGGCTTGGTCCATCTGTCCTGTGTTGATTGGTCAACTGGTTGCTATGGCCTGTAGGCCCTCCCAGAGTGGTTGCTATGCTCTGTACTTCACTGTAAACACTTTTACTATAAAGCCTGTCCAGAGCCTGGTTGGCTCTTTGCCACATGGAGGCTATCTGACTGCCTAGTCACTGGGAATGGGGGTGCAAGGTCAGGAAGCAGGGTCTTTTCTGCAACCTGTCATGGCTGTTAAAGCACAGGTGAGGGTCTGCTCCCTTCAAAGTGTTTTATTCAGAAAAATAAGATGTTTGGCTTCCATTGTCAGCTCCCACGTGTAAAGAAGTTGACTGGAAGTAGCCACCAGGTGTTTATAAGAAAAATACAGTTCAAACAGAAAATAAGTTATTTGTGTGAATTCAATGAAGAATTAACTTCACAGTATAAACTATTACCCTGGAATCTGGACAGATTAGCATAGGGCATTTCAGAGGACTCGAATTTACTGGAGTGAAAGCCCAGGGAGATGGCAACTGGTAGAAATATGCACATAGTATCTTGATCAATTTCTAAAAGTTAAATGCAGACCAGATAAAATGAGAATACTTGATATCCTTGTCTTAGAGTGAACAGCCATCACCAAATCTATTCATTTTCAAACAATAAGACCCTAATAATTTTAACTTAATTCATCAGTCTCTCTATATCTATCTGTCTGTCTGTATGTCTCTATCTATCTCTCTCTATCTCTTTATCTCCTATTCTCTATTCTCTCTCTTCTCTGCCCTCTCTGATACACATGCATGGTTGTGTGGGTAAAGACAAGATTGTGTTCAGGTGTTTATATATGTATGTATACGAGTGTGTGGAGTTCATAAGTTGACATCAGGTGTTTTCTTCAGTCTCTTATTATTATTATTATTATTATTATTATTATTATTATTATTGGAGACAATACTGGTTCATTGGCCAGTGGACTCTCGGGATCATCCTCTCTCTGACTTCCCAGCAGTTAGATCATATATTATTCATCACCTTGCTTAGTTAGTACATGGTTGCTGAAGATCTACACAAATCCTCATGATTGTGTAGCATTTTACCAACTAAGCCATATCTCCAACCCAGTGTAGATGAATTTTACAAGCATCACCTATTAGTCCAGGTAATATTACTCTTCCTGACAATGGGTAGTATTGGAATAGGAGAGGGATTCAGGGACAGTATTCCGGTTCTTGGTTTAGATGCTGGTGAAGTCAACTTATGAAATCTATTGAGATATACACTGTGGCATGCAAATGACAAGGCTATCCCACAGAATCAATGTCCATAAATAGACCTTTGAGTTATAAATAGGTGAGAAGAGGTCTCAGGATGCTTTCAAACTCAATGTTGAGATACAAGATTTATATTTGCTTTTCACAAGACAACCTGGCACAGAGTTCTGATGAAAGAGATGCCTCCATATTTGTGTGTGTGTGTGTGTGTATGTGTGTGTGTGTGTGTGTGTGTGTGTGTGTGTGTGTGTTTCCATGTGTGTTTAAAACATCAAGAACAAAGCTAGCTTATGTTACTTTATAACCACCCAAGGACAACAGGCAAAGCTACAGGCACAGTAGACACTGCCCTTCAAAGATATTTCCTAAGTCTACCACACTTAGGACCTGTATTGAAGTGAGCCTCTACCATCTAGGACTGCCTAACATTAAGACAATGTATTTCCTTATATAAGTTATTAATGAGATAGCACTAGTGATCATTAGCACATGGTCACTCCAGATTATTATTGAAAATTTAACTTCTTAATATCTTAAATAACTTTTAAAATATTTTGATTTCTTTAGAAAGAGGGGATGTCACATCCCATAGCATACATATGGAGATCAGAGGACAATTTTCAGGGGTCAGTTCTCTCCTGTCACACACAGCTCCCAGGATACATCTCAGGTTGCAGGACTTGGAGGGAAGCACCTTTACACACTGAGCCAACTCAGTGACCCATCTTTTCAGAGCATTAAAATGCCACCACTAAATTAATAATTTAGTGATACTTCCAATAATTAATTAGGATATTAAAAGGTAGGTCTCTGCAAAATCCTTTGAAATGACGGTTCTTTATCCAGAACACAGTATAAATTTAACACGTTTAGTCTATTGTAACATAGCTTTCACTGAAATTTAGCTTTTACTCCCATCTAGTACTTAGGATAAAATTTGGGTCCTTGCACATGGTAGGGCCTTGCACATGTGAAATATCCCCATAGGTGTATGTATTTGAATACCTGGAATATCTAGTAGAGTTTGGGAATATTGTAGAATGTTTTCGAGCTAGAGCTTTACTGAAGGAAGTGGGTCACTGAGACGTAATACCCCAGACACACTTTAATTAAAAAATATAAATTATTTTGTCACATTTTATACTTACAATAACTATTTTGTAAAACCTATTTATTCTCATGGTATTTTGAAATTGTGCGTGTCATCACCAGATCCTTTGTGTTTTGTTTGACATGTAAATCACATATGTTACTGTTGTATGACATTTGACACCTTGATAACTGCATTCAATATAATTGATTCTCTTTGTTTTCCTAGATGTCTTAATTATATCAACAGATTCTATTATACAAAAAAAGTGACTAAGAATCCCTGATATAGCTCATTTAATTATTATAATCTTTGGCATTGATATTATTTCATTGTTTTAGAATTAAGGAAAAAACAAAATGTAAAAAGTTGAATTTTTGCCAAGTTCATGAGACAACTCTCTAGACTAGCATTAGACTGTAAATGCATTTAGTTGACTTCAGGTTTGGCCTTCTGACCCCTGGTCCATGCATCCTGTTTTGAGGGGGTTTGACTTTTGTTCACAGAATCTTGAGGCTTTCTGTGAGCTGTATTCACTCTGTGAATATGGAATATTGAAGGAACCACGCTTGTAGGCACCAGTGTTCCTTGTAGATAATGTGAAATGACATTTCAGGTTTACTTGTAAAACTTATGTACTTAAATATTCAAAATATTCTAAATGAACATCCATTATTATTGCCACAATGTAACATCAAAACATCAAAAAATGCAAATCTTATCCATACACTTAAGATTCAAGCATTTTCAGATATCACCATCAGTTATGAGTCAGATGAGTCACTGGGTAAATGTGAACGTTCATAAGAGCAACTGGGTGAGTTAGGCAGTGGTGGCACACACCTTTAATCCCAGCACACAGGAGGCAGAGGCAGGTGGAATCTCTGTGAGTTCAAGGCCAAATGATATGCAGAGTTCCAGAACAGCCAGGGCTACCGAGAAAAGCATCCTGGAGAGAGGGAGGGAAGGAAGGAGGAAGACAGAGAGAGGGGAAGAAGGGGATCCCCAGCTTTACCTTTATAAAGTCAAGTACAGGACAGAGAATTCCAGTATTTGTCAAGATTTCTCACCCCAAGGTCCTAAATTTGTTCTTGAAAGTTTTGCTACTTTAAATGGACTAGTGAATGCTCTGAAAATATCTGTAGGTGGCAACGTGCTAGACTTCCTTGTTAGATATCTAACATACATTACTCAACCTTTGTTTTAAAAATACTATGCTTGGCTTTATGATATTCTCTGTGATTTCTGTGAGTTCTATAAAACACTTCCAAAATTACATAATGTACAATTCTATTATAGACATTTCAGACACTTTTAGCTCTGTGAGGCTAATGTTTAGACATGCTGCCATCTTCAGCTAAGAAGTATTAACAGAAGTACTGGGTATGGTGGCTCACACTTGTAATCCTAGCATGCCAGAGGTTGAGGCAGCAAGAGTGTGAGGGTTCAAGGCTGTTGGAGGCTACTGAGTGACTTCTAGGCTGGGTTCCAGGTTAGGCTGGACTAAACAGAGGCCCTATCTCAAAAAAGACAGTGAAAACAAACAATTAAGTGTGTAACTGAGGTGCAATCAGTTGTGTTCTGCTTTGGGATTTTTGCTTTCATAGGTTGAGGCTGACACAGTCTCTTTGCTTTTTTCATTAACCATCAACAGGGGTGTCTGTAAGTGTCATAAACTTGCCCACAACATGTTAAAGGGGTCTTTGAATATATAATGCCAGAGACCCAAAGTAAAAGTACATGCATAAGAACTAGAGACACAAAAGCTGATGGATGCAGTAAAGAACAGGATAAAATCCGAGGTTGGTACAAGATATCTGAGTACAATAAAACCATAGTCTTGGATCATGTCTACCCCCAAATTCTGTGAGAGAAAAACAGAGCATCTCTCTGCAGGCTTTTCCACTGATCCTGGCTTCTTAGGACTGCAAGCAGCAGGAAAGCCTTCTTTAATCCCTGACTTGCCAGCAGCTTATGTATCTGCTTTGGATGGGGCTCTCAGTATTTTGCAATCACTCTTCTTCACATTCATTCCTGCAAAAACAGTGCTCAGAGAATACAAATGATCTACAGGTAGTGATATCTATTATTTGGCACCTTGGGGATAATTAGCCTTCTTGAACTATGCAGATGATTATCATAAACAGTGGATTTACTTAGCACAGGCTCCCTTATCTTTAACAGATTTCCTTTAGTCAATAATTATCATTCTTAAGAATGGCTAGACTTCTTTTTCTCCATGAAATATGAGATAAATATTAAAGGAGAGACACAATTTAAACAAACATCCAAGATACAGTAAAAGTTCCAATAGATACCACAGGCATGACGGGTGAACAAAGAGATGGATAGGACCAAGGGCAGATTGCAGTAATGACACAGGAAAGCAACAACCTAGGCTTCTCAAGGGAATATGACTGAAGAAAGAACACCCGAGGACTCCATCTAAAATAATTAACATCTTGACCTCCCAATGATGTAGCTTGCCAACTCAATGCCAAATCATTTTCTATTTTTATCATGTCACTGTCATATCTTCCCAGCACATTACTCAACCCCAACTGACAGAGTTAAATGTACAACCCCCAGGAGTCGTTTGCTAAGATAGCTCCATTCCCTAAGGCAATAGTGGCATACAGCTGGATCTCAATGTGTGTGTTGAATGGATGAATGAGAATAAGTTGTTGATCTTCCTGAGTAGGCATATTTACATAGCATATAAGCCCTACAATCAAACATATGCAAATTATTTGCAAATGTAGAAATGGGTAGGGAAGTTTTTATAGATGGCAATATTAACTTGAACCCTCATTGAGAGACTTACAAAAGGGGGAAAATGTTGAAATATACATTTCTTTTTTATTATTCAAGTAAAGTTTAATGATTTCAATACAACTTAAAATGTAGTGTCATTAAATAACATTTTCTGCTATATTCGGAGTACACATTTGGAGGCCATTTCTAGGTAGAGGCATCACATCCTAAGCATTCTGCTCATGAAGTAAGATGACTACAACATCACAGCAGAAGGTGGGGAAGACAACTATCAGCTCAAAGAATTTGGCTAAGATAGGAGAAAACCAAAATCAATGCAACTAACAAAATAGCTACTGATATTAGTAAGATAAAAATACAGCCCAATGTTTGTGTCTTAAATGACTAGAAAAATACAGGTAAAGTCACAGCAAATAAAGTCTTCAGAGTGGGTTCTCTTCATTTGCATTTCATAGTGATTTCATAAGGCCTATATCCAATGAAACCATTTTACAAAGCTCTACGAGGAATAGAAGTTTATGTGTCAATGACACTTCTTTATAAAAACTTAGATTTCTGAATGAGTTTCACCTTTGTGGGCAGAGGCCCTGCTTCCTCATGATCTTCAGTTTGAGATCTAACAACCAAGAGAGAGAAAGCTGGTTATCTGCTCAGCTTTTGTTCATTCATAATATTCCAAGTCACCATAGATGCTCAGCTTCTCAGGGGGAGAACATACTGCTCCACGGCTGTAGCAACAGCTGCACAACAGATCCAGAGTAAGACCATCACAGAGAGGACAAGATCAGTGGTTAAAATCCACCCAGAGTTAAGAGATAGGCATCTTAAAAAGCTATCACTTTCTTCGTCTTCAAGGTAGTTCCTGTGTGCTTGTGAATTTCTCATTTGCAGATAGGACATTTTGTTTAAAGATGGTTCTCTCAATTTTGTAGGCTCCTGCTCCAACTGTGGTGCATTTCTGGTTTAGAACTGGAATAGAACTCTTTTTTCCATCATCAGCTTGAAGATAAAAGGTCCATGACAAGGTTATGAAGCTCTGTGCAGATCCCATCAGGTCATTCCAGAACGACCTCACCAGAGTTAGAGGGAAAAGGGGATGCACTCTTAGCATCAGGGGCATGAGTTGTTCTTATCTCAATTCAGCAAATGGCGACTGATCCTGACAGCCAAGATGGCAAGCATATTGCTCATCAGGTTGGGAATATGCTTCTGTGCATGCAGATTCACATTCCAATTTGGTCCGATTTAAATAAATTCCATCAACCACAAACTGGAAAATTGAAAACAGCCTGCAACCTCTCTGACATGCATATAACTCCTCTTCCTTGGGGTAGGTGTGCAAGAGGTAGGTATGCTGACAGGATCAGAGACAGGACGCGGTGTCCCCTAGGACCAAGTCAGACACTTCAGCCACTGCAGTCCCAGAGGATCCAGTCAACACCATGGTCAGCAGCGGGGGGAGGGGGGGAGCGGGAACCCCAGCTGAGCCTGGCTCCAAAGTTTCCCCTTTGGTGCTGCCATCTTGTTCCCCTCTGTCACAGCCGAGATATACATTTCTATTTGCTTAAATAATGTATATATTCTGCATGCCTACAGGAGAGGCCATCCTGGGAGGTGGATAGAGGTGGGTGGGGCATATAGTGCCAAGAATAATTACAGCAGAACATGCTCAGATTAGACCAGTGTTTTATGTAATTTGCCTTGCTTAAATAATCACTTCCTCTTCTCTTAAGTTATATGAATACTTAATAACCCATTTCCATAGATGTGTAAACCAGGCTCAGACAGATCTGTCTATATTGCTGAGCTCTGGGGTACATCCTCTTACCTATATACTGAATTTAATTAAATTTAAGCATTTACTTACTATGGGGTAAATTCTTTTATAATTCTCACTTTCCACAGGAACAAACTAAGATTGCCAGGTAGTAATAAGACTGCCCAAGTGTGATAATGATGCAGTGATGAGATAAGGTAATTCAACCTGAAAGTCTGCACACTAATATGTGTTCAAAAGAGACAACTCAAACTAATATGTGTTCAAAAGAGACAACTCAAACTCCGTGGCAGCTGTGGAGAATAAACCACATAGAAGGGAGAACAGAAACGTAAAGCCAACTCTATTGTAACAATTTTAAAGCAACATGGGCTCTCTAAAACTTCTGTCTGAATAGACTTCCCCCTACATTAGAAAGAAAGTGGGTTTTGGCTGTTAAACAGAATGGTTTGATACAGAGCCTACCCTTTCAATGTAGAGTTGTGAAATATGACATTTGGGGTGGTCACCAGGAGCCCATTGAAAGAGTGGATGTCAACCAAAGAAACTGATGTTCCTTTCATGGTGTAGGCCAATGTAGTCCCATTTAAAATAACGTATGACAAGTGATGAAAGACACTGTCTAGTCAACATAAAAATGATATAAAAGGAGGTTGTGCATTTGTTCCTGTCGAAGATTGTCTTATAATGTTGCTCAAGTAATTGGCTTTTTACTAAATTTCTGTTATCAACAGCTTCATAAAAATGAATATAATGCCTGCAAATCAGGGTTGATCCAAGTTAAATTAAATACCATATTTTGACTGCTTTTTGGTGTCTGCATAGAATACCCAGTAAGCAGCATCGTGCCAAATTTGTGCTAATCATGACAGTAATTAGTAACAATGACCATGTCCTCAGTGATCTCACAGTCCAGAAACAAGTGATCCTGCCAAAGAGGAGAATGGTACTACAGATGAATGCCTCACCTGCTGCTGCTGACTGCATTGATCATGCTGTCTATAGGCATGTGCACCCTAAAACAAACAAACAATCAAAACCAAGCCTTACTAATTAGAGGAAGGGAGAACAGAAGACACAGTGCTGAAGAATCATGGGAGATATTGGTAATGCCAAGAAGTAAAAGAATAAGTGGATGCTCAGGAGAAAATAGTCAACCCTTAAATCAAAATTAAGGTATATTATAATGGAAATTCTCATTGCCATGAAAGGCAGGGTGGAATGGTGGTGGCTCTAAACTCTTGGGGTGGGATAATTAGAACATCTTGGGCAGAAGCAAAGTGACCCCATTGCTGCATAATTAGTTCCTTAGCACCTCCTATCATACTGAAACCAGCAACAATGAAGTCAAAGGTGGTTCCTTTTCCCAGTAATTCTAATGCACCTTAAAGACCCAAGAAGATAAATATGAACAGTTTTAGGATTAACAGAAAACTTAACCTAGCAGAGAAAAGATGTGGGTGATGCTACTTTCTTAGGGCCCTCACTGACACTCAAGCACTCCTTACAGAATGGCAATTTCACATACATGGGTATAGGACCACCAAGGGAACCCTCTGTATGTTATGCCCATTTTTGCCACATAAACTACTCTAAAAGCTAACTCTAAAACTACTTTGAAAAGTAAAATCTATTTTCAGATAGTGTGGTAATTGGAATGAGAGTGTTATATTTGGTCATCTGGGAGTGGTACTACTTGAGAGGGATTACAGTTTGTGGCCTTGTTGGAGGAAGTGTGTCACTGAGGGATGGTCTTTGGGATTTCAGAAGCACATGTCTGTAGCTTGTTGTTTTCCGCCAGCCCGCCCGCTGCCAGTCTGGCATGCTGGCCCCAAATAACACACTGAGACACTGTATTTGATACAATCCTGTTGGTTGTTACCATTATTGTTTATGGGCTAGCTCTGTCTTAATTATTAACCCATTTCAACTTATCTAAGTATTTCCACGTGGTCATCTTATCTTATCAGAGAGCCGCCGCTAGCATCTTCTTTCTCCATGCTCTACTTCCTGACTCCTCCTAACTACTTCCTCTTTCCTCCTCCTAGTCTCCTAGCCCCACCTATCTAGTTTCCTATTGGCCAACAGTGGTTTATTTATTAACCAGTATGAGAAACATATTTACAGAATAACATCTCCCATCACAAGTCAGTCCCAATGTTTCTCTCTTCCTGTTGCCTGCAGATCTAGATATAGAACTTTCAGCTACTTGTCCAGTATCATGTCTGCCTGCATACCTCATTGCTCCCTGCTGTGATGATAATAGATTAACACCTGAAACTATAAGCCAACCCCAATTAAATGTTTCCCTTTACAAAAGCTGCTATGGTCATGGTGTCTCTTCACAGCAATAGAACACTAAGACATACAGGATCAGTTGAAACTTATATTAAAGGGGGAAAGATATTCAGATATTATTTTATTGGAGACTACACAAAGATTATTTACTTGATCATTCAAATCAGTTTTCCCTGGTGCTCACAGAAGTGAAGAGTTCCCTGGCAGTTCATAGAACTCTCCTGTCCTTGCATATCCATAATTTATGCATTTAAAGGTGTTGCTTTCAGGTACTTGCAACTTTTCCTTTAAAGTCTATTCTTATAGATATTCACACCTACTTTGTTAAACTTTTTATATGGATGCCTCAACCTCTCAAAAACAACATTGGCAAAAGATTTCACATTATGCCACACCATCTCAGGTCTCAGGGGCAATATTGTCATTAGTTACATCTTAATTACATACTACCTATATTAAAAAGCCTCTGTAAAAGCCCCCCATGTTTTCTGGAAATAGCATGAGAGTTCAGATTGTCAAAATGTTCAATTATTTGTCAAGACTCCCAAAACTCATGTCTTCATTCATCCACCTCATCTCCTTTCAGCTCTACGTATCAAATTTTTGGTTTTTTCAGATAACGACTTTGTACCTTATATCTGAGTAAGTAAAAATGGATCAGGATATAGGCTTCATGAGCTATATCAACCTCTCTGGGATACTCATCAAAACTGTAGAGGCATCACAGAAAGTGATCCTCAGGACTTAGAGTTCTGAATAGCACTGAGACCTGAGAGTGTATATCTCCTTCCTTCTGAGGTGTATAGAGATAAATGAAGTGGTTATTTTTATGTCTACTTGCCAGTATACTCAGTCTAATATTATTCTAGAGGTTTCTATTAGGGATTTATTTTTACTATGAGATTAATTTTCCAATTAGTTTATTTAAATGGGGCAGATTGACCTTCACAATGTGCTTTTAGCTAATGAGTAGAAAATTTTAGTGAAAAAAAAAACTGCCCTTTTTTGAGCAAGAAGGAATTATTCCAGCAGTCACCCTTTACAATTGGATGAATCATGACCTCTTCTCTGGGTCTCCAGCCTGGTATTCTTTCCAACACATTTTGAACTCACTAACATCATCATATAAGCCAATTTCTTAAAGTAACTCTCCCACATAACTTGTTACTGCAACAAAATCACCAGCCAGAAGAAATGTAAGGAAGGAAAGGTCTATTCTGACATATAGTTCCAGGTGACACAGTTACCATGGCTAGGATGGTATGACAACAGAAACAGAAGGTGGCTGGTCACATTGTGTCTAGCCCATAAACAGAAAGTACTGAGTGTTCACACTCAGCTCCCTTTCTTCTCTATATTAGGTCCAGGACCCCAATCTATGGAATGATGCTGTCCATGGTCAGAGTGGATCTCCCCAGCTAACCTAATCTAGGTAATCTCTTACAGGTAATTCTAGATCCTGTCGAGATGACTATAATAACTATGATATCTATCTATCTATCTATCTATCTATCTATCTATCTATCTATCATCTATCTACCAATCATTGTTCCAAGTAAATAATAATATTAGAATATAATAAAAATAAAAGTGTGTTGTTTTTTTTAAGTATGATATTAGAATGATAAAATTTTGGCAAAGGATGGATTTCATTGTATAAAGTTTAACACATGAATTGAAATTGGAACAGATATTAAATTTATAGCACAATGGAATCAAGAATTTTAAAAAAATCTCTAAAAGAATGTAAAACTTAATCTTGTAGCATTTTAGCTGTATGAATTAGTATAAATTTCCAGTATCAACTTCAAATAATCAATTCCTTGGACTCAGGATGGGAAGTCTATGACAGACCCATAAAAAAGCTGTAGTAAAGCTGCTCCTGAGCTGGAAGCTTTCTCCCTCTTGGCTGATTTTCATGATAGCAGACAGTATTAAGCAAAATATGGGAGGGCATTTATGACTCAGCTATGTTGAACACTATAAACTACAATACCAACCTGCCAAGCAAGATACACCCACCTGTGTGATAGTTGTACAATGTACAGGGATAATGAATTATTGCCTTTTTATTGAACATCCATGTGCATGTTGCATTATGTCAAGCCAACTACCTTTCTTCCAGATTTCAGACTACTACTGAGTGTCTATACAAACCTTTCTGTTTTTATAGAAATGTAATGGTTTATTATGGAAACAAACTGTCAATATTTTTCTACTGCCATTCTTCAACATGTAAATAAAATTCTGTGTTTTTGGACCATATAGTGTTAAAATGCATCACTTTAAAAATTGTCATTTTAATTGCTTACTTGAGTTTTATCTTTTAAAATGGTGCATGATTTTGACATGGAGTTAGTAAGCCTGACCAGTAACAACTAAAATAGCCCTGAACATAGTATTTGCCATTTTTTACTATGAATTTATGTGACATTCTGAGAAGTAATGGTTATAAAATAAAAATACTGATCAATTTTTTTTCGAGCTGGTAAATTAATTTTTTTATTGTGTACTTATTGGGCTTCATTGAAAGTAAATTGGTTGCAATCTTCCCTTCTGATTTTATGGAATAGTTTGAGAAGCTGGATTCATACTCTTCTTAAGGTTTTAACATAAATCCTTTTTACTCAGAGTTCGGTCTGATGCTGCATACCTTGAAAGGTTTGTGGGAGCTTGGGAAAACTATAATCAGAAACAAAGCACTGGGCTGGAAAATGAAACCCTGAAGATACTATGCACTCTGTAGACTGGAGAATACTTCCAAGATTTAAATCTTTTTGTAAAAATAAACACATACATCACATTTATATGTAAGTTTGTTTTTGTTCCTAAAAAAAAAAAATGGCAAGTCACACTAATATCAAGGTAATGACTTAAAATAATCTTATGTATGATTTGTGATTGGTATATACTTGATGTATGTTTTGTGTACTTGGGGTCATGTAAAAATTCTTGGGTAAAGGAGCTATGAGTGACTAAAGCTTAAGATATCTGGAGTAAACAAACCTAAGGAGATGCTGAAGAGAATGTCTAACTAAGGTAATAATGGTGCTCAGGGTGGCAAAGAGCATAGGTGGCATATTTGTCTTAACCTTGGAGTTAAGAAGAACTCTACCTTTACCTCACTGAACAGGGTTGAGAGTAGACTCTACTTAACTGAATTGGAGTTATGTGCAGTAGAGAGAAGATATTTCCTCACTGAAGAGGATAAAGGTGAAACGAGTCAGTAAAACTAGATTAGTAGATAAGTCTAACAATTTAAATGATTACTCTTATGGCATGAACAGAAGCTTTTGGATTATAAGTGGCATTATTGGTTCTACTTCTTGCTTCTTTCCTAAGTGTCTTTTGTCTTTACCCATTTCCATGTGACTGGTTGTATCTTCATGTGGGTGGATATTTTCCTGACCCACCTTTTATCACATCAAGATTTTTAATGAGTGTTTATGAGAGAATGTGCTGCATATCATTGTTGCTCAAACTTTAGTGTACTTAAAAATTACTTAAATGTCCTGTTAAAATGAAGATTTGTGTTTGAAAGGTCTCAGTTGGGGCCTTACATGTTATATTTTTTTCTGAGCTCCCATGCATTTCTGAAGGTGCTGGGCATCAGATCAGACTCTAAGTAACAAGACTTTAAGTTAGAGATGTACTTTAAACAGTGTCAGACTCCAGTACTCCTTAAACTAGTCCAAAAAATCAAGAGGAAAGAATACTATCAGTTTATTGTTAATGAAACCAAACATGAAGACACAAAAAGAAAATAAAATTTTAGGAACTGAAAAAAGAAGTGTCTGTTTTTCTTGCATTTCTCTTGCTTTTTATCCTTTGCTACTAAGTCATTGTAAATCTCAACTACTCCCTTATTCTGAGTCCTGGACAAATTGGGTAAATATATGAGGCAGAATGACAGACACCAACAGAAAATAAGCATAAAATATATATTCATGAGAATTATTTGTTCCTACAGCAAGGCTATATACCTATCAAGATCCATGGGTGAATAGTGTCATACATGACATTCCAAAATAATGAATTACACACGTGTTAGAATTTGCATTTGTGAATTCCGGCTCACACTATTGGTAAAGATGGTCATATCTGTGTCAACCAACCATAGCATACAGCTTGAATAGTCTATATAGATCAACAGGCCCCAAATTAGCCACATGCTGGTTGACATTTCTCTTGTCAAGCCTACGTTCAGTTGATGAGTTTGGTATTTGAAATCTGCTTCTCAGTTCAAAGGTACACTTTAGTGAAGAGAAACCATGAGATCCAACTAACACACACTACTATTAAAGAGTCACAGGGAAGGGACCTGGTTTGGCCCGAGATCAGTTTCTCACTTACCATGAATTGATTTCTGCCAGTCCCTAAAGGTTAAGGGTGGAAGACATTAAATAAACCACCCGGGGAAGACTGCATACCAAATTGGGCATTTGCAGAGCACTTAAGAAAATAGCTTTAACATGCTCCTGCCATATACAGAAGATGAGATGAAGGATGTGTTAATTTGCTACACTGTCATAATCATTTCACTACATGTATGCATTTGAAGAAAATGGAGACAGGGTCAGAAGTGAACAGTTCCCCCAGTACTGTGAAAATCATATACATTTATCATCTTTCAGTGACAAGCAACTTCAGCATGTGGTTGAGGTGGAAACCACAGCCCTTTGCAGAGTTCCCAAAGGGTTTAGAAGTAAATTATCTTGAGTAAATGGGGGAAATTCCATTTTAAAAAATTAAGGAAATTAAACTTTCCCCAGGGAAGCCTGATGGAAACCCTCCTCCCCCAACCTGGTTCAGACTTAGCTGAAAAGTGCACTTGAGGGATGATGACTTTGGCAGGAGAGAGGAAGACATGGATGTTGCCAACTCCCAAGTCCAACCATTGAATTCATGCTGTTTTATCTTAATTAAACTTATTGCTACAACTGTAGCTTTTCTTTCTCTTTAATATTCTCAGGAGAAGAAAAATGTAAGCCAGCAACATTCCATTAAGTTGATTTCTGAGAACAATGTGTTAAATTATAACCCAAAATGGTTATTTTCTTTGAACTTGCTCCTTGGATCTTACAGTTCGTTTCTAAATTAGTTGGAGCAAGAGTAATGCATTTTTAGTAAAAGTGAATTCCTGTGTAAAGTCCATAAATAAAACACAATGATTTCATATTTGTATTATTAATAATCAATTTATCTAGTCCATGAAATTTAGGCTAAGTATCATTTATTAGACTCATGTGAAATCCTCCATCAACACTGAAATGCCATTGATGTATATGCCTTGTTCTGTATTGAACACTTTGTAATTTTCAATAGATTAATTATATATCTTTCTGAATTGCAATATAACCAAATGATATAGACTATATATTATAGAAGCTGAAAAATTACGTTCTTGCCATGAAATATGGTGACTTACACTTTAAAATGCTCTAAAAGACCATTTTCCAAGTGTTTATGTATATTGTTAAATTTCCTCATTGAAATGTTTTACATTTTGTAATGAACATAAGCATATGCATGCTTTTAATGAGCAATTCATTCACATGGGTAGATATATTACTCTCTTCCTTGGAAATGAACTCCACATTTCAAAAGTAATTTATTTACAAGGCTAAATATGTTTTATGTGCCATATTGTATACTGAGAATGTCTATAGATACTTAGCAATCATTCACAGTCATTGAACTATTTTTAAAGAAATAAAAATCAAGGATACAATAGCACAATGAGGCTAACATAGGCAAAACCCTCAAATTCAAGTACATGTTTTATTTTAAAGATTAAAGTCACCCTGGAAGCTCAACAGTTAGTACTGCTCTTGCAGAGGACCTGAGTTCATTTTTTTGACTTTCTTGGATCACAAGGGCCTGTAAGTCTAGCCCTAAGGGCTCTGATGTCCACTTCTGGCTTCTGATCTCTGTGAACTCACACACCACACACATACATGCACTCTCGCATGCGCGCACGCGTACACACACACACACACACACCAGTAAGTAGTTAAACTTAAAACATAGCTCTAAACTCCATTTGTTGTTTCATTGCTTTACTTGTCTTTTCTTTCTTTAGTTCATTTTTATTGTTTTTTCACTTATCAACACTCAAAAAACTAGGCATATGGTAGTTTTACTAGAGAACATGATGGAGAATCCTGAGATTTCTAAACGTGCTAGAAAATGGTCCACCATTTGACTCTCAGCTAAGGTCCACACCAACACAATACTTTATTGGTGAACATTACCATTCCACAAGAGAAATAATATTTATTTACTTCTCTAGAGAGCCACAAATTTTAATTAATTCTTTGAAAGAGCTTTTGACCTCCTTGAAAGTGTGCTAGCTTTTAAAATAATGATCTCTATTTTTGGTTTGGTCATATTTTCAAAATCACCTTTAGAATGACTTCCATGGCAAATATTGCAATAAAATGTAAAGTAAATTAAAATTAAATAAGACTACTCATTTTTAATACCCATTTGCATTGCACTGCAAATAAGGAAAGCAGGCCCAGTGACCTTCAACAAAGACATAACGAATCCTCAGAATTCCATCCATTTGAAATGAGGCTATTGCCTTGGAGTTTCTTTTATGCATTATTCTCTATTACTTAGATTTTCTTACCGCCAAAACCAATAACAGAAACAGAAAGCATTCCAAGGTCTTCCTAAATACAGACATCCTTCACTGATTAGATAAAGTTCCATCATGAATTTCACTATGTTCCTCAAATATTCTGCTCCTCCATAAGAATTTTAAAATGTAGATGTTTGAAAAGGGAGAGGGAAGTATTATTTTATGTTTATATAATACACATATAATTTATGCTGAAAGAAATTTTGCTACTCCAGGTGATAATGCTCCCCCATAGATTAACAAAAGTGACACTGACAATGGCTGGCATGGGAACATTCCTTCTGAGATTTGTGAGATTCCCAAAATGATAGGCCATTGCTGCTTCCTTTGTTGCCTCCCTGACCTTAAAGGCAATACCTACTGATGACGACACTATACACTTTGGACACAGGTCTTGCAGGAATAGAATTGGAACTGACCTAGAAACCTCCTCCTTGAGGATCAGCTTTGTAGAATCTGGTGGTGATATGCAAACTTCCAAGGGAGAGAAGCATTCAGTAGGCCTCTCCAGCTCTAAGTCAGTGAATCATAGCAATGGCCATCATGGCAAGACACAGGCAAAAATACTTGAAGGCAACCAGAAGCAATCTAATTGCACTTAAGACCTACTAAATCAGAGCAAATTCATGCTTGGTACTGTAAACCTAACCAGCTGCCCATTGCCGATGAGGCCATAGACACTAGAAGAGAACCTACTGCTGTCACTTTCTTAAACCGGTACAATTTCTAACTCATTTACCCACAGATAAGTGTGGCACTTACCCTCATCAAGGAAGATTATTTTTGAAGCAGACAGAGATCATTACAGAAAAGCACAACTGGTCACAACGCTGAGAGCAACTTACTGTGGGGATGCCCAACCCTGGTCGATACATCTGCAGTACAACCCCTCCAACTAAGACTCAGTGGAAAGATCATAAAAGTCACATGACTATAACATCTGCTATGAGGTAATACCTTTGATATGGGACAGGGAAACTGCACCCACAAAATCTCAACAATAGGGTCACCTAAACCAGAGCTGCAGAAAGAATGAAACTTGTTATATGCCAACATGGGTAAGGGAAATAGCACACAATACCCATCCCTAAATAAAGAATGTCTTCATTTGTTTTCTATTACTACATTCTGATCCAAAGCAACTCGGAGAAAGAATTTATTTGGCTTACATATTCTAAATTCCAGTCACAGTTCCTCATGAGGAGAAGTCAGGGGAGAAACTCAACGTGGGAACCTAGAGGTAGGAACTGACACAGAGGCTATCAAGGATCATTGATTACTGCCTTTCCCCACGTTTTCTCTCAACTTCCTTGTTTGTGTCACCCAGGCCCACTGCCCAGGATTGGCGCTGCCCCCAGTGAGATGGGCCCTGTGTTGGATAGTTTGATACCAACTTGACACAACTTAAAGTCATCTGAGAGGAAGAGAATTTCAATTAAGAAAACAACTCTGGAAGCTCTGGTTGTAGGCAAACCTGTAAAGGATGTTCTTAATTAGTGATTGATGGGGGAAGGCCCAGCCCACTTCCCATCGAGTGCAAGCCACTGAGCAAAATCCCTCCATGGCCTCTGCATCAGCTCCTGCCTCCAGGTTCCTGCCCTATTTGAGTTCCTGTCCTAATTCTTTCCCTCTCCTGCTTGCTTTTTAGTCATGGTGTTTCATTACCACAATAGAAACCCTAAGACATGCCCTCACACACCAATCATCCATCAAGAAAACGACCCTGCAGACTTGTCTATAGGCAATCTGGCGTAAGTAATTTCTCAGTTGAAGTTCTCTCTTCCCAAGTGACTCTAGCTTATGTCAAGTTGACAAAATATTAAACAATGAAAGCAATCATAGAAAAATAATGATCATCAAGAGAGGCAGAATCAGTATTCCACCAGGATCAGGTCCCTAATATGTTATCCAGTCTGAAATGATCAGTTCTAAACAAATATACACACTTGCAACATGAAATAAACCCAGCAGACTGGATATACATATTATCCATATGTGTGTACATACATATTTATATGCATATGCATATATATCCATACAAAGAGGTTACAATAATTAAAAAGAGGAGGTCATGGATTTGAGAGAGAAGGGGGACATATGAAGAGATGCATGGGGAGGGGCTGGAAATTATAGAAACAGTTCTCATATATTAAATTATTTTTGTAGTTGAAGATATTAAAACAAAATCTGAACAAAGTTCTTTTCCCCAAAATTAATTACATAAGCATTAATTTTGAGTTCATGTCTAAAACTAACCTATAATTAGAAGGAATTTTCTTCTGATATTATTCCTTCCTTATCTTTCCACCTCCAATAATTTTCTGTTTCAGCCTCAAATCTCTTTCATATCTTGTTGTCTTAAGTGGCTTTCTCCATTTCTCTTCCTGAACATTTGGAAGCACCACAACAAACTAACGTTACAAGTGAATTATGCTTGCAGATTTAATTCTAAATACACACATTTATATAAATGACATTAAAAACTGTTAGTAAAACAATTCTGTTGTTTATTTCAAGAAGAAAATGCCTGCACTTTATTATTTCAAATCTGTAAAATGTGCGTGCCTACACATTGCATCACACTTTCTTCTTAATTACATCAACTATTAATCTTATTAAATGTACAGGAAAGTTAAAAGCACAGTGAAGGAGGAATGTGTGCTCTCCCTACAAACCCAGATTTTAACTTGCTTCTCTGATCTCACATAATGACTAACTCATTTCTCTCCATGAAGCAGTTACCATGTGAAATTGTTGCCTGACTTGTGTATCCACACTTCCATACACAACACAGAATGGAAGTGCCAGACTCAAGTCTGTGTGCAATATCCAGCCACGGGCTCTTTCTTATAGGTTAAAATGTTTTTCATTATTATTTTAACAGTTCAAACTACGGAGACGAATATTAAAGTTCTAAATATCTATCATCTGTTTGTCTATCATCTATCTATCTATCATCTATTTTGCCATTTACAATAAAATTAACTCATGCTTAAATTAAGTATTAGTATATTTTTTTAAATTTTATCTAGATCACATAATATAACTAAAGGAGATTTTGAGGCTGTTTTTCTCTGCTCAGTGTTGCATTTGGGATGTAATGATGTTACCTACAGGTAACATTTCTCCTTGTAAACTGTTGCACAGTGAAAATACCACTGAAAGTATCACAGTGTGCTGTGTAACACTCTTAATGACAACCTCAAAGCCATGCCCAATGTCTGGGTATAAAAAATACAGCTTGCCTAGGTACCCTCATTCTCGTACTATCCAAGTACCAGACAACCTCTGCTGTATCTAAGGTTATAGCGCAAACTGTGAGGTGTGGTCATCAGCCTAATCAGCTTCAGTTTGAAATAAATGTGTTTGCTGCACCCTTTGGCTGTTCTCTCTAGCATCTTCAGCAGCAACACCCGATACTATCACTCCTGTCGAATTTTTATCATTGGCATCTCTTGCAATGTTACTTGCATTTTTCTGATTGCCATCATACAAGTTCATCTATTTTAGTGACTCTCAGCTCCAAATTGATCTTTTATCATTTTTTTTTCTGTTCCCATCTACCCAACTTCGTAATCTCCATCTCTGTACAGCTCAACAAAAACAAAAAATGAGACAAAAATGAAAATCAAAACCAACAGAAAACCATTAAGACAAAGAAGCCAAACCAAAATCCTACTGGTCCCCCTAATAAAACATGAAGTTTATTTTGTTTTGGCCACCTACTTCTGGGCTTGAGGTCAGAAATGTTATTTTAAGATTTATTTTTATTTATTTGCATATGCATGTGTCTGTTTATGTCACATATGTGGGAGTATTTGCTTGCACAGAACAAAGGAGAATGCCAGATCCACTGGGTCTGGCATCAAAAGGAATTGCAACTCACCCGATATGGATGTGGGGAACTGCTCCCTGGTCCTCTGGAAACCAGTGAGCCAGCTCTCCAGTCTCCAAAACTGTTGATTTTTGTAAGTATGTTTTGCTGCCAGCCAACTTGCCTATTTCATGTATAAGTTCAAATTTTCTACATAGTCATATCATTTAACACTTTGCTTTCTGCTATATTTTCACATACAATTTTGGAAAAATCCTAAAGATGAAGATAGTTCCTCATGAAAATGGTAGTCAGTAGCATTGTGCCCAATAATATCCATGTTTAAAACTTGTCTTAAAAGTTTAGCATTGTTGAGAACCCTCGTGTCAAAACTAATGAAAGAAAACCTCCACTTTTGTTTTGTACACTAGGGCAGCCAAGACATAGAGTTATGTGATCACTTCTGTTAAACTTTACTTAAGCAAAAAAAAGAAAGAAAGAAAGAAAGAAAGAAAGAAAGGAAGAAAGAAAGAAAGAAAGAAAGGAAGGAAGAAAAGAAAGAAAGAACCTTTGCCTTAATTGCCTTAATTCTCCTGTTTCACAGAGCAGAGGCTTGCTGCTGTGCCTTGGTGATGTATCTGTCCTTAGTCAAAGGGACATAACGAAAAAAACTTTCTATTCCTTTTCCTACGTGTCGATCTTTGGAAACAAATACACAAAGGCACATAAATAAAAATTCCAAACGATGACCAACAAGGCCAAACAAAAGAATTTAAACGTACCTAAGCTCTTTAAAAGCATCACAAGATGCTAAAGATAAAAGTTAGAATGTGTTCACCCCTCTGAAGTCATCACAGCATGCTGGCTTTTCTCTTCATTTGGTTTTCAGCTGAGAGGAAAGCAATCGCTTGATTGATTGATTGATTGATTGATTGATTGATTGATTGATTGATTGGATGATTTATTGACTGGTGGTATTTTTTGGGTTTAGAAAAGCTATCATATAGATCTACTATGAAAGTATATATGAGCCAATTGACAACACTTTTACAAGAAAGCCTTTAAGTTGTAAATGCTACATGTTCTAAGAACTTCTCCCACATAGCTTTCTTTAAAGAAAAAGTCAGATCTATCATAGAACTTGAAATAAAAAGCCAACGAAGTTTATTGAGGTTAATTAATTAATTAATTACTCAATTAATTAAGAGACAGACTGGCTATGTGCCCCAGGCTGTTCTCTAATTCTTGACCCTCTTGTCTTCATGCCCTGAGAGCTGAGATCACATCGAGTCTCGTCACAATCCTTGTGTCATCACTATAATGGCAAGACCCATGTACATATTTAATAAACTGTAATGCAGTCATCTAACAAAATAGCATAAAATGATACTAGAATATAAGTTTTATGAAAAAATGTATAATTTTTCTAACATGTGTTCAAGTTTTTAAAAATGTACTTAAAGCAGTCTCAATTATAATCAAGTCATGTATACATAATAATAGCTTTTTATTTCTTGTATTCCAGGCTCCTATGTGTGTGAGTATTCTTAAAAAGCTTTCATGGGAATGTTATTAAAATGTTATTGTTGTCACAATTTTAGAGATTAAGATACCAAGACACAGGAAAATTCTGTCAATTGTCTGATACAGAAAATGACAAAGTTTGGGACATGCATATACATATACAGACACATGGGCACCTACAGAGACATACATATATACTTACATGCATATACTGTTATATGGCAAGGATTTCCTAGGTAAACACAACACACATGTCTACTAAACCCAGAAAGAGACCCATGAACAAACCAAAATAACAATAGCCTCAGTATTGAAATGGTGAAATGTATTTTTGATGGGAGGTTATTGACAAAGAAATGGGTGTGAGATTACTCACAAGGAGTTAGAATGTCTCAAATGCACCTGAATCACCAGGAAATCCACCCCCAAATAAATGTTGAGTCCTGGTAACTCTGCCATTTGGCTGGTAGAGTCTCCCTAAGCAGGAAATCTTTGCTACATTATAAACTCATTAAAGAATCACCTGCTTCCCTTACTTTCTGCTACAAATATTTCAATTTGTAGAGAACATTGCAAGTTGGAATATTATGCAACTCAACACACACACACGTATAAACATAAACAACATATATGTATATGTATATATACTCGCAGATTTAGTGTCAAAAAATAGCATAATAATTATCACTACATTGAGAAATTATTGGTAATTTTGTTTTCATGTCTGAATATGTTTTCAAGTCTCTAAATTTCCCAAATTAAGCCCTTACCAACTAATAAATAGATATAAAGGAGAATATTAACATTTCTTGTGAGAGCTAAAGGAAAAAGGCCCACTAAAGAGACGTAGCATGAGGCTTATTAAGCTTTCCATATGTATGTCTTTGTTGCACATTCTGAACATAGCCCAAGCTTCATGTCGATTTATTCTTTTTTGGTATAGAGTACATCTGTGCAAATAAAAACAGAAGTTGTAAGTCAACCTTATTTACATTGTCAGCTCGCTTGCTATCAGGGAGAGATTTCCCACCCTTCACAGCCTGAAATATCTGATGTCAGAACCCGTCTCCACCTGAGCACACTCATTACCTGAGCTACAAAACAATGAGTTCTGTAAGGAAAAAAACATTGCCGTATTAAGCAAAGTGTCATCAGGGAAAAGCAATCATTCTTTTTGAGTTTTCCTGTGAGGCTATCTTAATAACTCACTCACAGCAGTTATCTCCCAGGAAACATCTAGTTCTCAAAGGGGACTGTTGAACAATATGAGTCTGGTAAGAACAGCACAGGATGGATGTTTCTAACCATGAACAGCTACATTTATTAAAAGTCCATATAAGACAAAGCTCACTACTAATTCTGAAAAGTATCCTACAGTATTGTTTAAGTGGTTGTAGGGTACTTTGTTACATAAATGCATGATAATTTAGCACGTACCCTTTTAGTAAATGTAAGTGGTTTATCATTATAGTTAAATTTTTTCAGTATAAAAAAATCAAAATAAAATTAAATTCTTTTTGCTATTCCTCCTCCATAAGCAGCCTGTCACACCAGAAGCTATTTGTCATTATAACGAAGGAAACTATGGGAAACCTAATGGGCAAACTCAGACTTAGATTTGTGTGAAAAAGATTTATGAGAAATAATGAATAATTAGCATTTTAGACAAACACCATTTTAGCATCCCCAGACTATAATCCTCTAGTGAAGGTAGGGAACTCATTTTATTGCTTCCAGCATGAAATTAGACAAGAAATTTATTCAGATAATTACACTGAAATCTTCATTAACTTATAGATTTTATGGCTATCCACATAACACATAGACAAGTACACATGCACATACAAACACATACACATGTGTACACATGTGCACATACATGCGCGCACACACACACACACACACACACACACACACACACACGTATCCAGGGAGGATCCACCAGCTCATGCAAGCTGTTTACATGTCTGTTCTTTCATTTACTGTTTTGAAATCAATGTAAACAGCAAGTTGTTCACATTGACCTGTACACAATGACATTAAAATTAAAAAAATTGATATCATCTAGTACAGACCAAAACAAATAACACTACTGGAAAATTTACCAAAATTAGGCACCTGATCAGCCTTGATTGTGTGCCTCAGTATAAGAAGATATGAGTAATTCACATTATTAACCAGTTCTTATAAATTTGCCGCATTTTACATTTTCAGTATTGATGGATGATTTGCACAAGTAAAGGAGTGGAGAATCATGCAAGAAAAACCAATCATCTGAGTTGCTTACCAGCTCCCTGGTTTGGAAGAGTTGTTTCATTTTCTAAAGAAAAACATATTTCAGTTTCTCAAAGGTGCTAGGATGGGGATTCGGGCAGGTCAGTCACCCCAGTGACCCAATATTGTGTAACAAATCAGTTCCAAAATTCAACAGCTCCAAATAATAAAATTTAGTATTTTGTAGTTTGAATGGGTCAGAAAACCAGAGGCAGTTTGCCTGTATCCTCTCCTCATGGACCCTTATGAGAGGCAATCAAACAGCGGCAACCTGCAACCCTCTCAGATCACCTGAGGAAGAGTCTGCTTCCAAGGTCACTCATACCCTGGTTGTCAGACTGAGGCCAGATTTCTGCTGGCAGTTACAGCGTGTGCTTCTGGTCCTTGCCACAATGACCCCTCACCTTTGTTGCTTATCAGTGAGAAAATCAGATAATCCCAAGGAAGAACATAGAGTGCTCTTTTTAGCTGGTTTAGTTTCCAAATTCAGTAAGGAAAATAAAGATCTGTGTTCCTTTTGCTTTTGCTTTTCAGATAGTTGTGGCTACTTTAAATTGGATGAGAGTCTCCAAGTTTCAGAGGGTTTCTTTTTCTAGGATGTACAGGTTCTCACCTCAGGTCAAGGCACTAAAGACAGAAAGCCCCAGGGCGTGAGAGGGAAATGGCATCAGGGAATTATATTAATCTGGCACATGGGATTTGATTGGAGGCGTGAACTCTCGGTAAACTCCCGCAAATGATTCTGGCTCACAGCTGTGCTGGGAACTCATGATTTTCAGATTAAGACTCTGGCTAGTGAAGCCAGTGGACTCAAATCAGACCCACTAGGTGAGTGGCAGTGGGTAAGCCATGATGTTGGATTTCAATTTTCTCCTGTGAAAAATTGAAATATTTTACGTGACCTATGCATTTGTTGCTGGAAGCTAATGCAATAGAAATACTTGCCTTTATACCCTAAACATTAGAAATACCAAGTATAGGTAGGTAAGGTGTGGTAATGATTATAACTACATAGTTGAGTGTAAGAGATAAAGTATTTTCCACCAATGGCTATTCAAAGCATAACGCATAATATTTCCTGCCAGCTTCCCCCAGGATTAATTTTAGAATATAACATCATGTCTTTTTAGGGATGTATGTTATAGCACCTTTAAAGTTATTAGAGTACTACATAAAGAAAAGGGCTTATAAAGTTTTTCAATCAATCACCTGAGTCTATTATAGATGTTGGGAAAACATATACCCCTAACCTTGAGCAATTTATAACTCCAATGCACTGGTTCTCTACGAATGAGTCACACCCCCTTTTGAGGGCCGAACAACCCTTAGGGGGTCACCTAAGACCATCAGAAAATACATATATTTGCATTAAAATTCATAATAGTAGCAAAATTACAGTTATGAAGTAGTAACAAAAATAATTTGGAACTGTATAAAAACGTTGCAGTATTAGGAAGATTGAGAACCACTGTTCTAGTGTATAAAACAAAACAAACAACCATTATAATATGATAAGTAGCTTTCCTCTTACTGTCCAAATTGTGATCCAAATAAACTGAGTGTCCCATAGACAAAGCATCACTCAGATAGATTTGTGCTGGAAGATGGAGCTTATGTAGGTGAGCAAGTGGATTTCTAATCCTGAATACCAGAGATCAAAGAGCAGACACTGTGTGCAGACAGACAGATTTCTGTGCTGGTTCTCAAAGTGGCAGAGCCTTTCTATGCAAGAAAAGAATGGAACCTTCTCCTAGCTCCTAGAGAAATGAGGTAGGAGAGAGCACCACACACCCCAGATTCCCTAAGACAGTGCTTCAGACTCACCTGCTCACACAGGAGCCAGCAAGTCACTGCCCCAAGTACTTACTAAATGTCATGTTTTTGTACAGCCCACATGTTAAAAATACTTTTTTATATCTTTTGAATGCCAGTGGAAAGAATGTTTAGTGATACATCCACATTGCATAAATTGAAATCCCAGAGTTCATAAATAGCATTAGGTTGACAGGCAGTTAGCAAAGTTCATTTATTTGCCCTATTGTCCCTATTCTACTTCACAACACCAGTGGCAGAGTGGGAGAGTTGTGGGTGGGTCTGCACAGCTGGAAAGGGTAGAATGTCGGCTGTCTTAGCTTTTATGGGACAAGTTTGCCAACCTCATATACATGGGAAAACCTGGCTTGAGGAAATGTCATTCTCCATCATGACCTTTCGCTGGAGGCAGATCCTCCTCAGTGTTTCTCTCAATGACACAAAACCACCATTCTCTCAATGTCCAGCACCTTCTACAGCACCCCCCTTCCTACATCCCATTCAAAACGTGTATTCATTTCATAACTTCCCTTAGCCCCTCATGTCCAGCCAGCCACTGCTTGTCTTCTGCTTATTTCTCTGTTCAATTTTTCCTGGCACCATCTCTCCATTTTTCCCGTACTTCACACAGGATCCTTGAAAGTTTTCCAATTAGACTTCTTATTTCTGGCACTTCCAAAGTCTTTTAAGTTGAAAATAACTTGAGAGAGTCTCTGTTCAATCCCATCATTAGTAAAATGAGGAGACTGTCAGCCTGGGAGGCAAAACAATCTTCACAAATTTGCAAGTCTAATTTGTGACAGACTAGGTCTGACTCCTTCCTCAGCAATGGTTCCCCTAGCCTTCTCCCCTGACCTTCTCTCTGTTCATGTAGCTTTATTATGAAATCCTAATGGCTCCCACTGACCACATCAAGTTCATAATACAGGCCAAAGATCAAATTTTATCCTGTACCATCTTTTTGTAAATAAAGTTTTATTGAAAGACAGCTGCTATTATTTGCTTGTTTATTGTCTGTGGCTTCTCTGTCACTACAAGGACATGACTAAGTAGCTACACCAAAGACAGTATGTCTCCCAAAGCTTAATGTTTGTTATCAAGTCCTTCCTGGAAGTCATTTTCTGATCCCTGATCCAGACCTACTCAGAGAACTCTTCTGTATTTCTTGTCACTTTCTGTGGCACTAGTGGCTAGTTGTTTCCTATGTGCAATGTTGCCTTCTGTAGTAACAAAGACACCCAGGCTATCTTTAATCCCCTTAATAGCTGCTCCTTGCCCAACTCTGTGCCCGACATACATAGTGATAGACCACCAGCTCCCAGTTCCCACCAACCCAAACTCTAAGAATAATGTCCTAAGACAGCATCCAAAGCCTGCATCAGAGATTGTCACTTTGGTGTAGCCTACACTGCTGGTGTTCCCACTAATATGTTTGGGGAAATGTGTTGACCCAGAACCCCCTTTGTAAGAATAAAAATCTTCATGAAACCATTACCACATTAACTTTCCATTCAACATACCCGTACTACAGGCAACCACAAAATAGCTGAGAAACTTACTTGAATGAGTTAGTTAAGCACGCATATGAGCTCACAGGTTTGTATGCCTTACACTCAGAGGCATCTTCTAACACTTGAATCATTATGAGGGAATCTTCAAAAACAAACAAACAAACAAACAAAAGGTCCATCTCAGGAGAAGCCATGGGACTTTATGTGGCAGGCACGTAGTCAAAGGATGGCGTGCAGCCACATAACTCCATCAGGAGGAAATGCACATGTCCAGATGTACAACACATCCAAGAAGTGCACCCTGATCTGTTTTAATCTGTCTTTGCATTTGTGATGAAGCTCCCATTGACTAGACAAACAAGGGCAATGTGTTTCCCATTGGAGAACTCCTATGTCTACAACCGAGGTGACATGATATTTGATCTCTGGTGAGGGTTTCTCTCTGTTTCCATGATGGCACCATGTTTCCAGAGAGGAAGCAAGCTATAACCTCAAACAGTGGGAAGGAAAAAGACACAGAGTACACGCTAGTCTTCAGGGGGCTTTTTTTGTTTGTTTTTTTGTTTGTTTGTTTGTTTGTTTAATAAAACAGTAACTTTTTTTTTAATGGGTGGAACTATTTTTTTTGAGATTACTGTGATTTTTTATTCAATTTGAAATCCTGATTAAAATAAAAGTAGTGAGAATGAAGCTTTACAATGGTGCAAAAATTAGTACACCATTGGTACACATTGTACACTGACTGGGTATAGAAAGAAAAAACAATAACACTAGAATCAAGGCAGTAGCAACATGTACAAACCAAGCACATTACCCTGACACAGTCCTTGGTCAAAAGCTACTCTGATTAGGTGGTGTTTGACATTGCTGCAAGCAGGTCTCATTGCTTGCAAGGATAAGCTCTGAAAAGCTTCATTCATCACAGAAACAAACAAAACAAAGACCTCTCTCACTGGCCAACAATGCCCAGAAGCAACTTTCTATAGCCCCAACTCGAATCACCAGCAATCACTGTGCTTAGGGTTTCCTGATACATCTGAGTGAACATCGACTTTATCTGAACAAGGTCAATCTCACTTCGAGTGACTACAATCCTGAGCAGGGTGGAGTCATCTGTGCCAGCGCCCTTCATCAAATAGTAGAGTCACTCAGCAAAGAAGGCAGGGCAGTTTAGGATGCACCGTAAGATGGTCTTCAAACCACTTTCAATATATCCAGATAACTCTCAGTTTACACTGCTTAACGGATCTTGGTTAGCCATCCTGGAATAAGCCTCCATGGTGGCTTTCAGCTGAGGGAAACTTCTGGTGCTAAGGATCATGTTGAATCAGGACTCATCTGTCCCTAGCTTCCCCTCACCGGCCTGATAGAGGCACTGGGCATCGTCCAGAGCCATCTGGTGGTTTACACTCTGGTTCTCGTCACAATTTCCCTGGCTCATGTACACAAGGAGACATTCGAAATGTCCTGAGGTATCTGACTTAATGTCCTTTTCAAGGTCTCGTTCAAATTCTGATTGATAACATCTAACAATGTCTCAAATTTCTTGATTTGTTCTTGTGCATAAAATCCCTATCAATACACGTTCTTGAGTTCCTGCTCCCTGCATTGCTTTCTGTAAACTCCAGGCATCATAGTATGTAGAAGGCATGAACAGGACAAGGATCCATTCTTCCATATTTCCACTCAACCCTGACTTGATATTTTTAATTAAATCCTTGCCATACATGGTCTTAAAAGCTGCCTCTTAATTTGTTGCCTCTGGTCATTGGAACGACTAGACACAACGTCCACAATTGCTTGTTCATCTGACCTAAACCCCTTCCTTGCTTTGTGGAGAATTTCTGCATCTCTCATAACATCAAAATTGGAGGCTGATCAGATTGTTCCTTGGGTGCCCTGAGTTATCGCAGCAGGCTGGCTAGGGTAAGGAGCTTATCCTCCAGGGTACTGAGAAGGCATCTGTCCTCCAGAAAAGCCACCTTGTACTGGAACCTGGGATGGTCCACCACCGTGAGATGTGCAGGTGGCTGTGGGTAGCCAGAAGAGCCTACTCCACCAGATGGGGATCCAAAGCCTTGTCCTCCCTGGATATGGGGTAACAGGAGAGCCCCCAGGGGCTGGATAACCTCCAGGTGCAGGATAGCCTCCAGCCCCTGGGTAGCTGCCACTTGGTGCTGGTGGGTAAGCACCTCTTTCCATTGGTGGAAAGCCACTGGGATAATGATACTGACCAGGAGGGGGAAAAGATGACTCTTCACCCGCAGAAGAAGGAGATCCAAGGAAAGGTGGGTAGCCTGTAGGGGGATAGCCTGGGTATGACATTCTGAACCAGGGAGCAGCATCACCGCCCCTAAATGGGTAGAACTCTTAAGACTAAATCACCACACCTTCTTGAGTCTTGTATACCTCAGCGTGGCCTTGAACTTACTATGTTCACAGGGATGACCCTCTTGGTTTGTGAATTTAACCAAGGGCTTCATACAAGCCAAATAAGCCCTCTACCAACTAAGCTGTATCCCTGGCCTAGAATATTTCAGTTGTGTCTCTCTCTCTCTCTCTCTCTCTCTCTCTCTCTCTCTCTCTCTCTCTCTCTCTCTCTCTCTCTCTCTCTCTGTGTGTGTGTGTGTGTGTGTGTGTGTTTGTGTTTTTTCAAGACAGGGTTCCTCTGTGTGTAGCTCTTAATACTATCTCACTAGGTATTAGGGTCCCTGCATGAATTTTGTGAAAACACAAACTCTATGTGTCATTCCAGATTCATTTTTTTCCTTTATGATTTATGACATGCTCCATGGGCCTAGAAACCTCACATCCATGTCATCTCCTAACAGAGAATTAGGCAGACATATCTAAAGCAAGGAGAAAGCTCATGAGATCCTGTTTATACATTTGTCCTATGGAGCAAACATAAATGTGCTGGCTTGTCAAGAACTTGAATGTCAGAGTCCAAACACGTCATGTACCAGCATCCAGGCAGCATGTCCCCCGTGGAGATTGCACAACTTATTTATCTACAAGGTATAAGTCTATTTGTATAAGCCCACCCTGCAGCTTTTAAATAGTGATGTGTAGTCTGTCTACTTCTATTAGCTTGAGGCAGAGCTCCTAGAGGAATGTTACAAATGAATTGATTTCAGTGTCAGCCAAAAGCTACCTAGAGACAAGTGCCAGGCATGGCAGAAGAGAAAATGAAGTTCAAGGCTTATGGGGACTGATGTTTGTCCCTACAAACATGTGAAGGTTGCTTGCTCCCAATTCTTTGTACTTCACAACCTGAGGTGGCTGTGAGGACAATCCTCTCCACCCCCACCCCACCCCCAGAGGAGGCAGACAGTTGCCTATCTGCAGAGAGACATGAGATCACAAAACAACAGAAACTTGTCAGATGTCTCAGGAACAGAGTGGCTCTCAAGACTTTTTGTTTGTTTTAGTAAAATAGTTCCTGTCCATATTCCCCTAAACCCTGTTCCTCTGCTGTTTCTGAACATTTTGTTCCTTGTCTTGATTTTTCTTTCAGTTGCTGTTAGTTTTGTGAAGTTCTTATCACAAGAAATGTTGTTCCTCAATAAAGAATATGGCACAAAGTGATGTCTGTCTGTAGGTTCTAGAAGCATCTGTCCCTTTGTTTGCCTCATACCTTCAGCCAGCCCTGCCTACTGTGATGAAAGCCATGGTCTGTAGAAGCCTCTTTTTTGTTTCTTTTAAGCCCCAAGTATCCATGAGGATAGTAGTCAAAACAAGCCCCCCCATTTAAAAAAAAGTTCTCTAAAATTTTGTTTGTCAACACCTGGCAATTTTAGACTGAGTAGTCTGCCTCAGTTTCCCTCCCTGTCTTCCTTAGGACCTTTCTGTGCTGTTGAATTGCTCTTACAAAAACACAGCAAACACTATTCCCTCAGTCACGAACCCTCTCTTAATTGACTATGTTGAGAAAACAAAATTACAAACCAAATCTCCCGATCCACAAATACTCTACACAAAGTTAATAACTGAATAAGCATAAAACCGGAAGGTGACATGTAGAAGGAGTAATAAGAATCCAGAGACAGATATTGGGGTTCAGGCTGAAGATCAAGAAAGCAAAGCAGCCTCTACCAAGACTGGGCCCATCTTGTTCTCAATGTGACTGTAGACTGAATACACTGAACTCCTGTCTCCATTTGCCTTACTTTTAATCCTCTCTAGTGCTAGGATTAAAAGTATGCACCACACCCAGCTTCTCTGGCTAATTAGTATGGCTGCTGGGATTAAAGGCTTGTACCACCACTGCCTGGCCTCTATGGCTGTAGCTAGTTTTGTGTTCTGATCTTCAGGCAAGCTTCATTAGATCATAAACAAAAAATCACCACGGTGATACCATCCAAAAGCTAGTGAGAGATTGCAAACAGGAAGTAATGACTCTCTTTGACAGAGTCAAGCAAAAGTAGTTCCTAATGGGCACCATTTCAAGGTAAACAACCAAAGAGTGTTTAAGAAGACGTTTGTGATGTTTACAACTATTATTCCAGCACTTGAGCTGTAGAGACAAGACTATCAGGAGTTCAAGAACATCCTCAGCTACATCAGAAATTTAAGTCCAGTCTGAATACAAAAGACTCAGCCTTTTCACAAAGGAACGATACTATTTTAACAGCGTGGTACTCCATATGGATCAATTTCATGACCAAGTAACTGGGTAACCAGATGTGTTAGGAATTGGTTTTATTCAAAGAAAAGAAATAAACTCTGCATGAACACATGTAATGTGGCAACTTGGGACAGAGAAAGTGGGTGTAAAAGCTCTAAAAAGGGGTCAGCACTTTAGTGTGAGTGCCAGGCAGTAGGTCAGCGCCCTTCACGCACATTCTCAGCGACACTTGGATTCATTCTCAACAGGAAGTATTATTTCTTTCTCACAGTAATGAGTCTGAGGTCTCTGAGAAATGTGAGGCTGACGAAGTCTCAAATGAGAACCCGATCCATGTTAGAGGAAAAACAAACTTGTAATTCCAAGTTTCCTGCTGCAAACACCGTAAGAAAGGCGCACAAAGAGAAGAAGCCTGCCTTAGTTTCTGCAAGAAGGCACGCTCCTATTTGTGTTTGTTCTAACAATCTGACTTTAGCATCCTGTGCCTTCTATTATGTCAATGTATAAGGAGCAGGGATGAAGAGAGATGGAGGTCAAATAGGACAAAGCTGCACAAGCCTGGGAGGAGGAAAAACCAGGCCCAGACTCACTCTGGACTGGAGAAAACCACCTGAGCTCAGGAACAAATCCTGAATGACCATCCATTGAAACTTCTGCATGTAATTGTCTGGAGCCCACCTTACACATTCTAACTCAGTGTTGTGATGGAATGCCGTCATTTCTAGAAAATTACTTTTTAAAATGGGGGGTAAGATTATATTGTTATTCCTGCTTCCTTTTCTCCCTCCTAGGCATTCCTTTGCTCTCCTTTAAATTCATGACCTCTTTTGTGTTTAATTGTTGTGTGTGTGTGCATGTGTGTGTGTGTGTGTGTGTGTGTGTGTGTGTGTGTGTGTGGTGTGTGCGCGTGTGCGCATGTGTATTCCCAACTATCTAAATACAACTTGCTCAGTCTGTATAATGTCCTTGTGTGTATGTTTTCAGGGCTGACCATTTGGTATTAGGTAACACAAGATGTGCTCCTCCCAGGGAAGACTATTTCTCGCCTGTCAGCTTTCCTTACTTGCTTGTACTTCTTTGTGCAAGGTTGAGGCCTCCTGAGCTTTCCCCTATTCATAGTGGCATGTCTATTATTTCTCCTTGTTCAGATTACATTTAGGCAGCCATGTTGGGAAGACTATAGGTTTAGCTTCTGACATTTCTAGAAGACATATCTTCCTGTTCCTCTGGCTCTTAAAAACTTTAAAACAAACAACAACAACAACAAAATCCAACCTCTTCCAAATGATTCTGCAGTACAGCCAGGTTTAGGATTTCTGACTTAAGATCTAATAATGCAAGCTGTCCCCTAGTTACCTCGCTTACCCCTAAGCTACTCCTAGAGAATTTAGCCCTAATACACCAGTGAAAATGAGACAGAAATATGCATTTCTAGTAACTTATAAGCAAACAAACAAAGCCCATCCCATTGAAATGTCTCAAAATGGAATTTGCATTCTTCCAGCATAGCAAATGTGTTGCTGCTGCCAGTTCCTCTGTCCTGCACAGCAGATCACAGGGTTCAGCTTCCAACTATGGCATTGATCTTTAAATTGGCTTTTAAAATTGGATCAATCCCTGGATTCTGCAGAAAATATTTTTTTTCTAAAAAATAAAAACTTTGCTTTTTCCAGGGAAGAAAATAGAAATCTTCAAGTTAGAAAAGGCCCCTGGGCTGCAAGAAAAGCAGACAGAATTTTCACAGGATGTTTCAACGATTTGAGGAGAGAATACTTCCAGGAAGTGGCTGAGGCTTGAGTGGGAACAGAACATCCAAGAGTTTCTGAGTAAGCTACACTGATGAGCCTGCCATTGTTCTCGCCTTCATGCTCTGCACTGTCGGCATTTAGACTCAAGTTAGTGCACAGAAAGCCAAAGGCCGAGTGCCATGTTTGCTCACAGATGACTGACAGCAGTAATTAAGCAGGGAGCTTGGTTAAAGGCTTGGCTTTCTGAATAGCACTTGGATTCTTGGGGTCGAGAAAAATATGAATTTCTTAGCACCTGCAGGTAAACTGAAAAGCCTACAAAAGATGTTTTCAAGGTATCTTGGTAGGTGGGCAGCTCTGTTTGCCGGCAGGGCTCTGTCTGAAGAACAGATGGTCTAAAAGTAGTGTCCTGCACACAATAGGAGTGGGTGAGGAGATGGGAAGACAAGATGAAAGTGTATGGGAATATTTTGACAAAGCAATATAAGTTAATAAATAGCAAAGAGAGAATAAAAGGGATATAGTGTCCAGTAAAAGGATTTGAGATACAAGATGAACTGAAATCATGGGTAAAATTAATCATAAAAGATTTGGAGCCCTTCACAGATACAAATCCTTTATAACTCTGTCTACCAAATAGAGATATATCCACTATTTATTCCACAAAATCCAAATAAATGCCAGCTTATATCACCTTGAGATGAAAATAAAACAAAAGGGCTGGAGATGATTCCTATATATAAAGGACATCAAATTTCATATGATAATTATCAGGAAATATAGCTTCAGAATTGTATAAACTGAGGACACGACCCTCCAAGCTATGACTGGGGAGGTTTTTTATTGCAGATGTGAAGGAGAGTACAGTCAGAGGCATCTGTAAGAGTTCAGAGAGGGAGAAAAGTAGTGAAATAGCACACTGAGCCAGGCACACACACACACACACACACACACACACACACACACACACACACACACACACACAGAGAGAGAGAGAGAGAGAGAGAGAGAGAGAGAGAGAGAGAGAGAGAGAGCACCAAGAGTTTATGACTGAAATGGCAGGGTTACGTAGGAGTGAGAAGGTGGGGGAAGGAAAGTCTATCGACTGGAGACGGGTATGGGAAGAGATAACTGAGAAAAGCTAAGGAGCTATACTACTGGCCTGGGAGCCAGCAGGTGCTTCGGTATGCCAATAGACACCTCAGTTAGTTATTTGTCCCCATTTGTTTCTTTTGTACCCAACAACAGTAAGAGATGTCATGATAAAAATGTTATTGATTAGTGCCTACTATATGCGAGGTAGGAAGGTAGGTGCTTCATGCAAATAACTTCAAAAATTCTCCAAAATAATGGTTTAAAAAATGGGCATTATTTCTATGTAGTGTGAGTTTCTGGAAAATAAGTTGCATAGATTATACAACTAAGAAATGAGAAAATTAGAAGGGAAATTAAGGACTCTGAGAAATGAAGAATTTTTATCCCCACCTTGGTTTCTAGCTGATATTCTAAGGACTGGATGTCAATCATCAAAGACAGATATACACTATGCAGTCTTTGTCATCCAAGTCTGCCATCCCAGTACAATTTTGTCCCTCAGGTATCTATCCACAGAGGGTATTCCTTCACTCTGATTCCTAGTTTTCCCCTAGGTCAAGATTCCAAGCCTTCTCAGTAATGTTCTTTGCTTATATCACACCAATATATACATATTACTTTGATTATATATGAATATGTGAACACTTACATTATAGTGTTTGTAGGTAGAATAGAATGAGATTAAATCAAAACTACTTTCAATATAATTATTCTAATACTTTTATATATTCATTACTAATGCCTTGAATGCAGTTTGATCAATTATGTGACTTTATTTCTGTGAAATAAATTATGTGGCTTTATTTATGTGAAACAAATGTGTTTCTAGGTTCATATTATATCAACATATCTGTGAGATGTTTCTTTTAATTTGTGGGATTCCTAGGGTTTGCTTTTTAAATTTTGTGTCCGTGTATACATTTGTGTGTGTGCACATGTGAGTGTAAGTGTCTGTGGAAGCTGGAAAGGGGCCCCCAATCTCCTGGAACTGGAGTTGCAGACAGTTGTGGGCTCCTATGTGGGTTCTGGGAACTGAACTTTGGGACTTTGCAAGAGCAGCAAATAACCTTCACTTTGCAGCCACCTCTCCAACTCCAATTTTGATTTTCTGAATCAGGGTCCGACCTTGTAACTCAGGGCATCACTCCTGCCTCAGCATCCATCCCTGGGCAGAAGGATTATAGACATAAGTCGCAATGTCTGGCTTAGGAGATAAATCTTCTATTTACCTGTGATAGCTATAAGAACAAATGTTCCATCTGTAAATATACATCGTCCCTGCTTTGAATCAGCTGTTGGTATGAGATTATTAAATACTGCTACTCTTATGTTTTGACAAGTAGGTTTAAAATACCCCTTATAATAGAAAATATTTTAAATAGTTTAAGATTTCCTCTTCCCAGTTTTCTGAAATTCTGTGCATGACTGTCAATAGAAGACTCACTGCTAAAACAGGGAAACATTCTCCAAATGCCAGTTCTTTTACTCCAGTCAGTCTGTGGCACAAAAGGCCCTTTGCCACCATCATGCAATTTGCACACATGTAAACTGTGAATCTACCTGGAAGCCACTGTCAGAACTGAGGAGACAATCATGACTTTCACCATGTAGTATGGCTCAGAGAGTGTCTGATAGAAGTAGCTGCTTGAGTGCATTCTAGGAGTACATATGCATTGCGATTTAATAAGGATCAGGATAAACAATTAGGCCGAATAGATGTTTATTTAAGGGAGAAATAACTCACAACATAGGCAAATGAACGCGGCAGGTTCCACCGGATCCTAAGCCTTCCAGCGTCCACCACCCAAGAGAGCAGCCCGACCCTTCCTAGCCTTTTTCCCCCAGGTCAAGTCCGGCCCTGTCTCCACCCCCCAATGGGCGTGGCCTAAGCCACAGGTGCAGACAAGGTGAATATCTAGGTACACATATGTGCTTCCACCGTTGATATTTTGAACGATAATCTCCATGCTAATACTCATTAGAGCTACTGTTCATCTTCTCAGGTATATGTACTTAAACTGCAGTAGTGAAAGCTTGAAGCCCACCCATCATCACTGTATGGCAGAGCCCCGATGGGAGATCACTGTCAGTGTGTGATAGGTTTGCAGTAAACCTTAGTCCAGGAAAACTCACTACTGAATGTAACACGGTGGTGTACAAAACAGAAACTACAAGAAGGGTCCAGGACCCATACACAGGTGACACTTAGTAAAGATTAAGTTACGATACTTTCTTTTCACCTCATCATAAGTGAATGCCCACACCCTTCTCTACAGGTCCCACGTGCCCAACAGTGACTCCAAAACCCATTCAACACAGAATGTCTCCACTTCGGAGAGGCTACCTTTAATGCCCTTCCACGATAATGAGATTGATGACTACCTTATATGCCATTCTAGAGCCCTCATCTAGTAGCTGATGGAAGCAGAAGCAGACACACATAGCTAAGCACTGTTTTGAACACCTGGAATCCAGTTGTTGAAAGGGAGGAGTGATGAACAAAGGGGTCAAGATCAGGCTGAAGAAACCAATAGAAACTGCTGACCTGAACAAGGGGGAGCTCCTGCACCCCAGTCTGATAGCTGGGAAACCAGCATAGAACCGACCCAGACTCCCTGAATGTGGGTGTCGGTTAGGAACATTGGGCAGTCTATATGGGAGCCCGTCCCACAGAGAGGGATACTTTCTCAGCCTAGACGCATGGGGGAGGGCCTTGGCCCTGCCCCAAATGATAAGACTCCCCATGGAAGGCCTCACTCTCCTCCCTGGGGAGCAGAAAAAGAGATGGGATGGGGGTAGGTGGGGGTGATAGGAGAGGATGGGAGGGTGAGGGAACCGGGGTTGGCATGTAAAATAGCCTTGTTTCATATTTATATTTTAAAAAAATAAAGGAAAAAGAAAAGAATGTCTCTACTTCTTTCCTGATAAAACCTAAATCCAGCCATTCTTGTTCCTATCTTCAAATATTGAAAAGAAAAGGGCCAACCATGAACAAACAGCACTGAAACTCTTGTTAGGGGCAAAAACTGAGGTTTAAAATAAGGGAAGGAACAAATTCCAAATATCAGCATCTTAACTCCAGCATGCTTTTGTAAACTAACAAAAGAATGGGTGATTTACTATAAACAAATAAATGATTTCACTAGTATAAAATATTTTAAAATGTCAACATCTTATGTGAAAGAGAAAGACTGTCTTTTTTTTTTTTTTGATATTCAACAATTACAGAAAATAGACCAAGAACTTAGGAATGCTTATGACATTTTAAAATGATGGTTAATAATGTCACTTCTAGAAAGAAATAATCACAAATGCACTTTAAGAGTAGCTTAAAAATTAGTGTCGTAAGTACTCACTAATAATTTAAATACCAAACAATACATGATAAAGTAAATAAATTCCTGTGAATCCAAAAGTTAGACAACCATGTGTATATTACAGTCTGTATCCTGAGCCATGCCTGGAGGTACACACTTGTAGTCTCAGAATAGGGGAAGTAGAGGCCAGAAGATCTCAACATTACCCCTGGACAAATGGTTAGTGTCCAGCCTGTAGTATAAGAGACCCTGTTAAAAAAAAAAAAAGCAACAAAGCAATCATAAAATAACAAACAAAAGTGATATGCTGAAAGAATATTTGACAATATGCATCTTCATGCTACGTTTCTATGTTTTAAAAGGAGCACCAATATAAAGGGGCACATAAAAGATTGTCATGTTGTTATAAAAACTAAATACAATGCTGGAGAAGTTAATAATGGAGCATGTATTTTTTAACAATGTTTTAACAATGCACACACACCCTAGGTAATGGAGTCATAATTAGTAATTTAATGCAGTTCTATTTTTAAATATTTATTATTAATGAATATGAGATCATTTTAGTCATAAATATTTTAAATATAAAGCACTATTTTGGTTTTATTTGGCTGCACCCCATAAACAATTAAAACATATGGTCTCAGCAAGACAAAGTTTATTTCTCCCACTTGAAAATGGTCCCAAGGAGGTATGGGAATTCCATAGCTATCAGTGACCCAGCTGCACTATGGGTTTGGGATTCTTCCTGGGGATCATCTAACAGCCAGTCAAACCAGTGCTCTGTGCAAGAAGAATGAAAAGAGCAGGCAGTACTCAGCTACTGATTAATGATGGATATGGGAGGTCCAAGCTCACTGTGGACAGTGCCATCCCTGTGGTCCTGGGTTGTTTAGGAAAGCAGAAATGGACCCCAGGAGCCCATTCCCCATAGAAGGATATTCCCTTTGCCTACACACACAGGGAAGGGCCTAGGTCCTGCCCCAAAAGACATAATAGACTTTCATGATCCCTCATTGAAGGCCTCACCCTCCCTGGGGAGTGAATGGGGGATGTGATGGGAGGCTTTGGGGAAAGGCATGAGAGGACCAGAGGTAGAGGGTACTGGGATCGATGTGTAAAATAAGAAAAAATACTTTATAAAACTTTACATAATAAGGATAAAAAACAAAGACAAACAAACAAACAAGCAGGCTAAGCAAACCTCCAGTAACATGCTAATACGTAAGCAGCATCCTCTATGGCTTGTGCTTCAGTTTCTGCCCTGATTTCCTGTCCTGACTTCCCTCGGTGATAGATTGTGACCTGTAAACTAAAATAAACCCTTTCCTCCCCGAGTTGCTTTCGGTCATAGAAACAGTAGGACAAATACACACCCACAAGGTCATGAAACACTCATAAAATATAATATAATGTAAAACTAACTTCTAAATATTTGAAGTTGTATATGTCTCATAATTAATAGCAACAGCAGAAAAAGAAAAAAGGAAAAATGGAGGAGAAAATAAGAGATGCAGATAAGAAAAAAAATACGGAAATTAAAGATTAATCTTACCTGTAAGAGGAAGAAGAAAAGCCTCAGTGGTGAGTTCAACTACAAACTGAAGATCCCATTCCAGCTTCCAAAAATCAATGGCAAATGTTGGTCATTTATGTAGAAAACATGAAGAAGTCTATGAATTTCCACACACCTTGCTACCTTCATCTCTTTCTGGGATTCCCAGGAGTTAATGAGACTATTAGAAACAACAGAGATGATGACAATTAGACTCTAATCTCTGATCCCCCATGTGTGAGGCAGAGATGGCTAGAGTTAATAGGTAGTGTGCCGATAGTCTACTTCAGTGCCATTGTAAATTGCTTCTGTATGAAATTGACACATAGATAGGACTTAAGTATATTTATAACTTCTAAGATTATAGGTGCAGATATGTACTTAAGCTATAGCTGCAAGGGACTGGTCACAATAATTTCAGTGGTCTGTGAAATTATTTTAAAGGCTATATTTTATTGTGGAATTTGAATTACATATCAAGTATACAATTTTAGAAAACCTGGATCATAGGAGGTAATAGAAGACCTTGGGACTAAGAAAACTCAGAGGATTGAGCCACTTTACTCATACCCATCCTAAAGATTTTGGCTTCTTGTATATGTGAGAATCAAAACAGTATATGTATATATATGTACATACATACATATATATATATATACATATGTGTGTGTGTGTGTAGGAGAGCTACTTTATAATGGAAAGATAGGTATAAAAACAGCTAAACAGTTGCTGATAATTGTCCATTTCAATAGAGTCTCCATCCTGCCCATCTAAAAGTGAGGGTCCCTTCCTGCTCTGTCATCTGAAAGCTCCTCCACCCAAATGGAGTGGTCCTTTGGATGCTAATCAATAAGTAGCATGCCGATAATTCAGTTTCCCCACTAAATGTCAGGAGTAAATTTGATTACAGATAGGCAACCATTTTCAGAAGGCAGTTATCAGTCCATTGAAAGCTACTAAATTACTCCATGGAACCTTTGAATTTATTGTGACTGTGTGTTTTACCAACTCAACTTGCCTGTGGGAGTAGATAACTCCTGTTTCAAAGTCCATTCTACTTGATCTTTCAGAATGACACACTTGAATAGCATTTATCAGAGCCTTCAGTACATTGTATAATGTAGAACATTTTACGGAAACGCCCATATAAATGTGGTCCTCGACCTCTGGGAGCTTTCTTTGTTAAAATAAGACCTTTGTAAAATTTTAAGAAGGAAAAGAATTTCATAGCTGCCTATTACTGTGTGTTACTCCTCATCACGAACTGTACCGACTGTGTCATGATAACCTGATGAAGTGGACACAATTATCATCTTCGTCTTGCAAATGAAGAAACTGAAACTCAGACATAAAAGGATGAGCCAGAGATTACAAAAGTAGTGACAAATAATGCAGAAAAGACCACATAAGAGCCAGGGGGCTAAATTATCACTATTGCTTATCAATGTAGCATAGCCATGATATGATTGCTTTAAAATAATAATTTTCAACATACAAAAATATTTTGAAATTATATATGTAACATTACAAGTGTGTTAGGCATTATCCCTAAAACAATGTTTTATATACTTAGAAATTAACTGTAAACATAAAAAGTTTTAAAACTTGGTACTTCCATGCAGAAAATTAAAGAGAGAAACACTATCAAATTGAAGTCAATACCGAGTTGGCTAATGGCATCTGATCAACTAGATTGAAGCAAGATTTTTGTAAGTCAATAATAAATGCTATTGTTAATAATGTATTTATTATTGCTATTGTAGGGGAGTGTATGTAGTTTACAGGATAATTGAAATCTTGGAAGTGTGGGCAGTGAATTACTTTAATGATGAAAATGTTCTTGATTTGAAACACCAACCTGGGATCAAAATACAGATTTTCCTACTGAAAACATGAGTAGGCCTCTAGAAGTTACCCAGTCCTGCTTTTCCTTCCTCCAAAATGTGTAAAAGATAAAGTCAAATCTCATTCTTCAATAGGAGACAAATGGGCAGGATATCAGCCATCAGTGTGGGAGATCTTACTCATTCTTCTACTCACAAAGTTTCCAGGTAAAGTCACTTAGAAAGACATTGTAAGTCTAGTTAGCTCTCACCACCCCATGGGTTAATGTTGGACATCTCCATTGATGACTCATAATCATCCTTCAGAGCTGTTGAGATAAATGTCAAAAACCCACAGGAACTTGGATGTCAGCTCTCCTGGAGTTAAAACATTACCTGATACCTTTACCAACAACCTTCCAGACAGGAAACTGAACCAAGTGAACTCAAAACTTTCAAATTGCAGCATTTGTTTCCTGCTTATACTCTATAAATCAGTTAGTGACCTTTTTTCTCTGATTTGCTTTTATTGAAAATAGATTTATTTCCTCACATAATATATCCTGATAACTACTTTCCCTCCTTCTGTTCCTCCCAGTTCATTTCAGCCTCTCCTCCCATCCACATTCATTCCCTTTCTGTCTCTCATTAGAAAACAAACAGGATTATAATGGATAATAAAAAATAAAGTATACTATGATTGCTAATGAAAATCTGCTATACTCAAAGATTGGTACCTAGCCCAATCATCAGAGAGGCTTCATCCAGTAAATAATAGAAACAGATACGGAGACCCACAGTCAAACATTAGGTTGAACTCGAGAAATCCTGAAGAAGAGGTGGGAGAAAGGATTGTAGGAGCAAGAGGGGTCAAGGACACCAAATGAACGCCATAGAATCAATTAACCTGGACTCATAGGAACACACAGAGACTACAACCAGGGAACCTGCATGGGACAAATCTAAGCCCTCTGCATATATGTGATAGCTCTTCTGGTGGGACTCCTAACATTGGGAGCAGGACTCTTTTGCTTGCTTTTAGGACCCTTTTCCTCCTACTGGCTCGCCTCTTCCATCCTTAATATGAAGGGATATGCCTAGTCTTGCTAAAACCTGATATCCATGTTTGGTTGATTCTCCTGGGAGCCCTGCCCATTTGAAGGGAAATAGAGGAGGGGTGGATTGGGGGAGAGGAGATGAGGAGGAACAGAGACTGGAAGGAGAGGAAAGTGAGGTTGGGATATTAATATAAGAAAGAATAAACAGATAAAGTTTTAAAAATCACCCTAATAAACAGTGGAATTGGAGAAAACAAAAAAAAAGAAAGAAAAGAGCCCAAGAGAAGGGTTCACATGCTCAGCAATCCCATAAAAACACTAAACTGAAAAACATAATATACATGCAAAGGGCCTGTGCAAACAGGTGTGTGCTGCCTCAGTTTCTGTGAGTTCGTAAAGGCTCGTGTTGATTTAGACAGGCCCTTGTTTTCCTGGTGTCCTCCATCCCTGCTTGCTCTTTCACTCATTTGCCTCCTGCTCCTCAGGATTCTATGAGGCCTGCAGGGAAGGGTCTGACAGAGACATCCTATTTATGACTGCATGTTCCAAGGTCTCTCTCACTCTGCATAATGTCTGGCTGTGAGTCTCTATATTTGTTCCCATCTGCCGCAGGGGAAGCTGCACTAATGATGGCTGAGCAAGGAGCTGATCTATGAGGATAGCAGAATGTCAGAAGATAAATTTTATTAGTACTTACAAAAATAATATTTGGTTTTACCCAAGGTTCCTAGGCTAACTGTTAGTATTTAGTCATCTGTACTGGCCTGCCTTGGGATTCTGACAGGGTTCTGTGGCCCTCAGCTGCAGCCACTAAGGGCACCACCTGTGCCCTGCATTCCCTTTTAAAGGGGCCTTGCCTACCTTCCATCCTTCTCTCTTTCTTTCTCTCTTTCTGCCCCCCATCTTTCTCCCTTTCCTGTCTCTCCCCCTCCTTCCTTTACCCTCTCTCTTGCTGCTTCTGTCTCCAGACGCCAGTCTTCCCCCATCCCTTTCCTGATTTTATGATCCCTTTCCCTAATTAAAAAAAAAAAACAAAACCTCTGTTTGAACCCTGTCACATGGCATCTTTCTCTCATGCATTGCATTTCATAAATCACAACACTAACTACACTCAAGTTCTAGGTCAACCAAGCAGTGTCAAGTATGGATCTGTTTCATGGAATGGACGTTAATCCAATGGACATTAAGTCAAATCAGATATTGGTTGGTTACACCCACAAGTGTTATGCCACCATTGTGCTAGCATATCTTTCAGGCAGGACAACACTGTAGATTAAATGGCTTGTGGCTGGGTTGGTGTTTGTTTCTCTTTTGATAGTGTACAGAGTAGTTTCCTTTACCAAAGATACTAGACTATAGGCACCAGCTCTATTTCTCTGTGTTCAATGAATTGTATAGGTGTTATCCTCAGGAATGAGACCTTGTTGTCTGTTCGTGGACAACAACCTATATTATTGCCAACAGTCTAGGTTGTTTGAGGATTCTCATGGAACCCCTATGGCCAACAACTCAACTAGATGTAACCTAATCTTGGGACTGAAAGTTTCATTTGGTGGGAAGAGATGGACAATAGGGGCTTTGTCTCCTCTGCTATTTGGCAATATAATTTAGATCGTCTTTCTATATGTGTATATTTTAGGAAGTTCCTTCTGTTGCTTTGTCTGAATGACAGTGTCTTATACTATGAAAAAGTTTTTCCATTTTGTGAAGTCCCATTATTAATCTTAGTGCCTATGCTGTAGATGTTCTGTTCAGAAAGTCTTTCCCTGTGCCAATGTGTTCCATGCTAATCCCCACTTTGCCATCCATCAGGTTCAGTGTACCTGGTCTTATGTTAAGGTCTTTGATCTACTTGGACTTGAGTTTTGTGCAGGGTGATACATTCTTCTACATTATACTATATGCAGCCATCCAGTTTAACCAACATTTTTTCTTGAAGATGCTGTCTTCTTTTCCATTGTGTATGCTACTTTCTAAAAAAAAAAAAAATCAAGCATCCCTAGGTGTGTGGATTTATGTCAGGGTCTCCAATTCTATTTCATTGAACAATGTATCTGTGTCTGGGTCAATACCATGCTATTTTTATTACTTTAGCTTTGTAGTTCAACTTGAAATGGGAAATGGTGAGACCTCTAACAATTCCTTTATTTGGGGGGGGGTATGTATATTTTAGCTATTATGATTTGTGTGTGTGTGTGTGTGTGTGTGTGTGTGTGTGTGTGTGTGTGTGTGTGTGTGTGTGTATGAAGCTGAAAACTGTTCTCTCAAACTCTGGAAAGACTTATATTGGAATTTTGATGGGGATTGCCCTGAATCTGTAAATTGTTTTCAGGTGGATGGCCATATTCACTATGTTAATCCTCCTGATCCATGAGAATGGGAGATCTTTTCATCTTCTGATATCTCCTTCAATTTCTTTCTTTGGTGTCCTATGGTTTTTATCATACAAGTCTTCCATTTGCTTGGTTAGAATTACCCAAGATATTTTATATCATTTGAGGCAATTGAAAAAGGTATTGTTTCCTGATTTTTTTCTCAGTCTGTTTTTCAGTTGTATATAAAAGGGTTAGTGGATTTTATGGGTTAATTTTGTACCCAGCTACTTTTCTGAAAGTGTTTCTCGGTGGTAGGATTTACCATTGGGAGTTTTAGGGTCACTTATGTATATCATCTGCAAAGAAGGATACTTTTGACTTCTCCCTTTCCAATTTGTATCCCTTTGATCTCCTTCCATTGTCTTATTGCACTAGCTAAGACTTCAAGTATTGAATAGGTGTGGAGAGAATAGACAACCGTGTCTTGTTCCTGATTCTAGTGGAATTGCCTTGAGTTTCTTTACATTTAATTCAATGTTGGGTATGAGATTGCCATAAACTGCCTTTATTATGTATGGGTACATCTCTTGTAACCTTGATCTCTTCAAGACTTTTATCATGAAGTAGTGTTAACTTTTGTCAAAGGCCTTTTCTGCATTTAATGAAAAGATCACGTGAATTTTCTTCTTTCAGTTTTTTATATGCTATATTACATTTACTGATTTTTGTATAGTGAACCATCCCTGCATCTCTGGGATGAAGCCTACTTAATCATGACAAATGATCTTTTTGATGAGTTCATAAATTCAGTTTGCAAATATTTTATTGAGTGTTTTTACTTCTATGTTTATACTGGAAATTGGTCTATAATTCTCATTTTTTGTTGGGTCTTAAATGATTTGGGTATCAGGTAAAACACTGGGTGAAATGTTCTGTAACTGTTTGTTAGCTCCATCTGGTTTACATTAATGAGTTTCAACATTTCTCTGTTTTTTTCATTTGTTTGTTTTTTTTTATGTGGATGATCTGTCCATTGGTGAAAGTCAGTGCTGAAGTCTCCCACTATCAGAGTGTAAGAGTCAGTATGTGATGTAAATTGTAGTAGTGTTTCTTTTGTGAACTTGGATGCCCTTGTGTTTGGTACTTAGGTGATATGAATTGCAATATACTCTTGGTGGATTTTTCCTTTGATGAGCATGTTAGTGTTTTTCCCCATCTCTTCTGATTACTTTTGGTTTAAAGTCTAATTTGGTCTCATATTAAGATGGATATACTGGCTTTCTTCTTAGGTCTATTTGTTTGAAATATCTTTCCCTAACCTTTTACCTCAAGCTGATGCCTATACTTGATGTTAGCATGTGTTTCTTTGATGCAGTAGAAGGATAGATCCTGTTTTTGTACCCATTCTATTGTCTGTATCTTTTTATTAGGGGAATTGAAACAACTGACACTGAGATATCAAGGAGCATTGTTCATTAATTCCTGTGATTTTGCTGATTCCTCTGTGTGTGTGTGAGTGTGAGTGTGTGTGTGTGTGTGTGTGTGTTTCCCCTGTTTCAATATACTATTTAGGATTGTTTCTAACATGCTTTATGTAAAATAGATTTTATTACAAGTCTGCATTTTGTGTGCATGAGTGTGTATGTGTGTGTGATATACATAGATCACAGTAACCACTGTGGTTACGCAGTTAGGTGGTTGTATAATTCTGTAGTACAACAAAGTAAGGTTTAGTCTCCTGGCCTTTAAGATAACTGACATTGAACTTTCCCAAGGCCATAAACTCATTACCTGTTACTCTCTTCTTATAAATAAGACATTGTATCTATAAACTTAAATTTTCCACCTAGAAAACAATTCCTGTGATGGTTTGGGATCCACTGTTGCTACTCTCTTGCTTCCATAAGGTCACTTTTTTTACACATGAATGTACTGAGGAATCATTTCTTAGTATAATTATAATATAAATGTTTAAAGATTAGTTCCAAATGTTCATTAAGATGATGATGACGACTGTCAGAAAGCAGGAGGAGCAGAATGATTCCTACAGGTGACATAACGATGTTCTTCTCCAAATGTGAAAGAAATGAAGAAGACAAAATACAAACTAAGACAAAAACCAAACCAGAATAGAAACAACAAAACTTCCTCTAGATGCTGCAGCAGAAGCAAAAAAATAAATAAATAAAAAAGCAAAAAGCAAATGCAAAATTGATGATGACTGAGCCTTTAATGTTGCAAATTCCTAATTGGATTTTCTCACCTTTTGCCAGGCAGAACATAATCTTTGAAACTCATTAAGGTTTCTGTCTTCAAGTGTACCGATATCATCACAAACTGTATTGAAATGAAATTCAGCCAAGTAACGTCTGTTCTACAGTAAAACCCCAAACTTGTAGTGTCTCAGCCATCAGGAAGAGCAAAGCTAACTCTGCGGCAAAATACATTTGCTTTTATCTTTTGGTACAGAAATTATTATCTGAAAAGGCCTACAGACAAGTTTCTCTTGGAATATTCACAGTGCAACCTTGGTAGGTAATGACATTGATGTGCTCTCTTCAGACACAGGGTTTTTTTGTTTTGTTTTGTTTTGTTTTGTTTTGTTTTGCTTTGCTTTGTTTTTGTCAACTTGACATAACTAGGAGTTACTTGGAAAGAGGGAGTCTCCACCAAGGAATCGCCTCCATTAGATTGGGGCATCTTTTTGATTGATGATTGATGTGGAAGATCCCTGCCACGGTGAGCAGTACCATCCCTTGGCAAGTGGTCCTGGGATATATAAAAAGAGCTAACTGAGCCAGCCAGGAGACAAAGTCAATAAATAGTGTTTCTCCAGGTTCTTTGTTTCAGTTCTTGCCTTCAGGTTCTTGCCTGCTTGAGTTCCTGCCCTGACTCCCATCAGTGATGAAGTGTGACCTAGGAGATGCAAGACAAATCAACCCTGTCCTTCCAAGTCTTTTTTGGTCATGGTAATTTCACTCCAGCAATAGGAAGCAAAGAAGGGCAGATGTGGAGGTTTCACAACCAGCCCTCTATGGGCTCTATGCTTCCTCAACCGCACTAGTTCTTCATGGCATTCATGGTCTAGAACCTAATGTGTTTTCCATCTTTTACAACCTTCCACCTATTCACCCACCAGCCTGGGATAGGGTACAGGTGTAGATTCTGTATACTTGCAACCACAGTTGCATCTTAGCCTGTACCGCGCCTGACCCTCGCCAGCAAGGAAGAAGCCACTCCGGGAAGATCTTCTTCATGCAGTTTTAATCAGGATCCTTGAAACATGTTCTTCTGACCCGAGGGACCCGGGGGACCCCTGCACAGGCTTAAATACCCTTGTGCTAACCAACCCCAGTGAGCTACATGGACCCTGCAGATAGGCTTCTCTAACGCAGAAGCAGACAGACTTAACCAAATAAGGGCTTGTTTATGCCAGAGAGTGCTCACCCTTGGGGAGGTGGAAGGCAGAAGCCAGCGCCATCTTTAAGGCGTTGCACTTCCCAGCTCTCTACAGTTCCCCCTTTTTGTTTTAATAACGCAACAGGCAAGGATAGTGGTCTGGTCTCCAGTAAAGCAGTGGACATTGTAATGACCCTGAATCCTGGTAGTCAGCCAAGTCAGTGCCACACCTGTCCAGCATCTTTTTCCTGGAGGTGGGGCCTGGGACACCAACCCACATGCAACCAGACTTGCCCTTCTGGGAGTTGCTCACTTCCAGAGCTAACTTGGAGTGCAGTGCTAAGCCATACAACCTGAGTGTGAAGGATCAATACTTGTTCATGACTGCGAGCCATGCTTGGGGAGACTGTCCTGCCTCAATGGCTGTAAATGCCTGGACAACCATAGCTGCACACTGCTTCTGAGCAAACCTCATCTTGCAAAGGCACCACAGGTCCACAAAGGAGATAAGCAACAAGAGTACAGCCATGGCTCCCATTCCCATCCACTCTTTCAGATGATCCATGGCAACGGGAACCACGATGGCAATCCGGCAGCCAGTCCTGCATCGACACGTATCAAATTTACTGCAACGATGGCCATTCGCAGCTGTACCATCAAGTCATCAAAGTCAGCAGACCAATTTCCTAAAAGATAGCTAGACAACTGTTTTGACAAATTAGCAACACGTGTAAAGTTCTCATACTGAATGCTGGTAATACACAAACCTGGATACTTCATTTCACATCCCAATTGGGCCAGCTGCCACAAGGTATCTATTTGCTCCTGCACCAGATTAATTCTTTGGTTTACAATCATTAAACCTCCTTTTAGTTGAGCACCAATTGTGGATTGAGCATCCAAGGCCATAGCCACATTCTTGGACAACTCATTTAGCTTAGAGGCTGTCTGCACCGATGTGCTCATAGCCATGGCAGCTGTGACTGAATCCATAACTGCAAAAGAGATAGCTGTAACTATGGCTGCTGTAATGCCAAAATCTCTCCCTGCAGCCTCTACCTCACTAGGAGTCATGCAATGTCTATTTAGGGCTTTAACTTGAGCTACAGTAAAAGAAGCTGAAATTCCATATGTTCTCACGGACTCAGCCAAAGCCTTGATGACCTTAAAGTCTAAAGGCTCCTCATATCTATTGCCTTGGGCATCCTGGAAAACTGGATAGGCCAGACTTAAGTCATTTCATACAGCTTTCCAGATCTCTGGGCAAAAGGAACACCCTGTACCTCGGCCCCGCCCTTCCTCACTCTGATCAGGAGAAGGCACAGAAGGCATTGTTCCAGGAGGGTCCCTCCCCTCCCCACATCACCATTTCTCCTCCCCTTTCCCCTCTGCCCCTTATTGGTTCTGAACTTTTTCTACAAGGGTTTGCAATTCTTCCTCAGAATCTGTTTCGTCCGTACCTGACTCTCCTGTGCTCTCAACCTCTTCTGATCTTTCTTCTTGTAACATTTCTAGTGCAGCTTTTCCTTTTCCCATTGCCTCTTTACAGTACCTCTGGTCTTCGATACAGCTACGCACTAACTTCCAAACAGGTCAGACTCCGGACTTTAGCGTCCCTTGTTCCCAAGCAAAGTCAAGATCCCTTCCTAACTTTTCCCAGCACGCTACCATGAGGTCTCCTGAAACTGTGAACCAAGGTGCAATGGCATCGCATTCGCTCAGGAATCTTTCTAGTGTGCTTTTCTTTAAGTTACTTTGACAAAAGTAGCTCCCAAAGAGCCAGAAAAAATGGATGAGACTGAGAAGTCCCCATTTTGAAAATATTACTTTCGGTTCATTACAACCTCTCTCTCAATGCCTGAGACTTTATTGCCACTTATTTCCGCGGTCTTTAACTTAGTCCCAACTTACCTGGAATTTTATTGCTCCTTACCGGAGACCTTATTGCCTCTTTACCGAGGGCCTTAATTTGGTATAAACCCAGAACTTCATTGCTCCTTACAGGAGACCTTATAGCCTCTTTACCGAGTGCCTTAATTTGGCCCCAACTTACCTTGGGAACTTACGAGCACTTCCCTGACTGCAAGAAGTTCTGATCTGAAGATTCCCGGTACTGGCCGTCATTTGTACCGCACCTGCCCCTTGCCAGCAAGGAAGACGCGACTCTGGGAAGATCTTCTTCATGCAGTTTTAATCAGGATCCTTGAAACATGTTCTTCTGACCCGCGGGACCCGGGGGACCCCTGCACAGGCTTAAATACCCTTGCGCTAACTAACCCCAGTGAGCTACATGGACCCTGCAGATAGGCTTCTCTAACGCAGAAGCAGACAAGCTGAACAGACTTAACCAAATAAGGGCTTGTTTATGCCAGAGAGTGCTCACCCTTGGGGAGGTGGAAGGCAGAAGCCAGCACCATCTTTAAGGCGCGGCACTTTGCAGCTCTCTACATCAGCCTTTCTGGATTCTCCAGTCCTTTTGTTGAGTTCTAAAAGAGAAACAGAGCCAGGTGGTAGTGGCTTGCACCTTTAATCTCAGTACTTGGGAGTCACGTGCCTTTAATTCCAGTGGTAGGGAGGTGAAGACAGGAGTTATGTGGCTGGACAGAGAGAGGAATATAAAGTGGAGGAGACAGCAGTTCATCTCATTCAGTCCTATACACAGGATCTTCCATCCCATCTGAGGATTTAATACAGGTAAGAACTAATGACTAGCTGCTCTGCTTCTCTGGTCCTTCAGCATATACCCCTGATATCTGGCTCAGGGTTTTCATTATTAAGACCAATTAGAATTCATGCTACATTACATTTTATTCTTTATTCTTCTTCAACATTCATCAAACCCATCCCTTGTCTTGTCAATTCTGCTACAAACATATTTTGATTCCATTGCCTTTTCTACATCACAACTGCCATTGCTATAATAAAATCCATTCTTTGTTTTTCTTTTTCATTTTTTTAAGTTAAATTAGAAACCATCTTGTTTTACATGTCAATCCCAGTTCCCTCTCCCTCCCATCCTCCCATGCCCTCAACCGACTCCATATTCCATCCCCTTTCTATTCCCCAGGGAGGGGGAGGCCTTCTATAGGGAGTCTTCAAAGTCTGTCACATCATTTGGAGCATGGCCTAGGCCCTCCCCAGTGTGTCTAGGCTGAGAGAATATCCCTCTATGTGGAATGGGCTTCCAAAGTACATTCATACACTAGGAATAAATACTGATTCACTACCAGAGCCCCCATTATTATCATTTTCTTGTAAGTAGATAACTGTATCAACTTACAATTCTGCCTCCTGTGCCCCAGCCACTTTCAATAACAATAGCTAAAACAGTCTTGTAAAAATACAAATCTCCTTGACCCAACTTCTGCTAAAAATACTCTAATTATGTCCCATTTTGCATGGCATGAAATTAAAAAAAAAAACAAAAACTCAAATATAGTCTATAAGGATCTTATGTAATCACAACCCGACTACTTGAGCCCATTTTGTGCCCTGCCTTGCTTTCCTTAACTTCACAAACAACTAAGGCCTTTCTGCCCTTGAAATCCTAAGATTCTTCCTTTTGACTGGAATACTCTCTGAGCAACAACTTCTCAGACTCCATGACTTATTTCAAGTATTATCTCCCTGGAAAAGCTGATAGTGTCATCATTCTATCTAAGGTGGTTCCCACCACCTCCTACATCTCCATTGCAGCCATACTGCCCTCTATTGCCCCCATAGCATCTTGCATAACCTGCAGAAGACATTTCTGTTTCCTTGTGTTCCTTGTGTTTTGTTAATCCATCCTCAACTAAATAGAAATGCACAGGATCAGAACCATCACCATTTAAGCACAGTGGACATTCTTCTGTTAAATTTGCATCTTCTCATTGCACCTGATTCAGAAACCTGCTCCTAGATGGAGAAATTAATCAGAAATTACACAGGTCCACTGGCAGGGTTTCTGTTGTGTTGAATGCTCACCATATGTTAAGCCCCCTTCCCTTTTCTCATTTCTGTATTTTCTTGCTGCACAAATAATTAGTTATTATTCCTTGCTGAAAAATAATTTATTTCCCTCTTTGAATGTTTAGCGGTACTCTGCTACATTGTCAATTATCATCTCCATCAATTTCCCACCTGCTTCTAACACACTAATAAGAAATACCATTCATCTTTCCTTCTGTTTCTCTCCTTCTATGGATGCTTTACAGGACAGTGTATGCTATTTCAAAGGCCCAGAAAAAGTGACCATCTGCCATCTGTTAAGCCATCATTCCTCCTTCATTAAAAATCTTTCTTAAATTTAAGCTTGTTTTAGAAAAAGTTTGAGTTTAGAAAGAAATGAGATGGCACACATTTAGATTCATGCATCTGGTGATGTTCTGCATGGCTTTCTGGGTTCACTTAATAAGAAAAATATGAAAAAGCTTAAGTGAAAAAAAGAAAAATTTTGTATCTTAAATACATGTAACCAAATTTAACAGATGGATACACTCATTCTATTTGTTACATGCTCCAGTGTGACAAAACAATGAGAATCCAGAAGGCTTTATTCCTTTCTATACAGTACCCAACACATTCCACACTCATATTATATAGAATACATACATCAATATTCTAAATGTACTAACACAAACACTGTACTTGAAATGAAAAAAATTACATACAATTTTAACCCACTAGGTCTAACTAGTGATGCCAATTTTCAGTAGATGTGGCAGTCATTCACTGAGGCATGGGCAGCCTACCTACCAGTGGTCATCTGTCCGGAAAGAACATAACTCTCCATTCCTCCATAGCCATAAACTGCCAGTAGCTCCCTAGGTAGAGGTGAGGCCTAAGTAGCCCCTCCCCAAGCCATGCTGAAGTTTTCACTGACTTGACCATAGGCAGGTAAGCATGGCTACTGTGAGTTTATGTATGCAGTCACCGTATCATGTGTAGAAGATGGCATTTGACAGCTTTCTTCCACTCCCCACCCTTCTTTCATAATGTTCCCTGTGTCTTGAGGTGATGTAGGTTTCCTAACTGTGGCTGAGAGCCCAATGTCTGCTTTAACTACTACCCAAACATCAAGCTTCTCTGACCTAGGCTGAGAAAAAACATAAATCTATAGCTATAAACAGAAATATTTAGAAGGAAGTTTGACAGTATGACATTTCATCAAAACAACATTAGTTCTTCCCCTCAGCAGACATAGATTTTAACTCTGTTTACAATACTAGCCCAGTGAATTCCCTCCTATGGAGCAGGCCCCAAATTCAGTCAAGGGTGCAATTGGTTACCCCAACACTCTTACTACTATAGAAACAATGGACACATTTTGCCAAGCTAGTTGGTATTGTAGCTCACAGGGACCAGAATAGATAAGACTATTGATGACTTTCCCCTCAGCAGCCTGAGTAACACCTTCTAGCAATATGAAAACCAGCAAACAGGGAGAATTTCCTGGTCAGTTCAAGGCTAATCTCTCTGTAATCATACTGTATGGCATCTTTAGCAATAGGGTCTTACCCTATAGGTTTGGTGAGCCAACAATGGCAACACCAATAGCTTATATATTTTGGATGACTCTGATGACTTTCAGACAAATAACATGTAGAAAGGTAACCCATATCTGGCATTGAGATTATCATTCAATAGCCCATGCCTTCTGAGAGGAGCATTATTTTACACATGGGGTACCTCTATTCAAACTCCTTTTAAAAAATGCCTTTTAAGTTATATCACAAACTAGTGGGTTTATAAGGCTTTGACATACATCCTTACTTTGAATTATCTCACTCGCTAGTCCCTCCTTCCCTGCATCCTATCCCATCATTTCCCATCTCCAGTCCCCATATCTGATTAGATTTTTCAGTGATTCTTTTAATTTTTCCTAATAATAATTTCATATTTTAATATTGCATGTGGTTCTATGTTCAGAAATGAATAATTATCAGAAAGGTGGTATAGAGAAAAGGGTATGAAGTCAAGGTGAAGATAGCTAGGTAACCTTTTTCTCAATTGTGGATAATTTGAAGGCCATCACACCTTTTTGATATCATGTTCTCCATAGTTCTGAAGGTCACTCCTGACACAACATAACACTGAATTCACAAGTCAGGAGTTAGGAACAGCTATCACTAAATTTTAACATGAAGAACTTCAAGAATTTGATAAGCCACAAATATTATATGTTGAGAAATTGTACTCATTAGACACAGGTGTCCCCATTACCAGTCTTAGTTCCACTCAAGAATGATGGGGTCATGGATATAAATGTCACTATAATCTGTCTGATTCTGACACATGTCCTTTTATATTAAGTACATATTGGCTCATCTTCATTCTGACATTTATCTTTTCCTGCAATGGGAAGCCCAAAATAATATCTGTCATAGCAACAGGAAGTCCTGGAATTTGACCTTTAGTTACCACGGGAAGAAAATTACGTTATAACAGGACTCTGAAAAAAAAAAGCATACTTAAGAATTGGTGAGCCTCTCAGTCACAAGGAGCATGTCTGAGGTGAAGGCATTGTAACAGTCAGTTTTCCATTACTGTGACAAAATGCCGGGGAAAACAAAAGAGGGAAGTCTACCTGCCGCCAATCACCTAACTTTCTCCAATGATGACCCTCCTGGAATGGTTTAATTACCTCGAAACAGCAACATCTGCTGCCAACCAAGCCTCAGATATATGATCCTTGGGGCACTATAGCATTAACAGTCCTTAGTGTTATAAGAAGCTCTCATAAAAACTATCTGTGATAAACATGTAAAACTACACCAAATTACCAAATATTTTACCTATTTATGTACCTGACAATCATAACAGGATAAGGAAAATATGTAAAAATGCATTTGGGTTGTGTGTGCGTGTGTGTGTGTGTGTGTGTGTGTGTGTGTGTGTGTGTGTGTGTGTAGGACCGATGTTGATGCTGAGTGTCTCTCTCAACTGCTTTTCACCCTACTTTCTTGAAAGATGGCCTCTCATTGAACCAGAGCCTTCTGGACAGCCCCCAGGAAGCCTCCTGTCTCCACTTCCCCAGCACTGAGATTACAGCTGCTTGCTGTTGTGGCCAGCTTTTTACATGGCTCCTAGGGATTTGAGTTTAGGTCCTAATACTCTTCCTTCTGTAGACGGGAACTAAGACGGAAACTCACATCTGGACAATATGCAAAGAGTGAGAGACCTTAGATTACTCAGTCCTAAATGGGATAACATCATCAAACCCCTACCCTCAGAGTTCTGGAAACTGTGATCCTGAAGCCCGCACACAGGTCCAAGTCAGATGGGGTCCCAGAACTAAGAGGATAAATACATGAGCTCCCATCTCTAACCCAGAAGCTATCTCCAATTGACAACTGCTTACAAAGAAAAAATTTGTTTTTGTTTTTGTTTTTGTTTTCTTTCCCCATTACTGAGTATAGAAATCACACTTAAGGGAGGCCCCATGCCCAGAAGTAGATTGCCAACATAAGATGAACCCAATTATATTTCTGGAGATTTTTTTTTCATAATGATTTGTTTGGCTTTAAAAAAAATCAAAACATAACAAAACAAAAAACAGGTACTTATTTTTGCATATCTATTATGATTTCCAATTTTACATTTTTATGGATTTTGTATGTGTGTGTGTATGTGTGTGCATCTCTATGTGTGCATATGTATGTATGTATATGTGTGTTTCATTTTTATTGGTCTGTTTGTTTTCTGAAGAGACTGAGAAATAAGACATGAGATTGAACAGACCTGGGAAAAGAGAAGGGAAGGGAAACCATTGTCAGAATATACTGTGTAAAAAAAACAAAAACAAAACATATTTTCGGTAAGAAAAATAAAATGTCAGTGTTAACTTAAAATCAAGTTGAATAAGATAAGAAACAAGGAACATTAGACATGATCATCGTCTCTCTCTCTCTCTCTCTCACACACACACACACACCACACACACACACACGCACGCACACGCACATGCACACGCACACACACACACCATTAAGTGCTACAGAACTGTTTAGAGCAGCCCACCAGGGTTCACTGGGAACTTCACTGGGGCATAGGCAGAGAGAAACCCGGCTGTTTCACTGGGCAGGTTGGAGCTCCAGATGACTTCTGTTTGGATGAACAGATTTAAAGAGTCCTACACCCTCCTGCCTGGAAGATGATAGATACAAACAGCCTGGTATCCTGGGAGTAGAGGAAGGGAAGAATTTGGGTGGGGCTGGAGATGACTGGAAACTGAACACAGAAACTCTTCTTCAGACCTAACAGTCTCATATTCCTACCCTTAGCTGTGCTTTCTGCCCCTCAGTCAAACAAACCTCCCTGTTTAGTCAAGAAAGTTTCATAGGATGAGTGAGAACAGGAAGTCAGGGGAGTCTAACAGCTCTGTATACAGTTTCAACCAAGCTACTTGTGTCCTACCCATCTTTAACTCTCACTGTCAAAAGTGCACAGTTCCACCCATTGACAAGTACTGTTGATTAATCAAAAACTGATGGGAGATGTTATTCTGTAAATATGTTTCTCATACTGGTTAATGAATAAAGCACTGTGGCCAATGGGAAAGCAAGATAGGCGGGGCTAGGAGACAAGGAGGAAAGAGGAAGTAGTTAGGAGGAGTCAGCATGTAGAGCGTGGAGAAAGCAAGATGCCAGCCCGCCACGCTCGGATAAGATGACCACGTGGAAATACTTAGATAAGTAGAAATGGGTTAATCATTAAGACAGAGCTAGCCAATAAACAATAATAGTAACTGGCCAACAGGATTGTATCAAATACAGAGTCTCTGTGTGTAATTGGGGGCTGGCATGATGGCAGGACCAGACCAGCGGTGGCCGGCAGGAAGGAACAAAGAGCAAGAGCGGGACCAGACTAGCGGCTGGGAAAAAAACGTACTTGTAACATAATGGTGTCAGAAGTGGAACTGAGAACTTTCACTTAAAACTTAACAAAAGCTTAAAAAAAATAGTTGTTAGAAACATAAGAACAGAGACAAGCAAGGCTTCTTGGTAGCAGTATTTTTCTGGGTTGGATTCTCTTTTGCTAGAGACAAACAAAAATTTACGGGCTTGTTTAAGGGAGGTTTCCTGTCTCAGCATAAGCGGCAAAAAACCGCCCTGATATTAAAGAGCTCTGTTAACAATTTTTTGATGTGTACGAGAGCTGACGATCACAGTGACCACATCTCCAAGCCGGCAGCATGCTGCTGGACAGCAGCATAGACCAAGGCGGTGAGCACAGCTCTCAGTGCAGGCGGTAAAATAGCCACCGCCATCTTGGATAGATGGGGGCTGAAAGGGCTTTCATTTTAGCAATGTTGCTGTTTACCAGATAAAAGACTCGTGGCCAGAAAAAGATAAAGATTTACAGTAAAGACAGATCCACATTAAGAAAAACTGCTAAAGGTTTACAATGTGTTTTAAAATATACATAGGCTTGGGAGAGAAAGAGAAAAGAATTAAAATGGTTTTAAAAGAGAGAGTATGGCTGGGTATGGTGGCCCACACCTTTAATCCCAGTGCTGGAGAGACAGAGACAAGCAGATCTCTCTGATTTCAAAGTAAACCTGGTATGCAAAGTAAATTCCAGGACAGATAAAAGTTACACAGAGACACCCTGTCTTAAAATATATAAAAATAGAAGTAGAAGAAATAGAGTAATAAGAAAGCCATGTAAAGATGAAAAGCACAGGGAACCTTTGGATATTGTACGCTGTTCTGTTATCTTTAAATTGTTTGACTGCTGAGAAAATAACAACAACTGATAAAAGAAATGCTGCTGGATTAATTCAATTTATATATTTTAAAAATGCTTTTACTCCAAAATTTAAGTCTAAGGACAAGTTACTGGGGGAAAGGATTTCTATTTTTGTTTCCACAGAAAATGAGAAGCTATGGATTCCTTCCAGAGTAATGTGTTTTGATCAAGCCAGACCTCCCTGAAACAGCTCCCCAGGTGATCCAACATTCAAAGCAGTTGAGACAAAGCCTTGCAGACTACAGCCAAGATTTCTGCATCTTTTTAGGACCCCCATGACAGCCCCCCCTACCAGCAGGATGTAGTTTGGAAAGAATGACACCCAAATTCCCAAATATTGTTTATAAATGTTTGTTTTCATTTAAGTGGGATTGGTTATAACTGGTTAATGACACAAGCAATCTTTTTAAAGGTAAAAATGGAATTATGGTATAGATATGAATGCTTTGTTTTGGAATGGATTTTCATTTATTGATACAATTTAAGGTCAATTTTGTGAAATGTATTTTTCTCCTCTTGTTTAGGTATTGTGTTTATATAGCTCATTGGAAAATGTAATGTATAATTTAGTACAGATTAGAGAGTTACCTATGATAGTCAAAACTTGAAGTTAAGTTAGTTAGGATTTCTAGATATACAGAGATGTATTTGAGATGAATAGGCATTCTTCAAACCTTTCAAAGACCTACAGAATATGGCATTTAAAATGGTTTAGGGTTTTTCTTGACAGTGAGGCACAACTGCTCCTGGATCACCACCTGCATCAGAAAGGAAGATGGACATCGAAGAAACACATTATGGAGTTTGCTTCTAATATGGCAAGACTAGCCAATTTGGCAAGGTACTGCTCTTCTGGACTGTTTGACTTTATACTGTATAAACTGGACATGCAAGACCCACAGGAAAGTGACTGCTGCTGCAAGATGGACAATGCTAAGGGTTCCTGCTTCATGGAAGAGTCTGCCAGACATTCTAAGGGACACAGAGAAAAGTAACTGACAAACTTCCAATACAGATGGACAGTTTAAAGTTTCTTGAGTTGTTGAGGAGTCTGGAGACACATATGGCCTATAGGCTGAAGATGGAACATTACAGAAGAACTTCGAGTGACTGACCAGGCAATGAGTTGTTTCTGACATTTCTAGAGTTTATATATTATCCTTCTGTGGTCGTTGAAGGAGTTGAAGACAGATAGTTATTGTTATAGTTTTCCTTAGTTAGGATTAAAGATAAATTAAATATAGGACTTTAGACTCACAAAGATAGAATAGATGATATTTTCTTTAAGTCTTACAAAATGTTAATGGACTAAATATTGTTAACTGTGATTCTTATTTGATAACTGTTATATAATACATTTTGCTATGTTAAAGTTAAAACCCTTCTCTTTATTTTAGACAGAAAAGAGGAGATGATGGGAGATGTTATTCTGTAAATATGTTTCTCATATTGGTTAATGAATAAAGCACTGTGGCCAATGAGAAAGCAAGATAGGTGGGGCTAGGAGACAATGAGGAAGGAGGAAGTAGTTAGGAGGAGTCAGCATGTAGAGCTGACAGAAAGCAAGATGCCGGCCCCCTGAGCTCGGATAATTTGACCAGGTGGAAATACTTAGATAAGTAGAAATGAGTTAATTATTAAGAAAGAGCTAGCCCATAAGCAATGATAGTAACTGTCCAAGTGCCTTATATCAAATATAGAGTCTCAGCATGTTATTTGGGGGCTGGCATGGTGACAGGACCTGACTGGCGGTGGTGGCGGGAAAAACCTGCTTGTAACAAAAAACTAAATCGTGAATCTAATTAGTCTTATTAAATAAAAATTTGGAGTCATATATTAAGGCATGAAAGCTGAAAGGTCAGAGAATCAAACCAGCCAGCCAGTAGAATTCTTACTGCTATGAAATTTTATACCAAATAGGCGAGATCCGGTCTCTAAGAATCCTCAGACTGAATGAGGGAGATCCTGTTTCTATGAATCTTCGGATTGAATGGGTGAGAGATCCTGTCTCCACCCACTTTATAGTCCTGCCTCCACCTGGGATTAAAGGCATGAGCCTCTCATGTTCTGGGAACAAAGGCATAAGATCCCAAGTGCTGAGATCAAAGGTGTGAGCCACCACTACCTGGCTTTGTTTCTCTTTAATACTGGTTCAATCTCATGTAGCCCAGAGTGGCTTTGAACTCCTGATCTTCTTGCTTTCTCCCAAATTCTGGGATTAAAGGTGTATGCCACCAGTACCTAGCCTCTATGGTTAACCAGTGACTAGCTTTGTGCTCTGATCTCCAGGCAGGCTTTATTTGTCAGAACACAAGCAAAATACCATACAACAGACAATTACTAATGTCTTTCTCACATGTCAGTTAATTAGAAAAACACTATTTTTCTTGACTGTGTGAATTTGCTATGGCTGTCATAAAACCAGTCACATTGAGTGGCTTAATCAACAGAAATATGTCTTAGACTTTGGAAATCAAGAAATCAATTGGAGGTCAAGATTTGGCAAGGTTTGCTCCTTCTAGCGGCTGGAAAGAGAACGACTCCATGCCTGTTTTCCAGCTATCTTCAGCATTCCTTGACATGAAGAACACTCACCCTGATCTCAGCCCTCACACCCACACAGCATTTCCCTGTGTCTTTGTCCCTATATGAAACGTTCTCCTATTTATAAGGACACAGTCATACTGATTTAGGTCCGACTCTGTCAATTCCATCTTCATTTAATTAAAAAACCTTAACACCAAATAGGGTCATATTCTGAGGTAGTGGCCATTTAGGCTTCAACATTTGAATTTAGAAGAGAAATTCTAGGACAGAGTGAAGGGACATCACCAGCAGTACGGAGGAAAATAACCAGGAGGTAGGAAAGAATAGTAATTAACTCTGAGTATGATGAAATCTTAAACAGAACCTCACTTGTTTTATATAAATTACTTCTTATCTAAGGCTTGACCATTTTTTTTATTTTGTCCATGGTTGACCAAATCATATTATCATCTGCTAAATAGAAGTAATTGCATGTGCTGTTTCCCAACCTTGATCCCCCCAAAATAGATAGATAGATAGACAGATAGGTGATAGATAGATAGACAGACAGATAGACAGACAAACAGATAGAATTCAAGTAGAATTCAAGTGTTCTCTGGTTCCTTCAGCTACCTCCCGATTCCAGGATTAATAAATAGTGCTCTGAGCAAAAGAGCTGTCACACCCACTAAATTTCTAGTCCCAGTCCTGTGTCAGAATAGAAGCATCAATTTTTACCAAAGAATTGCTACTCTATCCTCCAAAGTCATCATTAGATTGAGCAATTACCTTCCTTGGAAGGACAGGTAATAGTTTATTGTCATCCTGGTCCCAGCAGAATCATTGCTAAGAGCAATAATCTATCTAGAACATTAGATTCTTCACTGAGTCCAACTCTGATCTCTTTTCAGTGCCTTAAATAGCTTGCATTATCCTAATTCTATGTGTGAAATTTTCTTTAATAAAATATTTAGTGTTCATCAAAGTGGTTCAATCCTATAATTTTGATAACATTGTAGGTTAGTGGGTATGTACCTTTGTACATATGTATGTAAATAGAAACAACACTTGAGCAATAGTTCAAGACCAAAGTTAACATTTACAAGGGAGTTAAAAAAAAATGGCCAATTATTGTTATTTTATAAGGAAAATTCCCCCTTTCCATTTTCTATGTCTTTTCCTGTCATTCTACCTTATTTTAATTTTCATTGTCTGTGCATAAGAATAGAACTCCCTTTTGGCCTCTGATGAATCAGTCATGATCCAGTGGGTGGCACGCATGAAGTTCTCAAAGAATTAATGAAAATACCTTATTTTTAGAAGACTTATTTTTATCTACCTGGATGGAGAGGCTTTGCTTTGCTTTGCTTTGCTTTGCTTTGCTTTGCTTTGTCCATTGCCTATTTTATTTAATGCCTAGAACTGTCATTGCTGATACACTCATCAAGGAAACAATGAAAAAACTACATGAAAGAATAGAAAACTTGAAAGAGTAGAAACCAAAAGATTTTCTTTTAAAGGATCACAAATGGCTATTATCCAAACCCAACCACAGTCAGTATTGAACTGGGTCATTTTCTTTTTCTTTCATGTGTGTACACATGGAAGGGTGACTAGGCACTGGGGACTGAATGCAAGATTTGTGCATATGAAGAAAGCATTGCCCTCATGACCGATACACTCCCAACCCTTTTAACTGTGTTTGTTGTCATTATTGTGGCTGTAGTCTGGAGTGTTGTGTTTTGTTTTGTTTTGTTTTGTTCTGTTTTGTTTTGATTTGAAGGAGGGGTTCCAAAGATGAGTTTTCTTTTAAGTGACCCAAGCTGGCCTTGAATTTAACCTGTAGTGCAAGTGGGCCTTTACCTTCCAAGTAGCTAGGATTACAGGTGTGTACTACCACATCTGGCCAGGATCCTTTTCCCATGGAGATGTAACTCTCTTCAAAGACACAGTAGTATAAATTACAATATGATATGGCAAATTTCTGCATTACCATCAGCTCTCTTTCTTTGCACTAATGTCCTTTAATTAAATACAAACATCAGTGGCTGAGGAGTGGCTTAGTAGGGAAAGCTCTTCTATGTAAACATGAAGACTTGAGTTTGCATTCCTAGCACCCACATAAGAGTAGACAGGAAAATCCCTAGAGCTTGCTGGCCAGCCAGGCTAGCCAGACTGGTAAACTCCTGAGGGACCACTTCTCAGACAGAGTAGTAGTAGGATGAAGATACAACTGAAGGAGACACCTGACAGCAACCTCTGGCTTCCACCTCATGGGCAAGTGGGGAAAGAAGAACAATGGAAAGCCTAAAAGCACAAAAATACATGACTTTTATTATATGTTTGGCTACTTAACAGTCTATGAGTCAAAAAAAAATCTTTCATGAAAACTGAGGGAGAAAGAATTTTAAAACATAAACTAGATCATCAATTACTGATCTCTCAGGAAATTATAACATTACAGCATCTCTTTAAAAGGAAGTTCACATACATGAAATTCTCACATGTCCTTGCCGTTGTTTAGATTTGATCCCACACCATCATGTGACTGTTATCATAGGAGCACGCAAACACCAGACTACAAATGGAGTCAGCTGAATATACTCTATTTTGGTGCATAGGGAGGAGGCAGCAATGTCCCAGTTTAGTCAATCCCATTTTCTGTTTTGCAGGTCACACACAAGCCCTTCAGTTCATGAAGTTTCTCTCTATTTCTGGGATGAAAGCTTCTCTTGCCTGGAGAGCACTTCAACCATGTCAAGTCTGCAAGGAGGGAGCTGAGGGGACCAATTTCTCTGCTGGATGTCAAGAGCAAGACGGTGGAAAACTGACAAGCTTGAAGATTCAAGTGAAATGTCCCAATTAAAGTACAGTTGAAATGCAAAGACCAGCAAACTAACAATGCTTGCATATAGAAAGAAAAGAGCATTAGTGTGGCCAGTGTCACAGAAGAAAGGCCATGGACAAAGAGGTTAAGGGGGGCTTCCAGATACTGAGAAGGTGGGGATGATGGGATAAAATAAGAAATCACAAATCCTTCAGCTACAATGAAGCACTCCACTAATGAAATGCACTAGTCTTTAGGCAGGAGGTAATGGATGGCTTCTTATCTAAGCAATATTTTTATTTTCCAATAATTATTTTTAATAGCCTGTCTAAGTTGTTAGCACCTATAATGCTTCCCTCCCCCTCCTTCCTTCTTCATAAACATCCATTTTTCCTTCCTAATTATAGGAACATACTATAAGACAAAATTGATGAACAAGTTCAATTCGATAATATAGACACTGCATATGACAAGTGACTCACAGAAAGATCCAGAGAAAACAGCAGTAGTGACCAAAGTGTCTACCCTGGGATGACATAAATGAATAAAACACCTTAAGAACCCAAAGTCACAGACAACAGCCCTGAGTATCTTTTAGTATAGGCTATTTTTTTAATCTTTGACTAGCATTTTGTTATCACTCATTATTTAAAATGATCTGTTTACCAAAATGAATAAACATGAAGATTTTACTTAAAAAAATAAAATTTTTCATTTGACTGGGGCATTGCAGTTCCTCTACTTGTTTAAGCCTGCCTTATGTGTCCATAAGTTACACTCTTTTTAAAATGGGCATAAAAATAATAATATACTTTATAGAATTTTGTGAGGCTTGAATGACAGTGTGCTGAAAAAAATTGTAGCAGTACCTGGCCCTGTGTCACTTATACAACACAAATCAGATATAAGTACTAATGATGTCCTCTTGCATTGTACAAATGATTATATTAGTCATGGTTCTCTAGAGGAACAGAATATATAGATGAAGATATAAAGAATTTGTTAGTTTATGCTAAAATAGCAACAACAGGTGAATCACACCTGAGAAGCTGAGTACCTCAGTCCTTGAGGATACTTGGCTCAGCAGTCCCCAAATGGCTCTAGGAACCTGAAAGTTTCCTTGGAGAACTGCTGGCCCTTACTCCCTATGGAAGTGTGGAAGCACTTGTCCTGATGTCAGAGAGGCAGTCAGCAGCAGCAACAACTGCTTATATCAACTTCATAGCAAGAGGGAAGGCCAAATGAGCAAAAGAAGGAGATCTTCCTTCTGTCATATCAGAGGATGTTTGATTTTTTAAAATATTCTTTTCTTTTGAGAATCTCATTGATGAGCACATCATCTATATCACTTATACCCCTCCCCTCCAATTCCTCCTTTTATTCAATCACTAATTCATAATCTCTTTTAAAAAATAATTATTATTACATGTATGTATACATGTGTGCATATATGTCCGATTCAGTCTTCTCCAGAGATGAACACCCACACAAGTTATCCAATCTAGGGATCAGTCCTAGACATATGTTTAAGCAAACCCAAATGGAATAAGTTGGAATCATGGCTGGAGGAGACTGATTCTCAGCAATCACTGATCTAAGAGTAATACCATGTGGCATTTCACCTGTCGCCACCGAAACGTCACATGTTCATGGGTGCATTTTCTCTGTTGTGTCTGGGAATGCAATCTACCTACAGGTATCCTGGGCCTCTAGGTCCTCTAATCTTCCAGCTCACTCTTCCATGATTTTCCCTGGGTCTTAGGTTCAGTGGTTGCATTGCAGATGTATCAGTTAGAACTGGGAACTCCATAGTCGCTTCTTCTCTTGCATTTTGTTAAATTGTAGGTCTTTGCAATAGGTGCCATACATTGCAAAATTAAATCTCTTTGATAAAGGATGCACGCTATGTTAATCTGTGAATATAAAAGTAGGTATTTAAAAATAAGGTATTATATTGGTTTAGTGAAATGGCAGTAATTGGTTTTTCTTTTCATGTTTATGACTTCTCTAACCATGAGTAGCTGGCCAGGCTTACAGTATTTGGAATCATTTACCTCCAGTTAAGCAAATTTTAAGTCCAGTCAAACAGTTGTTGGTAATCCCTTAGATGAAAGTATCACAATTTCACCATTGTGAGTATCTTGCCTGTCCCATCATGATGATTCATAGGCTTCACAACTGACTAGGACTATCAATTGTTCCTCTCCCTTGGCAACTTGAATAACATCTTCTGGTACCACAGGAGCTACTCTTCAGGCACGAGGCTTCCAGATCAGCTTCAGTTTAATTCCCCCAAGTCCTGTGTCCCAAGTACATTATGTCATCTTAATTGTAGCCATATAATATATGACAAACATGCCAAGAACACACATTGGTGAAAAGACAGCATCTTCAATGAATAATACTAGGATAGCAGGGTATCCATGTGTATGAAATTTAAATTAGACTTACACCTTTGCACACAAATTAATGCCAAATATATTTTAAAATATGAGGCAGAGGCAAGTGGCTCTCTGTGAGTTCGAGGCCAGCCTGGTCTACAGAGCTAGTTCCAGGACAGGTTCCAAGACAACACAGAGAAACCCTGTCTCAAATAACCAAAAAAAAAAAAGTTACCCTGTAAAATATAGGTGTAGACAACAACAATCTGAATTGGACTCCATTTGCCCAGGAATGAAGGCTAAAAATTGGTAAGTGGGGCCTCAAATAACTATAAAAGCTTCTGCGCAACAAAGGAAAAAGGTAATCAAATGCAAAGAAAGTCCAGAGAGTGGGAGAGACCCTTTTCCAGCTACATATTTGACAGAGGGTTACTACCCAGAATGAACTCAAAACACACTCAAAAAAGCAAATGACCCAATTCAAAAGGTAGCTAGTGCACTTGTTTACTTTCTGTCAACACGACACAAGCGAGGGTCATCTAGGAAGAGGAAAACTCAATGGAGAAAATGTCTCTACCAGATTGTTGGTAGGCAAGTCTGCAAAGCACATTTTCTTGATTGATAATTGATGGGGGAAGATCGGGTCCACTGTTGGCAGTGCCATCCCTGGACAGATGGGCCTGGGTTGTATAAAAAATGAGGCTGAGAGCTTTAGTTACTGCCTGGAGTTCTGGCCCTGACTTCTCTAAATATGGGCTAAAACTATAAGGTAAAACTTCCTCCCTAAGTTGATTTTGGCCTTAATGTTATAGACGCCTAAATTAGATCAGATGTGAATGTAAATAAGTTCTCAAAAGTATTAATAAAAGTGACCAAGAAAGATCTCAAGAAGTTTTCAGCATCCATAGCGATCAGGGAAATGCAAATGAAAACTACTTTGAGATTTCATCATACCGCACTCAGAACAGCTAAGATCAAGAAGAAAACTGGCCGCAAATGCTGACGAGGATGTGGGGAAGGGTAGCCATTATTCATCATTGATGGGAATGCAAACTGGTCTAAACAACTTGGAGCCAATGTAGAGAATTCTTAAAAAGCTAAAAATAATCTACTATATGGCCCAGATTTACCACTCTTTGGCATATCCCCAAATGACTCAACATTCCAATTCATACTTGCTCAGCCATGTTCATTGCCTTTCTATTTACAACAGCTAGGAAGTGAAAATAACCTAATGTCCTTCAGTTGATGACTGGATAATGATAATGTGGCACAAATGAGCAATGGAATTCTATTCATTTAAAAAAAATCACAAAAATTCCAAGTAAATGGATGGAACTGGTACATATTGTACTGGGTGAAGTAATGCAGACAAGAGAGACAAAATGCTACATGCTATATATTTGTGTTTCTTAGATCCTAGTGTTTAGATGTGAGTATATAAGCTAAATTAACTACAAAAAACAAGAAAGAATGAAATAACTTGGTGTGGAGGGAATCTTGAGTACAGAATGGTTACACAGGCTATAAAGGGAGAAATGGGGCAAAGGGAAGGACTTTATCTGTGGAAGAAGGGGAGAGGTTAATATTGATGGAGACAGAAGGAGGAGGAACAAACACTAAGGTTGTTTATTAAAACATAGGGAATTACTTTACATTTACCTAAAATTAAATATGTATTATATAACATACATGCACGTGTTATTAGTTACAAATGCTTAGCCAATAGCTCAGACATATTACTAACTAGCTCTTACAACTTAAATTAGATCATTTCTATTCATATACTTTCTGCCATGTGGCATTACCTCTCTTTCATCTTGCACCTCGTTTCCTTCCGTGTCTGACTGGCAACTCATCTGACTCCACCCTTCTACTTCCCAGCATTCTCTCTGTCCCCCAAATCCTGCATTCACCCATTTTTCTTCAAATAAAAAAGGAAGGTTTTAACTTTAAAATAGTAAAATTGTTTACTACCAAAACAGGTATCAAGTAAGAATAATAGTCACAATATCCAATCCATTTGTATTTGGCAAAATTAGAAAAAAATACTCTGTCTTTGTGAGTCTAAAATGTTATTCCTAATTTACTTTTTATTATAACTAAGAAAAATAAGTCCAAGGGAACTCAATACTCTTTTCTGGCTTCTGTGGACACCAGGCATGCAAACAGTGCACCTACCTGAGTGCAGGTACTCAATAGTATCATTGCAATGGTATTATTCTAAACACAGTTTTTAAAACCCACAGTTAAGTTAATGTCCTTTTGAGAGCATTCTTATCTAAAATCCTAAAGTTAATTAATAAATAGATAATCATGGTTTGTGAGATGAACCATGCCTATAAACATGTATATGTAAATTCCAAGTATAAGTATGGTTTACATATATATATACATATGTATATGTATATATGTCTGTAATATATTTATATGAGCAAATATCAAGATTAAGTATGATATATATGTATGTGCATGAATATTAGTTCACACATATGACATGTGAATACATACACTCACATACTCAAGACTCAGGGCACTTTGTCTTAATACTCAGTGTACTATACAATAGCTAAAAGATTAAAGTTCTCATTATATAATGAGTGTTCATAAATGTTGGACTCAATAGAGTCCAATATCACAAAATTATACTTACTTATACTTAAAATAACAAATATATCAACTAAGAATATTTTATCGATGGTAGTAAGTAATGACTGTAAATTGAACCCTCAATGGGATTGCACATTTTATATAGAAGTCAGTAGAGACATTAAAATTTAAGAGTCAGTGTTAATGAGGAATATAAGATAGATGATGCTTATGTCCATTGTTGGCATCCAACACCATATGAACTGCTATCAAAGACCATAGAACATGCCTAGTCCTCAATCTTAAATTACACTCTTCGTCTTTGCCCCTAATATTAGCATTGAGTATGGAGAATGTGCATGTATAGTCATGTTATTCCCAATACTTATTGTAAAAGCAAAATCCTGAAAGAAGTGCAAATATTCAAATTAGAGACTCATTAATTATCTAATATAAGAACATATGAAAGACCATTCCACAGTCTTTAAGATACTACCAGGAAAAAATGAGCTAATGATGTATTTATTTTCTTCTTGTAGTTTTTGATTTTCAAATTTCCTAAAAATATTTTAATGAGTTTAACTTTCATTAAGTTAAATGTTATTTTATAATACATCACAGCAAAAAATGAAAAAAACTGAGCATGAATAAAGGTCAGCAAAGCAATTCTAAGAGGAGAGATTTCATGGATTAAAAAAATGCTTCTAGCTCACAGCTGGAATAGTAGAGTATAAACAGAAACAAGGTCTGTTTTCTGAATAAACAGTATACATCTATCTTCTTTAATATACTTACTCAATAATACAGAGAAACCATTCAAGTGTTCCACACTTTTCCTTCCAATATTCTCTTCAGTGTGGTGAGCAATAAACATCACAAATATTGTCAAGAACACCACAGAGCTATGCACCAAAAAGATCATTTCTAGTGTAAGTAGAGAGAGCCACTATGTTGTTTTGGCAACTGTAATAACATAAATTATATGTGTAATTATTTTTGATATAAACATAAACACCTGAAAAGTGGAATTTTTACTTTTTTATTAAAGTCTTTGACATTAAATGCTAGACCCAGAAAACATTTCGAATGACCAAGACAAAGAAAGAAGTTCCATCTCATGGCCAGTGGTTTGAAAAGTCACCAGCCAGCCACTATGACAGATGTGACAATGATGGCCTTCTTCTGACTCCTTTACTTTAATCTCCAGATGACCTGCCTTGAGGCCCACGTCCTCCCTTGTTTTCTTCCTAGTCACCAGTTTCTTCAGCCTAGAGTTCTCAACATTCTCGACAACGGTGCCTTTTCCCTACTATTGTTTTTCTCCTGGGTCCTCACACCACGGTGATATATTTCCACAGATAGTATTGGAACAGATGTCTGTAAAAGAGGAAGGTTAGTAATTAGAAGGTGGGAAGGAAGAATTGCTTAAGCATATCCACTATCACTCAGGTACATTGTGTGTGTGTGTGTGTGTGTGTGTGTGTGTGTGTAAACCCATAAGTGGGAGCAGAAAAGAACAAGAGGGTATTGGGTGCCAAAATTCAATTACCACAATTACCACGCTGCTAAGTGGCATGACTTCAAATATCCCCTCACCAAGCAGATGGCATGCAAGTTGATCAGCAGAAAACTGGCACATCTTTAACGTTCATGCAATGACTTAGATATCATAGAGTTGAACCTGAAAGTTTATACAGATTTTTCCCACAAGTACACATCTAGTAACAAAACGTTGCACATATAAACTATTAATAGTGTACCCACTATTGTACATTGAAGCATACACTATGGAAATGTACTAAGAACAAGTACGGTAACATTTATGTATCAAGAACAAATATGTTAACACAATACACTCCAAATAATGCTTTTGAAATCAAAATAGAAGTGCATGTCAAACTTTTATTCTGAAAACTGAAAACTACAAAGAGAGTGAGAAAATAGAAAATATTGGAGATATGTGTATATTTTAGTTATTAATTGCTTCTGCATACACACATTGGTTAAAAGTCATGAATCTGTTTTCTATTGAGTTCTTTGATGATTATAGTTCAAGTATTCTTCATAGTGTAGTTGGTTCCAAGATTCCAATGCTTTTAAAAATCAGCACACTGCACCAGGCTTTCATAAGTATAAAATGCACCATATGTATTCATAACAGTGTCTTTCATGCGAGGTGGGCTGTAGCAAAGATTTAATCCTACAAATACTCTGGGCAACACAGAACAGTCTGTTTCAGAAGCACCATTGAGCAAGACAGAAACTGAGTCATTAGGTTTTTTTGTTTGTTTGTATTTTCCTGGTGCACGATTTGTTGTTTGAAATACTGAACATCTGTAGAAACACGAGTGATCATATTATATGTAAAATAATAAAGCAGATATTGTCAACTGTTGGCAATGTGTAAAAACATTATTTGGTCTAAATAACAAAGACCTAATCTCACCTTGAGAAATCACCAACTTCTGGGTCTCTTGTATTTTAGCAGTCATCAAGGATAACTGCTTCCTCCCCACTGCTACATTCTCCAGAGGGAGAGTGTTCAAGAGAATGTCATTCTTGATATGTTGAATTTTGGGATAAAAGGACAAAGAAAGCAAAAAGAAAAAAAAAGAAGAAGTTATGTGTGTGTCTTTTCTCTGTGTGTGTATATGAATACATATATGTATGTACATGTGTGTGTGTGTGTATTACAGATACATATAGAGAGAATGAAAGAGGAAAGAAGGGAGGAGGAGGGAGAGAGGAAGGAAGGAGAAAAGAAATAAGAGATACAGATTGCCATTGTGGGTGGGGAAAGGAATTTTCTTACTGTGCAGAATAAAGCAAATGTATTTTTTCTTAGGATAAAAAAAATTATCCCAATTTTCATATTCATTTACAGACTTCTGAAAATTTTCAAGCTGTCTGAGAGTAGTAGGAAAAATATAGTTTGTTGCCCCCACCCATCCACCTTCCTTTGACAAAGGCATTAGTTTCCTATGTTTCACACCAGATATTTCTAAATGTGAGTAAACAAATACGTGATCTCACTATTAACCATGTGGGGCTTACTAAATGAACCTTTTATGTATGAATTGTGTTCCAACATTAGCTTACCTTAGAGATTGTTTCACATCGGCTCATCAGGAAGAACTCCCTGCATACCACTCACTTGTGTAGACGTGCATTTCGTTGTCAGTACCCCGTTTGAAGAATGTTAGCGTCTTCCACATCTGTGTGACTGTAAAGAAACAAGGCCCCGATGAGATCCTAAACTATGTGATCATTTCATAAATTGGTTGAAACTGCAAAAAGTCACATTTTCATGCCTGAAATCACCTTAATTCCGATTTTTAATTTTACTCCGCACAATCCATTCCACCTCCATTCGCCAAGTATAACAGGAGGCTCTTACTGAATGTTAAGGGTGATGTATTGAGTTTCATTAAAAAGGCAATGACGTCACCAATAATCAGAATATTGCCTTCATTTGAGGAGATATTTGACTTTAATTAGTGAACTCCCTTTGCATTCATTCCTTTATATTTTCTGGGGTGGAGCTAATGGGGTAAACCACATTAAGTCTGGTTTTGTGATACCAGTTTCCTTCATTTCAGATCTCTTCTGGCATCAGTATAAAGGGCTTACCACTTAACTCTTGTGTCTCCGCATAGTTTAGAGAACTTCGCAAATAGAAAATGGTTCAACAAGCAGCACAAGAATTTACTGAAGAGATATCGGGAGCTTACAAAAGTGCCTAAAGGACAAGTCTTTGTAAACAGAAATGAATCCATCTGAAAGGTGACTAAAAAGCAGAACATCGGAATGCAATCACACTTGGGATCATTCAACAGTGTAGCCTGTGGCCACAACCCCGAAGACCCCTGCACCACTCACTGATGAATCCACACTATGCCTGAACAGAAGTTTTCAATCATCCTTATCCAAAATGCACTCCAGGATGCAATTGTGCATACAGGCGTTTAACTAAAGCAATATAGGTAAGAAAGTAATAATTCCACTGTGCAGTGCTCTCTGATAACATATATTCTCTTCTACTCTGTTCTTCAACATATATTCTCTTCTACTCTGTTCTTCAATACCAGTTGCAACCCATCAAATTGATTTCCAGGCCTAAAATGGATCAGGACATACAGTTAGAAAACCCTGCTCATGAGGAGATTGATTTTGACCACAGTACCATTGCTAACAGTAAAGTAAAACTCTTACAGGGGGACTCCTGTGAAGATGAAAGGAAACAGAAGACCATTCCGCGTTTGGAAGCGGGGAGAATAGAAAAAAATGGGATTGGAAACACACACATGAGTCGTTCATCAGCAGGATGAAGACAGTAAAACTGCACCCAAGATCAATCTGTGCAGGTCACTACTGAGCACCGATGCATTATAAACAATGGCTCTCATGAAGGGGGGAAGGAAGGCAAAAGGGAACGAGGAAAAAAGGAAGAAAAAAATGGAGGGAGCGAGGAGGAATGTAAGGAGGGAAGACAACGTATAAATATATAATCTAGCAGCTGGAATTCAACATGAGGGCTTTGAAAAATACCCCCCTGATCTCAGAGGCAATCCTGGCTCCCGTTTCCCCTTTTCAGCTTTGCTAAATTACCTCCTTTCCCTACCATTTCTTATGTTCCAGACTGGCTATCTGACAGAAGCTGTCAACATACAAAGAATCATAGAATTAAAAGGAGTCATTTTACAGGATCCAGCTGCCTCCAGACACGTTCACCTGGATCCTAGATGAAATTCTTGTTGCACTACAAGACAAGGAATAAATCTAAACTCAACCTTGAAGATATGCGCCAGGGCTCACCATGTTCCTAACCCTGCATTCAATCTTGTGACCTGTCTGTGATTAGGTGACATTCTTTCCAGCCTTGCTTTTCTCTCATCACATGGTGGCTCTTTCTCTTTTCTGGGAACAGCAAGCCTTCCCGCTAGGTTTCAGCCTTGGCATTTATCCCTCCACAGCTCTATAGTTAGTGGAGAAGTCGAAATATTTCATTTCCTTGATTATGCCCCCATTTTCAAATTACTCTCAGGAAATGTCAAAGCCAGAAGAAATATCTTAGAGACTGTGACTGAATTAAAATTGTGCAGAAAAAAAAAAAACTGGCCTGACTTAAGGAGATTACTCTGGACAGCCATGGTGGCAGCTTAGCTAGTCTTCCTACCTCAAAGAACATGCTTCCTTACTGGCTATCTTCCACCCGGAATAATCTAATGTTCTTTGCTATCCGAATGCCCAAAACTGTCCAGGAAAGGTCAGGTGGAGTTTCCATGCTAATTAGTCATGCACTCCATAGCAGGAATGCTGCAATTTCTTTGCCAGAGAGTAAAAGTCCTGCATTCTACTTCTGTTTTTGGTCACATTGTAACACAACTGACACCATGACAGAAGTACCATTCAGGCCTTGGAACCAGCACATAGGCAGCAACATCTGCTAGAACAGAAGCAAACACCCAGTCCATAAAAGTCCATGTAAGTGGAAAAGTCTGTAAGTGTATTTACTTTGCTTTTTGGTTTCTGTAGTTCTGTTTATGCCTGTTTTTTTGCTAACTGAGGTGTGTAAACCCAGGTATGACTTTTGTGCTTAAAGTTCACCATGAGAAAAAGCTCAGGTCTGCACTCTGGTCCAGAAGACCTAGTCTAGTCACCAGCCAGCTAATGAAGATATTTGATTGGCTTGAACCCATGTCTCAGCAGTCTTCTCAGGCGGATGCCTCACAAGGACATTTAGAATGATTGCATGAAAAATAAGGGGCTCCTTGAACCCTTGCTAAATGTCAGTTAGAGAGAACAAATATAATTCCAACAGTTACTAAGTTAGAGCTAAAGAATTTCTCAGCAGGTTGGTGGTGAGAACTTGCACATTCTGAACGCAGTCGTTTCCTGGTTGCACTGTATCTGCCCAGAAAATGTGAAGCATGGTGTGCAAGTGTATTTGGCATTCACAGGTGACAATCAGACTCTTGGAAGCCTAATTATAGCAGAATGGATTAACGGCAAAGAGCTGGAACCTAAATTCAGTAGATGAAGGGGCAACATTGACATCATGGTGAAGGCTGATGAGTCAGCCATCCATACATTAGCAAACACAAACTCTAACCATGTCTGAGGTCAAAAGAAAAACATTAAATGGATGGGAACTATGGTATTTTTGTTTTGCTTTGTCTTGTTTTGCAGCAAGCTTATTTTACATGCCAATCCCTGTTCCCTCCCCCCCTCCCCCATCATCCCTTCCTCCATCCCTCTCTGCTCCCCAAGATGGGTGAGATCTTCCATGGGGAATTTTCAAAGTCTGTCATATTATTTGGAGTAGGACCTAGACCCTCCCCCATGTGACTAGGCTGACAGAGTATCCCTCTCTGTGGAATGGGCTCCTCAAGTCCAATCATACACTAGGAATAAATACTGATCCACTACCAGAGACCCATAGACTGCCCAGTCCTCCTAACACCCATGTGTAGGTGGTCTAGGTCGGTCCTATGCTGGTTTCCCAGCTATCAGACTGGGGTCCATGAGCTCCCCCTTGGAAATTATGTTTTATGCTTTAAAATAAAAGGGATGAAAACAAACTGCTTTCAAGTGTTATTTCTGATTTATTATTATCATTATTATTATTATTATTATTATTGTAAGAGGGTATTCTTGTTATTTTATTTTATTATTAGATATTGTATTGTTTTGTTGTTGTTTGTTTGTTTGAGACAAAGTTTCACTGTGTTACCCTGGCTGGAATAGAATTCACTAAGTAGTCCAGGCTGGCATTGAACTCACAAAAATCCACCTGCCTCTGCTTCCTGAGTACTAGGATTAATTGTACAGCAATTAATTGTGTGTGTCCTTATCCTGAAAAGGAAGGTAATAAATATCAAGGATTTGTAAGAATACCCACAAGCTTAATAACAAAATAAACAGATAATAAATTAAATGAGTAAACAAAACCCAGTTTAAGATAGACAATAGGCTAAACAAGGCAGTGTAGACCTTCAGTACCAGTGTTAGTCCCGTTGGTGGAGAATAAGACTACAACCACAGTTTAAAGTCAAATTGAAGCAAATTTTAATTTAATACTGGCCAGGTAAATGTGCTCTGACTGTGTATATCTAGGTTCCCAGGAAATGGCCCCAAGTCATGGTTTGAAGGGCCTAAAGTATTTCTCACAAGATCCAATCAGGAACAAGCATACATCCCTACATATTTCCTGCTTTCATGCCTTAAGCCTACATCCAATCAGGGGCAAGTGTACATTCTGATGTATTTCCTGCCTGTGAACCTCTTGCTCACATGTGACCAAACACATCTGGTTCAGGTGGGCCTTACAATCCATTTAGGGAAGTGAAAATATGTGGCTTGTTATCACTCGTGAAAAATAGCCTCCAATATTTCAGGAACTATCTGTCCTTGGGCAAGGGCTTACAGATCAGAGGCATTTTTGTCTCATAGCTCTCTTAGGCATAGTAATTAAAACTTAAAATGTTACTTTGGCTCTCACACCAGCACGCTAAAGGCAAAGGTAGGTAGATTTCTGTAAGTTTAAAGCCAGCCTGGTCTATAGAGCACATTCCAGGGCAGCTAGGCCTATATGGGGGAAACCTTGTCTCAAAACAAACAAAAGCAGATAATTTTATTTTTATTATTTTTTATTCTGTGTATATGTGGGTCTACATGCAGGTATATGCATGTGAGTTTTTTGGTGCCCTCGGAGATCACTCATCGGAGATCACTCATCACTCACTTGGAGCTGTGGTTTCAGGCATTTGTGATCCAGTAACCAAACTCAGTAACTAAACTCAGGCTTTTGCTGAGCCATCTCGCCAGCCACGAAGTTCTTGTTTTGTTTTGTTTTGTTTTGTCTTGTTTTTAGGGAAAAATCTGAGTGGCCAGGGGATTAAAAAAAAATCAATACCACTTATCACCATGGAAATGTAAGTCAAAAAAACACAATGCAAAAACTTTGTGAACTCAGCAAGGTGAGCTGCTGTAAAGAAGGTAAAGGATAAACAAATGCCAGTGAGAATATTAGAAAAGGGGACGTTTGAACATTATCAGTAGGGAAGGAAATTGGTGCCCTCGTTCCGGCAAAAAGTAAGCAGTTTCCTCACAAACTAAGAGCCAGAACTGCCACAGCATCCAATAGTCCCACTCCTGGGGATGCATCCAAAGACAGGAAATTAGTGTGTCAAAGAGACATCTGCACTCCCGTGATGACTGCAACACTGTCCACAACCACCAAGAAATGGGAACATTCATTCACTCTCTGTCTTCTTGATGGAATAAAAACACATGTGGTATATATACAAAATGGAATAACAACCACAAAAATAAAGCTCTGTCATTTACAAAAACAGACATGAAAATGGAGGTAATTTAATGAAATGAAACAAACTGGATCCATAAAACAAGTGTCCTGTGATCTTATGTGTTGAATAAAAGGTTAATCTCATAGAAGTTGAAAACAGAAATGTAGTTCGTTAATAGATGCCGAGAGGACTAGGGAAGAGGGACTGAGGAGCAGTTAAGAGTAAGTTCTGATGCAATTTGGGGTTTCATTTTTCAATAGTAAAGAGTAGAAAAAGACATTCCCCATGGCCACCTTGGGGAAAGGGACAAAGTGACGCTGTGTCCCTTCAGTCCATATTTGGGGTACTAACCTAATACTGTAAGTTATGTAGTGCCTGCTTCACTGCAGGTCTCCCCTCTATGGTGAATACTGACAGTCACCCTCACCCAGCATTGTCTGAGCATCTCTAAATCAACAGAGTTGCTGGTGCCACATCTTACCCCTTCCCTGTGACCTCCCTGGGGATCAGAACGCCTGACTTCTGGTCTTGTTGTAAACTCTCCCTGTCCTCAGAAAGTTTAGTACAGATGCCCACTTATGCCACGAGACCTCAGAATATCTTCAGAACCTGCCCTCTGTCTCTGCCCAAAAAGCTGAAAAGTTTCTGTACCCCGATAAGCCTCTCCTCTGACACAGAAATCCAAATCAGACCAAATCAAACCAAATTAGAAAAAGCCCACGTTTAATGAACACAATGCTCCTAGAGGGCTTTCTAGCACCCAACCCCCACCCCAGAGAGGAGACAGGAAAGAGAAACTGGAAAACAATCCATTTTCTGAGAGGCAGTTTAAATACCCCTCGGGAGTGGTCTTTGAACATCTCTGAGGGAGACATCATAATTTGGCATGCTTTCTGAGATACAGCAAGGTTTGGAGAAAGATAGTGGAGGGAGAGGGTTTGGGATAGAAATTCCACAAAAAAGAAAGAAAGAAAGATAGAAAGAAAGAAAGAAAGGAAGGAAGGAAGGAAGGAAGGAAGAAAGAAAGAAAGAAAGAAAGAAAGAAAGAAAGAAAGAAAGAAAGAAAGAAAGAAAGAAAGGAAAAAGAAAAAAGAAAAATCCAGATTCTTTGGATATATGGATGCCAGGAGCTAGGGTGAAGCTTCTACCAGAACAGAGGTTACCAACTGCAATAAATTCTCCACTGTCCAGCAATCCACCACGGTTCTCTGTGGCCTCCCTCCTTTTCCAGTACCTGACACTAACATAAAGGGAAGATTTAAATAGAAGTGAAGAGAGGTACAGACCTAAGCCATCCAGACAAGGTGTGGCTCCCTGCCCTCCAGTGTCTAACCTCTTAATTCTTGCCTTCAACGTCATTTTTCAAGTGGTGCATCTTTCTCCAGGAGACAAGTTCCTCCTCTGGTTTCCCTCAGGGGCCACAGCATTTTCTTCTTCTTGCAGCAGGTTCCTGGGGTAAATTCTATTTTCTCTGTCAGTGGTTTCAATAGTCGGAGAGCCATAGAGATGAGCACAACTGTCTGTTTAGAATTTATTTGTATCTGCCAGACGGGCCAGGAAAACTCCCCACTTGTTGTCTTAACCCTCATTTTGAGGTGAGTCTATGAATGTCTCCATTATAAACAAAACTCAAGTGGGATCCAAGGTTAGAGCACATTTAGTTAGTGTCGGGCTACCAGGTTTTAGAATAAGTGTGGGGGGGGTCACAGTGAGAGAAACCACCACTCTAACTAAAGTGTCTGGGCAAGGAGAACTTTTTTTTCTTGATCAAGAGGGTGAGCCCCAAAGAATGAACATGAGCTGGGAGATGCACTTGGATTTTATTCTTATTCTGTTTTTGACTGTGTCTTTCCCCCATTGAGTGGGGTCTGAGCTCTTGTTGGATGTCTACTCTTAAACGAATTGACACATAGGCAAAGAAAGAGGGAGGAGAAGCAAAGGGGTCACAACTTCAGGCCATCAAATTCTGGGAATGAAGCAGGGAGCCTTTGCATTGTTAACAAAAGGAGTTAGGTTATAACATTTGCATAAAAGTCTTACTTAAATTCCTTGTCCTAAACAAAAGTTTTATAGTATTTGATGGTGTTATACCCAAGGTCCAGACCCCCAAAGACTACCAAGAGACTAGATCCAATGAAAAAACAGACTTTTTAATTGTGAGTATGAACTCTGGTCTCTTGACCCCCTAAGGCAGTGCTGGAGCAGAAGAAACCCTGAGCTTCAGTGGGGTAGGGCATTCAGTGGGGGTACAGCAAGCGAAGTCTGGGGGTCTGCAAGGTTCATAGTAATAGTCTCAGGATTGCTGTAACTCTGGGCTGCCGGTGCCTGTCCTAACTACAGCACTGGGAAAATCACTACATCTGGTGGTAGTTGCTGTGGTAACTACATTCCATCTTTATTAGTAACGTGGTCCAGAGCCTGCTAGCCTGGCCTCTGATTGATTCTTTACCATATGGGGGATATCTTGTGGCTTTTTTTTTCAGTAACTAGGGTAAGGTCAGGCAAGGTTGGGGGCACATCCCATTTTGCTGAGCCAGGGGTCTACATCCTGCTGGGTCTTTTCTGCAGCTTGTCATTGCTGCAGAATTGTCAATGTGAGGGCCTGGGCCCTTCAGATAGAAAAGACTCATATTTTAGCTTTTTTTACATAGAACATAAAACTTTGTCTGCATAACCTCTCTGCTCTAGTTACTTCTGGATGGGCTGGCCCAAGCTAATTCATTTTTCATTGCTTTGAAACAGGGTCTTTGCCAAGAGGCTTAGATTGGCCTTCTACTCCAGGTTCCTAAACTGTGATGGCAGGCTCAGAACAACTTCAAGTCTGACAATTTCCCTTTTGTCTCTGAACAGTATTCTCTGAAGATATTAACCACCTAATTACCGCCGGATGATCTATTTTCTACTGTCCCTCATCAGCAGCATCAGATTTATCCCTGCCATCTGATTTAATCTCATGTTGAGTAACAGACACCAAGAATTCATCAGTGCCTGGAGAGGGCTTGCCAGCCAACCTAGCCTAAGTAGTGAGATTCTGGTCAGTGAGAAATAGTGTCCCAAAAAGCAATGTGTGTGACACCTGAGGCTGATGCCCGAGGCTGCCCTTTAGCTTCCAGATACATACACATGCACATGACCACACATCTATTCACACACCCAAACTCTCTCTCTCCTCTCTCTATCTCTGTCTCTCTCACACACATACACACACATACACACACATACACACACACACACACACACACACACACACTCACCACATATATACACACAAACACACTATCTGAGAAAAAAGGTTTTACTATATGAGAAAATTTCATATGCAAATATTTCAGTTGTACTAAAATTAAAATTATATATATATTTTTTTAAATCAAAGGCAGTTAGTCCACCAAGGGCCAGTATTCCTTAAATTTCCCTTCCCTTGTAAAACTTTTATGTAAATATTTTAATCTCCCCCACCTAGTAAAACTTTTGGTAATACAAATGCCCACACTGTAGTCCCAGAACTTGATGCCCTGGAGTAGCAGACCTCCTGTCTTTTTCCTTCATTTCCTTTGTGCTTACTCCTTGACAGGAAAATGGAAGAAGTACCTGTAATTGGCACTCTGAAGTGTTATACAATTTAAATAAGATAACATTTCTAGTACTAAACAGTACACTGAAGCTACTATGGAAATGACAGTAAGTTGGACAACCTATAAAAAAATAGAAAATTATTTCTCATCCTGCTGGACACCTAAAATTCCAAGAGGCCTAATGGGGTTCAAATGAGAAATATTCCCCATTAGTTCATATATCTGAACACTTAACCCCGTGTTAATTGCCCTGTTTGGGGGCAATTATGAACATTTTAGAAGACAGTGCCCTGGTAGAGGGATATATCACGGGGGAAATGTTAGAGTGGGTTTGCAGACTCACTTCCTGTTCTTTCTCTTCACTTCCTGTTCAGCCAGCTTCCTGCTTCTGCAGTCATGCCTGCTCCCATGCCATCCCTTCTCTGCCACGTCCCTGATCACAACCTAAAATAAACTTTTCTTTCCTAAGTTGCTTTTGGTCATGGTATTTTATCATAGTAACAGAATGTCACTAGCAGACTTCATTGTGCGAATTTTGGTGACATACAAGCATTAGATTTATAGTAAATACATGCAATGATTCAATAAATGATATATAAATCCATAACTAATTAATCCATAATATTCATTTTTATTATCTTCTTTGTAGTTTCTGGGTTTTTTATTTCATGTAACATGTTTATATTATCTTATAATTATTATATGAAAATGTTGAACTATAAGTTTCATTCCATCTCAAAGGTGAGTAAAATCATCCCTTAGTAATCCCATTTTCAAGAGTGCAGTAGATCCTAGTGAATTCTAAGCTGGTCCAAAAAAAGAAAAACCTGTATCTGATTTTAAAGGAGAATTTCTCAGCAGGCCAATGGCTATTTCCTCAAAGGAAGAAATTCAGAGACGTTTGTCTCTATTGAGGTAGATGTAAACTAGTGGAAGATAGTGTCTCATTGGTAACTAGCTGCAAAGTGATCTGCCAAGAGGCATGATGTGCAAAATCATCCCAGCTTCAACAGCTGATGTCCTGGGAAGAACTACATCTGAGAGACAATCTCTGTGATCTTTGAATCTTTGTTACATGAATCAAGTAGATCAAACATGCTTTTTCTCTACGATTTGAATCCAGATGTTTTCCAAGTCACCCAACCCTTCCCCATTCTCAACTATCAATTTCATTTAAAATCAGGTAATCAAGCTGCTCACTGTAAGGAATATCCTTAGAACAAGCCATTCCAGTATGTAATTACCCCTTCACCCTTCCTTCCCTCCTTCCTTCCTCCCTCCCTTCCTTTCTTCCCTCCTTCATTTGATGGTCAGCTTATAAAAAATGTAATTTTATTTAACAGTTTTGACAGCAGAAAAGACCAAGTGGATGCAGTAGCTGGGAAGGGCTTGAATTTCTGGTTCAAGAGGACACATACCAATTGTGTCTTCACATGGCAGAAGGTACAGGGTCCCTCTCTGGTGTCTCTTTATAATGACTCTATCACAATCAGGATGGATCTACCTCATGGCCTGATAACTTCCTAAATACACATCTCCCAGTGTCAGTATCTCCTGGTGTTTTAAAATATGAGTTTGGGAAGTTATTTTGGAGATTTAATGTCCACCTCCACAGGCTCTATACAGCTATGTCCTGTTAGTAAACTAGAATTGTCACACTCTATGAGTGCCTCCTTCTCTCGCTTCCTCTACTCCAGCACACCGACTTACCTTCAACTTTATAAACAATCATGCTTCCCTGTCAATACATAATCCCAAACCTTAAATATACTGCAACGATGGAACGGTTGGTGGATTCTGTGGTTAAAAGCAATTACTAATCTTCTAGAGTGTATATGTTTTCAAAGGACATGAGTTCAGATCCCAGCACTCATGCCAGGTGACTCACAATCAACCACAACTCCAGATCCACTGGACATGTCTCTTCCTTCTGGCTTCTGGAAGTACTTGTACACAGTACACACACACACACACACACACACACACACACACACACACACTCTCTCTCTCTCTCTCTCTCTCTCTCTCTCTCTCACACACACACACATGTGCATAAATTTAAAAATATACTACTTTAAACCTAGTTAAATGAGAAGGTAATAGGGTTCTGGGTATCTTTTGTGGATGTAGTTGGAAGTAGTAGTGTGGTTTTTAGGGTAAAATTCATAATGATGGTTCACCGCTGTCAATAGCATTGTTGACTTAACACAACAGTAACAGCAAGTCTTGTTTAGGCCAGCTCCAGAGTACTACCCTGAAAGTGTTTCTGACACTTCAGCCTGTAGTTTATTTTTCTAGTCCTTCTGATGATTCAGTCCTTCAAACCTTTCTAATGGATAATAATTAGAGGGGATGCTCCCCAGACTGTAACTAAGATTCCATAACATCTACTACGAGGCTTTGTATGAGTTCCTTAAAAACAATTCAGATGAAGTCTGGGAATTTTCATTGGCTAAAACAAGTGTAGCAGAATGAGTAAAATGAGCAAGAAAAGCCATTATAAAACTTCAGCCATGAAACTGCCCCTATTCAATACAAAATTATCCACTGTCAAATTGGAATACATTGTGCTCAACTCTGAAGACAGAAGCACAAAATAGTGTTTGCTCTAATTGCAGTCATAAACATCAGACAATAGTAAAACCATAAAAATAACTGTACATCACCTGCATTACCTCATTTTGTCTTCATCCAACCTAAAGTGTATAACCATGTCAGTATTTCTATATTAAGCTTATGCTTACAGAGATTTTGGAGACTTAATGGCAGCTAGAAAGCTAAACATTGTCCAGAGTCACATTAAAATTCAACATCTGACTACAGAATTGAACTACAGACCCTGACAGAATAGCACAATCTATAGGTATTCATTCAGACTGTCAATAGTATTTGACACTGACTCTAGTTAGGCCTGATGTTAGAGACCCTGAGAGTGTACACACACACACGAAGTTTGGGATATAAAGTCATGGCATGTGACTAGAGGTAGATGTAAGACTTGATAGAAGTTAAAGAGAATCTGACATTCCACAAACACAAACAGAGTTTCAATGGAATCAATGCTGTTCACCTAATACCTCTGAGCTCCAGGCTGGTGCTGAGCAGAAGAGAGAAGGCCAGTACTTGCCCTGTTCACTCTCTGCCATTGTGTCAAGACCAAACCTCAAAAAAATTCATGCAAGTAGGGGAGAAATGCTAAAGTTTTAGTTGTGATATGATGAATACATTTTGTACAGACAGCATTGGATAGGGGAAACTGGAAGGTCTAATCACTTCAAAGGAGAAATAATGAAACCTTAAAGAATGAGTAAGATTTTATAATGAGTTTTTTAGACTAATCTGCCTCTTGCATCCTATTTGGATTTCTTGTCACAACTCTAAATTTTGGGGCTTTCTTAAGGCTCTGATTCTATGAATACACTTTAGGCAATGTGAAGGTGAATACTGCTAGATAAATCTTTCAAAACTGAAGCACCATATGTACACATTTCCAATATCACTGTAATCTTTATAAAAATTATTTGTCATACAGGGTCTCTTTCTTTAAGCTTTAAGTATCTGTGTTTACATACCTGTACCTGTGTACATATGCACACAATATAAATATAGAATTAACATAATAATATACATATAAACATATATGAACACTCCAGCTCTAACACTTTGCAAAAATTATACATTAATATAAGTAACTAGAACTACACATTAGGTTGCATAATTGTCAACTCATCCTTCCTATCTCCATCCATTCCAGTCACCCTCTCCTTCTTTCACAACCTTTCTTTCTCCTCTAGTTAACCAAATACAAATAGCAAATTATCTCAAAAAAAAATATATGTCTCAGAAGCCACAGTGACAGGTGAGTTTCAGCTTCCTCACACACCACAGAAATAGCTTCATGTTTCCTCAGGAAAATATTGAGTGAGTTTTTCAAAGAGCAAGCATCAACATTTTACCATGACTTTGTAGGGAAGAATTGTAGTAGGCATTTATCCTCTTTCTTCATGAATAATGAAACCAGATGGAGAAATCACACAGGAGAAATCACAAGAAATTGGGCATGGAGGAGTCCTGATGTGATCTCAGGAGGAGAGGACGCATGAGTCTGGAGTTCTTGGTAAGATAAGACCTTGTAGAAATACTTAAATTGATAGAAATAAGTTAATAATTAATACAGAGCTAGTGAATAAGAAGCTCTAGACATTAGCCAATAGCATTATAATTATTATAATTAATACAGTGTCTCTGTGTGTTATTTGGGGCTGACGAGGCTATGACCAGGCTGGCAAGGAAGTGATTGTAACAAAATGGTGCCTGCAACGTGAGTACTAAGAACTTACACTTAAAACTTGACAAAAGGCTTTAAAAGGGATTTTAGAAACAAAAGAACAGAGACAAGCAAGGCTTCTTGGTATCAGCATGTTCTTGGTCAGGATCTGTTTTGCTAGAAACAAGCAGAGACTTGTGTGGCTCCTTTAAAGAAGGTTTTCTGACTCAGCATAAACAAAAAAAAAAAAACCACAGGTCTCCTTTAAGAGGTCCTGCTAACAATTAAATGGAGTATATAAGCAGCTGGCAATGGCAGTGACCATATCTGCAAGCTGGCAGCATTCTGCTTGATGGCAGCATAGACCAAAGCATTGAGCACTGCTCTCAATGCTGGTGGTAAAATGTCCCCTGCCATCTTGGAAAGCCAATGGCTAAAACAGCTGCAGCTTTAATTTTAGCAATGTTGTTTAGCAAATACAAGACTTGTGGCTAGAAAAAGGTAGAAATATACAGCAAAGACAGATTCAGATGAAGTGAAACCTCTAAAAGGATTACAGTGTGTTTGAAAATATACATAGACTTGTGAGAGAAATGAAACAGGATAAAGTAAAGAGAGAGAGACAGAGAGACAGACAGACAGAAAGAGAGGGAGAGAAAGAGAGAGAAGGGGAGAAGGAGAGAGAGGGAGAGGGAGAGAGAGAGAGACAGAGAGAGAGAAAGAAAGAGAGATAGAGAGACAGAGAGAGAGAGAGAGAAAGAGAGAGAGAGAGAGTAGCTGGGTATGGTGGCACACACACCTTTAATCCCAGCACTGGGGAGGCAGAGGCAAACAGATCTCTGTGATTTCAAGGCCAGCATGATATACAGAGTGAATTCCAGGACAGGCAAAAGTACATAGAGAAAACCCTGTCTCATAAAAAGAAAATATAAAAGTAAAAGAAATAGAGTAATAAAAAGGCCACCTGAAGATGAAAAGTAAACGTAGAGTCTGGATACTGTAAGTTATTCTGTTATCTTTGAATTTTTCAATTGCTAAGGAAAGAGCTACAGCTATTAAAATACTCCTTGATTATAAATGCTGCTAAATTAATCCAACTTATATATTTTGGAAATGCCTTGACTTCAAAATTTAAGTATATGTTACTTTGGAAAAGAGATTTTATTTGTGTTTCCACAGAAGATGAAAAGCTGTGGATTCCTTCCAGACTAATATGGTTTGATGAAGCAAGACCCCCTGAAGCAGTGTCCCATGTTTCTGTGTTTTTTCATGATCCCCATGGTATAAGCAGCATCCCCAATCAGCAGGAAGTAGTTTGGAGAAAATGATGTCCACATTCCCAAATATTGTCTATAAATGTTTGCTTTTATTTAAATGGGATTTGCTATAAATGGTCAGTAATCACAATCAATCTCTTTTAAAAGGTAAAGGGAGAAATATAGTATAGAAATAAATACTATGTTTTGGAATAGATTTTCATTTATTGTTACAAATTTAAGGTCAATTTTGTGACATGTGTATGTCTTTTCTTGTTTAGGTATTGTGTTTGTATAGCTCAGTTAGAAATGTAATGTATAATTAAGTAAAAATTATAGTTACTTATAATAGTCAAAACTTAGGTTAGTTAAGTTTTCTAGATATAGAGAAATTTAATTCAAATGGATAAGCATTCTTCAAACCTTTCAAAGAACTATAGAATATCGCATTTAAAATGGTTTGGTGTTTTTCTTGACAGTGAAACATAACTGCTCCTAGTAACAACACCTGCATCACAAAGGAAGATGAACATTGAAGAAACTCGTTATGGAGTTTACTTTCAGTATGGCAAGACTAGACATTTAGGCAAGAAACTGCTCTTGTCCGGATTGTTTGACTTTATGCTGTATAAAATGGACATGCATGACCTACAAGAAAATGACTGCTGATACAAGATGGACATTGCTACAGGTTCCTGCTTCTTAGAAGAGTCTACCAGACAGTTTGCAGAACACTAAGAAACAAACTGCCAATACAGGTGGACAGTTGAAAGTTTCCTGCTTTGCTGAGGAGTCGGCCAGACACACTATAGCCTATGGGCTGAAGATAGAACATTACAGAAGAACTGCGGATGACTGACCAGGCAGTGAGTTGTCTCTGTCAATTCTAGAGTTTATATGTTATTTCTGTGGTCTTTGATGAAGTTAAAAATAGATAGTTATAGTTATAGTTTTCCTTAGTTATAATTAAATATAATTACATACAAGATTTTAGATTCACAAAGATAGGATAGATGATGGAATATTTTCTTTAAATCTTGCTAAATGTTAATGAACTAAATATTGTTAACTATAGTTCTTATTATTTGATAACTGTTTTGTTATATATTTTGCTATGTTAAAGTTAAAACATTTCTTTATATTTAGACAGAAAAGAGGAGATGATGGGAGATGTCATTCTGTAAATATGTTTCTCTTGTTGGTTAATACATAAAGCACTGTTGGCCAATAGGAAAGCAAGATAGGTGGGACAAGGAGAGGTGGAGGATTCTGGGAAACGTAGGACAGCGTCATGATGTGATCTCAGGAGGAGAGGACAAGCAAGTCTGGCATTCTTGGTAAGATAAGACCATATAGATATACATATATTAGTAGTTATGGGTTAATAATTAAGACAGAGCTACCCAATAAGAAGCTCTAGACATTGGCCAACATCATTATAATAAAAAAAAGAGAGAGAGAAGAAATTTGGCATGAAACTCCTGTCCCTAAACCTCGGATTTTGATTTCTTCTTTATGGTTAAGCACTGACTCTTTTGTTTTCTTTTTTGCATATATTTTATTATAAATAAGTAATACATTGGCCATTTGAAAGACAGTGTCAATGACAGGATTTCAGTTTGGGGGGAAACCTGAAATGTTGGAAAGTTGTACATGTTATTATTAGTTTAAGTACTTAACCTGAAAAATGTCTTGATGAACTCAATGGTGGCTTGAGGTTGGTCTCTTAAGGTTGGTCAAAGTATGGTTGAGAGGTATCATATTTTGTTCAGTGCAATAATGTTCTTTTTGACAGACTCATGTTGTTAACCATACTTCCTTCCTTTGTCATTGAACTCGTGAATGCTATTAGATCAAGGAAAAAAAGGATAATCTTGAGTATCTTTTTTTTCTGTTCTAAACTTTGATGATGAGGTAAAGGAATAGTGAGTTTTTTGTTAACTTCAAAAAACCCCATTTCTGTGCTTGCTCATAAAACTATGGTGATTCTTTGAAAATATTTCATGAGGTCTTACTTAATTGTTTTTATGACAGCAATAAAGTGTTCCTCAGACATTTGGCCCATCTCACATTAGTGAGTCATATTCTTATGCTAGGACAGGCCATTGGATGTCCTTCTACTATAGCACTTCTGATACATGATGACTATATAACTCTATAGGTAGACTTGATCTGGAAAAGATCCAAAGATGACACAGATTATAGAATAGCTTGGTAATTTCAAAAAAAAGTTTTGCTGCAGAGGTCAACATCCCGAGACTGACAGATGGGTGCACTGAAGTTTACCTACTATTCTTAGCTACAATGACAGATAGTTGGGAAATTTTCTGACCTCATGTACTACATAATCACCATTCCAGAGTATCTCAAACAGGGTGTCTGCAACAATGCACATGCACTGTCTCACATTTCTGAAGTTAAAGACAAAGACTGAGGAGGGTTGGTTCCTCTGAGAACAATATCTGCCTGCAGGCCCCTCACCCAGCTACTGTGGTTTGATGGCAGTCTTCAGTGTTCTCTTGTTTCTGCATTGACCTGATCCCTCCCTTCATTACTAAATAATATCCTTCTTGTGTGGAGATTCCCCAAAGTACCTGTTCTGTAAGAATACCAGTCAAATTGCAATAGGGGTCCACTCTACTCCAGCCTTAACTGATTTTAAATAATGGTATCTGTAACAACAGTATTCATGATATTGTCATGTCTTACCCCCAATTGTGCACAATGTGATTGCATCAGAAAAAGGATCACTACTTATGGGTTTCTGGGCAGCTTGTTTCAACTTACAGCATCTAGTCTTAGAACTACCACTCTGGAAAAATGCTCAATACACAGTGCTTAAGACATGACTATATTTTCCCTCAACTTCATGGAAGAAACAGGAACCTTTGATCAAATATTTGAGGATCAGCTAGACCCACTCTGACACCATGGAGGGCCCAGGGAGAGACATTTATAGCCCCCCTTAAGGTGTAAGCAGATGAAATGACAGATAAACAATTTTGTAGGTACTATCATTACTATTGATGGTACCAAAGTATTACCTTCTGGAATGGTTGACTCTTTCCTTACAAAGTTAGTAATGCAATGTTGCTCTCCTGATAGGATGTAAAGGAAGCCATTTAAAATTCCCTGGAGCCACAAACTTTTTGAAAATGATGAGCTGAGTGGGCTACCACCTTCTTATCTCAGTGATCAGGAAAAGGGGAAAATGAGTGAGAAGAAGAGCTTTGAGAAGAAAGATCTCATATTCCTCTTTGAACCTGCAGTCTTTAATTATACAGCCCTATGTCCATTTGCTATATAGCCTTTTGCTCTATAGCCTGTTGTTACAACTTTGAGACTTCAAGAATTCTCTTTTTTTCACAGGCCTACTGGCCGAAACGCCGGAAAAGCTTTACAAGCTATCCTGCTCAGAGTCTACCATACAAAAATTAATGTTTTTCATGATTCTAAAACTAGGATTTAAGAAAGGGTTAAAACTGGTAGGCAGGGCTTATGCCCTTTGGTTAGTATCAGAATTGCTTCTCAAGCATCCGTACAGCTATCTCAATCTTCAAGCCAGTAATAAATAAGTTATTGACTCACCACATTTTTAACTCCTTTGTTTTGTTTTGTTTTGTTTTGTTTTTCTGTCTACTTCCTCTTTAGCACTTAAAGACTAATGAGAGTACAGTGGGCCAAACTAGATCCAGGCTGTTTGCTCCATTTTAATGTCAATTGAACAGTGATCTTAACTATGTCTTCACATCAGCAACCAGGCTAGTGTAGTTGAACAACCAGGAGGTGGGAATTTAGGAAGACCTTTTCAACTTCTGCTGATCCCACACTCAGAAGACTCAGGATATTCATAATAATTAAATAATATCTGAACAGTGTTTAATCAAGAATAGAGAGAATAAAACAGCAAAAAGAAGTAAAATACAGATAAGCATCTTTAATTTTCTTTGACTTGATCTTAGCTTACTAGTGAAAAATCTTGAGCAACAAAGTAAAATAAGTGAGAAAATAACTTAAATCCCATTTCTCACGTCTCTACCATTCCTGTGGACTTAAGGGTGGATAAATCACTCTCTCTAAGACTAGGTCCCTTCCTGTGTTAGTTAGTTTTGGTCAACTGCACACTAGGTAGAAAAGAGGGAACTCAAATAAGGAAATGTCTCCATATGACTGGCCTTTAAGCTAGCTTATGGGGCATTGTTTTTTTTAAGTTGATTGATATAGGACAGCTTATCCCATTGTGGGCAGCACAAGCCCAGCACAAGTGGTCCTGAGGTGCATAAAAAAGCAAAGTGATCAATGCAATAATCATCTTCCCTTCGTGGGCTCTGTCTGAGTTCCTCCAAAGATGAACTGTGACAAGCGGAAGTGTAAGGCAAATAAACACTTTCCTCTCTATGTCATTTTCAGTCATGGTGTTTACATGGTGTTGCAGCAACAGAAAACAAAGTAAGACTCTTCCCCTGTTTGTAGCATCATCAGATAAAAGGTAAATAAAGTCAATGCTAATGTAACAATGTTACAAGAATCAAATTCGATCATTTCTAAGGACTATTTTGTGAATTATATACCCTAATGCAAATGTGACTTGTTACAATTATCACAGAACATCTAAATCTGATTCAGAAATGACAGGTGTTCTCAATCGTTATTATCTCTTTCAGTAATATAGTGAGCATAGAGGAAAAAATCAATTTCATGCACTAAGAAGTACAAATTGGTAGAAACTTGTCCAACATTCATATAAGAGGTATTTATATGCATTCTTGAGTATGAGTGTGTGTGTGTGTGTGTGTGTGTGTGTGTGTGTGTGTGTGTGTGTGTGTGTGTTTGACTCATGAGTATAGACTGTAATAGGAAGGCCCAAGTGCCATAGAGTTAAATGGGTATCATAATAAAATCAGAGTCTAAAATAAAATATTTTTAATGTACATTGGTGTTTTGCCTGCATTCATGTCTGTGTGAAGATGTTGGGTCTCTTAGAACTAGAGTTACAGACAGTTGTGAGCTGCCATGTGAATGGTGGGAACTGAACCCAGGTCCTCTGGTAGAACAGACAGTGCTTTTAACCACTGAGCCATCTCTTCAGTCCCCAAGTAAATATATTTTTTAAGTCACAACAAATCAAGTAAAAGAGATTTGAAAACAATCACCTCAACCCAAGCAAGTAGAGATAAAGTCTTGACAACGGAAAAATGAAGGCATCTTCAGCCTTCAGGAAAATCGTCTGTTGTCATACTGGATGACATTGGCACAACTCTGATCACACAGATGTAACCAGGAACCTTCCGTGGTCCTTTAGTCATCAGACCTTTTCTCAGCATCACTGTTCACATTTATTCCAGCTCTAATATTCTGCATCCTAAAAATTATTATATTTATGAGCTTGAGAAGCACTTACGTAATGTGAGTTATGTGCAAAGAACTGTTCTATATTCCTTAATGTTAACTTAAAATGACAATCCATCTTCATAACACTCCTATAAAGTTGAAACTGCCATTACCTCTATTTGTTGAAAAATGTAACTATAGCAATTTGTTTCTGAATCTTTTTCTTCTTAAACTGTAACTTTATTTGGAACAGAAGTTTCTGGATATAATATTAACACTATCAAAACCTTGGTCTTCTTTTTGAAAGAAGCACTTTTTTTTTTCCAAGTGGTTTTCTCTGTTCATAGCTTCTACGATTTACATCAAGAAAGGATTTGAAACACCATAGCTTACAGCTTTATCCTCATGCAAGTGACAAAACATAGTCAGCCTCACCTTACGGAATTCTTTGAAGTGCACACAGATTACCCTCAGATAAAATGTCCCCTGATTAGAGGTGACATTGTGATTTTCTAAATAGTCAGTCTTAATGAAGGAAAGCGCTTTCTCCACAAAACAAAAGGTGCCTAGCAGTCTCTTTCTCATCTTCATGACTCTTCAACAGTATCTGTTCAGTGTTTTAAAAGATTATGCAGTTCAAGATCTTTGGATTTTACTCTTACTTCCATTTAATGATTAAAAATCTGTCTTATACTCTTAACGGGGAAAGCATATTCTTGACTTATCTTCTCACATTTTATTATTTTAGCAGAAAAGAAAATCAAATTTATCTCCATTTTGCTACCTCAAGATCAGGTTAAAAATTTAGACAGATGTCCCAAAGTGATAGAATGCTCTGCCCTCATATGACACTGTAAGTCTTCGATTAGCCCTCTGTGTGATCCTGACTAATAAACTATGTCTGGTTTATTCTGAAAGCTCGTGGGTGCTGGTGATAGACACTAAAGGTAAGAGGATGGACTGAATATACCCACCTTCGCAGAAAGCCATTTCCCCGAAAATTTCTGTAAAATTAAGTATAATTTTTGTGTTTTTATCCCTCAAGTTTCAGGTAAGTACCTGATATCTAAAATTCACATAAAAATATCATTAACATAAATCAGTAGCTAAAAGATATCACTGTATGCTGGAACATATATTTACTTTAATTTTGAGATAGGGTCATACTATGTAGCTCAGGCTGTCCTGAAACTTACTGTATAGACCAGTCTGGCCTTAATTCACACCTGCTTCTGTCTCCCGAGAACTGGGATTAAATGTGTGCATTGCCACTGCCTTGCTTAGAACAAAATTCTTTTTTTTAAACTAGAATTGGAAAGAAAAAAATAAATTATTCCTAGCACTTAGGATGCACTTAGGATGCAGAGGCAGGCAGATCTCTGTGAGTTTGAAGCCAGCCTGGTCTACAAAGCTGCACAGAGAAAACCTGTCTGGAAAAATAAAAAATAAAAAAAATAAATTAATAAAAAATAGAAAAAAGATTATTTTTATTTTAAGTGGGCTGTGTGTGTGCAGATGAACAACCCTGCTTGCAAAAGCCAGAAGAGGTCATTGGATCTTCTGGAGTTGGAGTTACAGGCATTGTTAGCTGTCTCACAATGGCGTTGAGAACCAAAAGCCAGTCCTCTGCAAAAACAGTATGGAAGCTTACTTCTGAAGCGTCTGTCTATCCCTAGACAAGGATATTTTGAGGAGCTAATCTAACTCTTAGTTAGGGTTTCTATTTCTGTGATGAAACTGCATGATGAAGGCAACTTACAAAACAAAGAGTTTAATTATTTGTACAGAGGGTTTGAGGCCATGACCATCATCTCATGAAACATGGCAGCAGGCATAGAAACATAGCACTGGAGCATGATCAGATCCCCAAACAGGAAGGAACAGAGAAGGTTAACTGGGAATAGCACTAGCCCTACGAAATCCCAAAGCTATCCCCAGTGACACACCTCCTCCAACAGGACCACACTTCCTAATCCTTCCTGAACAATTCTACCAACAGAGTCCAGCTACTCAGATCTAAAGGCCGATGGTGGTCACTCTCATTCAAACTACCATGTTGGTAGATAAATTGTATTTGAGAAGTCAGGGGAAATAATATTCATTGAGAGTGCCTCTGGCACTAATATGTTTGAGGTTGGTTTTGGGGAATAGTTAACAGCATGCTCCATTGTGGTCCTAAGGCAATTATCCTCGAGACCAGACCCAGAGTCCTGAGAGCCAAGGGTCTAATGAAGGCAGTTCTTAATGCTTGATTTGGAAACTCACTAGACCCATTACACAGAAGGCTTCATGTTGTCTTTGATTGCTATTGCAAAGTATGTTTGCAAACTTAAGTCTCCATTTGAGTGGAAGGTGATCTAGACACTGAAATAGCAATAACAACTAATGTTCTTTCATGTTTGTATTTCAAATACTCAAATGCTTTACAGCCATTCTATTTTTGTCATCCAGATGAGAATTTTATTGGGAGTGTTCATAGTATTAGGCCACAGGCATCCATGTTGCAGCCATAAGAGGAGAGAGAAACTTTACTTACAATAGACAAGGGGAGTTTCTGACTCTTGGAAGTTTGCAAAAGGTACTGGTCATCACACGATGTCATGTACATCCCAGAGTCATAAAGGAATCTACTGGATAAGATGATAGCTATAATCTAAGTTGCCTTGGACCTTAATGTCAGGAGAGGGCTTGCTTGTCATTATTGAAATAATAAGGTAAAATTGTGCTTCTTATCTTTATTTTTTTAACTGAGAAGCCTGAAGCCTTGGAAGTTGAGCAAACTAGTCATTGAACTAGGCAGTTTCAGTGTTAGGTCCCTAGAAATTTAATCCAAAATATGATACCATAATCTATAATTCTGAATTGAAATCGTATCTCTCACCAAGGACCTTTATGGAAAATGTATCTCCAAACCTCATATATGTTATCTGTACTAGTCTTTAATAAATAAACTTATATTGTGTATTTATGGTCATTATATAGTAGAGCTTTACTTTATAAATTATCTCAAAATCTGCTAGCTCAAAAAACAACATTAATCTTTAGTTTTACTCAGTCTAAAGGGGTTAAGGATCTACAGGCTGGTTGATTATGCCTCAGGACTCACATACTGCCATGCAATCATCTAAAATCTTGATGGAGGCTAGAGAATGTGTCCTTAGGAGAAACTGTTGGGTTTGTGATTCCTTCTCCTTGAGCTTCTTAAGTGGTAAGGCAGTGTTCTGTGATAGAGTAAGCCAGGAGCCATGTGGCCTGTGTGTGTGTGTGTGTGTGTGTGTGTGTGTGTGTGTGTGTGTGTGCTCTTGCTTTTTTTTTTATTTTCTCTCCCTCAGTCTCTCGCTCTTTCTTTCTGCCAATTCTGAGTTTAAGCACCATAACATCTGTTTTAATCAAGTCAATTGATTCACAATCTCAAGAAAAAGTGTGGGCTCTAACCTCTAAAGAGAGAGCCAAAGCATTTTGGACACATTTTTAAAGCATCTACAATATTTAATCTAGATCAATTGGAGAGATTTCTGGCTTCACTGACAAACTATCAACAAAATTTAATTTTATCTTTAATTGTTAGGACTGTTCTATTTATTTACAACATCTCATTTTAAGATAGGAAAAAAAAATCTGACCTGGGTCATCTTTTCCTTCTGTTACCTGGACTTCATCATCATGTACTGAGAAATGTTGAGCTAATCAAGGATGAACACAGACTAGCTATTAACGTGTCACCATGCCCTGATCTGAAGCCATGATTCACTAAATTCCCTCTCCCTTCCTGAATCACATTAACAAATACACGGTTTGTATCAGACCCAAATGGCTAATACTTCTCCCTGGATTATTGGATACCTTTTCCTCGGGTTATGGCCCACAATGCCCCACCCAGGGGTGCCCAGTAGGGAGTTTGATTTCCCATCTGTTTTTACCACTTCATTTTAACATGCACTAAAAGGACTGACTACTCAGTCTAAGAAAAATGTTCTCAGCTCTGGTGCTGCTATGTTTGGTACTGGGTAACTCTGTTGAGTTGTCCCATTGTGCCCACTGTAACACTTAGCAACATGCTTGCTCTCTATTCGTGGGATGCTAGCAACACCTCTCAGCAAATAAAAACATCTCTAGTTCTTGAAATGTCTTTCCTACGTTTCTGCCTTGGTTTTCTCTAAATGCTTCTGTGCTGGCTAATTTTATGTCAACTTGACCCAAGCTAAGGTCACTAGAGAGGAGGGAGCCTCCATAAGATCATGCTATAAGCAAACCTGTAGGATATTTTCTTAATTAGTGATTGGTGTGGGAGGGCCCAGCCCATTGTAGGTGGGGCCATCTTCAGTCTGGTGGTCTTTAGTTCTATAGAAGAGCAGCCTGAGCAAGCCATGAGGAGCAAGTCAGGAAGCAGCACTCCTCTACGGCCTCTGCATCAGCTCCTGCCTCAAGGTTCCTGCCCTGTTTGAGTTTCTATCCTGACTTCTTTCAGTGATGGACTACAGTGTGGAAGTATATGCCAAAGAAACCCTTCCCTCCACGAACAGTTGAAATAAAACAACCCTCTTCCCAGTGTCTCCTCTGACAAGGATTTACCATCTCTCAAGGCCCAGATGTAATATTTCCTCTCTAAAGCTCCAGTTAGTAATCACCTACAGTGACTCCCTCAAGGCCCTTTGCACCTCTTAGAGGAAACTTCAGGGTTTTCCCTGAACTTAAATGAACTGTTCATGAACCCACCTGGACACTAACTAGTAAACCCTTTAAGAAGGAGAAAGTTTTGGTCACCTTTGCCTTGCCTTTGAACACTCTGATGGATAGTGTTGGTTGTGAGTTTGACTATGCATGGAATAACCAAAACCCAAGTGTCTGGCTACCGCGTCATGATTTTTTTTTTTCTTAATTAAATCATTGCAAGTAGAAAGACCAACTTTTTATCAATATCTATTGAGGTGGGAAGATACACCTTTAATTGAGATCTTTTGATATGAGAAAATCCACTTTTAATCTGGGCCACACCTTCTGCTGGCATCTTATATAAAGAACGTGGAAGAAGGAAGCTTGCTTGCTCTTTGCCTGCTTGTTTTCATTCTCACTGGCAAGTCCCTTCCTTCACAGGTATTAGAGACTACTTATTTGGGATTCTGGCATATACTGAAGACAATCAGAGACATCCGGTCCTATAGACTAACAACTAGTGGATTCTTGAACAGCTATTGTTGAACTCGCTGGACCACAGCCTATAAGCCATTCTATCATGTATATTCTGTCATTCATTCATATATATGTACATACATCTACACATATATAAATATATATATACATATATATATATATATATATTCTATCAGTTCTGTTCCTCTAGAAAACCCTGAAACAAAGACCATATTGCTTAGTAAACATTTATTGAATTTATAGAAGTTGAATTTTCAACACCTCCATTTTTAAAGATTAAGCCAAACCTAAGCCAGCATAACAATTTCCATTTTCTGTGTCTGCTGCCAAATATCTTAATAACTTTGGCATTTGAAGAACTTTATTTCATTTCTGAAGTGCTTTATAAATATTCTCTAATTAACCCTCCAGTAGCCCTGGGCTGGTGTGTTGGGTGACTCTGTGTCCCTTGGACTATCACTCTTATGAAGGTGTGAAGCTGGACCTTTTCCAGATTTCATTTGCAGGCAAAGAGGGACAGTAGCAGGTTCCAAATACAGCAGCTTCCAGTCACACAGAAAAGCCATGGCAGTGGGGATCAACACTGTGAAAGCAAAAACATTCCTTTCTTCCTTTTCTTTGTTACCAACCACATTTTATTCCGACTTTTAAATGTTAATTTTTATAAATTCTAGAAAATGATTCAAGTCTTCTGTAGCCAGTCTATTTTTGTAAACACCAAATGTCCAAAGCAAACATATAAATTTGTATATATGGATGTGTTCAGAGAAAGAGACAAAAAATGGTTAAATACGCTAAAAAGCAGCTTTCAGATGCAGGCAACTCTAACCCAAGCCATCATGGAAACATACAGGCTTGGTGGATAAGCTGTATTCAAAAGTTAATTTTAACACAAACATCATGATGCTGGCTCTCTGTCACAACATTCTTTTGACACACAAAAACCGGATCCACATAAATTTTTAGAATCATGTCTTCTAGCTAAACTCCACAGAACCATGTACAGAAAGCTATACCTAAAAAAAGTGTTTTTCCATCAGTTTTACACATAGTTTCATTTCTATTAATGTATCAATATTGGTTCATCAATTATAACAGTATACCATGCAAGTATATAGTATTAGTAATAAAGAGAGGTGGGTGTGGGGCACATAGGAAATGTTTGCACTGTCTTTGCTATTCTTTTTTTTTTTCCAGATCCTGGAAATGTATAAACTAATACCACGGTTTAATTTGCACCAAAGAACAAGTGCAGATACTTGTATCCAGGAAAAAACCTCATACATAGAATGTGTAGATGCAGATGGGCTGGAGAGGTGGTTCAGTGCTTAAAAGTACTTGCTGCTCTTACAGAGGACAGGACTGAAGTTACAATCCTGGTACCCATGTCAAGTGACTCACAACCTTCTGTGACTCCAGCAACAGGGTATCCGACTACTACTCTGGTCTCTTCAGACACTGCACTCCCATGCACATACAAATACACATAAATTTAAAAACTAATAAATCTTTATTTCCAAAAAGAACAGATTTGTGCCAGAATATGTATTTTAAAACAACTCACCAAGGAGGAACTATAACCACTTTAACACTTAAAAAAATTTACAGAAGAGAATATACCAATGAGCAGATAGAGATTATCAAGAAAGAACAAATTAAAACTATGGAAGCAGTACCCACTTCCACCCAAATGATCACAGCTTAAAAACTTGGCAATTCTAAATCCTGTGAGAAGAGGGGATGCTGGGAAAGGGGTATTGGTCAAACTACCCTGTAAAACTATCATCTATTAAAATAAATTACGTGCATCCTGAATGCCACAGCATTAATCATAATAACCCCAAATCTATATAACCACAATCTAAATCCTACCAACAAAGAAAATAGATACTAATTTGTACATGTACATAATGGGCTATTAAACAATAATGAAGAGACACACAGTTGCTACATATAAGCAATACGGGTGAATCTCAAAGAAATGAACAAAGAAGCCAGGCATGCAAGGGTCCTACCATACTCTTAGGTAGAAGACAGACTGAGCTATGGAATTGAGAGGAGAATTCACAGCATGTTTCTTGGTTTTACAGACTACCAATCTCTTGTAGAACCCTCGCCCCAGCCTTCACTGTAAGAACTTCCATTTTAAAAGAAACATCGTGTCTTAACTCTAAGACAGTATTTCCTAATTGGTAACCAGGGACTTTGAGCAGACTTCAGACATGGGGCAACCAAGAATCATATAGAATCTGTATCTCCAGCTGGGCAAGTGCCCCCTTGCTGTTAAAATATTGCCTTGATGTTAAGCCTACTATCTTCAGGCTGTAGATAGGCTGTTCCCATTATATTTCTAAACTAAGGGCCAGGAATGTTCTTCCATGTGTATGCTTATGCATGGTCTCTATCCTCAAAAGACCTCAGCTTCATTTTAATATTGTTGCATTGTGGTTTCTCCACCCCTCCCCCACTCTCTGAGCTTTTCTAGAGAATGAATCATGGGAAGAAATGCTCTAAAAGAGAAACCCTGACAGGCAAAACTTGGGAGGGAAAAGGGGTCACTTTCTCTTATGAATATGCCCTTTGCCTCATAAATATTTATAAAAACATACACATTCCAATCACCAAACTGTCAAAACACGATCTTTATAAAGCCATAGAGAAAACACAAGTCTCAGATATCTGATATTAAAGAGTTACTGTTTATTTGTAATGCTAATCTTGGTGGCTACATTCTACATGGGCAGCCCTGGTGTTTTTCTTTAATATAAAGTTTCATTATTTAACTTTAAAGTCACACATAAAAGTAAATAGTCGGAATGATAGTAAGATCTGTTATATGACCTTTCGTTTTCAGGCTACTATACCAAGTAGTGGGTGTCATTACAGCCTTTTCACTGTTTCATTAATCATTCTTCCCTCCCTGGTTCTTCTGCATTCTCTGGAACATATCTTGCTGTTCCCCTTAACTTCTAAGTAGCCCCTCTTGCCATTTTTGTTGATGAGGATAGGAAAAGAACCTGTGAGGCAGTTAGAGCTGGGGCCACTAATGAGCAATCCTGCTTCTTGCTCTTGACAACTAGTTCTGTCTTGGCCAGAACCAAGAAATGCCCTTGCTTCTATCGACATCTGTGCCAGATGGAGACCCGAAATACCAAAAATGGTAAGTAACGTGCCTTGATTTGTGTTCTTGTTTTTATTTTTACTATGATTACTTTTTGCCAACTTGTCACAGCTAGAGCTACTTAGTGCCCTGGTATGTTTTCCATTGCTGTGACAGCACACCATGACCAAAAGCAACTTGTGGAGGTTCATTTGTTCACAGATCCATATAATAGTTCATCATCAAAGGCACGGCAGGAACTCATGCAGAGGCCATGGAGGGTGTTGCTTACTGGCTTGCTCATTGTGTATGCAAGCTGTGGCAAGTCAACTTAAAGTACTCTGAGTATACCCAGAAATGGAACCTCTAAATCATATGTTGGTGCTGTTTCCAGGTTTCTGCAGGCTTTCCACAATTATCTCTTTATTGACTGTACCACCCACTAGTGTATAAGACTTCTGGTTTCTCACATTCTCTACCAGAATTATTGCTGCTCCCTTCCTTCCTTTCTTCCTTCCTTTCCTCCCTCCCTCCCTCCCTCCCTCCCTTCTTTCTTTCTTTCTTTCTTTCTTTCTTTCTTTCTTTCTTTCTTTCTTTCTTTCTTTCTTTTCTTCACTTTTTCCTGAGACATGATTTCTCTGTGTGGCCTTGGCTGTTCTGCAACTCGTTCTGCAGAGCAGGCTGTCCTTGAACTCATAGACATCTGCTTGCTTCTGCCTGAATACTGCAACTAAAGATGTGCACCACCACCTCCCAGCCACTTATTTTCATAACAGACATTCTGACATGGATACAAGGAAGTTTTAATTTGCACTTCTCTGAGGGCTAAGAATGTTAGGCATTTTTTTTTTCCAAAAATGCAGTGGCCATTGGAAGCTCTTTTGAAAATCTCATTATTGATTGTATGATTGGAAAATTTATTTTGGTCTGTGTATTTGACTTTATTTTTCTATTTATTTTATTTCTGCTTGTCTTATCTACCTGTGTGTCTGTGTATCGAGGGTGTGTCTGGTTCCCAAAAAAGCCACAGGGCAACATTGGGTCCCCTGGATCTGGAGTTACAATTGATTGTGAGCTTCTATGTGTGCCATCTCTGCAGCCCTGAGTTCTTATTTCTTGTTTTCTGAATATTGGAGGCAGTAGCGCTCTGTTTTATGTATCTCTGGCAAATATTCTTTCTTACCCTGTAAGTTACCCCTTCATTTTGATGATTGTGTATTTTGCTTTGCAAATTCTAACTCATTTGTCAGTTTCTGGATAATTCCCTGTTCTATTAGGATCTTCTCCAGTAAGCTCTTGTCAATGTATATGTCTTTAAGTATTTTGCCTGTGTTTCCCTCTAGGAATTTCAAAGTTTGATGTCTTACACTAAGGTCCTCAGTCCATTTGGAGTAGACTTTTGACAGAAGAGAATATTGATTTAGTTTATTTTATACATGTGAATATCCAGTTTCCCCAACACTTTTTATTGAAGCTTTCCCCTTATGTAGTGAGATAGTCACTTTGTCTGCATCTGTGGCGTTGACCATGCCCATTGTGGGTGGAGACGGGCAGAAGTGACCTGGGAGAACTAGGTCTGAGGAGGAGACTGGGAGGGCTCTCTTGCTTGCAGCACTGGGACAGGAGAGCATCCTTGGGACCAGCAACCTGCTGTTGTTCATCTGTCTATGTTGTAAGTTATTTCTCCCTGAATAAGCATCTATTCAGTCTGTTTGTTTCTCCTGATTATTAAACCTTCATACCCTTATATATATTTTTGATATTTTTCTCAAGAACTGGGTGGCTGTAGCTGGGTGAGTTTATTTCTGAATCCACAAGTCCATCCCATTGGTCTGTATGCTTGTTTTGTGCCGGTAGCAATACCTTACAGTGTTTGTTATTATAGCTCTGTAGTATAATTAAGGGCAGGCATTTGCTCTTGCTGTTTAGGATTATGTGGGCTATTCAGAGTGTTTTGCATTTCCATATGTATACTGAGATTGTTTACTTCTGTGAAGAATGTAATTGGAACTTAGATGGCAATGGCATTGCATTGAATCTGTAATTTGCTTTTAGTAGTACGGCTAGTTTTACAGTACCATTCAAAGACTGCCTTTGCCTTTTAAGATACATTCTGAGATAGAGGCAAAATATCATGTCTAGGGCCTTTAAGGAATCCTGTACGCACATGGGAATAGGAAGTGAAGACAAAGCTATCATGGGCTATGGCTACAAGCAATTGTTTTTTTAAACATGATTCTCTACTTCTGAAATTTCTTGATATTTATTAAACCAGAGGGAATTTTAAAATAGGAGTAATTTTTTTTCATTGAAAAGGGTGATGATGAAATAGAGAACAAGAAAGAACTCTTACAGATAGAAGTATATAGTCCTCTGTCTAATATTAATCTCTACCATCTTCTATAGATAAAACTTCCCCCATTTTTAGATGCTGCAAAATTTGGAACGGTGAAATAAATCATCCTCTCTAACAATTTGCTTACAGCATTTAATCTTCCATATATATTTTTTAAAGCCTGCCAATGCAAGCCACTACTGTGGAATAATTCACTGTACAATTACCCAGGAGCAGTTCATAGCCCAAGCTAGTCTGAATTCACAGGAATAATTTACCCAAGGAGTTAATTGACATCCAATGTATTGCTTTTCATATCATCTAAGCTGCTGAAGCAACTAAGTAATCTGAAAAACTATGTACTCTTTGGAATACTTGTCAAACTTAATTTGGTTGAGTTCTAAGGCAGAATTAACCAGAGTCATTCTATTTCTTAGACCTGAAGAGTCACAGGTATATCTGCTCCAGTTGACTGGAATGTGTTAGCATAATCCTTCTCTAGGCAGATGTGCAGTCAAAGCTCCATCTCAAAGGACACTGCTATTGAGTGTAACAGCTGTCAACAGCTAATTGCCTGGTAGCATCCCTAGTTTTCTTACATCACAGCAATTGATTTGAGCTTTTGGGCTGGTGTTTGATGTATTATATCAAGGGCATATTCATTTTAGGAGGGAGGCTCTTTTAATGCAAAAATCAATGCCACTTTCTGTTGCCTTCTTCACCAATTTGATAGGAATAAATTTTCCTGGCCTGACACTGAGAAAAGAATGTTAGGGGGCTCAGAAATTACACTTATGTGCTATGTCAAAATATAAATATAAAAGCTGATAATACAATTCAGAGGTAAAGTAGTTGCCTAGCATGGGTGAGAATCTGGATCAGGTATTGTCTCCTGACTTCTCATTATTTTGCAAATATCAAATAAATATATAGCACCCAGTAAATTTGAACTTCAGATAAACAATAAAGGATACTTAATATATTGTATGCATATAAATTACTTATACAACATTCAGGTATAAATCCTAAAGCATTTGTTGTTTATCAATTTGTTGTTATTCAAATGTAATATTGTACCCTATGTTTTGTTTGACAATCTTAACCCTTCCCTACATCAACACTAGGAACATAATTTCTAGTACTCACAAGCAGATGAGAGGATCTTACATCATTTTAGTTATTTCTCATCTTGCAGGGATAGTGTCTCATGAGTGCCAGGTTAACAGGCAGCCAGCCACACAGACTGTTTCAGAAATGAATTTCAAGAGCAAATCTTCACCCAAGAAGCAAAACCATCATTAGAAGTGCCTCAGTCAATTTGACAATAGGTTCACTGGGAAAGAGAGTTGTCCTTATACTTGGAAAACTTGACATTCTGCACAAAGTGCATCAGTAACTTTCCTCTGTGACTTGGGGGCAGCCATAACCTTTCGAAGAAATCAAAGTAATCTTCACTAAGGAATTGCTTCTCAAACTTTAAACGCATGCAAATTACCTTGGGATCTTGTTAAAATGCAGATTCTGCTTAGGGGGGGAATGGATTCTGCATGTCAAACAAGGTTTCAGGTAATTCCAATACTGTTGGTCTGTACATCACTCAGAGAAGCAAGGGACTCTCAACCTGTGAATCAAAACTCCTTGTGGGGTTGAGCGCCCATTTCACAGGGGTTGCCTAAGAAAATCAGAAAATACAAATATTTACATTATGATTCATAACAGTAGCAAAATTACAGTTATGAAGTAGCAACAAAAATAACTTCACAGCTGGAGGTCACCACAACATGAAAAACTGTATTAAAGGGTTGCAGGATTAGAAAGGTTGAGAACTGGACTAGACTAAAGCAGCCTAGGTAAGAAAGGCTGGGCAGATTGTGACACCAAGAAAACCTCCTCCACAGTAATAACTCAAGTCTCAAAGACATACAGAATCAGGGTAAATGACCTATGCTCAAAGCCAGGAATATAGTCAGAATTTTACTAATGAATGATTGAGACTGTATGGGATCCAGCCCTAACTATATTTACCTGTTGCCTGAGACAGATAAGTAACACAAATAAGTGATCATCATTTGGGTCGGAAAATTTGTGTTTGCAAAAAATGGCTTAAAAGCAAACCAATCCATAAGGTTCTCTGGCTCTGACTGGGGCTGCTGCCTTGAGATTTATGTGCCTAACTAGCCCTGGGGTAGATTTAGGGACAGCACAGGAACCTCTTGACATCATCAAAATGGGATGCAGTGCTGCTAATTAAAATATTTAGCAAGCATCTGGCTCAGGTGCAACTCCAACTGGAATGTGTGTCTGGCTAGACCAGAAAGCTTCTTGCCTGCATACCATCGGTTGTGTCCCAGCTGAGCATCCCAGCCAGCTACTTCCAAAGCAACTTTAACCTTCATTCAGCTCTTGAAGAAGCCAGTGATCCAGACAAAGGCCTGAGCCACAGCTGTCAGTGGACTGCAGCAGGCCTTGGAAAGTAGCACTCTTTAGAAACTGAGTGCACTATGTGATTGACAAAAGTTACTATTGTGTGGTTATCGCCATGTATTTTTCAAAATTGCTTTCAGTGAGTTAAATTAGAGGTAAATTGTCAGGTTTCACTGAGAATTAACAAGAGAGAATCTCCTGAAATTAGCTATTACGAGGTTCTTAAAGCCCACACATAGTTTATTTCATTGTGTGGCCTACCCAACACAGCTCTAGATCAATTGATCTAGTCAATTCAAGGGATATCTAAATTAGAAAGTTAGCTTTAAAGAAAAAAAAAAACCTCTCTTTTTATCATTTGCTGGTTTGAAGGTTGATTTTTTATGATATGATTAAAAGGAATCATTTATTCTCTTCCCCCAACTCCGGGAACTTTGTAGAGAGTGCAAGGATCGCAACCAGAGAGAGAAAAACTCAGAGCAAGAGTAGAAAACTGAAGAAGGAGGAAAGGGGAGATGAGAATTCACTTCCACAACTAATAAGAGACAAAATAACAATAATCAACATCATCACCATCACCATCTTAGCCATCTTTGGAGAAGTAACCCAAGAGTCACCCTAATAGTGTATCTACCTAATGCTAATTCCTTGTGACTCTCCCTGGAAGAGCCTGCACGCACGTATGTATATCTGACTTTCTCTGATTATCTGTTGGAGAAGCCCACACCTCTGCTCACTGCTATATATCTCATTTCCTTTATCTGTAGGAGAAACTGCGGCCAGTCTACCCAAGCTGCAGTCATCCCGCCCAGGTGCCCAGGCCAGCCTGCATGAGCATGAGCAGCAGGCACTTCCTCCCTGAACCAAGCCTGCCTCTAAGCACAGGACTGCTGACAGAGATACCTGACCCGAATGAGGAAAGGATGACTCAGCAGAGTCAGCTGCCTGAGCCAATGGGACCTCCGGACGGGGTATAAATGCAGGTCTTACCAAGCTCTGCTACTCACTGACTCCTCCCAGTGCCTGAGTAATTGGTGCTGCATCTTCTCACCCCTCTCCCAAGGGGTGTCCGAGCAGGGTAACCCGAAACATTTTTACAATGACTCTCTTTCCCTTGACCTTCAACCTTTAAGCCTGTGCTATCTTCAATAAGATCTCCAACTCAGCCTAGTCATGTGGGCTATGTCTATTTCCTTACCAAAGTCAGGAATCCTGGTTTGGCCTGAACTGAGTCCTTAGAAGTTTGGAGAAACTCTTTAGCTGCTCTGTGAGCATTCAGAACTGGGTGTATTTCCCTTCATTACTGACAACTGAACCTTTGCAAAAGCAGAGAGGTAGGACAGAGAAGGGGGTGTCACTCAGGTTCTTAAATCCTCACTGAGGTCAACGGGCAGTCAGCAAGTACTTGCACAACCATAAGAACACAGCAAAGAAAATCTCACCAGATCACTCGGCCTGAAGGGGGACACCCAACTCCCCAGGGCTCATGTCTTAGGAAGTTTTGTGTTGTATGGCCAAGGTTTGTGGGTGCTATAATTTCCTTATTATTTTTTTTTTCAGAAACTCCCAGACCTGTGTCTTTTTTTAATAGACCAATGGAAGAAACAAAACCAATGAAATAAACAAAGCCCTCACCTCGGTGCTGCAGGGTAACCTAGTCAACCTTTAAATTAAAAAGCCTGCAGTTGCCACTAGTCTGCCTCTGCCCGTTCTGCGTGCAGCCTGTCTCCCTGCTGATAGGAGTAATTCAGGAAGTTTATCTTAAGAAAGAAGGGTCTGGAACAAAAAGCAGCAAGGGATACAGGCAAAACACAGCAGACCATGAAAGGAAGCTGAGACGAAGGGAGAGAAATAACTGCATTACCTGTGGAGGCCATAGAAAAGACAGTCTCGGAAAAGGAAGATGGCCGGTTTGGGGAGTTTGTCCATACGCAACAGATGCCAGCTTGAGAGCAATTTTTCTGTGACAGTTTTTAGATGGGAGATATTATATGTTTGATTAAAAAGTACTGGTAATACTTGGTAGGTGCTCAATGAATTATAAATGAAAGGCTGTAAGAAAGAAATTAGGTCAATTTCTTTTATAAACAACAACAACAACAACAAAAAAAAAAAAAAAAAAAGGAAGAAGTAGTGGTCACATTTCAAAATGGTCTTCGAACTCCCAGAAGAATGAAACTAATAATAGCCAATAACATCTTTTTATATAAAGAAATCTCATTAAGCCATATTGGATACAGCCAAACTTATTTTAGTACAATTTAGCTCATAAATCAAAGGTTAAACTGATCTAGAAGGTAATTCAAAATTCATAATTAAAGTGATCTGGCCAGTCACTATGTAGACAGAGCTATCTTTCTATCAGTGTGTAGCTAAAATAAAAGTCCTTGGCCCTATTTCTGCAGCTTCTCTTTGGTGCTGTCCCTGAGTCCTATTGTTTCTTTCATTCTTTCGTCTTGTTGTGCTTTTTAAAAAAGGTCTGTCTTATTATTTTCACGTATGTACACATGTGTGTGTATGTATGTGTGCACACATGTGTACACCAGAAGAGGATGTAGGATTCTGTAGAGCTAGAGTTACTTGTAGTTGAGTCTCCTGATTGGGTACAGGAAGCCAGACTCCCCGTGTTGTAATTTCTTCTTTTGTTTTCTTTAATCTGACCATCACTTCTTAGAATATAAAACAACTTCAATCTGAGAAGAAAAAAGAATACAGCTCTTGCCCATGGGTAATGAGACAGGATGTACAGCATCTCATATGATATCATGAGTCTATGCCAGTATAATATGTCAGGTGATATGTTAGTTCTTCAAAGGGCACTGCCAAAGACAGGCATAAGTCAATCCAGAGCAGATGGCTAGAGGGGAGATTTGTGACGGAAAAACAAAATAAGACAAAACAACCCCACCCTCCAGAAAAAAAATGAAGACCAGTATTTTTATTTTCTCTGTATTGTCAGCATTAGAAAAGCCATGTTACATTTGTGTTGGTTCGTTAATGTTTTTTGTTTGTTTCTTTTTTGAGATGAGATAGTTTCACTTTGAGATTTTATTTTTTAAGATATATTTTTAACAAGTGCACACACCTGTGTCTATGTGAGTGTATGTCATGTGTTTGCAGGTGCCCAGAAGAAGACGTGGGATAGCATGGAGCTAGAGTTACACACCATTGTCAGCCACTTGATGTGGCCAGTAAGAACTGAACCAGGATCTTCTAGAAGAGCAAAACCACCTTTTAATTGCCAATCCAACTTATGACCCTCAAGAAATTATTAGTCTTGATAATTTTTAAAACTTACTTTAAAATTTGATTCTGTGAAATAATTTTTGTTGTGATATATACTCATAATATTGTATATAAAATACTTTTTTAAAAGAGTTATTAAAGTCCTTCTGTAAAACAAAATCCATAGATGTAAGATAAAAGGTAACAACAACAACAACAACAAAAAATGTTATCAGACATTTAGGGGCAAAGGAAGCCTCAGCAAGCTAAGTTTAGCTACCCATCCTCAATATGCCAATAAAGAGACAAATAATAGTGGGAAAAAAAAAGAGAAAAGAGATTCATTCCATGTGGCCATGTTTAGGCTAATTGATCCCCAAGTCCATCTTGGTTGTTCTAAGGTAAGGCTTAGGCTTCAACAGGGAGAGAAAGAAAAGAAACATGAAGCATACTTACTAGTGAAGGTGTGGTCCCATCCATCACTGACAGCATCTCTTACACCAGCTATCAGACCTACATGAAATCTCTCCTAGAAGGCAAGTTATTCCTGTGGCTGGTATCTAGAGTAAGCCCTCCCCTTCTCCCAGCATCAGATTCCTCAGGAAACTTTTAATTCTTTAGAGTCAAGAATTTCAACAGTCTGGTGACAAAAGTGCCCTACTTTAAAATATAGGATCTTCTGCCAGGACAGTTGCAATCCCACTGAGAAATAGAAATAAGACAATGCAGTGTCTTATTGAACATTCACAGTTACCACTAGAATACAGCAGATCCTGAGGATAACACCATTTATGAAGCCATGTAAGGCCCCTACTAAACCCATTTAGTTATTACACTTGATTCCTGAAAATTCAATGACAGGATAATGTCCATTGTTTACATCAGGAGGTTGGTGTTTAGGAAAGTCAAGCCAATGGCTTAGGAGCCATGGTCATTACATTGATGTGACATTCTTTTTATTTACAAATACGAATTGTGATGGCTAAGACTTGGCACTTCTAAGAAGGATTCCTTTAATCAGATTATTTAAAGTAGAAAGAACCCCCCTAAATCTGGTCCACACCTTCCAGATAAAAGGACTTTGTGCCTGCTTGCCCTCACTCTCCCTAGCAAGTTGTCAGTCCTGGGCAATGCTCCACCATCCCTTCACGGACATTAGAACAAACTTCTTTAGGATTCCAGCATAGACTGAACACTAGCAGCTTTCCAAGACATCCAGCCTTATAGATTGAACAACTAAGTACCAGATTCTCAGCCTTTTCAGTATGAGATATAACTTTTGTTGAACTACTGAGACCACACCACATCCTGTAAGTTCACACACGCACGCATGCACCCACGCATGCACGCACACAAGCACGCACACATATATCGCATATGTAAGCTCATATCTGTTTTATCATTTCTTTTCCTTTAGGTAACTCTGACTAGTTAAAGAAAGGAACAAACAGATTTTGAAAATGCTGCCCAAGGGAGGTTTGCCTTTTAAATCCAAACCCAATCAGCCCTGTTTCTGTGCTGACTCTTCATTCCAAGCAGGGGGCAGCAATAATTGTCAGGTCTCAGTGCAAGGACACTCCCTCAACCCTTAGACCCCTATTTGCAAAGGTCATAGAGATGTCACCTGGAATCATCTCCCCTGGTATTAGAGTGTAGGTTTGATTGCTTCCTTCTAATTCTGTCAAGGCCTATCGCTTGGATGCCCCCCAGTTTAGCAATCAGAATGACACTATGCATTAAATGGACCCATGCTTACATTTTCCTAGAAAACAGAACACATAAAAATAACCACCTCTGCCTGCTGGAAATGGCCAGAGTCTATGTGCAAAGAAGAAAATTGATGAATTCTTTCTTGACAGACAAAGGATAGAAAGTCCAAAATCCATTCTTTAATTTGCAGCCAGGTACTTAGATGGCAGTGAAATGCATCCTGAGTCCCTTGTATAAAACCCAACAAACAACCAAAGAGAGAATGAGCCTGCAATTATTTCAAGACAGTAGAAGTTTGTATATATGCTAATGACATGATAGAAAATAAATCCCTATCAAAAGAATGTCTAACAACTGAGAAAAGTGAGCAGCATAACTATGATGAAGAGAGATGGAAAAATGTAGTTTTTTTAAAATTGTCAGTCTCTAAGTGCTGCTGCTCATCAGATAGGAAAACCTGGGGATGGAGACTATTCAGCTTTTAATCCCCATGTTCTTTCTTGTTCAGATTCGATCATAATACTTTGGTATTGTAGAAATATAGCTCTTTGAGGCTTGAAGAATATTAAAACGTGAGCGTCAAACATCTCATTAAAGTGGACAGTTTTACTTGCTTCTAGGCAACAGGATAACTTAAAATTAGAACCTGATATTTTTATTATAAAACCATGGTTCTATATTTTAAAGTTATAAATATATATGTTTTATGTGTTCAGTATTAATTTTTCTCTGATAATATTTATACACTGTAATTATATAGAATTATGTATACTTACTATTTGTATAATTGTAAATTTTAAAAAGAAGCAAGAGTCAAATTGTAGGCTGACATTTTAAAATATGCATTATATACAAATTACAAGCCAAGTAATATGCACTTTTATATTTACTGAGCTGTGATCTTTTGTATTGGAGGCTGGAAATGTATTCCTGTGTCACTAAAGAAAGTTCCAAGCACATTGTCAGCTTTTTACTATGATAAATATGATGTGTATTTATACTAACATTTCCTTTCTATTTATAGTTTTTGTTAAGATCTCCTATTCCATGCATCTTAAGATGTGTTTAATTCCTTGGGTAGATTAACATTCAATTCTACTCTTTCAGAATCAAGACATTTTGATTTTTGATAATTGCATTCATGGCTCACTAATTCCCTTTGGTTTTGTTCTAACTCTTGACTCCAAGCCTATTTTGGTCTTTTTTCTTCCATCAGCCCTACTGCTTTCATTTCATGTGGCCCCTCAGATTAATGAGCACATGATTGTTGCCTTCTGCTGTGTTGTTTGAATGAAAATGGCTTAGGATAGTTTCATATGTTTGCCTGCTTAATCTCCAGTTGATGAACAGCTGGGAAAAGAACAGGAGGTGTGGGAGTAGGTTTGTCCTTGTAGGAGGAGGTGTATCACTGGAGGTAGGCTCTGAGATTTCAAAAGTCTATGCCAGGCCTAATATCCCTGTCTCTTTGTCTCTCTCCATCTGTTTCACTTTGTTTCTCTGTTTCTCTCTCTTTCTCTCTCTGCCCGCTGTCTGAGGATCATGATGCAAAACTCTCAGCTACTGCTCCAGAGCCATGCCTGCCTGCTTCCTACCATAACCATCGACCACGGACTCATCCTCTGAAACTATAAGCAAGCCCTCAATTAAGTGCTTTCTTTTATGAATTGCCTTGGGCATCTCATCTTTTTAACAGCAATATAACTATAAATAAGACACATTGTTATTCTCCTCTTTTTTTTTCCCCAGTGGTGAGGGACAGAGACCCAGCTCTCTACTGTCCTCTTTGGCAGGACCAGAAGGTCCCTTAGTCTTTGAGGGACCCCATCTAGGATTCATGGCTTTGATGCAGAAAGGGATTTCAGGCATAGCCAGTTGGATGCAAAGTTGGAGATTTTATTAAAAATGATTTTATGTAGGCTTTAAGTGAGGGTTTGAGGATGGAGAGGCTAAGACACACCTAAGTGAGCTTCCCAAGGTAAAGTAAGAGATAACTAAGTGTGAAGCTGAGTTTCTCAAAGGAGAGTCACTATCAATTGTTTTCATATTATGTTATATATATATATATATATATATATATATATATATATCTCATATTGGTAGCTTATAAGTCATAGTTCAAAGGGTTGCTGTGATGGCTACTCTTGGTTGTCAACTTGCCTACATCTGGAATTAACTAAAATATGAAGATGGAGGGCACAGCTATGAGGGAATTTTGCTTAACTTGAAATAGGAAGTTTCTCTTTGAATCTAGATCTTTGAGGGAGGAAGACATAAGTTTAATTCAGATCTTTTGAGACAGGGAGACCTACCCCCAATCTGGTTTGTACTTTCTGCTGCAGCCTATGTAAGAACGTGGAAGAAAGAAGTTTTTGTTCTTTGCCTTCTTTCTCTCACCATTCCTGTACTGACATTAGAGCCTACTTCTTTGGGATTCCAGTTCTACTGAAGACTAGCTGACATATCCAGCCTTGAGAAATGAGCAACTTCTGGATCCTTGAGCTTTCTGTTCACGGCCAACCATTATTGGATTAGCTGGACCACAGTCTGTAGGTAACTCTAATAAATCCCTTTAGATGGACACATGATAGATAGATGACAGACAGATAGATTATAGATGGATAGATGACAGATAGACAGATTCATCCTTTAAGTTCTGTTATTTTAGAGAATTCCGAGTAATGCTGTTTCTAAGGAAACTTATTTTCTTAACTTTTTCCTCTCTCTTTTGATGAAATAAAACCAAGAGCCACCAGACTTGCATGGAGGAGGAGAGATAGTACATGCACTTTCTCTGTAAATGGGATTTCTGATGAGATTCCTAGAAATTTTAAGGTTTATAGCTGGAAAGAGAGTAAGGCCTTAAGAAGTTTTTAGTTGCTTCTTTTCTGATGAGAGGCTTCAGCTAGATTCCTGGGTGAGAAGTGACTCCCATGTTCCCCACAACCCCTATCTCTTCATCCTGCCCCCTGCTCCACAATTATACGTGTCACTTGTGAAAGGGGACTTCTTAAGTTTGACCAGTGACAATAGGGTGACCCTAACCCTTGAATGCATGGATTAGAAGACAGAGGAGTCATTATAATTCAAGTATAAATATTTTTATTTCCTGAAAAAGCAAAGACATCTTTTATACAAATCAACACTAGTGCTACATAACTTGTATCCAACATACCATCCCTTGCTGGATTTTGGTCATCTATTCTTTGAATTCATCAGGTGCTGCTTCAAGGTGAACTTACACATATCGATACTCTATCTGAAACAATTCTCTGTGGTCATCTTTAATTTATATTCACAGGGGATTTTATTTTATAATTACATTATTGATCTGTGGAACAGCATTCTACAATGTTTCTAGACTAAGAGAAAGCTAATGAGTTTAGTGCTAGACCTGAATAACAGGCATTAGCAAACCAGAGGTAGAAGAAAGAAGCAAAGCCACTTCTATCTGCCTGTGGAGCAAGTGAAAGAATATTTGGATGGATCTTTGAGGCCTCTGCTACTTTCTAATTGCTGATATAAAAGGAGATTTTGAAGATGAATTCCTTGGGACAATCTATTAATAGAAATAATATCATTATTCCACTTAGGTTAGTGTAGATAAGATTCTGATTCCTCCCCACTACCTCCCCTGCCATGTTAATTCAAATAGCTTTTGAGATCAGATTAGTAAGTCATCCAAGTCAAGAAGAGACCCATCATGAGAACTAACACTTGCTGTGGAATTAGTATCTGCCAGGTTTAAGTCTTAATACTTTACACACATGAATCTATTTTAGATTTTTAAAGCCCAAGAACAAAGCTTCTGATCCATTTCACCTGTGAAGCAACTGATACAGTTAGTTATACAACTAGTTCATAAAGGAACCCACATTGGACAGCTTCAGACCCATGCTCTTAACCATCACACTGTGCTTCCTGGAATTTTCTCAGGAAATCACACACACAAGCAGACCTACAAACACACAGACACACACACAAACATATACAAACACACCGATATGCACGCACGCGCGCACACACACACACACAGGGATATCTGAAGACGAGCACCCTGTTAATTCATCAGAGTGCCTGCTTTCACATAATAATAAGAGTGAGACATGCTGTGCCAGATCTCCCATTACCTCCTCCTCCAAATGTACTTTGTCCTTCTTTACGTCTCAGTAGCCTCCTCTACTGTGCTGAGAAAGGAGGCAGGAAGTACTTCTCCCACCTGCTTCATCTTACTGAAAGTCTCAGGTGCAGTCGGGTCCCAGTAAACATGTTTCCTATATGGCTTCCTGCCTCACTGTCATTCCTCACTTGCTTGTTTCTCTACAAGGCACTGTTGTCACCCTCGTTGCTTCTCCAACATGCTGCTCACACCTTTGTGAAGTACCTTGTGATGGTTGACATGGATAACCAACTTGGCAGGATCTAGAGTCATGTAGAAGACAAACCCTAGTTACATGTAAGAGCTGGTTTCTAGATTGAGTCAAGTGAGATTGAAAGACCCGCTACAAATTAAAGAGATATCTATTCAATACGTTACAGTTCTGGATTGAACAGAAAGAAGTGGTCTGAGCACTGGCACTCATCTCCCCCTGCTTTGTGACTGCAGGTGCAATGGAACTAGCCACCCCACACCTGATACAGCAGCATGCCATGACGGATGGTAACCTTTAAACTGTAAGCTAAAATACACGACTCTTTCTTAAGTTGTTTCTAGTTGGTCAGTTAATTACAGCAATAAAGAAAGAAAGTAACTAATAAAAATTTTGTGATTAATTGTCCCCATCAGTTACAAAGCCAGATATAGGCAATTTTTGTTAAGTGGACTGCTACATGCCCTCCGCTCTTCCCAGGCCCTCTTCAGTATCTCCAGGATTCAGGGTTATGACAATATGTCAATATATAAAGTGTAGTATGAGGCATGACAGGAAGGTTTGAACTGTCCCCTTTATTTTCACTTGCTTATTCAAAAATATTTTCTGAACACTATGCCTAATTAGGCACTGTGCCATGTGCAAGGAGAGAGGGCAGCCATAATCAACATGACAGAATAGAACCTTACTAGCATGCAGCCTACATTTCAGTGGGTAGAGCAACAAATAGTCAACAGACCTTGTGATTTGGTAACTACTATGAAGAAGATAATTATACTAGAGATGCAGAAAGCAGCTGGAGGCTGATGGGATGCTCTTTCAGCAGAGGTTTCTCTGAAGCACTATTCTTTGAGTTCAGCATGGTGGAAAGCAATTGTTGATATAGAGAGCTGGAAATGCAGATCGCTCCATGCAAAAACAATGAGAACCAAGACCAGAAAGAAGAGAAGCACTTTGGATGAAAGGAAGCAAGGTGGGTGTAGCCTAAGCATGACAAGGGATGAGGGGGAAGAGGTAGATAGGGAAAAGAAGGAAGGAAGAAACATGCAGGGCTTTCTAATTCTTAAGTGATTGTTCATTCAGGCTAGGTGGTACACATCTTTAATCCCAGCACTCTGTGAGTTTGAGGCCAGCCTGATCTACAGAGTGTGTGTGTGTGTGTGTGTGTGTGTGTGTGTGTGTGTGAGAGAGAGAGAGAGAGAGAGAGAGAGAGAGAGAGAGAGAGAGAGAGAGAGAGAGAGAGAGAGAGAGATCACTGGCTGCTCTTGCTGAGGTCCTGAATTCAATTCCCAGCAACCACATGGTGGCTCACAACCATCTGTAATGCGATCTGGTGTGTAAGCAGAACACTGCAAATATAATAAATAAAATTTTTAAGTAAAAAAGAAAGAAAGAAAGAAATATGCAGTGTTTTCTAATTCTTCAAAAACTGTTCATTCTTAGGCTCTACACAAAATTTGAGGTTCTGTACAGTACTAATTTTGGTCAGGGTGATTATGAAAAAATCTGTCTGAAAAGAGTTCAGCTAAGGGGAGTGGTCCTGAAAAAACCAGGAGGGCCTGAAGCATGAAGAGTCAATGGTTTCTCAAAAATATAGTATCAGGGTTTGTTTCTGGTGTATTGTACTCCAGAGAGTACAGTTATGAGATTAAGAACAGTTATGAGATTAAGGGCAAAGCTTCCCCCCCCCACCCAAGAATAACACTTCCTGGTCCTTGGAGTTTAATATGGGGCTTGGTCCTCTAGGAGACAGAAAATGTATCCCAAATATTCATCTCTTTACATTTTCAGTTTCATATGGGTGGGATGCCAAACTTCAGATTTAACCTATTTTCTAGAGGCAGGGGAGATAAATCAGTTTGATAAAGTACTTGCTGAATAAGAGACTTTGTTTAAGGCCCAGACACATATTATAGAAAATAAAACAAAGATATGTAAATAATCCATATTTGTGAACCCAGGGATCTAGAGACTGAAACATTAGGATCCATGGAGCTCTCCAGCCAGCAAGTCCAGTTAAATCAATGACCACTAGCCAGTTCATTGTGGGACCTGATTGAAACAAACAAACAAAACAAACAACAAAAATACCCCACCAACAACAACAACAAAAATGTCTAAGCTGGAAAGCAATAGAAGTAGTTACCTGACATGGGCCCCTGGCCTCTACACTTGCATGCACTCATGTTATGTATACCTTCTTGCATAAGCATGATACACAAAAATCCATTCTGACAATATTTTTCTTCGTCTGTCCCCGAATACAAATTTGCAATCCTTTTCTCATTTAATGCTCCCACTGTGAACCCAATTGTCCTTATTCAAATGTACCCTGGGAGTCACAGGCATGGAGCTTCACCCACACACTGACCACACTCCACACTACGTACTGAAAGAGGATGCATTTCTGGCTGAAACTCTAGTGTAGCAAACAAGGATGCTTGCTGTTGAACCTGAATGTTAGGATCAAAGCCTGATGAGCTGGGTAGGGAAATATGAAATCAGAGGTGAAACCATGATGGGTTGAAGGGCCTGTAGACATTCTGCTGTCTGAGCTGATTTTTTGTTCATTTGCTGACAATTTTATGGTTTGGGAGCACTTGTCCCAGTGGTCAATGTCAGCACGTCTGGGCAGTGAACAAATCTGGAGATGACTAGAGTACATTTAGAGGACTTGGATGTTTTATTTCTCAAGGGTCCTTTCCAAATCACATAGAGACGTAGTTCTACCACTTCTGCAAACATCTTAGCAGTGCTGATAAATGTGAATTCAGTGTCCATCCTTCACAGTTTGCCAAGGCTTTTGGATAGGAATTGCTTTCTGTGCTCTCTACAATTTGCTTTAGTCCATTTTTTATTTGCAAAGTTTAATTTTTCTATTTTTATTTATCCCCCAAAAGAGATGAATTACACACTATGTATATAACACACACATACATAGTTTGGAAAGCAGCCAAACTGGAAGTTTACATAAGGAAACTTCACTTCTATGGGCAAAGTGAATTTTAGCTTCACATCAAGGTTATATTCAATCCCCTGAGATGAATCTCTCCAGTTGACCGTGAACCTAAGAATTCCTCAATTCCATACAGCCGTCCTATGCCGATTCTGCAGCTCTCACCGCTGTATGAGAGTACAGGAGCCATGCTCATCTTTGCTGTGATGCCCACCAGTTTCTGTGAGGCTCATGTGTTTGGCCCATGCCATGATTCACATGCTGAGCTCAACTGAGGTTGAGGTAGGAGCCGCCTCTGACAGACACGGTTATTAATGAGCAATCCATCACTGGCTTCATCCCCTTTCTCAGAGGTGTCTCTCTTTATCTCTCAGCTCTCCATAGTTCCATTTCTCATTGCCCTGTGCCTTTTCTCAACACATCTTTAATTGATCTACTCAAGATTCCTTTCATGCTCCTCACATCGTTGGCATTTCTAGGTGACCTGCTTCATACACTTAGCAGTCTATGCAGTTTAGTAGTCGATGAATCTGCATTTCATTGTGGAAATATATCTCTAGATGAAGAAGAAAAGAATGTAAACTGGATATTATTTTTTAATAGTTGAAGTGTCTGGAGGCACAAAGGTCTTGATAAATTTAGAATTCTTCTGTTTTAAAATTACTTCTAAGTATACTTTCTTTCTTCATCAATCAAGTAAACCTAACATAAACATAAGCAATAAAGATGCCCATTTAAGGAGGTTGGAGAGATGGCTCAGTAGGTGAAATGATTCAGCTGCTATTTAAGCCTGAGGACCTGAGTTCACATCCCCAGCATCCATGTAAAAGTTAGATGTGGAAACATGTCCCTGCAAGCCTAGTTGTAGAGTCCTGGGAGTTCGTTGTCCAGACAGTCTAGTCAAAATAGGAAGATTCAGGATCAATGATAGACCCTATCTCAATAATAATAATAATAATAATAATAATAATAATAATAATAATAATAATAATAATAATAATAATAAATGAGGCAAAGGGCCAGGCAGAGGCTCAGTGGGTAAAAGTCTTCTCTAAGCAACTATGAGAGCTGAGTTCAGATCCCTGAAACCCATGTGAAAAGCCGGGCTTGATCATATGTGTCTGGGATGCATACATTCCTAGAGCCAAGATGGGAGACAGAGACAGGGGAATCCTGGAGAAACCAGCCGGTGAGCCTGGAGTGTCAAGCACAGTGGCAGAAATAAGAGTGGCCCTCCTTAAATTGAGTGGAAGGCAAAAGCTGACTCTCTTAACCACATACATTCACACCATGGCATGCATTAACACACACACACACACACACACACACACACACACACACACACACACACCAGTTTGAATTATTCTAAATTGTTTTTAGACAAGACAGTTTGTCAGCACAATAAACAGGGACCAAAAAAATATAAAAACCAAACTGGGTTTCCGAAGAAGGGGAGGGATGTTTTTCTCTCCTTGTTTATTTGGCTGAACTACATGTTTGTAAATAGTATTTATTTCTACAGGAAGAACTACCTGTGCAGCGCCAGAGAGGACATCAATGGTGCTAATGAAGTTAATGAAGGTCAGCGGGTAAGAACATACACCCTGGTTAACTTAGTTGTTTTTCCCCTTCTCTAAGCTAAACACTTCGAAAGCAAAGTGGTTTAAATGAGCAAATGGCTATTTGTCTGGTGTTTCCAGACACAGTTAATAAAATGAACCCAAATCAATTTTGAAGGGATGTCAACCAGTGGGTATTGTGAAATGTTTTACTTCTGGAAACTTGAGAACATCTACTGAGAAGAATCAGATTTCCCCCGACAAGTCAACCTCCATCATTTGAAGGGCATCAGTTAGAGTGTAGAGGAAAGAAACGATCAACAACTATGAACTCTATGGGAATCATAGGGGGGTTGGTGTCCCATAGAAGAGTGTCTCTAAGACCCTGGAGTTTGACGACCTGAAGAATAGGGAACAAAAGGATTGTTGCTACCAGGATCAGTCTCCTTTTCAAAAGCACGTATATTAGTATGAGTTTAGATATCGGCCATGGCAGCAACAGACTGCTAAGAAGCATATTAATGAGCAAAAAACAAAAACCATAAAATTTCACTTTAGATACTGTCTTAAATGAACACACGCAACCTTGAATTGCTGATGCAAACACCATTTCCAACAGAACCGCAAAACTCTATAGGTTAAATTCAAGGAGAGGAGAATAAACAGAAAACAGCAATCTGAGTCATTTAAACATGTGTCTCACTAGCATTTTGTCTACGATAAAGCAGAACAAAACCATGGGAGCTCAGGGATAAACATTACCCCAAAGTGTGTTTGCTGCAAAACAATTTTAGGAAGAAGATAAAATCTATTCTCAAGGAGATAAAAAGTGGACAGGATATCTATTAAACAAGATAAATAAAACAAGTCTAGGGCAAAATAAAAACAAAATGAAATCCATAGTAGAACAAGTGAATTCACTGTTACAAGCAGCTACGTACTAGTTACGTGAAAAGGAGATTCCCGAGAGTGCAGTGGGTGAGCTAAAATCTGAGTTGCTTAGGTTGAAATTGGTTTGGCTAGTTATTTATTGTGTGACCGTGAGAAGAATCCCACAACTGCTCGATGTCTTCATGTGTTAAAAAAACAGGTAAGAAGCGTGCCCCACACTGTTTGAGGTGTTGAAGAACAGGATGTCAGAATACAATAACGACATCACATGAACACCTCTTGGAAAAAGGAATCTGCTACGGAACCTATTCTTAGCACACAGTAAGCACATTCACATGTGTTAAGTATAGCTGAAACCATAAAAATGCTGAAACCATAAAAATGCAGACATCTTGACAAAGTGGTGAATCAACAGAGAAGAGGGAAGTATCTATCATAGTCTGGCTACTGAAGAATAAATACAGATATTTAAAACTTCTTGGAAACATGATGACCAAGGACAGGAAGTCCAGAAATCTATAAATGACAACCTTCAAACACATGGACAAAACTGTGGTGGCCCATCTTGATTGTCAACTTGACAGTCACTATGGAAATTAACCCCTGTATGTGCCATCAAGGCATTTAAAAAAAAAAAAACATAATAATCAGATTAATCGAGGAGAGAAGATGAACCCCAAATGTGAGTGGAGCCATCCATGAGCTGAGAGCCATGACTGAATACAGCAGAAAGTAAGCTGAGTGTGTGGCGTCTCAGCTTCATTGTGACCAGCTGCCCCAAGCTGCCGCTGCCCTGCCCTGCCCACCATACATAGCGCATGGTACCCTGTAATTCAGACTCAAAGTGAGCTCCTCCTCCCTTAAACTGTTTTTGTCTGGTATTTTGTCACAGGAATGAGACAAGTAATGTGACCCAAACATAGTAACTTAACAACCAGGTTTAGGAATTATTATGGATTAGTTTGACCAAGAATAGGTCCAAATTTGAATTCTCCCACTTGTCCTTCTGTGTCCTATGTCTGCCCCTAATGAAGTGTTTTTCTCTGTATTGATTGAACAGCACAGGAAATGTGGTATGGGGATAAATGGGGAATTCCTTACAGAATTTTTAATAGAGCTTTACAAGAGAAGTTACTTTGCTGACTCCAACCGACCCCAGAAAAACCCTTAAAATCACAACAGATGTTAGTCAACCTATGTCCACATGTTGATTAGTGTTTATGGGATACATGTCTTAAGGCTTTAATCAGCAAATGATTATACCTACATATATTATTCTGCATTGTGGCATGGAAGAATATATGACTTAAGATCAGAGCTATGCATTTAGTTTATGTTTGTTGTAAAAGCTGATTGCATGAGATAGCCAATGCATGGTAAAGTTGGCTGCATTGTTCTCTTAGAGGCAGTTAAACTGAAGCAAGCTGAGTACACAGCCTAAGTGCATAGTCATAAGGGAGCTCAGGGCTCATTATTAACTAGGCTCCAAGGTCCAGCAGAAGGTCAATCTCTCTGGGATCAAGAGATAATTTCAGAAAAAAGTATCCCTACAGTAATTCAGAACATTTGTAAGGTTTAACTTCAGATGAATATGACATCTGCAAAAATATTCATGAATGCTCATGTGTGTATGTGTATATATATACACACACACACACACATATACACACACACACACACACACATATATATATATGTATATATATATATATATATACACACACACACACACATATATATATATATATATATATATATATATATATATATATATATAATTTAGTAGGAAAGGTAAAATTTAGAAAATCAACTATTCAAACAGATTTTTAGATCCTGGAACCTGGAGTTCCAGGACAGTAAGATCATGAAAGTAACTTCTTTTAAGCAAGTTTTAAAATGAAACATTTTAACATAAAAATCAATCCAAAATAATCTAATTTGATAATTACATATTGAGGAGTGATTGTATGGGTTAGGGGTAAAGTTGCCATTCTATTTCTAAACGAAAACTCTGTATGTACTGAAGACGGAAGTTTCTGTCCTGCCCAGTCCAACAGTCTATTTGCCCCAGTAAACACACAGACGCTATATTAATTAGAAAACTGTTGGCCAATACCTAGAGCTTCTTACTGGCTAGCTATATCTTAATTATTAACCCATGACTACTATGTATGAATTATTAACCCATAACTACTACGTATGAAGTTCTACATGGCCTTATCTTTCAACATGGCCTTATCTTACCAGAGAACACCTGGCTGGTCCTATCTTCCCAGTCTCTACATGGCATCTTTTGCTAGCCACCTCTCTCTGCCTCCTCCCCCCAGAATTCTCCTTGTCTCATCACCCTCCCATCTTCTTGCCTCTACTGGCCAATCAGCATTTTATTCATCAACCAATAAGAGAAACATGTATACAGAAGGACATCCCCCATCAATGTACAGGAAAAACACTGGCACTCATTGTCATAGATGAGTCCTGAATGTGAGCTGAGGCCGTGTTGTCAATGTGTGATACCATAGCTCTTGCAGTACAAAGTACAGTTGTGTGTTCTTTGCTCAGTGAAGTCAGGTAACAATGGCCAGGAAGTACCTCAGATTCTTATGCCTTTGATAATGAACTAATCACTTGTCACTGAGTGTCCAAGAAACCCTTTGTGTTGTGCTGGATTTTTAATGACCCCACCCACCTCACAGGAGTTTTGTAGCTTAGGCTCGAGAATACAAGTACAGCATCTCTATTTACTCTTACAGCTCCAGCTGGTTATAAGAACACTAGTCAGTTTTCCTAGCTGGAATGGCAACCAAGGTTGTTTATTCTGCTCCACTCAAGCATGTAAGAAGTCAAGGATTTTACAAAAAAGTAAAAGCAAGGACTCTTACAATACAAATGATTTATGTCAACACTGTCAAAGGATTAGAAAATGTTAACACCTGGTTTTGACCTATGATGTTAGGATTTAGAAAACAAATATTTGCAGGCAATAAGGATCAATGCGTAGCAATAACAAGCACACTTGAAGAAATAATCCAACACTTCCATGGCTGTGTTCCACTTCCTCGGGTTTGTTATGTCCCTAAGGCAATCTGAATACATGTAGTTGCTAGTTTATAAATAATGTTAAAAACTTAAATCAAATCTACTTTTCAAAAGCACCCCTTTTATCTAAACATTCAATCCTACATTCCCATGTTAGTAAGACCCAGAGTCAACATTTTGAAAAGCAAGCATCTCTGGTTAAAAAGTTAAAAGAGGCAATGAAGAAAATATGCCCTCCTTTCCAGGAAGTTGCTATGGAAAAAATAAATCTTCTGCAAAGTTTATTTTAAGATAGGTCTGAGATACACATTAACATCAAACTTATGACATCTCCCTTATAGAGCCATGGACCTGACCGAGTGTGCAGTATTTTCACGTCAAACTTCTTACAACTGTACTCTGGTTGATACGGTGAAGTTTGATATTTCCATGGCATTTCTCACTTTAAATGTCTTCAACCTTTTTAAACTTTCATACATGGAGATCTGGGGAAAGGTTTTGTTATTAAAAGCTAAAGCAAAAGAGGAGATTTTATTCTATGCCTTCTGTAGCCTTACGGTTCTCTGAGTTTGGGCCCCAGACCTGCTACCTAAGACTTGATACCCAGCAAACTCTCTGAAAGTGCCTCACATCCAGAAATTCAGGCTAGCTTTTCATGCCATGCCTTCCCTCTAGCTCTCCTTAGTTTTGCTCTGTGATTTTGGCCTTTGTTTTATTTTCCAGACTAGCATTTTTTTTTTCTTTTTTTATGCCTGTCTTCTCTTTCGATTTTTTTTTTTTTAACAGGGTTTCTTTGCATAGCCCTGGCTATCCTGAACTCACTCTGTAGATTAAACTGGCCTTGAACACAGAAAATCTGCCTGCCTCTGCCACCCATTTGCTGGGATTAAAGGTGTGCACCACCATAGCCCAGTTGTCTATAGGATAAAAGAGGGATTTTTGAGACCTGTAGCCCTGGCTGCCCTTGAATTGGTGATTCTCAGGGTGACTTTTGGCTTCCCTGCTGAGTGCTAGGGTTACAGGCATAGATCACCACATCTGGTTTTTCATGGTGTTGGAAACTGGTCCAAGGGCCTTTTGCATGTTAAGCAAGCACTCTACCAGCTGAGCTACAAGCCTCATTCCTATCTAAATTTTAAATTGCTTACCATACATATGCAATTATGCATCTAAATTAATAATTATTAGAAATTAGTCTAATTAAATGATATGATAAATATATTACAATCAGTGAAACTTGTATACATTTTCTTTAGCAAGCCCATTTTGTACCTTAATTCATCTGTGAGGTTTATTTTAATGTATTAGTATTCCCACTTCTTTATCAAAGAGAATCCATTATTCTATACAATCAGTTTGACCATCCTTACATTTTTATATGAGATTTTGGAAGCCCAGAGATTAAATTGGCTATGAAGAGAGGGTTCTCATAAGAAGAAATAAAAAAATGGCTAAAAAATATTTTAGATGGTATTCAACAGCCTTAGCAACTAGAGAAATGCCAATTGCCTCTACTTTGGGACATACCTTGCCCTAATCAGAATGCCTCAGATCAAGAAATGGCTGACCATGAATGCTGATGAAGCCTTGGGGAAGGGGAACCCCATTCACTGATGGGGGGTACTGCAAACATGCAGCCATTGTAGGAGTTAGCATGGAGAATACTAAAACTCTTTTTGCTTTTTCAAATTCTCCTTAATTTCCCTGTACCTCCTCAAAGAACCATACTGTTCTTTCAATATTCCAAGTGTCTTAGTGTCTCTCTCTGTCATCATCTGCAGACTATCGATTTTTGTGTGCCATGGGTAGATTAACTGACCGGCATCTCTGTGGTAGGGGGATTCATAGACTAACCATAGAGAAAACTTTTCAGTTTGCCTTTTGATAGTTTCTCATATACTCTAAATCCAAGTCCTTCCATGGTTTTCAAGTATGTTCACTCAGTAATCTGGACTTTTCATTCTATCTACAACCTTTAAACTGTTCCTTTATTCTTTGTGTTGTACCTATAGAAAAGGTTGTCCAAACTGTTTTTAAAAGTTTGTCATAAAAATTCGTAAGACCTTTGGGGTTTTGTTGTTGCTTTATTTGTTTGGGAAGGGGTTGATTCTTTTCCTTTCTTTTTTTCTTTCTTTCTTTTCTTTCTTCCTCTCTCCCCTCACCCCCTCTCTTCCTGTGTGTGTGTGTGTGTGTGTGTGTGTGTGTGTGTGTGTGTGTGTGTGTGTGTATGTGTGTATACACTTGTTGATTGAGACAGTCTCTTGTAGCCCAGGTTGGCCTCAAGCTCCTTATGCAGCTGAAGCCAGATCTGTACCCCTGATCCTCTATCTTCCAAAGTGCTGATACTGGTGCTGATGTTGCAGGCATACACCATATTCCTTTCAAAGTTTAGGTTTAAGTTCATCCATGATCCATCCCATGTTAAATGCTGTGTATGGAATTGTTCCAGCACTGTTTGAAGAAATGACTCATTTAGCCAACAAGTTGCATTTGCAACCACATAAAACCAACTATTCATTGATGCTTGATTTCTGTCCGTTTCCTTTCTTTGGAACTATCATCTTATCTCCATGTCAACATTATGTGCTTTAGGATGTTTTATAGAGTCTTGAAGAGAGGCACAGTTAATTGTTAAGCTTTTATCTTTTATTACTTATTTTGCTGAAGACTGGAGAGCCAGGGCTTAGCACTGTTGACTCAACTGGTCTTAAACCTGGCTCAAACTCAAGTGATCTTCCCATCTGAGCCTTCTGAGTGCTGGGATTACAGTCGAGCATTCCCGTGACCATTTACAAATATTTTAGAAGCAGGCATGCCTTTAATCCCAACACTTGGGAGGCTGAACCAGCAGGCAGATCTCCGAGTTTGATACCAGCCTGATCTACATGGCAGGTAGAAGGTAGCTAGAGTTAAATAGTGACACTTGGTCAAAAAAAACTAAACATTTATGACAAATTTTGTCTCAAAAAAATCTTCACAAGGGTGTTTAAAAAGAGTCCTGAAATATACTGCTTCCTGTTCCAATGTATCATAAACAATAAGATCTTTTATTTTGATGAAGTTTTCCTGAATCTGGATATTAATTTGGGGGATGATTTACATCTTAAAACAAAGAGCCTTTAATCAATAAATATCTTTTCATTTACTCAGGCACTTTCTCAGCCATGTTTCATAGCTTTCTAAGTCTTATGTACATTTGTCACTTTAAATCTTAAGTATTTTGTGCTTTAATACTAACGGAAATTATATTATTTAAACTCTGATGGCACACAGCTTATATATAAACATACAACTGGTGATATATGTATATATATGTTTAACCTTAAAATGTTTAACCTTATTTAAACTTTTTCAAGAATATTCTTCATAAATCTTCCTGCAAAGCCAGTTTTCCTTTTCTATTTCAATATGCATGCCTTTAATTTCTTCTGATTGCTTTTGAAGCCTTCCCTTTGAAGTATGTTTTCAAGATCACAAATATTTGAAAGGAAAATTTCCCCCACAAGTTTGGGTACTTTCATTAGTAAGTGTCCCCTCTAGTGAGAAATTTCCCTCTCTATTGCTAGATACTTTGGCAGCTCCAAACTCTGTCCTTTGATACCTTGGTGTAGTAAGATATTCCCTCCTTGCTTGAGATTTAATGCTCTTGTTCCCTGTGGGCTGAAGGGGGCCCTTTGAGAAATAGTTGTCTAAAACTGTGTTTTCCCAGTGTACTTCTTTACGTTCAAAGCTGAAATCCCTTCAGAATTTATTTGCTTTTGATCCCTCCCCAATGTCGTCCTTCTTCTTTTTTTTAACTTTTAAACTTTATTTAGAGTTTGTCATTGTTATACTCAGGAGGAAGTGGGAAAGCAAGTTTCCATGATGTTAACTAAACATTTAACGACAAATTTTGTCTCAAAAAAATCTTCACAAGGGTGTCTAAAAAGAGTCCTGAAATATACTGCTTCCTGTTCCAATGTATCATAAACAATAAGATCTTATTGTTTATTTATTTTGACTTGAGTCTCCATTTTGGTAGTGTATGGGCTATGGCAGGGTAACTCATTGTCTTGAAAGTCCAGTAAAGCTGAGACATTCCACAGTCTTGACAATGAGCTCATCCTTTTGCCTTTTACTCTCTTAGACCAAAGTCTGGGCCAGCTTTTTTGTACTGAATGTACACATTTAACACATCATTTCCATATTAATGTTTGTGTACTCAATTAATTATAGTTGTGCAGGTTTAAAAGGGGAGTATTTTTAGCCATAGTAACCAAAGTAACTCTAAATGCTACAGATGATACTTGGGTAGCCACCCTTGTGTTTCAGCTTCTTGTGGACATGAATTGAGGGACTGTAGGTCCCCCAGGCACTGAGCTGCTGAGAACTCCAGTCTGCTCTCTGATGTCCCAGCCCTGTGATGGGGAGGTAGTGATAATGGCAATGGCGGTAGAGGAACTGCCTTATGCAATCCAGTCTTTGGGTATCTTCAGTGTCGCTGTGCCCTTAGACCCTCCAATACTGTATGCCCAATTTTCTACATTAAATGTTCTCTGTTGAAATGGTTTGAAGGAGAAACTTCGGTCAGCCTACCCAAACCACAATCGCCCAGGCCAGCCTGCATGAGCATGTGCAGAAGGCACTTCCTCCCTGAGCCAAGCCTGCCTCTACACCCAGACTGCTGAAACACCAATGAGGAAAGGACATGCAGCCAAGTCAGCTGCCTGAGGCAATGGGACCTTGGGAGGGGGTATAAAGGCAGGTCTAACTTCTGCAGCAAGCTCTGCTACACACTGAATCCCAGTGCCTGAGTCATTGGTGCTGTGTCTTCTCATCCCTCCCCCTGGGATAACCAAAAGGTTAATATGTGTATTGCTTTCAGACCCTTCTATACAATAATTTAACCTTGTAGAGTGTGGTGACTGAGTAAGAATGAGCCCCATATGCTCCTCTATGTGAATGCTTCCCCATCAGGGAGTGATATTATTCAGAAGGATTAAGAGATGTGGCCTTGGCAGAGCAGTGTGTCACTGGCAGTGGCTGTGAGGTTTTGGAAGCACAAATCAGGCACTGTGGTTCTTTCTCTCTGCAGATCTCTCCAGCACCATGCCAGGCCTGCATGCTTGCTATGCATTGTCCATAATGAGAATGGACAAAACCTCTGAAACTGTAAGTAAGCCCCAATTAAATGTTTTTTGTTTGTTTGTTTGTTTGATTGATTTTAAAATAAGAGTAGCTATGGATATGGTTTCTCTTCACAGCAGTAAAACACTGACTAAAACAAAGAGTTAAGTTTTAAAATATATTGCTTAAGTAGTTTTTATGTTTTATGTTCTATTAGGTTTTTCTATTTTACTTAATTTTCTACACATTAAAATTTTTGGTACATATGAAATTAGGTAGGAATCATTGTACAAAAGAAAATATTGATTTTAATTTTATTCAAAATGAATATGCTGTTAGAATAGCAATCATTTCTTAACTAATTCACCCTATGCTCATTGAGTCAGAATATGAAATTGTATTGTTAATTACTATACACTAAGATGTGTATGATTAGCTTCTGAATCCTGACCAGTTTTTAATTTTCCTCTAGTCTCCCCACCATGAGTAAACAAAAACATATGTTTAATATTTTGAATGATCTTGGTACATAGCAATGATAGGTTATATATATTTTTTATGAAAAAAAGCATTTAATTTGCTTACACTTTCAGAGAGAGGGTCCATAAACAGCATGGTAGGGAGTATGGTAGCAGGCAGGCAGGCACTGGAAAAGCTACTGAGAACTAACGTGTGATCCACCATGATACAGATTGTGTGTGGGGTTAACTAAAAATAACAAAAGCTTTTTAAATTGACAGAATACATATTTTTAAAATGCTATGCTATAGTTTTTCTTTATGTCTATATTATACAATGTTCATTTCAGCATAAACATCTTTCTAACATAACTTACTGAAAGCATTCAAAGCCTCTCTTCTAATTAAAAAACCATATGGCACATATCACTGTCTACTGCCAGCCATTATTCCAGTACAACACAAGAACCTTTTTTTTTTTTTTTTTTTTTTTTGGTATCAATATAATTGATTCCCCATTGCCAGCGTTTCTACACTACTGCCTCCCTACCCTACTGACCCCAATAACCACTGTGCTAACTCTGTTTCTATAAGATCAACATTTCTAGATTCAACATATGGATAAGGTCATGTGGTAACTTTTTCTGTGCCGTTCATGTTGCTACAAATAACAGGGTTCCATAGTTTTTCCTTTCACAATATAATTATATTCTATTATGTGTATTGTGATGTTTTTTGAATCCATTTATCAGATGATGGACACTTAATTGTTTCCAATTAATAACACTTGGTTATTATGAATAGTGCTTCAAATACATATGAACCTGTGGTGGATGTTACCTTGAACTGGTGTTTTGTATCTTCTAGGTGAATACTCAGGAGTGGGATGGCTAGGTCATAGGATAATTGTATTTTTAATTTTGGAGGAAGCTGCACACTGGTTTTCACAGTGGATTGCTGAGATTTATTCTCCAACAGTGGACACTGCTTCCCACTTCTATCCTCATCCATACATGTTCCTTCTCACCATATTTCTTTTTGAAAATAGCTAATGCATCAGGTGTTATCCCAATGAAATGTTGGTTGTGTTCCTTTGATGATTAGTTATCTTGACACCTTTTGATACTTTTTGGCTATTTGTATATGTTCTTTTGAGAAACTACTTCTTAGTACCTAGTTATGATTTTCTTTTGCTATTGAGGCTTTGAACTTTCATATATATAATATATGTTATATTATATATGTATATAATACATATAATATATATATATATATATATATATACATCCTAGTAAGGTCAGATTTTGTAGTAATAAATATTTTTTTCATTTCTGTAGGTTGCCTCTTCATTTTAATATTTCCTTTCATTGTGCAGGAGCTTTTTATTTGATGCATTTATCTATTTTTGTCTCATTTTCTTGTGCTTTGGGTTCCATAAAAAGAAGACTTGGCCATTTCAGTGCAATGAAGCAATTCTCTAGAGTTTTCTTCTAGTAGTTTCAGCCACTGTATTTTAAGGCTTTCATTTATTTATTTATTTATTTATTTATTTATTTATTTTGTAACTTGGGAGAGATCAGTTTTGTTTTATTCTTTTACATATGAATATACAGTTTACCCCCATACAACTCATCAAAAACAAACAACAAACAAACAAACAAACCCAATACTCTCTCTCTGATACATGTCCTTAGCATTTTGTCAAAAACCAGCTGTCTACAGAGGTGCAAGTGCAATGGGCCTCAGAATTATGCAGTGAGAGTTCAGTGCATACTTCAGAGGTCAACCCATCAGAGATGCATAGCTCATGGAGAATAGACCTTATTTAGCAAGGCAATAAGTAATATTGTCACCAGAGATGCACATCTCTTTAACCTTAACTAGTAAGTCAATAAGGTATATTGCCTTTCTGAATGTGTTAGCTGTCCTCATTGCAGATTTCTTGTGTGAAGCTCTTTCCCTCACATTATAGCTTGGGGATTCTTCCCATAGCATTGCAGTATATTAATGGTTTACTGAGCACAATTTCCCCTATGCATTAGTATATTGTATGACCCACAACCACCACCAGGAATGTGTGAGTCTGGCAAGAAAGTGGTTACTTGGGAGAAGCTTGCAGGACAGAAACTTCTGCCTACAAGGTGGGGAGGAGCTAGAAAGAGTTGGGAGGACTTAGGAGATAGAAAACTGGGATAAAACATGTTGTATGAAAAAGAATTTTCTTTATCAACAACAAAAATGTAGGGCAATGGATTTTCAAATAAATTGCTTGAAGATGGAAATAAATGACCTAAACTAGAAGACAAACAAAATATAAATATATGCAAACATGTGTATTTAGTCTGATGGCCTCCTTTAATTGACATTCTTAACTTTTCATTCATAGGATATAACTACTTCCCTCAGAGAAGGGAATTGAAGGTTCAGAAACTCAGTCATGGTCCCTGGGTCACCCATTGCTATTCCTTGCCTATAGGCCAGTCTTATGAAGGTAATTTCTAAATCAAGATCATTTCTTCTGAATTATGCTTAGGTTTGTGTCAAGGTGATACAAACCAACAAACTCATAAGGTAATGCTGTTTAGAAAATTTTCCTTAATTTCTTACATTTTTAACATATTTTACATATTTTAACATATCTTACATATTTTAAGTTCTTCTTTACATTTTGGTAGAATTAAATAGGGAAACTATCTAGCTGTCAGCTTTTTTTTTGATTGGAGATTCCATGATTAAGTTTAGGTACTCATTACTCAGTCCAGGATTTCTTTTTGTCCATAATTTAATGATGCTAAGATATATGTGCCCAGATATCTGTCTTTTATTTTAGGTGATCAAATTTCCTGGCATAGAACTGTGGTAAAGAATTTTCAAAGAGTCTTCATATGCCATTGATACGTCAATGGAATCTTTCCCTCTGCATACATATTTCTTTGAGTCCTTTCTCATTTTCTTGGTCTATTTGTTTGTCTATTCTATATTTTTAAAGTAGCAGCTCTTTGTTTCACTGATGTTTGTGTGGTGTGTTCTACAGTTTCTTCTTTCATGTTTACTTTTTCATTCTAGCTCTTTAAGCTACAGAGACAAGTCATTTATTCAAGAACATCATGTCTTTTCTGATGTGGACACTGATTGCTATACACTTACCTCTAAGTATTGCATACCTTGTATCTTGTAGGATTTGGTATGTCATGTCTCCTTTGATTTATTTCAAGGAAAAAAATTAATTTACTGCTTCAAAGCCAGGCACAGGGATATATGTTCATAATCCTTGCTCTAAGGCATCTGAGGCAGGAATATTGCTTGAGGCTAACATGGGATACAAAGTAAGTTCAAGGACAACTTGTCCTACATAGGGAGACTGTCTCAAGGAAGAAAAAAAAAGTTGTAAAACACACCATTAAAGTAGGTTATGTACAGATGACGAGTGAATGGAGTGCCTGTTGAGTGTGAAGACTGATGCTTGAATCCTCCGAACCGACACAAAGCTGGGCACAGCAGTGTGTTTCTCTAACCCTAGGTCTCCAACAGTGAGGTAAAATGTGGAACCCTGGGCTTACCCTCCTGCTACGCACAGTGGCGAGCCACCAAAAGACACCATCTCAAACAGTGTGGAAGCTAAGGACCACCTACTGGGTCCTCTGACCTCTAGCAGTGTGCTCCGTGGCACATGCGTATTCACACTTGCCCAAATGCTTGCATGCACACACACACACTCACCACGAATACACACGCACACATACACACACACACACACACACACACACACACACACACACACACACACACACGAAGTAGACTATATAATTTGTATGTATTTGTGTGTCTGTTGGCCGGTGTTCTATTGCTGAGATGACCATGGCAACTCTTATGAACAGTTATGGCTTGCTACAGTTTCAGAGGTTTAGTCCGTTGTCATCATGGGGTAGAGAATGGTAGCATGCAGGCATACATGGTGTTAGAGAAGTAACTGGGAGCAACCAGATCCTCAGGCAGTAGGGTGAAGAAAGCTCCTGAACCTGGCTTGGGCTTCTGAAACCTCAAAGCCCACCCCCGGTGACATATGTCTTCCAACAAGGCCATGCCTCTTAATCCTTCAGAAGTGCCACTCCCTAAAGATGAAGCATTCAAGTATATGACCCCATGGGGGCCATTCTTACTCAAACCACCACAGTATGCTTTGAATATTTTCTTGTAGCTAATTTCTAGTTTAATTCCATTGAAGTCAGAAAAATATACTTGTTATGTTTTCAATTAAAAACACTTTTATTCAGAATTGTTTTTGCAGCCACTCAGAGGATATATGAGGGGGAAATGTAGCATGTGGTTACGAGAGAAATCCATAGTTATTAGCCTTCGAATAGATGGTTCTAAACTGTGGATTATAAACCCATGTGGGTTGCATAGCTAAATGTGGAGGTTGGAAAATTTTGCAATAGCAAAATATATCTGAACACACAAAACCCACAAATGAATTTGGAATTAAATGTGTGATGAATGTGATGAATGTTTCTGACATGTTATGGCCAATGACTCATAACTATAAACTTGTATATTTGGCACTGCATCTCACTATACCACTCAAAGTCGACAAACCTCTCTGAAACACCTGACTCAAATGCAAATCTATTGTGTTTTATGAACTTCAGTTGTTCCTAATCGGCATATAGTGTTTTCTGATCTTAGCATAAATGTTTAAAATCTTTCAATATTTTCATACCCATTCCTTAGCATATAAGACCAAACTAGTATGTCTTTGTGTTGTGTTAGAATGCTTGATTTTTATAACTGATAATTTGGTTGCTGAGTTAACTTTCATTAAAAATAATTTGGGCTTGAGAACAGGACAGAATTTCAAGCAACTTCTGAAAAGTATGATTATACTATCATTTATATGAAGTGGTGTTCTTGGCGTTAATGACTATATGATCAATATAGATCAACTGTGGAAACTATTGAATTCTGCATTATCAAATATTGAATTGCATTCTGCATTATCAAATATTCATCCATGATCTAATTCATTACATAAAAATGTAGAGTCACATCTAAATAATCAAGCTAGCTTTGTCTTCAGTAAACAATAATACACACACACATATGTATACATATACATATATATATATATAGCAAAGAATTGTTTTAATTTTATGATTTACTATAGTAAATGCTTGACTTATATACTTAATTTTGTATACACAAATACCTGGAGTCTCCATGAAAATGTTTCAGGATAGGGGTATAGGTAGAGAGTCAAAATATTAAGAAGCCTGTCCTAGAATATATGCAGGCAACTAGAAGGCACCATCATGTTTCAATTGAGTGACTGTCAATCAGATTCAGAGTTGCTTTGGAACAAAGCCTGTAAATTATATGCAATCAGATGATAAGGATTTTGGAGACAATGACCAGCTTGGCAATGGGGGCTGTGGTATTATTAATGATGAATGACTATGTCATTCATTTATCAAATCTGTTTATTCAAGATCTCATGAATAAGTTTGTATATGAAATATGAGTTCCTCCAAGCTGTGATTTTTACCTTATGCTCTTTATGCCTGCAAATGGTAGTATCACCCAGAAAAGTTTATGCCACACTTCAGTTTGAAGTACTTTGTTTTGAGGATGTAATTATCATCTCGTATAGGGATTGCTGTTCTCAAACAAGTATCATTAGAATTCTGCTGTACTTAGAGATTTATTAGATTCACCATTGTCAATACCTGCTCGTGAAGATTGGCTAAGAGATCTTCTAGGAAAGATCTCTTAAAAACTGCACAACTTTCAGGCATAACACACCAATTACCTCAGCACGTGAGTGGAGTCAGTAGACTCCTAGAGTTAGGGACTAGATTAGGATACAGAAACAGACTGTATCTCAAGACAAACAACAAAACAAAAGCAAACAAACACAACATTGTTGTTCTTTACTTTTCACAGAAAGTGCCTTTTGAACCTTCAATGCCTAAATATTCCCAATAAAGGAAATTTTTATTCAGGTGTAGGGATAGTGATGTCTGTGTTGGGGGTGGGATGGGGTGAAAGAAATCAAAGAACAAGACCTTATTTCAGTTATGAAGACAGGGGGATGGATGAGTAAAGTTCATTTTGTGGGCAGGAACACGAGTGTGTAAAATAATAGCAGTACTGACTGCCCACTAAACCCAGAGCATCACACTAGGGGTTATTTGTGTCTCATTCTCAGAGCAAAAGGTGTCAGACCCAGGCACACACCTGAGCCAAATACTGCATCAAGTTGGGCCAGTCTTTGCGGCCACCCAGGTTGATTGGCTTCTCCAGGGTGGAACTGTGGACCAAGGTTGCTGAGCTGCAGCAAACGCAAAGTATGTGTGGAGAGCATGTAGAAAATTGGATACAGGGGCTGAGAGCTAAACTCAGCGTGACAACAGGAAATTTGCTCATCCCAGGTATTAAATAATCCAGTAAATTCCTGGTTTTGTTTTTTTCCTCTGATTGTTATAAAAGTACGCAGTATTTAAATACTGTACATAGTATTAATTTATCAATTCCAAAATGATAGTATGTACAGAAAGTGCAGCTTTGTAGTTGCTATGATTTTTATGTGGTTAAAGCAAACTGGTCTTTGGATTTTAATTGCTTTATTTGACAATAAAGGTAGAGAACAAATTCACACATTGGTTTAAATTTGCTGAGTCAAATCCATTTCTCTACATCATTTTGATGTATACCAGAAGGGACAGAGACCCTTTTATATCAAGCGAACTAGATCAAGTAAAACCTCTGCAACAGTCATAAAGGAATCTATGAGAGTAAGGGAGCTGCTGACTGGGCTTAGTCAACGTGAGAAATTGAAAAAGAATCACGCTGAGAATTGTGGGGCTTTCCTGGTTGAAATTTTTCCTTTTTCTGTTAAACCAAAGGGAAGTGGTAGTTTTGAAAGAAATGAAATTCCCCTGGAGAAATTACTTCAACTAAATAGGGAAAGACTGAGATAACAGACAGCTATCGTGTTGGGAAAGCTACTGGAGGCCGCCCAACTTTGATATGCATGAAACCCTATCTTTCTCACAGAAAACTGATACTCAAAGTAGCAGAGATGAAAGATCAGTGGTTCAGCTTTCAAAGCATCAGGGAGAAAGAATGAAAGGATTGTGACCAACAAGAGTTAAAGACAGAAATAAAGTTGGGTAGGATGGGTGTCTGTGGTTCTGGTAGCCAGGAGGTTAAGCAGTAGGGGTGCTCCAGCTCAGTAATTTGGTGCCGATTTGGGAAACATAGCAAGGTCTATGGTCCAAGTAAAACAAACTGAGAATATCAAAACGCGAATCCCAACCCAAAATTTCAGTATATGACATATTGGTATTCTTATGTCTTTAAATTTTCTTATTCATCTCTTCTGGCCATAAAATATAATTTTAAAAATTAACTTGTTTACAGTATTAAATAGGCATAAGATTTTTATATTTTTTTCAATTATACCATGTAATGTTTTGATATACATAAACACTGAGAAATGATTACCAAAGACATATTAATTAGCATTTTTCTCACTTCAACTAGTGTGCACCAAAATAGTTATATTCTATTCTGCAAATTTGAGTATAAATTATTATTAATTATAATCACTAGGACTATAGAAATTGTTATTATAATTGAATCTTTCTACACTTAATCAATAGCCCCTCCATTACCTGATCCCTGGTAACCATCTTCCTACTTTCTTTTTATTAACTTAATAGGTTTAAGTTCAAGTTTTAGAAAAAAAATCCCTGAATGGTAAGTATCTTTTGGTCAAGGTCATGCTTTGCTTTAGATATCTGTGTAGTCCTTCTCTTCTGGTCAGTTAGTCCAAAGGAAATGGTAAACAACTGGGGTGAGGGACATATATGTTTAACAAGAGGTTCTTTGTCCTGGCTTGTCCTGCCACCCTTCAGCCCCAAATGAACACATGGATGCTATATTAGTTATAAAACTGTTGAGTGGTGGCTAGGGCTTCTTATTGGCTAGCTCTGTCTTAATTATTAACCCATTTCTATTAATCTATGTATTTCTGTGTGGCCTTTTCTTACTGTAAAACGCCTGGTGCATCCTACCGTCCCAGGTTCCACAAGACGACTCCTATCAACCTATAATTCCCAGAATTCTCCATATCTCCTAGTCCTGCCTATACTAGCCAATCAGCCAATCAGTGATTTATTCATCAACCAATAAGAGAAACACATTTCCCTACCGTATATGTGTGTGGTTTTGCATTACGAGATGTGACCATGTGCTTTGGGTGTTATAGTTTGCTCTGTTCATGTAGACATTTATCTAAACTCAAGTGATAGAGCCTGAAACTAAGGTCCAGTGCTCAAATAAATAGCCTTCTTGGAACATGTACTAACCAATGTGCACGTGGGAAGTGTTGGATTGTATATGTCTTATCCCATGGCACATGAACCCATTTTTGGTTAAAAAAAAATACTTTCCTAAGGCTGTAAGTATGCAGGGATTATTGGTAATGTTAACTGAGAGCCTAGTATGTTCTCAATGCTGTGGATTCTTTTGATAATTTACAAGGTTGGAAATGTGAGTCAGTTTCACAAAAGAAAGCTTGTAGAAATAAATATAATCACCCAGTTACTAAGCAACTCCAGTTGGATTTTGACCTAAGGCATGCCTTTTCTTTGAACTTATGCTATAGTGTTAATGGTAGCAAGCTTGTGGGGTATGACAAAACCAAGGCTTAGGTACTAAATACAAACTGTACCCTGCAAAGTGACACCAAATGTTTCATTTACATTTGCTTTGTTTTTATACTCTGTAGTGATGGGACATGTATAAATTTTTCTTCATTCCTGAAAAGGCAGGGGAAGCTTTACAAATGTTAGCTTCTTAACTCACAATGTTCTGTGAAAAACTGAAATCTTTCATCCAGTACAATAAAGTAAGCAGAGAAACAGAGGCTGAGAGACAAAGACTGTCCTGGTGTCCTTGCTGACCAACCTGAGAGCAATGTGAGCAAGGTGGAGCACAGTGGCTTGTTTCCTGATTGAGGGTTCTGACTGCCTCTATGCTTGAGTTACAGTGATGCTTTATTCTTGAATTTCATTATGTAAAGTTTTGAAAACTAGCTTGAAGAAAATCAATCACTAAACAAGAAAAATGGAAATATTAACATTGAAAACTTATACTACTACATTTTGTAGGTTTTTGTTTTGTTTTATTTTTATTTTTTAACAATGACTAAGATTATTAGGAGTCGCTTTAATGCCAGGTCCATTTAGCAAAATGATAACAATATGTTTCCCCACTAATACCTAGAACCTCTTTAAACCCAGCTTCTTACTCCCAATAACATCATCAATTAAGGGTTTCATTGTGTGGGTCAGGATTTAAATTCTACTTCTAAAAAAGTAGTTGGTTACTCCCATTACATTTATACCACTATTGTACTAGTGGGCGTGTCTTAGCAAGCTGACACTATTGTAGCTTCCAGGGTTTCACAACTGGATAAGATAGATGATTACTTTCCTCTTCTGTTAGTGTTGATAGACCTTTAAAAGTCTATGAAAACTAGCTGGTAGTGATGAAATGTCCAGGTCAGTACCCACTTGATTTCTCCAAGTCCTATGACTTAAATATATGGTTTTTACAGCAATAGGTTCTTACTATGAAGTTCTAGAGTGTAACCAAGAGCATTGGCAACAGCCTGTGCTGTTTGGGGGTCTATGCTAACTCACTGGTCAACAACCTCCAAAGAGGAAACCCATTCTTGGCATTAGTGTTTTTGTTATTCTGTGATATCTAGTGGAATAAGGAGGCTCTCAATAAAAATGGGAGTGAGGAGGATGGAGAGCTTTTCCTTAAAATGGTATAGCTTAATCTTTATGTATAAAATTTTGAGACTGAATCATCTGAAATTTATTTAATTAAACATTGCTCATCCAATAGGGGCAACACAGCTCAGTTTGTAAAGTTGAGAAATTATTTTCACCTTGGAAGTAGATGCTACAGAAGAAGAGTGAAGGTGGCAATTAATCTTGACTGTCAACTTGATGAAGAGATTTACAGGGAGTCACCAAAGCATACTTCTAGGTGTCTCTGAGGGCATTTCCAGAGAGAAGTGATATGTAGGGACACAACTGATGGGGAAAGTCCCACACTGAATGATGGCAGCACTGTACAATAGGCCGAGGCTGAGGATGGGATAAAAGTGGAAGTAAGGAAAAGCAAGACACATGGACAAATGTTCTCCCTGACCACATACGCTATTGTTGCTGCCATGGCTTGCAGACATCATACCAGTGACTCAGGGAGCTTGCAAGTTTTCAGCCTCAACCCACCATCACTGGTCTCCCTTATGCTAAAGCTTGAAACTTCTCATACTGGGCAGCTACTACCAGGTTCTACCTCTCCATCTTGCATTCTGTATTGGATGATGTATCTTCTGATTATGTAAATAAGTCTAATAAACCACATCTTATATAGAAATACATTCTTTTCCCCTAGAAAACTCTAAATCCTATAGAAAGTATTCAGACACGACTGAACTGGTCATCCCAACTGCAAATCTCACATATCTTTAATCACATCAAAAACATGATTATGGTATCAGAAGATGATGTGTTAGGCTTTGCAGCCATAAGCTTTCTGATACTGTAACATCTTTATTGAAATTCAACTTTGATGAAGTGACTTTTGTATTTAATTCAAGGTTCAGGACACATGCAATGTTATTAAGCCCATTTATGGCCAAATTCGTAGACCATCTTCTGAAAGGATGAGGCCATTATCTTGATTCCTAGAAACTTCTCAGAAGCCACTGTCATGGGTAATATGTAGGGGCTAAAATGTTTGCTGAGTAAAATAAATGAAGTATCACAAACATGACATATGTTGAGGATTTGTGGTAGGCACCCAGATTTTCCTCAAGATCCAACATTCTGTATCTTTGTATATGTGTTTCTATTCAAGCTTTAGTAGTCATGATCTCATTATTCAATTTTTTATGTAAGAATTCCTACTATAACTTCCTCTTAAAGTTTAAGGTCACTAGGAAAAGCAGGGAGAAACAAAGACGTGTCTGTAGTACCCTGAGCATTGCTACTCGAGTGTAAAGACTTCATCTATCATCTTTTAGTCTTGGCTGCCAGGAAATTCAGACTGATTTACATATAATTGCAACCAATAATTTATCTTCTAATGAAATTTCTCCACAGTAGCATTTTTAATATACTTGTTATAGACTTTAAAACATTGTTAGTCCTATGTTTATTTAAGTGTCACCTATTGAGTTGTTATGATAAAAGCACTTTGAGACAGCTCCCCCCCACCCCAGCTCCACCTCCTCCTTAAACTATTTCTCTGTCTCTCCTCCTACCCCAATTCCCTAACATTGCTGCATCACCAGTCAGATGCTTGACTGATTACATTTGCCTTCACAGTTTTAATAAACTGCACCAAGAGAAGGCAATCTTTTCTCTATCCATCTTAGGATTCCAGTCAGGGCTCAGTAACAGAAGACAAGATTAATAGGAGAAATTCATACATGTCCACTTAAGTTTCTCACAACACAGAACCTGTGATATGGAAGTGAAGTCTCAAAGAGTAAGTATAATTGCTTCCATGCTGGACAAAGACCAGTGAATCATGCAAATGGAACTAGACATGAGAACACTAGACTCTAGAAGCTGGCATCAGTCAACTGATGGTGCATTAAGTAGCTAGGAAGTTAGTGAACAAGTTGTTTTGGGGTGTGTGTGTGTGCTGGTGATAGGGATGTTACTTTCATTTCAGTATGGGGCAGACAGGTTCTATACAGAGGCTTATCTCCTTGTTTTAGAAAGACAAGTTCCCAGTGCCTTTGTTTTTACTGTTCTCTAAATACCATTAGCTCAAAATAATCCTTATACCAATATATTTTAGGGTGGGGTGTAGGAAGTTAAGGCTTACAGGGCTGAGAGATGAGCCAACCTGGAGTCTGACTTGCACTGTCAGAGATCCTGATCGTGCCTGGCCAATAAGGGGGCAACCAGGCAATGCCAACACATTGGATTGCCTGGGTTCTGGGAGAGTATATAAGGTTCTTTCATTGTTAAATAAATGAGTCTGCTGTTTGCCTAATGCTTGACTCCCAGTGTCTGTGCCTTGGTGCTGTGCCCAAGGGAGCCATTAGGACCCCGGCTACAGTAGGGTGTAATTTGTCACACATTAGTACTTCCATTCCCTCTACTAGAGACAGGATCTTTTGATTTCTCTTCCTTTTCTCTTCTCAGATACTTCTATGGTGTAATGCAAAACCAAGAAAAGGGTTTATATGATGGCGCTTATGTAGAAGGGTTTATATGCTGGCACTTCTACATAAGCACTCACTCAGTGGCTCTTCCAGCCTAAGGTTGGAAACACTTGCACAATTTCCAGAAAAACAACAGAAGTCTGTCATAGCAATATTTTACTCTCTAGATCATTTTCTCTTCTAGCTTGATTTCCACAGTTGAGATAAACACCATACATACCCCAAAAATCAGCGTGGGGAGAAATGATTTATTTCAGGGTACCACTCCATCACTGAAGGAAGTCAGCGCAGGAAATGAAGCAGGGACCTGGAGGCAGGGACAGAAGAGAATCGGGGAGTGAAGTTACTGGCTTGCTTCATGGCTTGAATGAACTAAGCCTTTCTTACACAGCCCATAGTGGGCCAGGCCCTCCCACATTAATCATTTATCAAGAAAATGTCCTATAGATTTGCTTACAGGTCAATCTGAAAGAAGCATTTTCCCAACTCAGGTTCCCGTCTTCCCAGGTGATCCTAGTTTGTGTCAGGTTGACAAAGAATTAACCAGCATACCCGTTGATAGGAAGATTTTAGCATCCTTTCCTCTAAGGTCTTTCTTTTCCCTCTCCCTGTAATATATATATGAATATTTGATATTTATTTTTTATCAACTGCCATTTTACCTGGTTGTTTTAGCTCAGATATTAAGAATTGTCTAAAAGTTTGGGTTGCTAGCCTGTGGCAAGCACTGTTCAGTGACGGTAGAACTCATCTCTTCAGTTCACTTGAGGTGTGCTCTGGGACAGAATATTGGAATCCCAGCTCCCCACTGCTACCTGAACACTACAGGTGTGCTCCTCCCTGTGCCGTCTGGTCTTTCCAAAGGGTGGTAGTGCAAGAAGAACATGGACTGAAACCTTTGGAATTGGGAATCAAAGTAAATCTCTCTTCCTTTTAACGGGATTCTTCACAGTGACAGAAAGATGACAGTAACGGAGCCCTACACATACTTCCAGTGCTATAGCCAACAGCTGTTGTTCTGTGTCTGTGGGTTATTCCTACAGCAATACATTACTCTAAATATATAACATCCACAGAGGACTTTTGCAGTATATTTGAAAACACTTATTAGTGTTTTGTTTGTTTGTTTGTTTTCTGAGACAGGGTTTCTCTGCATTGTTTTGGAGCATGTCCTGGAACTAGCTCTATAGACCAGGCTGGCCTCAAACTCAGAGATCCACCTGCCTCTGCCTCCCAAGTGCTGGGATTAAAGGTGTGAGCCACCAATGCCCGGTTTATGCTTATTATTTTAATCTGTGTGTTTGAGAATGTAGGCATGTGGAGGTCAGAGGACACTGCTCTCTCCGGGTCACCTTGGGATCCTAGGATAGGACTCAGGTAGTAAAGGCTATAAGTAAATACAGGCTCATGAAAACATTCTTACCTTCTCTCTCCGAAACTCCTAACTGGTTTTCTTTTGTTATGCAATACGACTTTTTACTTCTTTGGTACAGGAGCCCCGAGCTCGCTAGAAGCCATTCTCGGTTGTTCATTACCCTGCTCTATGGCTAAATAAATTAATCACTTTGAAGTCTGCATAGACCATGAGGGTCCTTAGTCTTTTGGAAAGTCAATGCTCTAGATAATTTCTAATTTAGGCATTTCTGTGAGGACTTCAAAGGAAACACAGTATTGTTCATTAGCAGAAGTCTTAACACATAGAAATCAGTTTTATGAAAACATAAAGTCTAGTGCATCCCATTAAACCAGGGAAGGGACAAAGTAGCATTGCCATAAATAGGCTTGTAAAGACATAGGAGACAAGAGAAGGAAAATATATATTTAAATTTTGCTGTGTAACTAACTAATAAAACAAGTAAAATAGGAAGCTAAGAAGTTGGTTGAAAAAGTCCTGTAAGTATATAGAATAATTAGGATAAATATTTCTAAACTTAAAGCAAAAAAAAAAAAATCAAAAAATACCTCTCAAAAAAGGCATATATGCCTCCTGACACTTAGATAAAAATAGTTTATGTAGGCTCAGCCAATGTAGACATGTTTACAGCTTCAAATGAGCAACTTCACCTATCAAATGTGCTCTCCACATGTAAGGCGTTATTCTGGGTCCCCAGAACAAAGGTAGAGAAATGGATGCTGTGTTCACGGATTTGCAGTGTGGAGAAGGTGGGCATGGAGGCAGGTAGCCACGACATGCTGCCCCATACAAGGTCCACATGACCCCACTGAGCAGCATCTCACCTCCTCCAGGGGCTTAGAGGAGGAATGGAACACTAAACCGAAGGACAGAAAAGTAAGAATTCCCTTAGGAGATGAAGGAAAGGCTGACTGGGCATGACAAGCAGAAGGAAGAGTTCCAGAGTATGGCAGTGAGGAATCACTCAGAAATGGTGTGGGGACGGCAAAGAAGTCTGGAAGCAAATAACACCAGAAAGGCCTTAAATTCACTAGAGGGCTTGGTGGTTTCATTTAGAAACAGTGAAAGCTTCTCTCAGCAAAGCAGTGGACTAATTCCAGTTTTTCTTTGAGTGTCAAGAAAGGGTTGAGGAGTCAGGGCTTGGCAGAACACCCAGAGAAGAAGTTCTGGAACCAGGGTGTGTTAGTGTGCCTCGGCTGGAGGACAAACAGTACAGACTCAATGGCTTGTAAAATACAACTGTATTTTCTGACAGAGACGGAAGGCAGAAGCTGAACAGCAGAGTGCTGTTAGGTCGTCTTGAGGTCTCTTTCCTTAGCTTACAGCTTATTGCCTTCTTCTGTGTCCTTACATGGTTTCTTCCCCACACTGCCTGCACACGCCTGAGGGATCCACTCAGCTGTCTAATTTTACCTAACTTACCTTTCTTAATGGTGTCTAAATAGGATGCTATTCAATGCACAACAAGTGGCAGCAAGAACAAAGTGAGGGAAAGTTAGGCAGTAAAATGCAGGATAGTTGGCTCCATGGTGAAGCTGGTATATAAGGCTATCTGATGGGTGGGGTAATCAGGGAGCCTGACTGACATATGGATCAGGCCATTTGTCATAACCAAACCAACAATAGAAAAACCAATGAAAGGAGGCTTAGTGCTCCAGTAATGGTGTTCAATTCAACCTACAGCAATGACAGGAGTAATGTAGCTTACCTGAAGGCAAAGGTCCAGAGTTTGGGGGAAAGTAATCAGATGGAGGCCAAAGGATGGTCTACCCAGAAATGGAAACTAGGAGCAGATTGGCATCCTAGTGAGTAATTTAAGGGTGGGTAAGGGTGGGGACAAGAGCTAAGGTCAACATGAAGGCTCTAGAAGTTCATCAAGTGAAGCAGAGAATCTATCAGAATAAAGTGTTATCGAAAGTAAGGCACAGACAGGGTTTAACTCTTAGGTCTTCTCTAGAAGCATAAAGATATTACTTCAAGCACAATGGTAAATACTTTTTAATGAGTTCTAGTTGACATTAGCAAATTAGGTTTTATTTTTTACCACTCAGAACATATTCAGAATATTCTGTTATGTCACGTATCTTTCATTTTCGTTGGTAAGTTTCCAAACAGTAAATGAAAAAATAGCTGAGAATGAAATCATACATCTTAGAACTCTTAGTAAACTCAATTTTTGGCATACATTATTCTTGATATTTCCATTTATGACAATACAAATTTCAAAGTCTTCTATAAAACAAGTACTATCTACATTGATAGATGTGCCCTACATATTCCTGTGGAGGTAGCAACACTCCCAATACATTAAGACTTGAACAATGAAACCTGTAATACATCTTAGAATACCATGGTCTTAAGCAGTTTAACAATTTGTCATGAATTCCACTTGCGTTAGACTAATAATCTTATGGACAAAATTGAAAACAAGCCGTGAGAGTTAGGCTTATCCACGAGCAATACTATGACACTCCGTTCAGCCTATCAGAGAAAGACACTGAAAAATTTCACATTATTCCAGAGACCCTAAGGCACAAGACAAGTGACTTCTTATGTTTTTAAAAAGCAACAAAGGGAATGTAAATTCTGCAAGATTTTAATAAATTTAACACTAACATACAATAAAGAAAATTTCCACAAACATTCCCCCACAAACCTGGAAATAGTATTTACACAGCATTATTATAGCAATTTTAAGTGTTAATCTATGATACAATAATGTTACTTCAGAAAACATAAAAAATATAGTTCTTTTTAATGGCCATGCTCTCATTTTTGATGAAAGCTAGACAGTTCATCCTAATGTTACTTTAAAACTTTGAAAATGCATAACAGATATTCAGCCAGCTTCATGAAGTCCTTAGGACAGAAGGCCATTCACACGGAGTAGGCAGACGGGTCATCGTCATCACTTATGTCCGAATCTTCATCCACTCCTTCAATGACTGACTTCTTCCCTTTACAGCAGGATACGATTAATCCAATCAAGAATACCTGTAAATTCAAATATCTGGTGTCACTAAAATTGAACCCCCTAAGCAACACGTTGAAAACTCAGTAGCTAGAATTAGAGAGATGGCTGAAAGGTAAGAATTGTTCTGTCAGTGACCTGACTTCAGATACAGCATCCACACATGGCAAATCACAACCTCCCATATAATATAGCCAGCTCCTGGAGATCTGACCCTCTTCTGGACTCACAGCTACTGGCACACACGGGACATTCACACACATACATATAAACAACACCTTTATAAACCTCTCAGTGCAGTACCGAGAGCCAAAGAGACTATTGTACACACGTGAGTATATACGTGTAACTGTGTAAAGCAATGCGGAGTCATGCTTGGGCTACTGATGCTTACCCCAAGAAAGGCCCAGTTCCCAAAATAGTAGGCAGCACTGAAGAACCAGAACTTGTGCAGGAACAAGTAAGTGCGGGTGACAGTACACTGATCTACAGAAGCAAAGAAACACTGTTAAAGCCTCCTTTCACACGTCAATGAGTCGTCCTGACGACAAAGGACTGTCAGTCAAATCTATGGTTAAAATACAGATAATGAACGTTAGAGAGAGGCGGGTCTTTCCCCACGCCACCTCTCAATCACAGCCAGTGTTAAACTGCCAACGATTATGACATACACAAGATGAACTTCAACATTATAATCCCGATCCTAAAAATAAAGTTTTATTGGCCGGTTCAATTTATTTGGAGTGCCAGACATAAAACAACAACAACAGGCTCTCCCGTTAGGGAAAGAGTGATCAGATGTGGTTAGCAGACACTGCACTTTTTGAAGAAATGGATTGTCAGGACAGCTCACACTTGAGAGATTTTATTACACCCCCCTCCCCCTCAGAGCACTCTCTTGGAAAAGTAGTTGGTTCTTCTAAAGAAATCCCATTATCATTGTTTACAGAGATGGCTCCTGTTGGAATTTAGACAGAATTACAGCCTCAATAAAAACCAATTCATTTCTATATCTCCTTCAAATAAACTGTAACTTGAAGAGAAAGCAGATGGGTTACTTGATAGCTGTGGTAGATTTTACACTCATATTATCTAAATACATTATATTCACTATTCCCATGAAGCTACAAGATACAAATTTCATATGTCGGAAGTAAAGTCTGAGGAAATATTTCAAGCTACTCAGAAAGGCATGGCAGCATGGCAGGGTGCAACTGTGTGTTTGTGGCTGCCCACTGGGCCTAACAACCTTCCTCACTTCAGGGGGCCTTTATTCTTCAGCACAAAACAGACTTACAAAGCAACTTCTTTTCAATCTATTAAGAAAGACAGTATGACTTCTACATACATATATCTGAAACAGGCAAGGGCCACACATTCTATATGCAATTAGGAGTCATTATATCCTACTGCTGATTAAGAAAGTATACCTTTAATCTGTATTTTATGAACCAGCTTTAATAACGGTAAGTGCCTCTCTTTTCTTGAAACAAAATTAAGCAAGGAGTTTGGTTGTCCAGTTTATTATTGTTTACTGGATCTAAAATATTTTTCTAAATTTTATGGCTGACACACAGTTTTCTGAAAAAGTAGAAATGAGGTTATATTTTACAAGAACACAAGACCTATCCTAGAGATCTGTTATGCAAATATTTAAATAACCTCTCATTTACACTGACCCTTTCAACTGTATCTCAACATGTGTTTCTGAATTACCCAATACCAATCTCTTAGCAGGGAAATATGCAGGCAACAGGGACACAACCTTCTGCATCCACCCAGGAGGATCACCAGTGGAACTCCTATCCCTTGATTTCCCAAGACCCCATCATATCCTTTCTACCTTTGTGGGAACTGTATTTGTTTAGTTTTAGACAGGATCCTCCTATGTAGTCTAGGCTGATCTCATGATCTTCCTACCTCAGACTCCTGAATGCTGGGATTACAGATGTGTACCACAGCTGGCTCTAAACACTTCTTTGCCCTCCTACCTGTAGCACTCACGTTCATGGTTTCAAACTAGGTGCTAGGGTCAGCACAACAGAGGGGATGCCTAAACAGGAAATTACTCCATCATTTACTTTGCTCCTACCATAGTTTACTCTCTCTTCAATTATACAGTTATCCTAGTAATTCACAGTAATATGATCTTCCATTAAATAAGTACTCACAGAAGACTCGTCTGCTATCACATTCAATATGACGGAGTAAAATAAAATTTAGGATGGGGCTGGTCTTACTAAAAATTTAGACTGCTAAACAGAACATGTTCTAACTTTCTTAAATTAATATCTGACAGGAGTCCAAGGATGTTAAAACAGGACGCGAGTATGACTTCAAAATGAAGCATAAGTAAATGCATGTCATTGTGGTCAACAAGAGGTTAGGCATCAGAGTCCCAGAGTTACACACAGGTGACTATTATTTACCCTCTTTGCTACATGAATTATCGGACCTGTCAATCAAAAAAAAAAAAAAAAAAAGGGCTATCATCCTTTCTTCCCAGGATCACTGTAGACTAAATGAGGTATATCAAAAAATCCTGCACGTCAGATGGTGGTGACACACAGCCTTAATCCCAGCACTCAGGACGTAGAGGCAGGTGGATCTCTTTGAGTTCAAGGCCAGCCTGGTCTACAAGGCTACATAGAGAAACCCTGCCTTGAAAAACAAAACAACAAACAACAACAAATTCCTGTGCTAAGTGATAGCTAATATTCTTCCTCTTTTGTTAAATTATAATGAAATTCATGTTGTAACATAAAATATATCATGAAATAACATGACTATTCTCAGGAGTTGCAAAACAGTTGTGAGGTAAACAGCTACTCGTAACGCTTGTTGGAGTGTCCCGTGGTGAAGACTGATTGCTCTGACATGAGGAGCATCAGTAGTTTGCACATGTTCATTGCATTTCTCTAAGGAGAGCTGAAAGAGAACAGGCTGAGCAAAATTCAAAGGTGAACACTTGAGCAACAAGAAATGCTGCCGAAAAGCACAAATCCCTTTAAACTAGTCAAGTTGAATGTTTATAAACAAAGGGGGCTATAAGCTAGAACTTAGGAAAATTTGTTTAAAACTGTAATGACTACTCTTTATGGTCAACTAGATTGGATTTGGAATCTTCCAGGAGACAATCTCTGGATGTATCTGTGAGTTTGTTTCCAGAGAGAAGGATGGAGAGGGCTAACTGAATGTGGGCATCACTACCCGTGGGCTGGTCCCAGACTAAAGGAAGAAAACCGGAGAGAGCAAGCTGAGCACCGCATTTATCTCTGCTTCCTGACTGTGGACAAAATGTGACCATCCACCCACTTCTCCACCATGATGGAAGGAAACTCTTCTTAAACCTAAGCCAAATAGAACCTTCTCCCCTCACACAGTCTTTGTCATTGTAACAAGAAACAAAACTAATATAACATATTTAAGAGCAAGGAACAGCATCTTCTCTGGCTAAGAATTCCATGAACCTTGTGTACAAGTATACATCTATCTGGAAAATGTCATTCAAAAATCTCAGGAATAGCAGACTAAATGAAGAAGCAAAGTTCTATTCATTTCCACACTAAAGGACATTTAGGGAGTTAAAACTGGACTGAATTAGAAATCTCAGGGCCAGAGAGGGATTACAGGGCAGCAGCTGAGCCAGCAGAAGCAAGTGTGAGTAAAATGAAATCACTCTTTCCCAGAGGCCTAATAATCCACTCAGTGACAGTGAAACTGACTTAGACCGGATTACTTGGCCCACCACCAAAACTGCATCTTAAACATTTTCCCAACCACGTTGTCTATGTGCTCTCCATTCTTAAAGGTGTGCCTTTGATACAAGCTTTCTAACAGTAATGTAAAAACATCATCAGCATTTGGCTTTGTTGCTAAAAAATGAAGTTCCCTAAAAATCCATACACAAGCATGCAATAGCATTTGTTATCTTTATGTGCCTGCTATATTTAGTTTATTTATGTTGAGTGGCATATACTCTGAGAATAATGCTTGTAAATTAGCTCCTTGCTCCTATTTCAACCTAAGGGATGATTCCCTATTCAACAAAGGGAGGGAGATCCCTGTTTACCATCTGCCAGTGCCCAGCTGCTCACCTCTATCACACACATCTAGCACATCTCTAGCTCTCTACATTTTCTGAAGAGATGACAGTAAAACAATTGAACTTTCTTTAACCTTCAAAATCAATTTAAGGATGGAGATGGCTCAGTGGCCGAAGCGCATCTGTTTGGGTGTGAGGACCTGAGTTTGGAGCCCCATACTCTGTACAGTAGGGCACAATACCATGCAGTTTTAACTTCAGCACTCTAGGGTCAGATGGGAGGTAGCCTTAGGAGAATTCTGGGACACTCAGTCAGCCTGAGTCACAGAGCTGTGAATGAGAGATCCTGACTCAAATCTCAAACAAGGTGGGAGGTGAAGGCCAACATTGAGGTTGTCTACATACACACACACACACACACACACACACACACACACACACACACACACACACACACGAGAAGGGAGAGGAAGAGAGAGTGAGACTGAGTTACAGGATGACCATTGAGGGGTTGGGTTTTAAAATCAGAAGTAAGTATTCCGCAGACTGTGACTGTCGTCATGGAACATGGAATATAGAGTTCCGATTATATCACAGACTAAATGTTTAGCATGGAAACTTGAAATGTGTTTTTCTTTCTGATGAGAGTATGTCAGTTAAGAGTTGACAAAGGGCACCATGGGCACATGAATAAAATGGGAAGGCTTTTAAGCTAGCTTTCCCCATTGCTTCTCACACACCATCAAAGAAAAACTATGAACAAATGCACCTAAACCATTGTGTGTCAAACAGAGCAGGCTTTATTTTACCCGATAAGTTGAATATTATACATTTGCTTCTTTTTAGACCACTAGCTAAGTCATTTCTAATATATGTTGACTGCTACTAAAATACCTCTGATTAATAACCCTAATAACAATACTTTTATTTTAAATGCACTTTTAATGAACAGTGTCAAGATACTGCACAGCTAAGAGAATGTTCAGGGTTTCTGGGTGAGAGCAAGTATAGTCATAACTGAGCCATCAGATTAAACCATCACCCAAAACTAATATAAATATTTAGAATCTGTAATTATTTATCAAATAATTTTACTATCAATATGGTTTAGACTATTTACTTGTAATAGTCTAAACAAGAAAATACCCATGTGAAGTATAGCATGGAGCAGGGGAGCGGAGGGAGGACCACTAAGGTAGGAGAAGAGCACGTATGTAGAGCAGAGTTATGGGGATGCTGAGCAGGGTTGAGTGGAGGGGTTTTTAGGAAATCCCGGTTAAACAACCATTCTGTCTTCAGGTATCTTTACAGTACATAGGAAATACATACATCTAAAATGACTTAGGAAACAATGTAAGACAAGACAAGGCCGGGCATTAGTGGCACATGCCTTTAATCCCAGCACTCGGAAGTCAAAGGCAGGTGGATCTCTGTGAGTTCCAGACCAGCCTGGTCTAGAAGAGCTAGTTCCCGGACAGCCTCCAAAGCCAAAAAGAAACTTGGTCTTGAAAAAAAAAAAAAAAAAAAAAAAGAAGAAGAAGAAGAAGAAGCAATAAAAAGCCAAGTTGTACTAATTAACTTAAAGTTGGACAAATGCCACATAGCTGAATCAACACTTTGTTAAATATCACTGGAAGAACTAGCTAAAGAGGAAAAACAATGAATGGTGAAGATGATGGAAAGTCTGAAGGAAATAGTTCTATTATATTTTAAGAAAACAGGAATCATACCAGGGTAATAAAGCTAGAATCTGTCAGATGTTCTATACTAAATAGTTAAATTTTATGGTGATCATTTTTAAGAACATAATTTTTAGAATATAATTCATGCTGAGAGCTGATTATACTTAACAGGATTTAAGCTAGGGATGGTGGCCACAGCTGTAATCCTAGCACTGGGGAGTGGAGGAAGGAGGGTCTAGTCCATAGAGAGTGAGGACAGCCTACGCTACTCGGAACCATCTCAAAAGAGGAGTGAAAGGGTGAAGAGGTTGATTAAAACATGTACAAGGTGCCAAAATATATGTATTGCTCCTTCAAAAAGGAATGCTATCAATTTCATTTACATTACCCGTTGACCACATAAAACTTGGCATATTCCATTCACATGACTATAGGGTCTCATCAGAGCTGCTCACAAGTAGCAAACAGCTCTCTTTTGCTTTCTTCCTTATCTGTAAGTAAGTATTCAAGAATGCATAAGTCTTTAATGTTTGGGGAAAAAATAGTAAAAGGAATTTAGTAACAACCTTCAGTACATCTTTCTCAGCTGTCCACTTTTCAATAAATGGAAAGGAGCAATCTTCCCTAAAATAACTTCCTACCTGGTAGATGTTTCACTGATTTTACCCTTAAAATGTTCTCTGGTGTTTCCTTCTCCGGTAGCAGGAGGTATTTAGCTTAAGAGGCACAAGGTAAATATTCAACTCTTGATGGAGGTAAAACTAGTATTTCATACTTTGCTCACGTGTAGGAGTATTGACAAGTAAGATTATTTAAGTCTGTCCTCTTCCACCTACCATTATTTGGTGCTTGCTTTCTACGTGAAGGCATGTAAAGCCACATGCCTTCACATGTCCTGTTAAGTGTTCTCACTATTGTATGTGAAGGTATGTAAAGTCACAGTGCTGTGTCTTATGTTCTGTTAAGTGCCCTCATTGATGGAGAAACCTACAGTCATGTTTGTTGTTGGGACGTTTCTTAGCTAATGTTGGTGGGACTTGAAAACTTGTTATTGCAAACGAGATACAATATGAATATCATTGAGACTTCCATCAAAGTAGCTTAGTTGAAAGAAAAGGAGTAAGACCACTTGACCAACCCAGGACCGGGAACAGCATAGAGCAGGTAAAGCAGGAAAGGGGTTTAGTTCTAGGCTTTGAGGATGAAGCTCTCTGGGGATGGCAGGATGAGCATGTCCAGAGGGTAGCAGCCTATGACAATAAGACTTGAGACTCGAGACTCTAAATTCTTGATTTTGCCCCTTAAATTAGTTAGCATGCTTAGCTTTTTCATTGTTAACAGTCGATTTCCAAGCACCACTAAGAACCCCTTACTGTCTAGCATAGCTTAGTTAATTAGACTGACTACAATGAAAGGGAATAGGAATCCGAAAAATGGGAAAAGACAAAGATTTAGAGGCAGGGGAGGGGGAGTAGGCTGGGTCATTTCATTCAAGCTCTTTTAAGCTTGAATGGAAAACTAGTAGCATTTCTGTGAGCCTTACACCAAATAGTACTAGACTCAGGGTACAAACAAGGGAAAGGCTTGAATTAAGTCCTACTGTATTTCAGTTGTTTCAGATGGGAATAAATAGCTCCTCGAAAAGTACATGAACATGATTTGTTGTCCCAAGAATTATTTAACATGGTGTATCAAGGTCTTCTTGTACCACCAAATTACTGACACTATCATATGAACTACTTTGATTAGGAAACAAATCCTCAGGAAGCTGGAGAGACGGCTTGGCAGTATGAGCACTGACTTCCCTTGCAGAGGATCCAGGTTCAATTCCCAGCACCTATGTAGTTCCTCAGAACATTTGTAATGCCAGTTCTAGGTAACCCAACGCCCACTTCTGACCTCTGCAGGTTCCAGGCACATAAGTGGTACATAGACATACATGTAGACAAAATACCCATACGCATAATAAAGGAAAAAAGAAAACAAATGAAAACCCCACCTGTTACTACCCACAGCTTTCACAACAGAAGATTCACATAATAAAATATAGGAATGGTTTCATCATTAAAACGATGAGAAATTTGTAAACTACTAAAATTACGCATTAAAGCTGGATTGTTATTACAAACTATGAAACACGTTTGCATTTAAATTTGTGAGTCATTTAAAAAATAAAAATCTTCAGTGTAGAGAAGAGGTTTAATCTCTGAAGTTTTGAATGTGTTCTATGTAGTTTAAACTTCTGAGTACATCCTCAAAAGGTGCAATGCATGCAATCTGAGTCTAAGAATGACTCATTTTATATCATTGGATATGTCTATAAATTTAAAAAAGATCATTTCATGGTAGACAGAGGGAGATGGAAGAAGAAGAGAGATGTTTCAAGGCAAGGATGTTTGAAAGGACCATAGAGAAGACTATTAGAAACTTATATAAAAATACATATGTCTGTCTGTCTCTCCCCCCCCCTCCGAGTGTGTGTGTGTGTGTGTGTGTGTGTGTGTGTGTGTGTGTGTGTGTGTGTGCATAGATGCATAGATAGAAAGGTAGACAGACAGAAATACAGTTTACAAGGAGGAGTGCCACATGGGGTATAATCTCACCAAAAGCCACAGACTAACATAAGTCCCAGTTTGAGTCATGGCAAACTTCCCTAAACTTGGAGGGAAGACCCTCTTGCTGAAGATAGCACTTTGGACACAGGACATGGAGAGTTGCACTGGAAGTGACCTGGAATCTTCTTCCTAGAGTACTAGTTGTCTTGGTATCAGAAGGTACTATGCAGGTTGCCAAGGGGAAAAAGCAAGCAACAGACCTTCCTATAAAAACCAGCTGTAAGCAATGACTGGACTGGCAATGTATCCTTAAGTTGCAATAGTGGTACCTTTCTTATGAGTAACCAACAGCTGTCTAATTGGACTTAAGGCCTGCTCAGTAGGAGGAAATTCATCCCCGGTACTGGAAATGTAACTACCTGTGGCTAGAGAGGTCAGAGACATCAGAGAGAAACCTACTACTACCACTTTTCTTAAACCAGTATAATTTCCAACTGTAAATACTTATCCTTACACTGGCGGGTGAGTGTGTCTCTCCTCCCTCAACTTCTGACAATAAGCAACCATGGAGTAGCTAGCCCCAGCATAACATCTGTAATGCAACCCTTACTTACTCCTGAGGGAAACCGTGGAGGATGCAGAAAGATTTAAATGCCAGAGGACCAGGATACCTGGTGCTAGATAGTGTCTTACAGACATGACAGGCAAGCCACATGTATGAAATCTCAACAATATGGTTGTCTAAATAAGACCTACACAATGACAACTTGCAGTGATATGACAGGGGGAAGTTTCACCCCTAGATGAAGAGCTATGAGCAATCTGGCTGTTGCAAGAGGGAGAATCAGTCTTTTCCAGGGATGAGTGCACCATAGGTTATCCAATCCCAAGTAGTCAGCCCTAAGACATGCGCATACAAGCACCACTAAGTGAATTTAGTAGATTAATGTATCTTCATGTGTTTATATATGTATGTATGTATGCATGCATATATACATATGTATGTAACAATAACTAAAAAAGAAATGAATTTGAAAGGCAGTGTGGGGGACACAAAGGAGTTGGAAGGAAAAAAGGGAGGAGTAGACATAATACAGAGTGCTCTTATGAAATTCTTAAAAATGTAAAATGCGTATACCAGAAATGATCCAGAACTATTAAGACAAAATATTTCATTAAAGATTCAAAATTTAGAGCAAATGAGAAATATTTAACTTATTTTCACAAGGACTTGATCCTTTCATTTGAAATTGCTAAGGGCATCTTTAGGCAGTATTTTACTTACCAACATGTATGCTCATATTAAATTTGTTATTTTGTAGGGCAAAACAATTTATGTCAAACTACTGGGTATTCTACTTAAAGAATTCAAGAAAGATAAAAGGTACACATTTCAATATTCAGACATGTAAATATTGTGAAATTAGATTTAAAGAAAAGTATATAATTAAATCCAAAATGATACTCATAAATGCCAACTTTCCCAGTTTCCAATCTTGGTCTCCCTTGGCACATTGTTTTAAAATAGCAGCCCTCGAGAATACAGACTGCCTTTTCTTGTTTTCCTTAACATGAAATATAATATTTCAGGATTTTGTAGTTGTTGATTGTTTGTTTTTCATTTTCTGAAACAGGGTCTCACTATGTAGCTCTAGCTGTCTTGAAACTCACTATATAGACTAGATTGGTCTCAAACTCATAGGGATCCACCTGCCTCTGCCTCCCAAATTCTGGGACTAAGAGCATGCTCTATTATACCTGGTTACATTTCAACATTTTTAAAGCAGGATATGTAACTACATAACTAAATAACTATGTAATTATAGTACAGGCACTAGAAAGTTCCCAATATTTTATTTAGGGTCATTTATTAATCTGCTAGGGATTTCTTGTTGCCTGCTGGTATTTTGAGCTTGTTTTCTTCTTTCCCTCAAGTTTGCCACTCTATTCTGTGCTGATAATTCCAACATTAAGTCTGCTCAGGTCTTGTTATACTCATTTTCCTGAAGCCTCGCATTAACACTCTTTCCTGGTGCTTGTAGATTGCGTCAAGTTGACAGCTTAGACTAACACACACATAGAGACTTAATACATTCATTTTTTGCAAAAAGACTTCATAAGAATTGGTTAAATAGCAAGCTCATAAGTGTCTTTTAGTATGAATCTGTATTATAAATTAGATTTACATACAATTATTAAGAGTACTTTAAAACTACATTAAGATAGGGATTTTCCTTCATTTTACAATTTCTTTTCTTATATCTGTAGTACTGTAGTTTAGTACATCCAATAATAACCACATTCTCCAAGACTCAAGGATTTCCAATCCCTAAGAACTCTGCTTCAAGCATCAATCTACACCACTGACACCACATTTCATTGGGCACTAAAATGCTAGTCTTTTGTATCCTCTCTTATTTTCTAACCTGTGTCTTCACTAATGACCTAGGCTTAGTCTGTCTGTTTCTGTCAGTCTCTTTATAATGTCTGTGACTTCCATTACGTTATTGCCTGGAATGAGCATTCCACTTTATTTAGAAAACAGTAACAAAACTTTGTTTTTAAAATTTAAAGGACAAATGATGCAATGCTGTTAGAGTTCCTCTCTCTTAAACGGAACAGAAAAACAGTAAATACAGAGGTGTAAACATGACTTGAAATCTGGTTCTTCAGATTAAAGCTGAAGGCTCACCCTGTCTGCCCAGATCTTCAAGCCTTCTCTCTCAGAATCCAGTCTGTATCTATCTACCACAAGGAAGAGGCCATGGTTCAGGTGGCATTTCTAAATGTTTTCTTCATAATATTACGGTTTATACTTTTAGAACTGTTTATAATGTGTGTGGCTCTTTATGGCCTTCTTCCCACTTTTATGACTTCCATGCCCCCCCAAAAAAAATGTATGAGTGGGGATAAATTCCATAACCCTAACCTATGTAGCAGCTTAGATAAACGATTTCAAGTCTCAGGTCGCGTAGGATCTGCTGGCAGAGAAAACGACCTGGTAAACAGACTTTACAGCTATGCAGCTAGACTTTTTCAATGACTAGTGCGAGGCTCATTCACTACCAAACTTAGTGATCAACTCTTTCTACAGTAAGATATCAATGTACAACTTCTCTACTGACTGTTTTTAACATTAGTATTAGTCATGCAAATATTTCCCACTTCTTTTATATCTCCTATATATATTATCATGTTTTCTTTAGCTTTAAATTTTGTCTCCTTGGCTATTTAATAACTCTACTAGTTGGGATGGCACGTCAATTTATATTTTATTATTCGAGTGTATGACCCTACAGAGTACGGGATTACTTTTGAGGCTCTGCTGTTATGTGAGCAAATACACTAAACAGAATGAACACACAGAATGAAGTCTGCTTTACAGAGAAGATTACATGTTCAGCTACTCTAATGTCCAAATAAAACAATGAATGCACTTCAAGAAAGCTTCAAATAATTGAATGTGATGGCAGAGTAAGATTTTGTGTGATGAGATTTCTGATGTTAGCACTGGGAACACAGTCATTCCAATCCTGAACTTGCACCTTCTTAAATTCAACCCTCAAGGTCACATGCTCCCCAGACAACCTCATTACTGCTTAAAGTCAATCATTTCAGTTCTATTGACTGAGTCAAGAAAAGCACAGATTAATTTCTTCTCTTTCCCTATGCATGCTTATCTCTACCATTAGCTTATTTTCAGATAAATGCTTCTGGTCCCTTTTATGAACTATCAGAAACTACCGACACTTTCTTCATTGTTGACTTCATGGTCCAGTACATCCTGGTGGATGGTTTGAACTTATACTTCATGGAGAGTTGAGATAATGAGTTATCAATGGTACTTCCTGCTAACCCTCAGATCACAGTAGGAACTTATCCATCTTTGTAATCTAGAAAAACTTGTAGCCCACATTCTTTCTGAAGTGTTCTGTCTTCAATGTCTTTAGTGTCACATCCTCCAGAACTGAGTGATATGTAACCATCATTCATCCTTTCTAACATTTTCCTTCAACCTCTTTTTTCCTCTAATTCCATCTGATTAACTCCTAAAGTTTCTTCTAATCTAGACAAATGAAACCCTTCATTCTGCATGCATGCCATTTCTAGTTTTTAAATCCATGTTTCTTCCTGTCTCAACTGTGAATTTCAGAAATGACTTAAGTAAACATCTTCTTCACTTCATATTCCCCTTTAATCGGCTGGTTTTATGACCATTAAATTTTTCCTGCTTTTCATTCCTCTCTGTGTCCACTTTATCTGCTCTTGTTTGGAAAACATTTTGAGTTCCAGTCTTCAGTCCATTGTTGTCCCTTCCGTTTAGTTCTTAGCATACATGTCCAAATGCCATGAGCTCTCTGATGTCCCTAAAATATCTCCAGTTACCTCAACACTCTCTCTAATCTTACCAATATCTTTTATCTTACACTTTACAGTTTACTCAAGTTTTCCCATCTGTCTTGGATCACTCTAGAATTCTACTTTCCTTAACTTATTTCCATGCTCAGATGTCAAATCAAATCACTTTTCTGGATAACCATCAGATTCAACTTTTAGAAAAATAAATCATGAAATAACTTCTATGTCCTTACTTAAAAGTTTTCTTGGTTCTTTTGTCACTTTCACAGACCTTTTAGGATCTCATTCCTAATTCTGCAATTTTCTTCACTCATCATTCCAACCCTCATCCCCATAAACAAAACAGAGAAATGCTAGAGTAACAATGTTTTAAACTCTTGAGCACACAACTGTGTAACCTCAAAATCACTGTGTGCAGGCTTTGTTCTTTGGCAGGGGACAGCATGACCTTGAAAAATATAGCAAATACATTCTCTGTGACCTAGAAAAGCTGTTTCAGTAAACCTGACACAAAACTTCTCTTGGGCTGTAATTCTCCCAGCCTCCACTAGGTGGAGGTAACCACACCTTCCTGGATGCTACCTTACTGAGTTCTTACAGATGAGGATTTACTGATGGTTGGACAGCAGATACTTTACCTTCAGGGGCATCTGCATCACATCTTCTCCGCACAGGAACGGTAGAATTGCCTCTATGGACATCAGAAGTTATGTTACTCTGAAAGATGGAAATGTGATTAAAATATAATATTGTAGTCATGAGTGTATTTGGATTAAAGTAATCACACTGCAAACTTCACATTCTACTTTCTACTAATGACATCTAATATTCTAAAAGATTAACTTAATATAAATTATAAGACAAGTAGTTACGATAAATTTAACATTAGAGTGCTTTTGCAATAATAATTTAGGTCTTATACTAAACAATGGGACTCTGTTCAAAAGTAGCAAGATATCGAAAAAGAAAAAGGCAAAAGCCTGGAGTCTTGGCCTTAGACCATGGATTCCATTTGAAATCCCAGATATTGGGAGTCCCATAAACAACAATTGTAAAAACAACAACAACAAAAACCCTATTCTATTGCACGATTAATAAAAAACCCAGAGATAGATATTATGGTTCTAGCTGAAGATCAGAGAAGCAAAGCAGCCAAAACAGTAGTTCTTACCTCTACCAAGGCTGAAATGGAGATCCTGTTTTCCCTGTGACTGGAAACTGAATCTAACATGAGACTTTGCTTCTTCCTTATATACTCTCTAATACTGGGATTAAAGGCATGAGCTCTGTTATTCTTTTAGACTGATTCACTCTCCTGTAGCCCAGGGTGGTCTTGAACTCACAGAGATCCATCTGCCCCCGTGTCCTGAGTCCCAAGAGTAAAGATCTATGGCTGACTAGTGTGGCTGGCTTTGCATTCTCATCTTCAGTGGCTTTATTAGATCATAAACAAGCTATCACCACTCTATTCACAAAGCATCCTTCCCCACTACACAAAAAGAAGCAGAGAAGTGGGGAGCAGGGAGAAAGGTGGATGGTGGGGGGAGAAATGTGCAAAGGAAGGAAGGAAACACGAGACAGGGGAAATACTTTTCTCAGTACAAAAGAAGAACGTTCACTGAGTATCAGCTAGTAAAGCAGGTAAGTGATGAGCCAGAGAATAACAGGACCTGACCATAACAGACAGTGCATATGGTCTAATGATCTAGCATGGTGACCCAGACTCTGGACCACAGGACCTCACTCAGTGTTTCACCTGCATTTATAACCAACTAGTACTCTTTGACATACTTTTTCTAATACTTTGCAAAACTAGAGATGCTATTGATGCAAGAACTGATGCGCATTTATTTATTTATTTCACATAAAAATAAACAAAGAGTGGAGGAATCACAAGAAAAAAGATTGGGAGGACAGATGAATGATGAAGACTCCATTAAAGCAAAGGGCAGAACATGGACCCAATGTAAATTGTTAGCAAGCACTGCAAGATGCATTTTAGGAAAAGGAAATAAACTAAATGTGGCATTTTGAATGAAAAAATCCCCTTCCTCCAATCTTGAGTATTTGAACACTTGGTCTTCTGTTGGTGGTCCAATTAGGGGAGGTTTAAGAGGTGTGGCCTTGCTTGAGGAAGTACATCACTAGCAGGGGTGGCTTTGAGAGTAAAAGGCCTTCCGGTTAGTCTCTCTGCTTTGTGCTTATAGTTAAAATGTGAGCTCTTAGCATCCTGCTCCAGCCCAAATGCCTGCTGCTGCCTACTCCTTGCCATTATACACTAACCCTCTGGAATCATAAGCAAAATAAACTATCCCTTTTAAACATTGCCTTGGTATGGTATCTTATCACAGCAACAGAAAAGTAAATAATAATGTACTAGACTGATATTGAATCTAACAGGGTAAAAATACTTTAAATTGTCAAAAATCCAAACTTGCTATATTCAATTAAACCTAAAAAAGCATTGTTGATTTTTATTAGTCAACCATATCAAGAAAACATAAAAGTAGTACCAAGGAACCCATCATGTTTAAAAGAAGCTAATTATTCTCAAATAAAATATTCAGGAAACTTCTCTCTGAGTTGCAGTAGCAATGCACAAACATGATGTACTCTTAGAACTTTTGGAAACATGTTATTAGAATTACTTAACAACACTATTGTAGGAGTATTAGTTAATAAAGTACTGAGCAAAAGCACAGTAGCTTGATATCACAGGATCCATTTAATGTATAAATAAAATTACTTTAAAAAGTATGAGACAAGCATAAATATGTTTACAAACACTGAAAGACCAGTTTTGTCAAGAATAAATTTGATAAACAAAATTTGCTTTTATACATCTTGAAATCTGTTTCAAGTTAATTTTTATTTCTTTTAGATTTTTTAATTTGTGTTTGTCAAATATAGAAAGAACAGAATTTTAAATGGTGCACTTACCTCTATTAAGTAATTCTGGCTTCCATACATGACATACTGAGGAGCAAGACTATAGATCATGTAGCTCGTATGAAGGACAATTAGCAGAAGAATCATGCAGAGAAATAAGAGTGCCTGAGGCCTTGTTCGCCCTCTTCTGATTTTATATAACTGGGGAAAATAAAAAACAGTGACAAAGTTTCACCAAGGTTATTTGGAAGCTTTACTGATAGAAGTTCCATTGTTCTCAAGTAAACACTAGTAATTTGGGAACAAAAGCCCAAAATGTCCATTTTTCCCTATAAACTTTTAGTGTCAACCTTATGTGTACTTGAAAATAATGGCAGAGAACCTGTGTTCAAGGGATCTTTTTAAATATTTCAGAAAATAATAAGACAATTCATTTGTGACACATCATACCATGAGCTTACATATCACTGGCTTCCAGGCAAGGTTTCGAGCTTCCTCTGTAGTTTTTAAAGCTTGTTTATAGAACTAAGAACTCGAACTATATCCTGTTCAAGCTACAGATTCAGAGCATGAATTTAAAGCATAAGTATCAGGAACATGTTTACGGTTTTATAGTTCTGGTGTTACATATTAGCATATAAGAACAGTTATGAGAACCACATAGTACACTCTTTTAAAATCGGCTTTTGATAATTTATGATAATCTGATTATAGATGTGATATTTTTATCTGTGCTAAAGAGGAATTAAAGTGTTAACGGTAATTTAGGAATTATGTGATTCATTCCATTTTAATGGTGAGCTCCTCTTTACTCTTCCTGTGATTTTACCTGATCACAGCATACTACAGGCTAACAGAATGAGATGAGATGACAATTCAGTCCCTTAAAAATGTGCGTTTCCCAGAATCCCTTATGCCCACAAGTGATCACATAATAAAATATTCCTAATGAGTAAATAAAGAATCACAACATCAACACAACCCATACTTTAACCACTAAAGCATTTCCTCCCATAGAAACAAGTTTTTCTTCAGTTCAAATGCATATTTACTAGGTTTTCTTTTATTCATATCTAGACATAATACCTACCTGATTTAGCATCAATTTACAATTCAAAACCATATCAGGATGAATATAAGAAAATAAGCAATATTCACCATTGTCTTTAGGGATGGAGGTACCAAAATCTGCATATACTCAATTCCATTGTGTGAAAGGTAGAATTTACATATAGCCTAGGCAGACACTCCTGTACTCTAAATCATGTCTAGGTTGCTTATAACTAAGTGTGGTGTCAATAGTTATGTTGCTCAAGGAATAATGAAAGGGAAAAAAGTCAGTCTGATTTCGCCTGTTTGGTTGGCTAGATGTATAGATGGGGAAGTCATGAATAAGGAGGCTAGTAGTGGCAATCTCTGTCACCGAACAGGGAAGGAAAGCTTTGAACTATAGTGAATCAACTGTGTTCACTGTATGTCCATGCAATCAAATGCCAAGACAAACAACATACCTTCTAGACCAAGGTTTCTCAACTTCAGCAGATAGAGTTTATCTTAGAATTCCAGAGCAGTCCCTAATAACTATGACTAAAAAATGTTTCTAAACATTCCTAAATATTTGAGAGTGTGTGTGTGTGTGTGTGTGTGTGTGTGTGTGTGAGCATGTGTACAAAACAACTCCTACCAAAGACCTTCTGCTCTACAGAAAAAGTACTTTTAGTTAACATGAAACATAATGTTAGTATTTCTATCACTTTTAGTATCAATTTATACATAATATATCTAAACAGAAGAACAAGTTGCAATAATACATGCTTTCATCCTAGCACAAAGGCAATAAAGGCAGGAAAATCACAGACTTGAGGCCAATCTGGGCTACAAAGACTCTTTCTCAAATAACACACAAACTAACAAAGGATAAATTGCCACAATGGAAATAATGTACAAAGTAATGAATATAAAGGCCAGAAGATATCATATACTTACTCTAATCCAAAAGAACCATATGCCAATATTTCGAATTCCTGCCATCGAAGTAAAAATAAAGTACATAATAATAATTGTTATAAGAATATAATCAAGAGGGAACACCTGAAAAAAAGATGAAAAGCAAATTTAATAACCAACCTATGAAAGCTCTAGAAATTAAAACAAAATAGCTGGAAACAATAATTTACATTTAATAATTAAAATATTAACCCTCTTTCAGATTAGGCTAATATGAGAATACCACAAAAAGTAAAATATTTTCCTAAAATTCAAACTACAATTCTGTTATTAGTAGCAACATCCTAAGGGGGAAACAATCCTAAAATCAATTGTTGTATTTTTATATATGTAATAAAATATTTAATAAAATATTAAAAACCAAATACTGTTTGGAAGAATTCACCTTTGGCAATATTAAGCACCCCATATCAAAAGTCTGCTAATACGCAGATACGCAGATATAATCATCTGTAAACCAATGTCAATTTAGGAAGCGTTTGCAAGTAAAAAATTAGCACAGAGCTCCAACGCATGTCTGACTTTTGTAAGTCTGCACAATAATGAATTTAATGGGACAGAATGAAATGGTGTTCTTCTGGCATCTAAGCTGACTGACATGTTACTTACTGTTTGTAACAAAGGCAAAAGCATGTTCAATGGATTACTCAGGTTCGTTCCAAAGATGATGAAACCAGAATCTATTCCAGCTGAATGAAGCGCTTTATCTAAACTAAAACAAAACATGGTTGAAAAATGAATTATACCATCACATTTCCAGCCCAGCTAGAAAGAACAGCATCATAACTTAAGCATGCCACTTCCATTGAACCACAGAGAACAAATTAAACTTTGTTTAAATGTCTCACAGAAACTGTCAATAAGTAAGAAGGAAATACTGTCCACTCCAAGACTTTTTAGAAATTCTCTGGGTTAATCTCTACAGCACTTCAAGTAGAGCAGGCTACATTGATGGAATTCAGCACCAAAATGCCTGCCAAGAATTTGTCTAGGTGCTTTAGAAAATAAGTCTGCTGTACTTACTTTGACAGGAAGAGAGAAATTACGAACAGCAGTGCAACTAAGATGAAAAATATTCCCCAAATTATCTAAAATGAAAAATATATTCATTACAATACAGTTCTAAACATTGATATTGCAAGCATAAAATCATTAAGTTGACATAAATGGCTAGCACATAGCAATGATCTAATGCAGGGTAAAAATCTAATGCAGGGTACAATTTCATTTAGTATATAATCCCAGCACTTGTATCAAAATTTCCATCATAAGACTATTTGGTCAATAACCTGTATGTTAAAGGTGGTAAAACCTTTTAAAAAGTCTTGACTAACACAGAAGGAAAACTTTGGCTTTCTCAAAACATTTTGTTCTATTACTGAAAAGTACATTAATGAGAAAGATAACTCATTCAAACCTGCATACACACACACACACACCACACACACACACACCACACACACACACACACACGCACACACACATACCACACACACCACACACATACACACACACACACACATACACACACGCGCGCGCACACACACACACACACACACACACACACACACACACACACACACAGTGTTAAACAGACCTCAAGCCAGAGAGCAAGTGAAATTTCTTAAGAATCAGCACCAGCTGGAGGAGCTGTCTAATGTTTCTGTGGAAAACATATCAACATATCAAGTATTGTACTCTCATCCCTATAATATGAATTTTGTTTTAGGAATGGACATAAAAGAAAGTGAGTTTCCAAACAACTGTTTCAGAACGTAAAAGATGATTCTCTGGCAGCAAAATCTTGAGCTCTCTGTCTCTGTCTCTCTCTCTGTCTCTCTCTCTCTCTGTGTCTCTCTCTGTGTGTGTCTCTCTCTCTCCTCTCTCTCCTCCTCTCTCTCTCTCTCTCTCTCCTCTCTCTCTCTCTCTCTCTCTCTCTCTCTCTCTCTCTCTCTCTCTCTCTCTCTCTCTTTCTCTCTCTCTCTCTCCTAGTTCTATTCAAGTTTGAGGCACATCTGAGCCAGGGTAAAGAAATGGCAAGGCCCTAGAGAGAAAAAGGCTGTTCCATTCAGGCTTGATCTGTTTGCCTTTTCCTTTGGAATTGATAGAAACAGATGAATGAGAAATTTCATTTCACATGACACTCAAGTGCGCTTCAGAATGCTGAAGGGATAAAAGAAGTAAATACGAACATATTATTCTATCCGCCATATCAGGATGAGCTTCTGAGATAAGAATTTGAGAAAGGTTCAGGCTGCTTTTTTGTGAATTCTCCAGTTTAAACAGAGTGTCCTTGGGGTTTAATGAGTAGGAAGGACAGCCAAAGAGAGGATCAAGAGGATCTTGGGAAAGTGGGCAACACTCTATGGGCCTATCTCCTATGACAGGACTCTACTGAGAACTCATTATTTAAAAGGGTTTTTACTGACTGGGAACTCTGAAACAGTTCCTTTGTGGTACCAAATGTTCACTATAAAGGGCATGAAGACCATGTATCTTCCTTTAGTCCAGATTCAGACACCAATGTATGCTGCCTACGTAACACAGAAAATAACTGGGAAGGCATAACTCTTCCTAACTGTTAATGAGAAATGGCTTGTGTAACTGCCAGCTTTCGATTAGAGGACCTGGAACATGACATAGAAATTGCAGACCTTGATATAAAGAGTCCCTTTTGTTACAGAATCTAAGGACATTATAATCCTCCAACCTGCATGTATATAAGAACTTAAAGTAGCAATTAAATATCTCATCAGAGAAGAGAATATTGAATTGACCTAGAAGCCACAGATGATGCTTTAGCCAAGATGCCGATTTCCAAATGAAAAGGAAGCTGTGCAGGTGTTGCAGGTAAAAGTACTGGAGTGAGAACCTGTGATGCATTTATTCCCCACAAAAGCAGGAAAGGAGCTAGCACAAGTGGTCGGAATCAACCTTTTCCACACTGTGGCCATTAACCAGAAACAGACAGCAATTCGTGGCCATGAATGCACAATAATGTGGCTGAACCTGGGTAGGGCACAGCAGACTTGAACTTGTCCTAGCTCCACACTTCCCACTCTAATGCTGTGGTCATCCTGAAAACAGCCACAGGGGCCAGCAGTCTGAGGTAACACAGCTCACGGGGCAGCAGTCTGGAGGAAACACAGCACACAGGGCAGCTGTCCTAAGGTTACAAAGCACACAACGGCAGCAGTCTGGAGGAAACAAATAACACAGAAGCAGGATGAAGCTCTGTTAAGGCATCATTCCCAGAAAAATGCCATCACTTAAACTTCCTGGTGGTTCTCGAGAAAACTACTTATAAAGTGGTCTGTACTTGACCTGGATTGGTGTTCACACGGTGCTAAAAGCCTTTGAGTAGGAGTGATGACAGCAAACAGTGACAAGAAATCTATGAACTGCATGGCCTCAAGGGCTAGTGTACAAAATTATACTAACCAAAAAGCTTTAAAGAGAAGGTCTGGGCAATGAGATGTCTGTTGGGGTGTTGGAGGGTCTGAAGTTCTCATGCTTTCCCTGCAATCTTGAAGGAGCTGTGCATGCTAAAGGCTATGCACACTCACAGGATCCAAGAAGGCCCAGACTTCCTGCCTGAGACTGCACATGAAGGAAGGAAGGGCCGAAGCCAAGCTGAGAAATACCTGCTTGGGTGGCATCGCACCCACACACAGAGAAGCTCACCGGTTTTAAGAATTGAAGAAAATCTCTCTATTAATCAACACACTAGTTGATAGGAGCCAGACTGAACACACAGCAAAAAATGAACTTCGTGGAATTAATTCAAAAGTATAAGAATTACTTTTTAAAAAAAAAGCCATCAAAGATAACTGAAGGAATCAAGGATAGGACAGTTAATACATAGACTCATGGATAAAACCAAACCAAGAGAATATGGTAAACTACAAGAAGGTAAAATAATTACTAAGTATTTTGGAAAACTCAGACTTTGAAATTAATAGATAAAACATAAAATTTGAATAAAAGCTTTAAAAAAATTAAAATCAATACCTTAAAATGATGTTTCAGCAAATAACCAAATACCAATAGAGATAAAAACGGTATTAAAAAGTGAACTGAAATTTTGAAGGGGAAAATAGAAAGAAGACAGAAAGATAGCGCCAGAGAGACAGAGAGATTAAACTGGCTTCTTTTTTAAAGGGAGGTAATAGAAATGGAAAATACCAGAAACTGAAGTGCAGGCCGCAATAAAGTATAGGTATAGTGTTTAGTAGCAGAAGGAGACACCATTTAAAAGAGTAACATTTAAATGTAAGAACAAAGCTTGGCTAAAAACAAAACATATAGCCAACAAGGTCCACATCTGCCCCAGGCTCCAGGCCTTCTCCTGAGTGCTGACAGTCAGCGGTAGTTTACTGGCAGGCTTCCTCCTGAAAATACAGCACGCTAGTGCCTTGTGTAAGTGACTCACACACACTATGAAGGAAAGAGGGCTCAGCCTTTACTAGCACTGGCTGCTCTTCCAGAAGACCCAGGTTCAAATCACAGGACCCTAACTATGGCTTACAGAAGAGCCGTAACTCCAGCTTCAGAGGATACTACAGCCTCTTCTGGCCTCTGCAGGCACTGCATGCACACCGTCCCAAGTTTGGGAAAAGGCTGTGGTTCATGGGCCTCGTGTGGGTAGAAATTGGCACTGTTGACTGCCCTATGACACACCAGCTCTTCCTAAGCAAGTGACTAGACATCAGGTATCAAGTGTGTGGAAACTGAGGCACTCTACTGTAGTGCAGGAAATCTGAGTATGCTACCATTATTTCAAATATAAGGTCTTTATTATTCTCTTAATATCAGGTGTGTTTAAAGGTGCTTATTAACCCACATAATGCCAAGTCAATTCATTCAAAGGGTTTGAAATGAATGGTAGGGAACCCTTTTTCTCTCTAGCAACCATGTAGAGTGAGCAGTAGGCATTCTGGAGGGCCAATGGTCCCAGATCTCTAATTGATGGTATATTTACTATATTTATCAGTCACCAAGGCTTTCCTCACAGATCAAAGGAAACCCCATGGCTTTCATTGTCCAGTCTTGACAGGACGTATCAACGAGAACTATGATTGAGTAAACAGAATTATATTACATGTGGCCCCATTTATACTATTTTAAATGCTGAAAGATAAAAGGCCTTCAGCTCCATCATGTGTACTGTTTCAAAGCAGCATCACTTAGGTCTTGGCGGTAGATATTTTTCCTTGTTATCTATGAGAAGCAATTTATTTAGTGCACTGTCACGCAAATGAAAGAGACTTTTCAATAGCTGGAAGAAAAAGGGCTGGTAAAGATAAAGGTAACACAGAAGAGGAAGACGCATCCAGTAAGACACACACACACACACACACACACACACACACACACACACACTTTCTTATGTTCATCTCAGTCATGTTCAAAGACAGTACAAAGTCTCCCAGTATGTCCTTCAACCCAGTTCTCTAAGGGTGGCAGCTTACCTTGCTCTATTATTTCTTGCTGTACATACATATGGAACAGTTTGATGATTAGTGATGATAAAAAAAAAACTTTGTAATCCCTGTATCTAAAAAGCAGTAATGTTTTTAACATAATCACAATTCAACTATTAAAGAAACAGGAAATTAATATTGATATGGCCTTAGCCACATTTGAAACGATTCTCATGTCATTTATAGAAAAGCAATCTTCTCTAGTCTAAAATGCAACCGAGAATCTCACGCTTCTCGTGTCATCTTAGTAACCTTCAGTTTGGATCAGGTCCTAATTACTTTTCTCTCTAACCTCGACATTTTGAGACCAGGGCAATTATTTTATAAAATGTCTTTCAAGTTAAATGCTCTATTTCTCATGAGCATCTTTTTTCATCTTCCCTCCCATCCTCCCTCCCTCCCTTCCTTCCTTGAAATGGCAGAGAAATGTTATGGTCCTTTGAATACATCATATCAGGGGGACAATCAAGTCTATTTGTCCCACCACTAATGAGGTTGCTCCATTGTAAAAGCACCATTTCCCCTTATGTAATTAATAAGTTCTGTGGTGTCATACTTGAGAATAGGCAAAATTATACTCTTAGCATTTTTTTGCCTTCATTTCAGTACCTCTCAATGTCTCTCCCCAGAAACAGCTGATTACTTGCCAGATGCTGCTTTCTTTCTAGCAGTGCTGGGTTTTTTCTAAATCTCTTTGTTTAATGAGCTTTATTTTATTTGACTTCTTTACTCACATCAATTTGGACTCAGATTTGTATTTCATCCATGGTGCTATTATCATTAATGCTTCAGTGTATACTGTTAATACCAATATTTTGTACCTAAATAGTCATACATTGACACGGTAGCATACCCCTAATAGCTGGCTCCTCTCAGTATGCCTTGACTGTTCTCTGAGCATTTCTCCTTGCTGTCTGGAACAAGAAGCTGTTCTCAGCTAACACTGGCTCTCCTAGGCACAGTCCCAGAATTGGGCAATTGCCTGAGCAGTCCTAGTTCCTTTTCATGGAATCAGTCAGGGATTGTCTATTATAAAACAAATACTCTGGACAGGAACCACTAATTGACCTGTCTTTTCTCCTTTGCTCTTGTCTTTATTTTCTTAGATGTCTCTTATCTGTGGTTAGCTTCTTGGTAGCTTAAAATGTTGTGTTGGAGTTAAATACTTTTCCCTTCCAATTTTACTGTTAACTGTGTTTGGAGCTATGTATTTCTCTGATCACTGCTTATCTTCTAGTACAAAGACATGAAGCATCAGCCCTACAACCTCAAGAAACAGCATTAGCTCAACAACCGGAATGAAAGACAAGTGTTTTCTTCCAAGTCTCCAGAACAGACCCAATCTTGTTGATACATTTCTACACTAGAGCTGAGTATTCCTTATAAAATGTGTGGGGCCGGGAGTGTTCCAGATTTTAAGTTTTCCAGGCATAATTATATAAAGTTTACCACTGAGCATCCTTAATGCAGAAATCTTATAAAATCTTATAAATCTTATAAAATCTGAACCATTCTGAGTACCACAGAGTACTAAATAGTAGATCTGCAACATCTGGATATGACCTGCTCAGCCTACATCATTGAGTTTTAGAAATTCTATAGTTGGTTTTATTTCTGCTGTCCACTCACTCAAGAGGTGCTGACTACAAGGTTAATTTTCAAGTGAAGGGGGCCTTTGTTTATTTATTTTGCTTAAGTTTCTAGTTTCAATAAACTGTACTTAGAGTAACATATGTACCATATCACCATATCTACTTTATAGAATTTACTGGCACTTTTTCTTTATGCCCCAATTAATATGATAAATTGTTTTTCACATGTACATGGAGAAAAGGCATGTTCCCTATTATCTAGATGTGAAGTTGTAAGATATATAGTGATGATATTTGGGTCCTCTCTCTATATATATTTTTATGTATGGGTGTTTTGCCTGTATGTACACAGTGTACATGCAGTAACCAGAAGGCCATGTACACTCATTCCCCGAGGTAGTAGGACTGATGCTTTCACCTCTTTACTGTATCATTTTTCTAACTAATGATACCATAGCAAGTCAATGTCATTTGTATGGTATCTTTTGGTCTCTTGTCAAAAACATTCTGATTTTTAAGTTTCAAGTTGTTAGATTGAGACCATCCCGAAGGTCCCAGATATGCTCTTGTCTTTTGGGTTATAATCTAACTCACATCTGTAAAGTCCCTATTGCATTGAAGGTGAGACAGCCCAGTCCCAGGGAAAAAGTCATCAAAGCATCATCCTGCTTACCGAAAAAGTATTTTTTTGTTTTGTTTTTTTCCCATTTAATATATTTTATTGACTATGATTTCCATATATCAAGATCACTGTTTGTTTTCCACGGTTTATGCTTGTCTGTCTGTCTTTAAATACCTCCTTGTTTTTAATCTTTGAGTTGCTGTTTTAAATGTATCTCTTTTAAACAGCAATATAGTTGGATCTTGCTTTGTGGTAAGAATTTGAAAATTGTTCTAATGGTTGTCTACATTTGTTGATATTACTGATACATTATTAACAATGTCCAATTATTGGCAGCTGTATGCATTTCTTCTACTCATCATTTTATGTGTCTAGAATATGCAAACTCTAAGAGAAAAACTACAACAGTAGTCATCAAGAAACAGATCTATTTTTCTTGGGCAGGGTGTTTTGTTTGAGAAATAAGATGAGGGAAAGAACTGTGGTGATGGTTGTAAAAATTGATGAATGCGTTAAGGTCATTGAATTTAAACTTAAAATGGTAAATTTTAAAATATAGAAAGCAATTACAACTAGAGATTAAAAATATGTGATGTAATATTATAATGCTGAACAGAAATAATAAGAACCTCAAATTACATTTAAACAAATAGATTACTCGGGCCAGTGAGTCTGTTAGAGCTTTAAGCATGTTTGTTTGTTTTGTTTTGTTTTTACAGAAGAATTTATCTAAAGTATTGATGAACATTAGGCTATATGCCTAGAAAAACGTTTTGTTACTACATATACACATATTCTAACTAAAGGAGCCTCTAGTTTATTTGAATTAAGTGCTTACTTTTACAATTTGTCTCAATAACAGAATAGGCACCTTTAGTCCCACTGTTGTATTTTAACAGTTGAAAAGCTTGTATAGACAACTGTATACAAGGGCATCAGAAACGATGGGTTTATGGCATAAATTACTTCATTTAATCCCCATATAAGACAGAGAAAACAGGCTCAGAAAGACAAAGAGCAAGCAGTAACATAGCTACAGAGGTACACAGCAAGGATGGAACACAGGACTAACTAACTGCAAAGCCTGAGCTCAAAGTCATCACACTTTGAGATGAGGTTTACATATCATGGGGAGAGGATGGATAAATGAAATCATAAGATCAACAAGCACCGTTATGGAAGGGGAAAAAAGCGCAATATTTTGGGGGGGGCATAGAATATCTCTTAATTTCAGAATATGTATTTTATGATTTAAACAAATGGATTAGAGAATAGAACAAAAAGCAATGCTAGTACCAAACTTTGAGCTAGAACATAATTTGAGCATGACGGCTCATGCATATAATCCCAGAACTCAGGAGAGAGAGGCAGGCTGATTCCTGAGTTCAAGGACAGACTGATCTACACAATGAGTTCAGTGCCAGCCAGGACTATATAGTGAGTACCTATCTCAAGATGAATAATTAAATAAGTAAGTAAAGCATCGGAAACTTTTAAAGTCAATTTCAGCACATACTGAGCAGTGCGGATGTGTGAACCAATCTATCTAGACCCTCATCAACAAGGCTGACCTAGATGCATAATGTTTAAAAACAGTAAGCAAAAGGCAGTTTTCCTTTTCTGAATTACATCAACTATTGACAAATACTGAAGTGATAATAAATGACTTTCATATCTCATTTTAAAAAAACAAAAGTGGTGTGTTTCTCTCCTTACATATGATAAATTGAAATATCAGTCTATCCCCCAGGGATTTCCTTCAGACATTCCTGCCTTATTTCTAGCTAAGAAACAGAATATTGGCAGAATATTGGTAAGAATTCAGCACTATTCAGGAACAATATATTCATATAAAGGATATGTCAAGTTGATTGTGCTAGAGGTCTTAGAAAGGAAAATTGGAAAAGGGGAAACCAGCATCTGGAAATCTTTCAGTCCATCATTGTTTTAGTCTATCGTCTATCACTATGACAAAATACTTGACATAAAAAACTTCTAAGGAACAACGGTTTATTTTAGTAAGAGTTTTGGTTCCTGGCCAGCTAGCCTCAAGGCAATGTATCACAGACACACAATAGAGCAAACCTCTCACCTCACAGCCATCAGGAGCTGACAGTACTGAGTGCTACTCTCCCCAGAAGGCACAGTCCTGATGGCATGACTCCTATGAAAGTTCTGAAAGGATCCATAGTCCCCCAGAAGTGTCAGACTCGGACACTAAGCCTCTAATAATTATCTGCTGGGGACACTTCTCCAAACCACAGTTCTTACATTAAAAGTGAACAAGTAAAGCTGTCTTTAAATAGGTAACACAACTAAGAACAAAAATCTTCTAAGGAATCTACAATAAAGTTACTAGAACTGACAGGCCCATCAAGGTGCAAGGTAAAAGGTAAATTCTTAAGTTTTACAAATGAGTAACAAATACTGAAAATTAAAAACCAATGACAATTTTTCAACAGGATATAAAAAAGAAGTGGAAGCATTTTAAAGATAGTACAGTAAATATAACAAACATTGACAGAGAAATATAAATAAATAATTCACAAGCTAGAAAATTCAATAATGCTAAAACATCACTTCTCCACAAATTACTTTCAGATCTTGTAAATTCAGAATAGCCCTAATGGACATTTCAACAGGTGTTTTACAGAATTATGACTTTATTCTAAAATCTAAATGGAAATGATCTAGCACTGTCAAATAACTCTGAAAAAGGAAGAATTTCTGCCTGACTTAATGACTAACTATACAGTTCCATTAACAAAGCTTCAGCACACGGACATACAGAGCTCAGAAACATGGGACAGATATCCCAAGAGAGTGACAGGGCTGCTCAAGTTCAAGGAGGGAAGGATAATTTCTAAGCAAACTGTGCTGGAAAAGATGGGTACCAGTATAAAAATAAACTTAGGTCACAGAATTAACTCAACACTGACCACAAGTCTGAACTTGGGATTAAACTATAGATTTTCTACAAGACAATGCAGGAGAAAACTACCTTAAGAGAGACAAAGATTTCTGGGAACATAGCACAAGTAGGAAATAAATAAATTGGGGTTCATTAAAATACAAGAAGTATTTGTACAACAGTATTAAGATAAAAAAAAAAAGCTACAAATTGGGAAAACATATTAGCAGAGAATATATCTGATAAAATCCTTAACATAGAATGCTAATGAATTTATAAAACATCACAGTAGAAAAATCCAGTATAATGATTAAACATTGTAGTATGCACTGAGATGTCACTACGAGTAAGTGTAATATATTAATTAAGTCAGGTATTTAAGAGAAAAACTCTGATTTAGAAAATGGAATATTTTCTACACATACATTTATAGATCTGTAAGCACATAAAACATTATCATTAACCAGTTGATAAATGGGGGGGGGGAGGGGAGCACGAACTGCTTCATTCCTTACTAGAGCAACTCTCAAAAATACTATGTAAGAGGAACAGGAACATGAAACACTAAGATCTCACTATTAAATGAATAAAACCAGTGTAACCACTGATGGGAAAAAAACTTAGATTCCCACAAAGTTGGGCATTAAATATTAGTCGAAAAATCTCTACTGTAAGGAATTTATCCAAGAAAAATCAATGAAAGCCATGCTTGCACAAAGGTTTAGTCTAAAAAAGGAAATAAGCAAGGTAAGCTAACTGTGGCATGGGCACGTCAGATTGCTACTCAGCAGTAAAGCAGAGTGAACGAACAAGATGAAGAACATGGCTGATCACGGAACCCTGTGCTGGGGATGGAGAGAGATGGCCTGGTGGTTAAGCGTGCTCCTGTGCCCTCAGAGGACGCTCCCAGCACCCATACTGAGTGGCTTCCACACCTGTAACTCCCGCTCCAGAGATACAAAGGCTTCCTCTGGTTTCCAGCGGGCTTGTACACTCATGGCATGTGTCCATATGGAAACAAATAACATAGATAAAAATAAATCTTAAAAAACGTATGACACTGTGCTGTGGCGAAGCTGTCATTTTGTTTTGCTTCTATGAAATTCTTGGAAGCTCAAACTAAATGGTGAAAGACCACCACACCTGGCCTGAACAGGGGACAAAGAGGATTTAGAGACATATGTGAGTGTCTATGCATCAACATAGATATATTTGGCAAAAAGAATCAATCTGGACCCAATAAAATTGATTTAAAGCTGGGCGGTGCTGGCGCATGCCTTTAATCCCAGCACTTGGGAGGCAAAGGCAGGTGGATCTTTGTGAGTTTGAGGCCAGCCTGGGCTACCGAGTGAGTGCCAGGATAGGCTCCAAAGCTACACAGAGAAACCCTGTCTTGAAAAACCAAAAGAGAAAAAAAAAATGATTTAAAAATTCTTCTAAACATATGCACTGTGGGATAACCCTTATGTACACTGTGAATATATGTTGTCTCACTGGTTGATAATAAAGCTGCTTTCTGCAAGGCAGTGTATAGCAAGGTGGGTTATCCAAACAGACATACAGGGAGAAGGGGTAGATGCCAGCCAGCAGCCAGAGCAGCAAGATGTACTAGACCACAGGTAGAGCCATGAGCTACTTGGCACCATATAGCTTAACAGAAATGGGTTCATTTAAAAACAGAAGCTAGTTAGCAATAAGCCTGAGCAATAGGCCAAATGTTTGTAATTAATATTAAGCTTCTGTGTGATTATTTGGGACTGGGTGGCCAGGAAGCAAAAACACTGTTCCGTTTACATATATGCTCAGTGAAAAAAGATATGCTTCCACGAAGGCAGATGATGGCAGAGATTGCATTTTATTATAAATATTCATTAGATGCTACAAAGAACTTAGTATTAAAGTTAAGACTTTTGGCACAATAAATCTCCTTGGGGGAAAGACCAAGGCAGGGTCCTTTAAATATTTCATTCTGGGCTAAGTGCATGGTTCAATGGCAGAGGCCCTGAATCTTAGCCACAGCACCACAAAATTATACAAAGAAGCAAGCATCCCAAGAGATGGTCAGAAAGCTGACCACTTAGACAAATTAACTGATTTCACGGATAATATATTCTTATTTTTAAAAAAGCAAAAGAGGCGTTTTTATGGTAGTAAATGAAGTACTATCAAAATTCAATCTGTCTGACCCCTCTTTCATGGTATTCTCTGAAACATTATTTTACTTTGTGTTTTTCAGAGTCTTACCATGTAGCTCCAGCTGTCCTTGAACTCACAAGGCTACAGTTCCAGCCTACCAAATATAGGGACTGGAGGCATATGTCACCCCACACCTTTCTGAAACATTTATCTTAAAATTCAGGCCAACCTGTTTTCTACCTTCCTACCTAGCTTTACTTCAAGTCATTCTCTGCAATGTGCGCCATAAATTCCAACTTGCACATTACTGTCTATAAAACCCTGACACCTGAAAGTCCCACCGATGCAGAACAGGTAAACTTTGATCTGCAGCTAAAAATGTCAGCTACTTCTCAGTCTGAGTCCCCCATCATTCGCCTGAGGTACTTAAATTCAGGGACCACAGTAGCAAGAATGAAAGGCTAGCAAACAACGGACTCCAAACGGGAGAAAGTAACGGTCTCCAGTTAGTTAACAGAGCTTAACATATTTCTAGACACTCATCTACCCAGGCAAGCTGTTACTTTAAGACAGTTCCCATGTCCTAGTATGCGTCCCCACTCTCCCATGAACAGCATAGTACAGACCCACAAAATATACTACGAGCTTATTATACTACTTACCTTTACTTTCAGTTGAATTTCCTAATGGCACATTACAAGGAGTAAGTGGGTGAGCGCCCAGTTCCAACTACCAAATCACAGAGCAGTGACTCACACTTGATTATTTCAACTCCAGAGTCCATGCTCTTAAGTTGCCGCGGTGTAACACTGCCACAGGAGAACTCAACCTCTCTAAGAGGTCCTACATAGGCTTGTAACACAGTGAGAGCATAATTTAAAAAAAAAAAAAAAAAAAAAAAACTCCATTTACCTTCAGGGGACGCAGGGCACCACAGAATTTCGTCCACCAGCTGTTTTCAATGAATTCTAAGTGCCGGTCCCTTTTCCTAAGTGTCCGTAATCTTTCTTCACATTGCTTTAAGGTACGTCTATCCCTTACTGGCAAAGGTCGACCATCTTTGCTCTACAAATAATAGAACAAAATCCAGGGTGGGTTTTTTGTTGTTGTTCTTGTTTTGTTTTTTGTTTTCGATCTTTCAAACTATTAAAGTCTTAACAAAATAATCCAGCAGCTTTTTTCAACCTGGACACTCCACAGGGGAAGGCACAATCCAACAATGTACACTACAATGTAATGGTCACAGCCCGACCAAGGTCTGTGCTGAAAAGGGGCTGCCTGATGCATGTTTCTGCGAGTATTCCTAATACATGCTACAGTTAGAATGATTCATATAAGCCCTTGATGAAAGCAAACCCAGAAAGGATGAAGAACACACCTACTTTTATTAGATGAACAAATACTCGGGGCTCTGTTTTATGATGCAAAGACACTGAGAACAGGAGGGCATCCATATTAAGGCACAAAGCATATGCTTACCAGCACATGCTAGCTACTGCAGCCTCAATGTCAAGGAACAAAATGAAGATAATACCTATCAGAGGAGCCTCCCACAGTCATAAACATCTCTCCATGGCTGTGCCAGGGCCTCCTGAGACTTCTCTCATAGCTTTTACTAGTTGGAGTTCACAAGGTCTGAATGCTGAACAGTGGAAACAGGGCTCAAGAGCTTTCAGAGGGAACCCAGCAAGAGCCCATCCAGGTTCCAATTTGGCTAAGAATCTGGCTGCATTCTGCCCGGATGCTGAAACTTGAGAAAGGTTAAGCTCCAAAGTAAAGGACTGCACTGTGGTGAAGAAAGTTTTAAGACAGCATATCCTTCATGCTGGGACAGGGCTACTGATCAGTCTTCTTAGATTTATGCTGAGCAGATGAAGCACAAAGATATGAAAAATGAAGAGTCTGGGGAGGAAGGGAGCATGAGGAGCTCAATGTTGTGACCGAGTTGGGTACAGACAAATGTCCTAAGTGTTTCTGAGAACAGCACTGCTGTAGAGAAATCACATGCTCGCAGCGGCTTGGGGAGAAGGGACTGGAAGGTAGCTCTTTGCCCATTGAGAATTCCAAGAAGTAATACTTCGAATCCATCCGAAAGATGATGCCTAGAAAGATAGCTCCATCGAGGCACTCTGCTAGAAAATGGCCATCAAAGGAAGTGCTTTCCTAGGCTGTCAAAGATACACAGAGACCACTGCATATGTGGTTCAGGGGACCAGGCTATATCTTGGCTGGCTTCAGGAGGTGGTATTGTACTCACAATGATGGGTTTGCAAGAATGTGGGATGCAAGAGGAGGTTATAAGAGGCTTTCGGCAGGGTTTGGAAAGTCACAGAGGCCTGGCGCTATGTAGCTGGGTTAGGATTTCTGCAGAGAGTTCCTGAGCAGGCTATTCATGGAGTTGTGAAGGTAAAGCCTAAATTGGAATGGAAACCCCAGGATATTGGAGCTGCCAGAAATGTGAGACATCTGCTGGGGAAAACTGAGTGGAAGCAAACTGGGTCATATGTGCCACCTGTAACAAAGCAGGAAGAGCAGAGCCACTCTTGCTCATTCTAAGAGGTGACAGCACCATGAGCCCTAGATGCCAACCCTGGAGCTTCAGGTTGGTGTCTCTGCCCGCTCTCCTTGCTCTTTCTGTTCATCGTTGTTGCAATCGGAGTGTTTAGGCCACTGTATGCTGGGACTATGAACCCGACTTTGATTTTACAAGGTCTCATGGTGAAGAGATCACATCCTCCTCCCTCAAGACTTTAGCACTGTAGCAGCATTAGTACTGTTAAGATGCCAGGGACTCTTAAAAGCAGTAGTTGAATTTCATAGTAGGAGAAAGGGGAGACTGTTATGGGTTACAGTACTTTTGGGGTATCATGTGTATAAAGGTTGGACTTCTGATGGTTAACTTCATTGTGAATTTATGAATTAGGAAACCATGTGTACATAGCCTAGATGAGACACACTTGTGATGGGAGATGTCATTCTGTAAATATGTTTCTCATATTGGTTAATGAATAAAGCACTGTTGGCCAATAGGAAAGCAAGATAGGCGGAACTAGGAGACAAGTAGGAGAAAGGAAGTAGTAGGAAGGAGAGTCAAGATGGAGGATGGAGAAAGAAGAATGCCAGTGCCTCTCTCCGGTAAGATAAGACCATGTGGAAGTACTAAAATTAATAGAAATGGGTTAATATTTAAGACAGAGCTAGCTGATAAGAAACTAGTAACTGGCCAACAGCTTTATGTCTAATACAGCATCTCTGTGTGTTATTTGCAGCTGGAGTGGCTGAGGGGCCAGACCGGCCGAAAAACTACTCATAACACATTTGGATGTCACTGAGGGCTACTTTAGAGAGAATTAACTGAGGCCAAACAAAAACAAGAACAAAACCCAAAAAACCGGCTACCCTTGAATATAGGCAGTACTAGATGAAAAAGGAAAAAGGAAAAGCCCAGCTATGACCAGCATGCCCATTTCTCTGTGTCGTGACCCACCCAGAGAAGAGAAGCAGACTCATATCCCTAAATCAAGGGCTTCAGTGAGTTTCAGGGAGGAAGGGCACTTGCTGCCATGCCTGACTTCAGTCCCCAAAACTGACATGGCGAAAGAAGGTAACTGACTGCATAAGCTGTCCTTTGACTTCCACACATGTGTTATGGCATGTGCCCATTACCCCCAACCCTTCCTGGATAAATAGAATCAAAAGAAACAATGAACAAAACCCAAAAGCACTGCTTGGCTAACACAGTATGCTAACCGGATGAACTGTGCCTCTAAGCTAAGTAAGCCCTTCTTGTTAAAATGAAACCTGTATACGTGTTATTTGAAGACGTAAAAAGAATTGTAACATGTTCTTAGAAATACATTTGTGCCACACATAATTAAAAGTAATCTTAAACTGCTCAACAAATACACGAATTTGAACCTAAGAGAGGCAACAAGACACATTACACATAAAATGAAGGCGATTGACAACTGGAGGAGTCTTGATCATAAGCAAGCAACAGGCTGCTTTAGTTGTTAAAGCATCAACAGAAATTCTCAAATTGCCAGTATCCTATATATTGCATGGAAAATTAAAAGTGAACAACGGGGATATAATCCTTGAACTATTTGTTGCACAGGATTCAAACAACGTAAAATGTTCTGGGTGTGTCCATGGCATTGCAAACTCAATGGCAAACTGAGACCATGGCGGATGGCACTGATAAGGTAACTTTACTTTTTCCAATGACAAGCCAGAGCTCACTTTTGATCGAATCGTTTGGATGTGCTGTTCCAGTTCTTCGATGTCCTCAGTGTTCTCCAGGCGTTCGTAAGCGGCGTTCCTTGTGCCTTTGATCAGGTTCAAGGGTAATGCTGACATGCCATACGCCTGAAAGGAACAGGTACATACTTTAATAACGCTACTTTTCAAAATGGCGTCCTTCAGAGTAATAACTTGAAACCAAGTAAAGGTGGTCACTGAGCACCATGCTCCTATGGCCCTGGTAACACCTATCATCTCAGAGTTCTTGTACTTACTCCAGTTACACGAATGCAGGTATGTTTCTAAAACATTTATCAGAGTGGTAAGTTACAAGTTCAGACTAATCATTAAAATAGTATGAGTTAATACAACAGCTGAAGAATTTTTATTAGTATAAAAATAATTTTCTCCAATTACATAGAGTAAACCTTTAGAACATATCCCCGATATTTGATGAATAGACTAATTATCTATATACAACTTAATATTCTATGTACAAATAACAAAACTTTTAGTAATCTTCAAATATGTTTCAACATTTCCAAAATTAAAAATAAATATACCACCCAGACATATTCCATTCCCTAATGATATTTCTTATACACTGCAACATAAAACTCAATGCCATTTGCTGTTAGATTTCAAACTCAGAACAAATGGCCGGGGTACCTATTTAACACATCAGAGTAAACCTAGACATCAGGCTCTCCCTGCATCCCTCAGTCCCTACCTGTTACAGGACCCTCCTCGCTGGCATACCTGGCCCCCTATCCTAAAACTCTCCAGCTCAGGGGCAGGGCAATTCTTCCATATATAATCCAATCATTTTGGTTACCTGCTCTCTTTGTACCTTTGGGCCTCCTGGCCGCTACACCTGGTTCCCCCATCTCTCTCCCTTGCCCTCTGCCCTCTCCTCACATGGCCTGTGCTCAGGGTCATGTCCACTCTGGACTCTTCCAGCGGTCCCTGCCCCTGGCTATGCTCTCCCACACATCTACAATAACCCTTCCCCTCCATCACACCTAGAAGACTCATGTTCCTTTTCTTTTTTATCATTCACTAAGTGGCCATTATTCACAGCCCAGGCTATGTACATTTTCCTGACAGTTACGCTGGTCCTACCTAGCTCATTTCTATCTTCTATGCCGTTTCAAAGTAATCACACTCTATCTACATCGGACCATGTTATTGTCTACTTAATAGCCTTTAAGAGTCTCCAGGACTCATGAGAATAATTGAAAATCTTCTCGCAGGAGAGGATTCTGGGAAAGTGCTTTGAGGGTTAATGCAAAAGATAAGGAGAGAAACAGCACGTGGTAGCCTCAACTGCTACGGTAGCCAGAGTGGTTCTATTCATCCATCCATTTTTAACACGCACAGATCATCTCCAAATCTCACTTGGGATTGTGTTAGAAAGGAGTTTTATTAATTTATTACCATGAGCTTTAGTTCTTGTAGTAATCTTGCATTTCCATCATCTTGTTAACCTTACTCCACCAATCTCAAAAAGGCTCTAGTGACCCCCTTCAAACTCTGCTATGTCACCCATTAATACATGCCCAGAACACCACTTACTGCCCTGTCTCATTAGGAAATTTTCAGCGCATTCCAAGTCAGCTTAATTACACCATGTCTGAGAAACTTCCCCTGATTTGCAAACGTGCCCAGCTTATAATAAACAACAATGTGCAGTTAACATTATTGGCCTGCCAAACTTGGCTAATCAGGGTTCTGAGCTGGAACCAAGTAACGAGAGCAGAGAACGTTTGGTATGTCCAGATGAGGTCCCAATTCTTTTTCTAAAGAAAGAGTGTCTTTATTCTAAAGCATTTACTAAGCTGATACAATAATTTGCCTATGAGGACACTACTTGATTAAAAACCTTTAAGAAGAGAGTCCTCTTCACACGGAGTTATTTTCTTACACACACTGATTTACTTATCAGAAGAGCTGGCGTGAGCTATTAAATATCGTCATGCAAAGTACTTCAGAAAATAAAAATACTCCTGTGGTAACAACCTGTTTTAGAAGGACACCAGGCCACTCCACTCTCTTGGAAGTCTCACTGAAAGTAGCAATACAAGACAGTAACCACTGGCTTAGCTACAGAGCTGTGGCTTGCTTCTAAATTGCATGTTTAAGTTTCAATGATTATCAAAAATTTAACTAGGATGTTTAGATTTTAGTAAACTTGAAATAAACATTTTAAAATATTAAGGCTTCTAAATAATCTTTTGAATGTAACTTCCTACTTGGGGGGGGGGTGTTGTACAAAAGCACTTTTATTGCTTACTACTGCCCTCCAGTGGATTGTCAGGAAATTGGCAAGTCTAACAGGCTAGGAGTTTAAAATGCTTCTAGGTTAGCTCTAATTGCCTCCAATTTTTGTTGTTTTGTTTTGCTTCCAAGAATACATCAACAATCAAAGTGCTTAAAAAACATTATGTATAAAGTTCAAACATTTCTTCCATGCTATTCCACTGCTCAGTTTAGAATGGAATTTTTTCTATATGTTACTCCCTTATTTAGAATGATATTTCCAACACAAACCTCTTGGATTTTTGCTAAGGTTCAACAACAACAGGCACATGTAGAATAAACAAACACTCCCCACGCACCGTAAAGCCCATAATTCAATGGCTCCTGTGCTGTGACTCAGGCCTTCCGCATAAGGCCACATCCATTTTCTCACGTTTACTGTCAGTGACGTCTGGATATGTCCTGACACTGACTGTCATATAACTGCTCAGAGGCAGAAGTCATGACACAGCAGTATCCCTAGCTCAATCACAAACTCAGTCCTGGTTACAGAATAGTCACCTTCCTTGAGTTGCATGCATCGCTGATATAAAATACTGAGTTTAACTGCCACCTGCATCTCTAAGAGACTTACAGCATGCATACAGACTGAAGGAGAACAGAGAAGCAGTTTTCTACTTAAGGACTGCCTTAATGGTGAGACAAAAAGCAGCAAAACAATGTGAATGCACAGAACGATGTATTAGCAGCTTCAAACAGACCCCAAACATGAGAGGAGAATACTCCAAAAAAGATAGACTATTAGTCTCAAATGCATGAAAAAATATCGTACTATATTTGTCACTACATGTGGCCACTACAGATCCCAAACAGGAAAACAGATATCCAAAGCAGACAGATTATTAGTTCTCAATAACATGAAAACATATTTGCCTACATTTGTTACTATACATGGCCACTAAAGCCAATCCATATTAAATGTACACAGGGAAGGATAATATATGCTTATTATTTTTGAGCACCTTGGAGGACATTTTTAAAGATCCCCTGATGAGAATGCAGTTAGCAATCTTGTCTCTATGCACACGACTGGCCATATTTTGTATGGAAATATCTTCATTCAACATTTCCCCACTTGGTGGCACCAAGAAAATTTACAATATCTACATAGATATGCATTCCCAGAGGTTTCATTTGTTAAATCTGAAAAGTATCAGATCCCCATTCAACTTAAGCTTAAACTAATGAGCAGATTAAAATAGACTGTCATTCTCCTAAAACTAAGTGTGTGATGACATAGCTAATCCTTAAGACACAGTACAATGTCAGAAGCTAAGCGAAATTTAAATAATCAACTAGTTTCTAAACTGAATTAAATCATATGAAATCCACATACATATAATTTATATTATATATACATTATTATTATATTATATTATATTCACACACGCTGAGATGACAAAGTAGACCAGGGAATTCTTGAATGTGAGATACACAGTAAGAGCCTCCATTTAATTGTGCATGAAACCCACACTTGATTGGTCTAGAAATGACCATAACTTCAATAGGAAAACTAGTTGTAAATTCTGGATCAGACATAATTTTCCATTTAGCTGATTATTTATATTCAGGGTCAAAGTACTTTACCTCCTAATATCCCACTTTGATACTTAAGATTAAATCCCCTCCAGCTTTATAAATGTCCACCATGCCCTCTTTCACACTATATATATTACACAAAAGACCAATCAAGCCTTTCCATAATGAGGCTGGAAAAACTCTGCAGCTCAATTGTAAACAAATACAATAATTAGTAATATTAATTACCTATTTACATTGAAGGCACTCATCTACAAATGGTTGGGTATTTTTGTTTATTAATTTTCAAAAAGAATTGGTGCAGTTTCTGATTAGACTTTTAAGAAAGTTAAGATTACTGCCCATTTCTACCAGGGAAACACATGATCAGGTAGCAGATGTCACATAAAAACTCACACAAACTAACTCAGCTGTACATGCTGTCCCCTTCTTTCCACTGTCAATAAAATGAGCAGATCCCTGGGTTAGGTGTGAAATATTATCTCACTGTGTTTCAAGCATATTTTCAGTGCTATTGAAATGATATTTATTCTCTTTCTACATCCTCCCAATTCCAAGTAACCATCAATTATGAATACATCTCTGATTTGCACGCCTTTGAATAATTTATTTCCTTACTCTTCGTGATATAATTGCTTTGTGCATGTTTTTACTTTCACAGAGAGAAAAAAGAAGTAGAAATGGCAGTTTGGTTTATAGAAAACTAATGCAGAGGACCAGTGTTCGATTCCCAGCACCTACACAGCAGCTCACAGTTATCCACAAGTCCAGTTCCAGATCTGGTTTCTTCTGGCCTCTGCGGGCATCAGCACACAAGTGGTACACACATGCAGGTACAACACCCACATACAATATAAAGTTAATCAAGTAATTAATTAGAAACACATTTCTCTATATAATAGCGCTGCCCTGCAGGAAGCTGTCTTTCAAATGGCCTTAGTGACGTCACTCATTTTCTCCCTCACTCACAAACTGGAAGTCAGATATCACCTGACCTCTCCCCTCCCATGCCTCTAGTAGTCTCTGTTTAAGGATATCTGGGTAGCAAATAGCCTTGGCAGATACAGACAGCATGTTCCTTTGGAACAAGGGGCAGCCATATGTATTGTTCATATAAATGATTCAGCTTCCCTGAGCCAGAATTCCTTTTCTGTGATGCACCTCGCCTCATGTTTCTTTTCCTAATACTCAAATTGCTGGTGGAAATTGAAACCTGGAAACCCTGAACAAGACAGCGTCAAGTCTATGAGTGCTGCTGATTGATTATAAAGTCTTCTGTCTGGGACTCAGAAGGCTTGCACCTCTTAAGAATCCACGGAACTGTGGCAGACTCCAAGCAGGATGGGTCCTAGGCCTTTCACGGAAAGTTCTTGGCAGTGGCATTCCATGTCAGTTTTCTCTTTTGTCCATTCATTTCTCCTGGCTAACCTTTCATCTACTTAACTCATTTCCCTATAATTACAAGGCACTTCCACAAACAAAACACCAGAACTTCACAAACACCTGCCGGCCTTTTCTAAGCCCATTTAACCAAGAAGACACAGACTCAAGGTTAAGAAACAAACTCCAAATCAGTATGGCAGACCAGCCAGGGAACACTGATGAGAGCCCCAGGTCTAACGCGGAATGGTTTACAGTTTGTGGCTTCTTCTCAGAGGACGAATAATTAACATGCTCTGTGAGGCAGACAGATAACCACCCACTACTAGCAGATGGCAAACTCCTTATGTATAATACATTAGAACACAGAAAACTGAAGTGAATAAAAAAAAAACTATGTACCCAAATAAGCACCTCAAGACATTAAAATGTATGCTTTTTAGACTACTTTTAAAAATTATCTTTGTGTGTGTGTATGTGTGTGTATTTGGACATGTGTGTGTGCATAATTAGTGAGAGTTTGTTCTCTCTCCATCATGTGGGTTCCAGTAATCAAACTCAGAATTGTACTCCTGGTGGCAGATACCTTTACCTACTAAGCAATCTTGCTAGCCCAAGATAGTTTTACTGTGTATATAAGAAAGCATGGTTGATCATGTAACATAACTTGACTCTGCTACTATAGTAACAAACCATTTCTTTTATGCCTAAAGAAAGACATCCAAAAATGTTTCCAAAAGAACAGTATTTCCCATCTTTACATGAATCGAGAATGTTCTATGCATAATTCCATTAATCTCAAAGGCTTCCAGATCATTTAGATGTTTCTTATTATACAGCTTCTTAATTGGACCAAACCAAAGAGCAGTCTCTATGTGGCAGTCATTTACCATGCCTGCTATTTCCAGGAAAAACCTGAACAAAATCAGCAAGTTGGAAAATACAGCACCAGGAACTATATACTATTAGAGTGTCAGCATCTGATTGTAAAAGCACATGCTCGTATAGAACAAACCTATGAGCTAATAACATAGTGGTCTATGTGTAGTTCAGGGCTCTGGCACATACCAACACTAACCCCACTATGGTATAGAGTAGAACTAGTTGCAATTCGCAAGTTATAAGATTCATTTCTCAGTATTTGTTTTGCAAACAGGTAACTGACCAAGTCACTGAAACGTATCATCCTCTCAAGGAAGGAAGTCAAGAGAGAACTAAGAAGCTGAAGAGGAAAGGAAGGAGAGCAGATGACTGAAGCACAAAACTGAGGCAGGGGGTGATGCTGTAACTAGCTCAGATGGTCCCATTGCACTTACTGTGTAGGTGATGGCTGCCAACATTCCAATCAGAGTCAGAGAGCTAATGGAAAATGACAGCGCAGCTAAACCATCTGTGGAAAGTGAAAAAACACTGTTAATGTACATTTTTACTACTCTAGTGTTTACGTTTATTATAGCAATATAAAATATATAAATCAGGCCCCTTTAGGCATTATGAAGGAATAAAACAAACATATATTACCATGCCCTTCAAGGGCTAAGCCTGTTCAAGAGAGGAATTTCTAATGAGCTCTTATAGATTGATCTTCACACAATCCTTTAGATCAGCTAAGATTTCTTTTCTCCCACCTTTTAAAATTAGGAAGAAAAATCCGTTTAATTGTTGGACCTAAAAGGAAGTCAGCAACATATCAGAGGCATAAAAAGATGAGGAAAAGAGGGCCTGGACCTTCTGCTTTGTGGCCCCTTGTGTGCGCCGAGGTGTGTGGAGTATGTGTACACGAGAGAGCATGTGTGTGTGAAGACGGGCACAATGTCAGCATCGTGTGTCTTCCTCTGCTGCTCTCCACTTTGGTCGTTCATTGAACCTGTTCATCTAGACCTACCAGCCAGCAAGTTTGGGGGCTCCCTCCCCGTTCTGCAGCCACTTGTGGTGAGGGTACAGATCTTTTATGCTGGTGGCAGGGACCCATACTCAGGCCTTCATGACTGCACAGCTATTGCCCACTGAGGTAGCACCCCCCTAGCCCACGTCTGGACTTCTTTGGAATACTACATAGGAGCACCCTGCCCTTCTCTTTTTTCCTGCCTTTCCTTACTCTTGATAATTTGAGATTATTTTTTCCTTAATTTGAAAATCTTATTTTACATGTGACCTAAAATCTTTAGAGTTTATTTCATTTCCTTTAAGATTTATTTTAAAATTATATTTAAATTTGTTGTTTTGAGAATTTCAGATGACTACTGTATTCACATCATTTCCACCTGTCCCTCCAATTCTGCTCAGGCCTCGAAATCCACTCTAGCTCTGACCTCTTCTATCATTATGCACATATACAGGCATCTAAGCTCATTTAGTGTTGCTTTTTTAAACATGTATTTAGGGATGACCTCTTGCAACTGGATTACCTAGTCGGGGCTCATGCCTGGAGAATGATTCTACTCCTCTCAGCAGCTACCATTACCTAGCTCTTCATCTATGGGTGGGCCTTGTGAAAGTCCCCTAATGCACTGTCACATCAACTGGAACCGTCACTAGTGTAAGGTTTGTTTTGGCAACCATATAATTGAGATTTCATGTATGCAGCATCCCTGTCATGTGTAAAGACAACTAGTAGCAAATGTCCTGGTCCTCCGGCTCTTACAAACTTTCCACTTTTCCTCAGTGGCATGCTCTGACCCTTGGGTGTAGGGGTTGCAGTCTAACTGTGGAGGGGGGAGGAGGATAAGGTGAAGGGAGAGGAAAGAGGGACAGAGAAACACCACTAAGCATACTTCATTTTTTAATTTGAGAGGATCAGCTTCTACACTTGGCAAGAAAAGCAAAGCAAACATGGGCCAAAATCATATTGAAATTCAACCTAAAATTTGGGAATAATATCTGTATTATCTGGAGGTAGCGGTGTGCACCTATGTTCTCAGTACTCTGGAGAAAAGAAATGAAGAGTTGGAGGCCATTCTGGGCTACATGAGGAAGTGAGAGCATGTGCTGATTAGATTTTTGACAGCTTAACTCAAGCTAGAGTTATTTGGGAAGAAGGAACCTCAACTGAGAAAAAGCCTCTGGCAGCCTATCCTTTAACAAGTCAGCAAGGCGTTCCTTTCATTAAAGGGTGTTGGAGGGCCCAGGCTACTGTGGGTGGTGGCACCCCTGGGCAGGTGGTCCTGGGTGAAAGAAAAGCAGACTGAGCAGGCCATGGGGAGCAAGTGGTACTCAGCATTCCTTCACAGTTTATTTCCACTTCCGGCCTTGAGGTCTCAGCTGCCCCGGGTGCCTACTCATACATGGTATTGGCACAGATGTGGCAAGCATTCTCTTTCTCTCACACACACACACCAAAGTTTTTTAAAACTAGATTTTATCAAATCAAAGATATGTCAACTTTTTTTTTTTTTTTGATATCACAGAAGACACAACAAACTTCATAATACCAAGGTAGGTCTAGACAACAACAAACTCTGTAATACCAAGAAGGTAGGTCTGGCATCCAGCTTACAGCTATTTTAATAAAGTGGAGTATTACACTAACATATTTAGACTAGCAGAATATTAGTATTACTAATAATCAAAATGATTTGACCAAAAAATTCAGTTAATCATTAAGAATTATTCCTATGTATTTAGGCTAGCAAGATGTCTCAGCATGTTAAAGTATTGGCACACGGAGGTGATGTAAACCTCCCCATTTAACTAAAGATTGGTGAAGCTGAGTTCTTAGGAAAATAAAAACTCTCTAATTTTCATAAGTTCCCAAAGAACACAAAATATGAATTACTTGAGAACTGTTTTCAATACTTACGACTACTTCCAAGTTCTTCAAACAGGAACTTCACCTTTTCCCACTCTGTGGAATTTTTGTTGCTGGGAAGATTCAGTGGTACAAAAGCACTAAAAAGGAGAAAATAACTCTAAATGCTTCAAAACTAAGTGAAATAAAAGGGTCTGACACTCACTTTTCAAATAGGCTTTTTAAAAGAAAAATCAATTCTTCCAAATACTATCCCTGTGTCAGACACAGAGGTATGAGGACTTTCTCATCTACGAATGAAATGCACATATTCGTTCTCACCTATGATATAACAAAAACTCAATGTTGGATTAGCAGAAAATAAGTGCAAAAGTTATTTCAACATATTTATTTGTAGAACTGAAATAAAATGCATGAAATAAATAGTAAACATCATACAGTGAAACTAGAGATAGCTTTTTGTCTTTCTTCTTTTCAATGTCTTTTAAGAGCCTACCCCGTACAAATGATAAACACACTTTTGTTTTCTAAGCTACAAGTGACAGGAGCACACTGAAACAGAAACATAGACAAAAGCTTACACTAAGAAAAAATGGAAAACAGAATAAATAATTTGTTTTCTAGGCCAGAACAATAAACCAAGACATTAAGGCAAAAACAGATGTCTCTGAGACAACATACATGGGAAATTACTCCAAAGGGTAAAAAATATTTTTCATATCCCCTTCCTAAACTAATTTAATTATAAGAAAAGCAGTAAGATGTATCTGACTTTTTACAGAAGAAATAATGAATATATGTTGAATTCAATATATATAAATGAATATATGTTGGTATGTTAAGTTGTCGGTATTGAAAATATTTTCCAAAAACAGCAATTATTTTGAAACTTTAGTTTTCAAAACCTTTACTCTGGTTCTTGTTATTTGATTCCTAATAGGTTAGCTACAGATGGAGGTCAGTGGTCCAGAGTTTCTCAAGGTTGTTTAGCATACCAAGGCCCTGAGTTCAGTTCCCACCTTGTAGAGGCCTTGAGTCCTCTCAATCTTGAAGACTTTCATTCTCATCGCATTTAGAAAGAAAAGTAATTAATCAAAAGCACAAGCATAAATGTAAAAAGCTCATTTATTATCCAGCAATAAAATCAAACAGAAGCAGCCTAACTTCTATAAACTATATATCAATAGTATTAATTTAACTACTAGGATTTAATTAACAGAAACGTAAGCAAGAAAAAAAAGTAGCCTCGTTATTTTAGCATAACTTTTTCTGGATAGCCCACAAAGTGTACTTTGAAAACATTAGTCAGGGACATACACTCTGTGAGCATAGAAAAAATATTTATTAAAAAATTCATTTAAATACGATTAGAAGATATATTACAAATACTTGAAAGTAGTATTCATCCTCAAAAACTCCACTGGGTAATCAAAAGTATTGTGTATTGTCAGAATAAACAATTAACCCTAGCTTCGAGGAATCTCACAATAGAACTTCTGAGGTTGGCCTGTTCAATAGCACAAGAATAACAGAGTCACTAACCCAGAAAAATGCCAAATGACCTGAATTTTTAAAATAAACTTTAAAACCCAATACAAACAGTAAGTTAGGGTGACTTTAAAAAAAAATTATTATTTTGATGAAATCCATCAGAGACTCATCATTCATCAGTTAAGGCAGAAACTAGAACAGAGATTCAAAGTTCTTCCCAACCATATCACCCTGGGATTTAATCATTAAGAACACAACCAAAATAATTTTATGAAAAGAGAAATATGACTAGGCAGAAAAGAAAATAATTCTGTAACTAAATCCTAAACAACAGTACTCGGATATTTAATGAGCAATTCAGTAAAGGCAGTAATTGTCTATGTGTACTAATACAAGTTTTCCAAGACAGGGTTTCTCTGTGTTACAGCCATGGTTACCCTGGAATTTGCTCTGTAGAACAGGGTGGCCTTGAACTCACAGAGATCTGCCTGCCTCTGCCTCATGAGTGCTGGGATTAAAGCCATGTACCACCACCACCTGGCTAACTTTAATTCCTTAAATGGGGCTAGACTAAGGTAAGAGGACTGGAGAAAACAGATCACAACCAACCACTACCTTCTAGAAATGACAGGACCACTTCATTCCTGAACTCACAGAAGCTGAGGTTGCTGCACAGACCCTGCATGAGATAAAGCCAGCCAAAAATCCGAGCATGGCATAGGAAGGAGTTCAAGAACACCCATATGTAACTGAGGCTATATGAACAGAGATGGCTTCCGGCCAAGGGAAAGTCAGTTTTTCTTAAAGCTGAGCTCCTGGTAGGTTGGCCATGCTCCAGTGGATGACTCCGCATGCAGAAGTATATGAAAGGCACAAACTGGAGTCCATAAAACATTACATTTTTAAAAAGGGGGAAATATAAAGTTGGGAGGGGGAAGGCAGTGTCATAGATCTAGGAAGAGTTAAGGGGAGGATTATGGGGTGAATTTGATCAAATATATTGTATGGAATTCTCAAAAAGTTAATAAAAATATTAATTTAAAAAGGCAATTGAAACCAATGAATGATGTCATTGCATCAGTTTTGAGGAGGCAAAGCAATTATAATAAGATTATCAGGCTCTTATGTAGGGAATGGTAATGATTCATGGCAATCAAGAATTGTAGTTTAACAGGATAGATAACAGCCAAATCAAATAAGTATCTTTTTAATTTGCCTTTCTCAAAAACAGAAAATACAGAGCCCCCATTTCCCACAGCCACAGTAGCAAACACAATGGGAACACAGTAAGATTAGAATTCTCCCTCTCATTATTGAGAATAACAAACCTGAAAAGCTGCTTAGGAAAAACATTCTAAACTCCTGACTCGCTGAATTAGCTTAGTTCAGTGTATCATTGGGAAGAGGCAGAGAAGGGGCTAATCAATGACTTTTGAGATACAAAATTGAACAGATGAATTTAGCACAATAAAACACAAGATTTTTACCCGCTACCCTCACCCACCATATACGCCCTTCTCTCTCTCCTATCGATGGCTCATCTTGTTTCTTCCTGCTCTTGAGAAACTACTATCTTAGACCCTCACCTCTCACCTGAAGCACTATTGGCTTACCTGGCTGATCTTGCTACCTTTTTAATACCTCACTTCTCAAACACAATCCCTAAGATCCCTGTCCAAGCACCCTGTACAGTGCTGTAACTTTTAAACCAGTCATGTATATTAACTTTCCTGGAGTCACCATCACACATCTCCACTATCTTCTTATTGCTAAGTAGAATAAAACTCACTTTCTTAAACATTGCACACTAGACTCAGAGCCTACATACCTGTCTAATATGATGTGGACATTTGAAACATTACATTGTAGTCTGTTGGTTTTCTGCTTGTTAGTTTGAGGGGAAAGGTGGGTTTAAAGTCACATACTTTTTATGTCATTCTTCACCAAGTGGAGCCCTTGTCCCATGGGCTTGGTATCCTTGAAAGAAGTGAAGATACCAAACAGTTCCCTCCACATGTCATAGAAAAACATGACACAAGGTTACCATTTGTGAGCCAGGCAGAACTCTTACCAGGGACCTAACTTGCCAACATCTTGTTAGCTTGGTTTTGTGGGACTCCTAACAGTGGGAGTGGGAGTGTCTAGGGCTCTTTTATCTGCTCTTGGGACTCTTTTTCTCCTACTAAGTTTTGATCTGAGGGTTTGTGGCTACTCTTACTGTATCTTGTTACATTGTGTTCAGTGGTTATTTCTGGGAGGCCTGCTCAAAGAAGGGAAACAGAGGAGGGAGAAGGGGTGGGGGAGGGAGTGGATGTGGGGAAGAGAGGAAGGGATGGGGACAGAGAAGAGTGGAGGAGGGAAACTGCAGTGCAGATACACCGAAAACAAACAGTAAATTTAAAAACATTCTCAAGAAATTCAGTTCATCACTTAACTGAAATGTATGCCTTGTTCAAATCTTCACATATGGTAATGAGAAGAGTACTGATCCAGATAACTCAAACATTACTAGTCTTTAGTTCATGGTTCGTTTAATCTGGCTTCTGCACAGATAGGTGGTTTTATAAGTAGTTCTCAGTTGTATTCTAAATCAGGGATCTGTCACATGTTTAGTGATTACATTTATGAAAATGTAAGCTTTGCTGTCGCTTTTTGTCTATGAGTCTATGATTATCCCAGAGCTACAAAACAGACCACAAACCACACAAACTAAATGCACTGTGACCTAAAGTATTTGCTTCATATCTGTCCCTTACGCTTGCTGACCCCTGTTCTAAGTAACAGGCTAACATACAAGATTTTCATGTCACCAGAGAAACTTAGCATAAATATCTAAGCCAGAAGATTTTATTCCCCATCACAAATTACATCTAACGAATGTCTAAAGTATTGGAAGTTATTTACTGAAATGTAATACACCAAATTATGGGCGGGAAGGATGGCTAGTGGTTAAGAACACTTCTAGAAGATCTGGGTTCAGCATCCAAATGAAAGCTCACAATTGTCTACAACTCCAGTTCCAGCTGGTCCAATGCCTTCTGTGGCCTCTGTAGGCACTAGGCATACTGATGATGCATAGATATATATGCAGGCAAAACCCTACACATAGAATAAAATTTATTTTTAAAAACCCACCAAATTAATTATAAACTAAAAATATTATAAGTATATTACCACCTAATGTATGTCCTCAAGGGGACATGAGCACATGGGTTTGCAAAGAAGATGGGAAAGGGGAAATGATGTAATTGTATTACAATATCAAAAGAAGTTTAATTAAAAATTTTTAAAAACCATGACCCTGCAAATAAGGATCATTTTATTCACCTTTTTGCTATAAAAATATGAAAGGATCAAATCTATTTGAACAAAGGTGAATGTCTCCACCAAACAAGAACATCACATGCATATGTCAAGGTGTGAAAATTTCACCGACATTTCTATTGAAATAAGAATGAAGAATTCAGAAAGGTACTCACTGACAAAGATTAGACAGGAGGGCCTACAGACATGGCTTTTCATTTTACATGTGAATGCCATGCATGTGCATGGGGTAGCCCCTGGAGCTCACTCATACGAACAGCTGTCCTCTAAGAAGACCCTGCCACCATCGTCTGAGGAATCCACACTCAAAGACCTGAGGAGTCGCCCAGAACGCTGTGGCGATAGTGTATTTGGTTCAGTTAACCAAATACCATGTACAAAATACAAATGTACTTGTGTGAAACCAGTAATAACAGAGGTACATGACGAGATGGGCAAAGTGGCGAGAAGCTACAGCCAGTGTTCACTGCGACTCCATACAGCGGTGTCATAAAAAGCCATGTTTGATTTTCTTTTCACACTTTGTTTTATTTTCCTTGCCTAAATTTTTGTGAATGAACCTTCCGTTACTATTACTCAAATAATTTTCTCCCCATTGACACAATGAAAAATCAAGGCTTACCCAATTAGAAGAAGAAGTGAGCAGATCAGAACAAATCCCAAGGTGTACTTAAGCGCCGTTTTAATTTGCTAGAGGTCAGGGGAGAAAACACCTTATTAAGCCTTTACATAAAAAGGTATTGTGACAGTGTAATAATGGTCTCTTTCATATCAATTATACATTTCAAATCAAGAGTGCAAAGTTTCAATTGTTGGATGGAAAAGCCTTCTAATTTAAAGAAAACTATAGTCAGTATTCTGCATTGTAAGTGTCTTTGCACAAGCCTAAAAGCTGGCATGGTCAGACCTTTTTGAAAAGCAGGGCACTGAAACCATAATTAACCAGTAGGCGAAATTGTCCAAAGAGAAAAATATTCCCCCAAATGAACAACACTCAGCACCTATGATCCAATCACCAAAACCAGTGAAAAGATTAAGCAATATTCTATTTGTTTGTTTTTATTTATTTTATTATATTTTTTTGAGACAGGGTTTCTCTGTACAGCCCTAGCTGTCCTGGAACACACTCTGTAGACCAGTCTGGCCTCGAACTTAAGACATCTGTCTGCTTCTGTCTCCCGTGTGTTGGGACTAAAGGTGTATGTCACTATGACTGGCTAAAAATAAATAATAGTTTTAATGTATGCATATAGATGTTTATGTCCACAACATATAAATACATAACAACTATATGAACACATATGTTTTGCTACATTTGTAAATGTAAGTATATACAAATATAAATCACTATGTAGACAGACTGGCATTCAACCTGGCAATCTTCCTGCTTCCGTCTCCCAAGTGCTGGGATTTCAGGGGTGCACAGCTTCACCTAGCTTGTGTGTGTGATTTGAGCCTATGTACGACATTTACCATGCCAGGCACTATTCTAAGCATTTTATGAAAGCTAACTTACCTAACCCTCTATTCTAGAGACCGGGAGTCAAGGCCCAGAGAGATGAAATAGTTTTTTCTAAGTCTCCCAAGTCATCGGGTCTAAACAAGGGCTCCAATAAAGCCAAGTGGAGTCATCTTTTTGACTGAGATGAGCCTTCTAGATTGAGACACTCACAGTGCATTTACTGGTGTCATCGTCATCCTTTTCTTCATAGTAGAAGTAGACAAAGGGGATCCAGAAGAACACACAGAAGAGTATAACAGAATACAAAGCTGTGGAGATGAATAACAAATGGCAAGATCAAATTTACCAATCTGATGTCCTGTATTCCTAACTGTTTACATATCTAGTATTCAAACACCCTTTCCTCTCCCATCCTAAGAAACCAACAAACGGATTAGCGTAATATATAACAACACAAGTTAACTTGAGGCAATGTAAAACAAAATTAATGATGGTAACTGTGGAAACTAATATCCAGGTTCTTATGTATACAATATACAAACCTGTACACTGTCTCATTTCAATCAACTTTTGCACTCCTTCTAGCCTAACCAGTCACTCTGTTAAGTTAAAGAGCAAGCTGAAATAATACTGGGATATTTATAGAAATAAAAATATACGCTAAATATAAACACAGAATTAGCACACTGGTCTTAAATAAAAAAAGGTAAAGTAAAGGTAAGAATAGCAATCAATCAGTAAAACTAGATTCAGAATCATTTAGCAGGAATTAACTTTCTGCTTTAAAAGAATATTAGGGTTGAGATATTATCAGGGTGTACAGTATTTAATTCAATATAAAGCTTAAACCATGAGCAAATATCCAGTACATTTATGAAGTATAAAGAAAACAATATTAAGTAACTTTGAGAGACTTGAAACCCCATAAAACCTGTTTTTAAAAACCTGTGTATGAGCATTTTCTTACACACACATAAACCCAGGAAAAATAATACCAGGGCAGCATCCTAAATCAGTTAGCAATTAGCAACTACCAAATTCCTACGTACAAGGAAGCAAAACTACCTGCTTACGCACTGACTACTGTACATGGGAAAATTACAGGTTGGCAAGGACACAGAGGATCCTGTATACTCCTGTAGGAATATGAAACAATCCAGCCACCATGGGAAACAGTATGATGCTTTCTCAAACACTGAGAGTCACAACTATGAGTGAATGATAGAAAATACTTCTGTGTATGCATCCAAAAGAATTAGAAGTGTTGTCTAACTACTTCCATAACCACACCCCATGCTGAAAGCGTCATTGTTTATAATAGCAAAATCACAGACAGAACCCAGGGTTCAATGACAGACAAATGGTGAAGCACATATGTAAAATGACTATTACTCAAACTTAAAATATATTATACATCCACTCTAACATGAATTCTAGAATCACTGCCTTAACTGAAACACACCAATCATAAACAAATAAGATCTATATAATTGAATAACAGGAGATGCTTAAGTAAAACCCATGAGGACAAAAAGTAGAAGGGTGGTTGTCAAAACCTCAAATAACTTATTCAGAAAGAAGAGTCTGCACACAGAGTTCCAGAATATTTCAACATGATCTCATTTGTAAAACAATGACCTATGACTGCAGTAAGCTGCTGTCGTACTCATTAGCACAAGGCATAAGGAAACTAGCTCAAGAAGAAGACAGGCCATGCTGTCACACTGTAACTGCTGCCCTGAAATCTGCTTCTCAGCTTCATGCTATACTATGAAGAACCCTGTGCATCAGGAAATAAACATCTTCATCCAAAAGGAAGAAATCCATTTTCAAAAGTTAAAGCGGAGGAAAACCTTAACCAGATACTCTGCAGCAGAACATATACATGGTGACCAAGAGTGCATTTAAAGATACTTACTGCCCTGCTCACCAGCAAACGTTAAGGAAACCAGTAATGAACTCAAACTAATCAAACTAAATGACCTGCAATGATTAGAGGTAACTGAAAAGATCAAATATCCACTGACAGGCGAGCAAACAGAGTGTACATTCATACAAAACACATACAGCAGTAAGACAGGTGTGACACCTGTCAGAACTTAATGCCACATAAAACAAGCCTTAAACACACATTTTCTATGACTGATAATGAAATTCTACATGCTAGCTGAACTAGTCTCATGGGAAGCCAAAATACCTGTCTAGGGCAGTGAATGACCTGTCGGAAAACTCAGGAAAAAAAAAAAAAAAAAAAGGACTTTCCAGTAGTGACTACTTCTTCAAGGCAGAAAGAAACGGGAAAAACTGCAGAGACTGGACAGTCTATAGGTGGTGGCCACAAAGCACAACAGACACTGACCCTAAATGCCAGTTTCTTGACAGCCCAGGATAAACTATCTCTTCCATCTGATTACTTTCCCTTGGTGTTGCTCATCAAGATTTCTGCCTTTAGCCCACAAATGCTGACCTGTAAAAGTAGAACTAAATTAACATTTATTACTGGGTTATTGTTATCACCAGTCATCCTTTTATGTCTACAAACAGAAAAGCAAAAGAAATGTCTTCTACTGTCATGAAACAGAACTGTTTCGTTTAAACATATGTCTCAGACTCATATTTATCGTCAGAGCAAGTCTTCCTTAACTCCACCAGTCAAGACTCTATCAATCCTGACACCTTTAGAAAGTGGGCTTATAACTTATTTCATTAAAGCTGCCATTAGCAAATTACAGTAAGCAGGTTTAAGGCTAACAGACCCATTGATATCAAAGATCACATTAACAAAAGAACTCAAATGCATAGAAACTGACACAAATTAAACTCACTGTTAGTTAAAAGTTTTAAATAGATTTTATATACATGAACCAGCAAACCAAGTGAACAGAGAGCTATGCCAAGACCACATGCTAATCCCCACACTGTTTTTCTTTAGACACAAAAAGCAAGATATTTGCCTTGTAACTCTGTGTCACTAAACGGTAATGTGAGTTCTGAGATAAACTTAAATACACTAGGCTATTCAAAAGCGTTTTCCTCCTGATTACCAGTAAAAATGGTTAACCTTTAACCCAACACACTATGATAGTCTCTATGGTATAGACCTGTAATCCCAGCTAAATTGGAGGCTGAAGTACCAAGATCATAAATTCAAGCCCTCAACTACCCCCGCCCCAGACCACCTTAGACAATTTATTGAAAGCCTGTCTTACAGTAAGAAAGGGCAGGGATTTAGCTCAGTGGCATGATGCTTGCCTGGCCTGCCAAGGTCCAGTCCCCAACACTAAGAATAATCAGTTATTACAAAACTTTTGATGCTGGAGGGTCAAAGTATAAAGATCTATACTCTGGGAATGGGAACAGTCAAACTTCTTTAACATGTATCCTGCTGAAGAAATGTGGGGTCAAGACTGAGAGCTGTGCAGCCAGTGCCCACCATCCTTTCAGCTTCTAGTCCCTGTTGACCTTCCCCATTCTCCTGCTTCCTGTTTGAAACTGATACACGCTGGCTTAAAATAACTGCAGGGCCATCTTGGACTTGCTATGCTCGAGAGACAATGTGCTGAGGAAGACGACCAGAGAAGAATTGAACTTTGGGCCTTATGACAGAACATATCAGCCCTGGCCTGCCTGCCATCCCAGCTGCTGTGCTAGCTGCTATTTCCTGGTCACTCTGTAGAATGAGACCAAAATGGCCAGGGATGAATCCCACTCACCTCACTGTGAAAGTGAGTCGGTGAAAGCTCTACTTCACCCTCCGCTGGAAGCATCCCCAACTGCCTCTACGATTTAACAACCATCACACAGTTCAGTTCAGGAAGTTTCATAATGAACTACTTGACAACTTACTTCTCCTAATGGACTACTCACTAAGGGGCCAGAAACGATGGTGTAAAATGCCTTGTTCCTTTGGTAATTAGTAACCCCCAGGATATGGAAGGGAGAAGCCATGCTGTGCTCTGTGGTCCATGGCATTCTCCAAAAGATTTCCCAATTCATTTTATAAAGCTACCTGGGTCTTCATACTTACACCCGACAAGAATAAAATCAAGGGGAAAAAAAACCCACAGGCCTGTATCAATGCAAGGTGATTGAAGAATTCTAAAGGAGCAAAGCAAATGCAGCAAAGTACTCTTTAAAATGTCACCATCTTCACCAATTTTGATTTTCTAAGGCATGCAAAGTTAGTCTAATAATAATTAACCTATGTAGTATGTATTATTTTTAAAAGGCCCACAAAACTCCTAAGTGGAATAATGCTATTCATACAGAGAAAAGGCTCCAGATAATACGTATGTGGTTAATAAGCCCCTGGGATGTGCTTTAGCCCTCATTCCAGAGCAGGCATATACCTAAACCAAAATGCACAGCCCCACTCTCATGAGATCAGTTGGAATGAAGAAAAGAGGCAACATCTCAACTCTTGGGACTTACTAGTCTTTTTTGTAAAGAGAACATAACAAAAGTAATTAAAGTCATTCTGAGATCACATTACAGAAAGAGTCTGGTTTCTATCTTGACCACACAATCCCTCTTTCTCCCAGAGACCCCCAGCTGCCACACTATGTTATGGCCTACAGAAAAGCCTCTGCACAAAACTGGGGTTGCTGTCAACAGGCAAGTGAGAACTGGGGGAGCTTGCTTCCCTAGCATAGCCTCAGGAGGACTATAGCAGCAGGGACACACACCTCCCTGCAGCTCTGCAGAGAGGCCCAGCTGAGATGCATCTGGATTCCTGATGCAGAGAAATTGCAACATGAAGTCTGTTATTCACACTGCAAATTTTTCAGATGCTTTGATAAATGGTGAGAGATAACTGAGACAAATTCAGAGAGAAGCTAAGCCACAAAGGGTTCTCCTGTATGTGCACTGAGAATACAGACCCAGAGTGGCAAATGAAGTTGTTGGTGAGCCTTAGCTTAGAATTGGTATTGTGAACAACAGTCATTTTGTTGTCGTTGTTTCCCTGTTTATATTCCACAGTCACACCAACCACAAGGTCATTTTTAATAGAAATAATTGATAATAAAATAACCAGGAAAAAAAAAAAGATGAGGCAATTTCTGATGTTACTCCCAATTGTCTAGCAACTGAGGACTAGAATGTTTGCTTCAAAGCTAAACTGACATTAGCTGCAATAGCAGTAGGCAGAAACAAGGCAATTAACATTACAAACTGGCTACTCTAGAGGCCATGTTTCATACAAATCAAAGAACCGCATTCCAATTCATAAGCCTTTGTCTTCATAACTTAGCCTCATTTCCCTTTTTTTCATCTGCAATTTAAGGATATGGTTCCAGTTATAGAAAATCACATAAAATGATACAAACAAAAGTTGTTATGCTTCCTGTTACTACAAATACCTAATTTGGGTCACCCTTTGGGGAAGTCAGTTGAAGAAGGCGGAGTAATCATGTGAGGCAATGGTGGGGCTGTCCAGTGGTAGTGATGGTAAGCATTGTGCTCACTTGGAGGGCAAAGGGCAAAGGAAAGGAGAGGAGGAAGTCAGGACATCAGGCACCCTAGGAGGGCACGCTCCAGTGATCTTTCTCCCAAAGCCATGGGGCCCCCAACTATTGCCACCCAGACGAGAACCCTCAAATGTCCAGCTATTTAGCGACTATACTGATTGTTCGCCATACTTGTCTCTAGTGTCAACAAGGAATTTGCTATGAAAAAACTCTTACATTACACATGTCGAAGAAAAGTTGAAAGCGTCATGTAACTATTACTGCAGCCCACGTTGAGAGCACTTCTCTAAGGGGCTGCCTGTAATGTCGCAGTTTCCCAACCTGAGGCAAGCAAGCACTGATCTAGCAATTTGCCTTTTGGAGATATTTCACACACATAGAATTATTTATCTGGTTTCCTCACTAAGCTCAGGAGTTGTTTGTTTTTGTAAACGCTGACATAAAAAGCAGCATGCTTCCAAGGCTGTATCTCCGTCCCAAGCCTTTAACAGGGCATTTGCACTATTGAGAGCAGAAGCTATAGGCCAGGTGGAGGGCGGTCCTGGGGACCTGCTGATCTCTAACTTAGATGGCCATGCATTTCATTTAAATATTCACCAGCTTTGAGGCTTTCAGATTCACTGTTTGAGGCTGCTGTGAAAGCTTGTGGCTTGTGGGCACTGTTTGCTTCTGTTAAGTAAATTCTAGAAGTGGAATTATGGGGGTCACATAACAGATTAACCTTTTTGAGAAAATTACAGGCTGTTTTCCAAAGCAATACACCATTTGACATTCCCAGCAGTGTGGGAACCCGTGTTTGTGGGCTTTAGTCAGAGCTGGCCGACTTACGTGGTTTGTACCTGAGAGGGTAAGTGTGGATTAAGAAAGGGTAAGAAAAGACATTAAGAGATAAGAGTCAGAAGGGCAATCCAGAGAACACTGAATGCCCTGAGTTTATTCTTCAACATTCTTAAGGATCCCAACCAAAAGGGGGAGCGTGGCAAAAAGACTTCTATTATCACTTATAAGGAACAAACTGACTCTCTTCCCTTAATCCTACATGCCCATCAATGGTTCATGTGAATGGAGTAGTTATGTCATTTACATTTAATATAATCCTGATAAAGATGTACTTACATATCTCATCATTACTCCTGCCTTTCTCTCCCTGACTCCCAGACCCAGTTTCTTCCCCTTACTCTGTTACTTTGTATTGAATCATTGTTTCCTAGTGTAGCATTTTGATCCTGAAGAGCTTCCTTCACTATCTTTTGTGGAGGAAGGCCCTGCTAGCAATGAATTCTCTCAAGCTTTGCCTTAGAATGTCTACTTCACCTTCCCTTTTGGGAGAGTAATGTTAGTGCTTACAGGATTCTTAATAAACATGTATATTTTCTTTAAGTAGCTGGACAACTGAAATCTAGTGCCTTCTGCTGACCACTGTTTCACATTAGGAACTAGCTATGAATCACATAAATGCTCTCAGCAATTTCCCAACTTGCAATAATTTTTTCACCTTTGTGCTACATTTTTCGAATGACATTTCAATGGTTCTCTATTCTTCCAATCTGAGCTGCACTGAAGTGCTTAAATGTGTGGGCTGGGATATGGTTATAATTTCTTCTAACATTCTGTCCCTTGTCCTTTCTCCTTTCCTTTTGGAACAAGTCTGATCAGAACAGACAGTACTTTGAAGCTCTATTGATTTCTCTTCAACCTTTCTTTTCCTTGGATCTTCAGATCAGGTCATCTGTCTTCAAGGTCACTGAGGTTTTTCTACTGTCATGTCAAACCTACCAGTGGGACATTCCAGAAGAGTTTTCATTTCCCTATTTAACTCCTCAACCTCAGAATTTCTATTTGGTTCTTTTTAAAATCATTTCTCACTCCTTACAGAAAAATTTCCATTTGTTTCACTTCCTTCTAATCCTTCAAATTTCTTATGCTTTCAACTAGTTCACGGTGGTTGCTTTGAGTTCGGTCACCTAAATTTAACAGTTAGGCATACTGTTTGATGACCTGTTGTAGTCCTTAGCAGGGAAGGTCCTCTGAACTCTTTAACTGCACCAAATCCGACCCCTGACATAATAGCATCTGAAGTCTGTATTTGGGATAGCACTCACTCTGGGTTGTGCTTTGCTTGAAGGATGCTGTTCCTGCTTTGTTTCTTTGATCAATCACTGTCTGTGTTAAATCTTTCAAATCTAGCTCCCACTAAGTGTCTTTACTCAACTATTTGATTTTTGTTTTAATTTCTCTTCTGTTGTGTTCCTTTTAGAGCCTGTCTTTCTGGCATCTGTCTTATTTAAGCACTACTCAAATTAAATTCCCAGAAGTTGAACAGGCCCCTTCTAGAGCTGCCTGTCTTCATGGTCTAGCCTGCCTGGCAGATCACCAGTAATCTACCTGGGGCTTGAGGACAGAGCAAGCAGGGTAGAAATACAAGGACAAAATACAATTCCAGCACTGTCTGCAGCAATAATTAAACTCCCCTAAGTGCTACAGACATTATACTGATTTCCAAGTATTTCAAGAGTGGGGTTTTCTTCTATTTTAGTTCAATTTTCTCTTTTTGGGGGGGGAGGGGATCTGCCAATCTTATTAGCTGACCATAGGCAAAACCCTGCCCTAGATTCACTCATGTAATAATGCAAATAATCTCTCTTCTTCCGTGTACAAGTGGCAAATTGAGTGAGTTGTGCTAGGTTACAAAGCAAAAAAATACTCATTTCCCAAATATCTGCACCCTACTCTACACCTAGTGAGAGGTGAAGCACATTTCAGGGTATGTCTATGAGGCATTTCCACAAGCAGATGGTGGGGGCTCTGACCTAACCAATAGCTTAACCCGATGATTATTTTAAAGCTGAGTGGAGTGTCAGGAGCACAGTCCCATGAAGGATGCTTGTCTTGAGAAGGACATACTTAGTCCGGAGCAATTCCTGTTACTCCTCTGCATCTGAGTCCATGTGAGGTGAGCAGCTCTGCACTGCCCTTCCTCATCATCGTGTTCTGCCTGACTTCAAGCACAAAGCAATCGATTTGCCGCTGGACTGAGACATCTGAAGCCTGAGCTTAAGTTGTCCTGCAAGGTTTTATTTATAAATATTTCATCACAGCAGCAAATACTGATGAAAGTACTAGGTATTGATGGCAACATCTAAACTTAGTGGCTGGAAAGGGCATGTGGAACCCAGCACAATAGTTCACACCTGTAATCCCAACAAATACGATTCTGACTTTAAAGCAAGCCTGGATTACACAATGAGATACAGGGGGGCGGGAGGGGCACAGCATCAAAAAAAGTAAAGAAAGTAAGTTTATAAAGAACATGTACTGTCATAGATTCCATGGGCCATGAATATGAGCAAAGTTTAACCAACTAGTCTTGCTCAGAATTTCTCCTACGGCTACAAATAGCCAACTAGCAGCTACTGCAAGGCTCAAATGGGTTGGATCTGCCTCTGAGCTCACTGGAACAGTGTCATCTAGTCTATTCTATTCCTTACAGGCTGCAGCTGGAAGCCACTTCATTGCCTTATTATGTGACCCACTGTATACACGGTAGGAGACTGCAAGGTAGCATGTTTAATCAAAGCAAGGAAAAGAACCAGGGGCACAAGCAAGGCAAAACTCCTTCTCTTAAAGCCCCACCCCAGAAGTGATAGCCCACACTTTCCACTTCATTTTCTCCATTGAAAGCAAATTACTGGGTACAGCACACCAGAGGTGAGGACATCAGAGGGCGCAGATCTGAGGAGGTAGAGAGCATCATGGGCCATCTGAGGCATTTGCATACAGAAGATAGTAGTATGAAACAGGGTCACAGAGGTTTGGGAAATGAAAAACAACAGATCTGTAGATTTCAGTTTACACTTCCTGGGAGTGAAAAAAAGAAAGTATTTTTAGGATTCCAAGCAGATGAGAACAGGATCTCATGTTGCTAAATAATCTCTAAGGCAACCATATCATGAATCCTCTGGGGCAAAGGAGAGTAAAATGATGAATTAAAAAGCTGCTGCAATAACACAAAAAGGACAATGGTGGCTTAAGCAGCAGAGTAGCCAGAAGGTCGTGAGCATGATTCTGAATTATTTGGGATGATCAAGTATAAGAAAACATCCCACCAAATTTGACATGGAAAAAAAAATAGTGATGTCTCCAAGGTTTTTATCTGAAGTAACGGTATCCCTCCAGTTGCTATCCACTGCAACTAGGAAAATCAAGAGGTCTAGCAAGCTGAAAGTCGGTTGCTCTAGATGTGTTATATTTGAAATGTCTTTGATTTCTTGGTAGAAGTTTCTGCAATAGTTGCAAACTAGAATATGAAGCTCAAGAGAGATCGGCACCAAGATTTGAATCTGGAAGTTTGGCATGTAGATGATACTGAGTCAAGTCACGGTAATAAAACAAGTAAGAGACTAACTGAGATACAGAACTGGTCTGAAGTTTAAATAGTATAAAATATGCCAGGGATTAACTGAGATAAAGGACAAGTGTGAATATTAAACCCTGGGGCACTTACACATCAAAGAGGTAAATAGCAAAGGAGAAAAGCAAAGATCCAACCAGGAAAATTCAAAGGTAGAAAGCTATAGAAGAAAAGCCATTAGTATGTGCTTCTTCAAACTCTTGAGCAGGGAAGGTCTATGATTTCCAAGGGACAAACTGACAATCTGTTCAGACACAGAATATGCAGGTCACACAACTGAAGGCTACTTCAGATTTCCTAGCTTCTACTTGGAGAAAATGAAAACAATTTTTATATAAAAGGGTGAGCAAATGTAACAGGAAAGGACTTCAGAAATATCCTCAGTGGCCGAGAACACTTCCTTTTAAAAAGGAGGTAAGGGGACAGGAGACAAGACTTACTATCTTACTAAAAGGACTTTACAGACCTGAGTCACAAACAACAAATCTTCACCTTCCTATCTTGTCTGGAAAACACTGAATACATCATTGCAAACATTTCAAAAATAAAGTGTCAGAAAGATGAAAATGGAGATTACAGGCTAATTCTTTCAATCCTGACTTTTCCCTTCACCAATCTCTAACAGGGTTGGAATAAACATCCGTAGTAACATCTACTTATACTTACCTATGTGTTATTAATCATGTGTCTACACCCTTAATATTATGGAACTGGTACAATTTAATGAGCATTTGCAGGTAGAAAAGTCACAAAATTCTGATAAACCCTATGAGTTTTTTAAACTAGATTCTAGGTGTTACAATCCTGCTAACCCTTGAATGCATGTGCCAAAGCTCATGAACTGGGAACCAGAGCCCTAATACAGCATGCTAGAAGGTTGGGTGGGTAGATGGATGGATAGATAGGTAGGTAGGTAGGTAGGTAGATAGATAGATAGATAGATAGATAGATAGATAGATAGATAGATGAATGGAAGTAGGTAGCAAAACAACTGGCTCTGTCATATTAGATTTTAAAGTATGGTTAAAGCAACCATGACAATAAAGGGAACAGTACAAAGAATTACAATGAAGAAAATGTACAAAGCTAAAGATAACAGTCAATTTGAAACACTGGAACAACTTAGTTAAAGACTAAAACCCAAGGGACTGTAGGAGTTGAAATAAAAATGACCCACATAGGCTCATATACCTCAACACTTGGTCCCCAAGGTGAAGAAAAAAAAAGATTAGGTGTGGCCTTGCTGGAGGAGATGTGTCACGAGTGGTGGATTTTGGGGTTTTAAAACCCAGGGTCTGGTCTGTCTCTTGCCTCTCCTCTCTATCCCTTCTCTGTGTCTGTCTGTCTGTCTGTCTGTCTGTCTGTCTGTCTGTCTGTCTCTCTCTCTCTCTCTCTCTCTCTGCGTCTGTCTCTGTCTCTGTGTCTCTGTGTCTCTGTGTCTCTCTCTCTGTCTCTGTCTCACTCTCTCTCTCTCTCTCTCTCTCTCTCTCTCTCTCTCTCTCTCTCTCTCTCTCTCTCTCTCTCTCTCTCTCTCTCTCTCTCTCTCTCTGCCTGTGATGAGGGTATAAAATCCTCAGCTACTGCTCTTGTACCTACCTGCCTGTGTACAGCCATGCTACTCACCATAATGATCACGGAGTAACCCTCTGAAACTGTAAGCAAGTCCCAGTTAAAAGCTTTCTTTTATAAAAGTTGCCTTGGTCACAATGTCTCTTCACAGCAATAGAACAGTGACTAAGACAGGGACAAGGAGGACTCCGTACCAGACCTAAACAGAAAAGTCAAGCAAAATGAAAAGGGAAGTCCCACATAACAGCAGTCTGTTTCACTGCAAAAAAAAAAAAAAAAAAAAAAAAGTATGGACGCAGATTAGAAAACAACGAAAAAAAACATAAAAAAACATAAAAAATGAAGGAGGAGGAGGAGGAGGAGGAGGAGGAGGAGGAGGAGGAGAAGAAGGAGGAGAAGAAGAAGGAGAAGAAGAAGAAGAAGAAGAAGAAGAAGAAGAAGAAGAAGAAGAAGAAGAAGAAGAAGAAGAAGAAGAAGAAGAAGAAAGAAAGAAAGAAAGAAAGAAAGAAAGAAAGAAGAAAGAAAGAAAGAAAGAAGGAAAGAAAGAAAAAGAAAGAAAGACATCAAGAAGGGGGTAAACGAATGAATCCTTAAGGTTTCTTGGGTAAAACAACACCCTCAAGCCTGGCCAGTGTGGCAGTCTCTTCTGCTGCCAGTGGTTGCAGATGTAGAACTCTGAGCTCCCTCTCCAGCATCATGTCTGCCTGTGTGCGCATGCTTCCCACCATAACCATAATAGAGTAAAACTCCGAACTGTAAGCCAGCCCCAATGAAAGGTTTTCCTTTAAAAGAGTTGCCATGGTCATGGTGTGTCTTCACAACAGTAGAAACACTAACTAAGACACACAAACTACATCAGAGTCTCTCTGGAACAGTTGAACTATTTAACGGTCCCAGATGATCCTGAAGTTGCCCTGGAGTTTTAATACTACTAATTATTCCCGTAAGTCATACTCCCAGAACCACTGACTAGAAGGCGGCTAGCGGCCTTAAGAGCAAACAGTCCCAGCTAAGGTTATAACATCCACTTTGGGCATCGCCACTCACTAACACGATGGTCACTAACACCAATTTCTTCATCTGTAACACGGTGCAAAAGTAATGGGTCAGGAAAATTCACTGAGATACCAAGTCCACAATGACTAGCAAGGTTAACAACAGAAACGTGTTGACACCCCAAGAGAGATGAGATTCGGAATAGCAGACTCTTACATTGGCTATGATTAAACCACCCCTTGGATGTTCTGAATCTTAAGAGTAAGAAACAAATCTAATAGGAAACTTGACAGGATCTGACAGGAAAAATAGCGGGGCTTGGGGACAGTAGCTATTTCCTCAACCTCTAAGGCATCCCACCATTGGTAATGATTAGCTTATTTTCTCTGCGTTTACAATGAGACCAGGACACTTTATCCTTGAGAAGACAGAAAATATCCTTGGGATGATTCAGAAAAACTCACTAAAATCCTCCTCTGTAGGTTGATGAGATAACATTTAAAAGTCTGCCTAAAGTAATAACCGGCGGCACAAGTGTTTGTGACCTTGGTAGCAAAAGGTAGTTGCAGTGGCTGCAGAGTTCAATGATAAGATATGGTTCCTAGACTCAGACTTCACTATCAAGTTTGGTTATCTTGTCACATGATCTACAGGGTGGTGACCACACTGTAACAGGACACAGACCCAGTCCCTCAAAAGAATGTTTAGAAAAGGTCATCCATATCATTTCAAATAATTAGTAATGAAAACTTAACACAGGACGATTTATATTTTATAAAATACTTAATATATGAACCAGAAGTGTTGAACCATATACTGGGGACGCGGGGTTCTTCTCTCAGCTGACTAGGACACATGTATGACAGGAGTGTTTTATCATTTCCTAAAAGGCATGACTCTCCTGGCAGTTGCTGGGATTTTCCCCTACACTGCACTAGGTTTTCCTCTTAAACTCTATCTAATAAAATGTTCCACAAACTCTGAAAATAAAAGTAAACAAGTGAATAAAAAATAATAATTAGTAAATAAATACACTCTACACAAAATCTATTTAAAAAAAAAAACCTTCTAAAACCTAAACTAGAGGAATTTCACATTGACTATGAATCAGGAAAAAAGATATAGGTTAGAGGCAAAACTGATAAACTAATATTCAGTAAGCCTCTTGAACCAAAAAAAAAAAAAAAATTCACTTAGAACCAGCAAGACAGTCCAGTGACTAAAGGGGTGTGGCCCCAACTGTTGACCTGTGTTCAATACTCAGGATTCCTATGATGGGAGGAACCAAATCCCACGAGTTCTTTTCTGACCTGACATGTACACGGTGGCACTCGCATCCTAAGCACACATACACACATGCAAATAAGCCACTGCAATAAAATTAACTATTCCTCATTAGAAATGTCTGTGTATTTTTCAGTCTCCAATATAATGCCCTACTAAAATCTTATTCGACATCTGATTTACTGATTTTAGAAAACAGCATCCCTTTCCATAATTTATATTTAAACTTTTCTATGAAAGCCTGACTCTGGGGCTATTCAAATAGAAGGAAGAATTTAGGTGTCTATTTGCACCTTCCCCAGTCTAATACAGATGGGAAGAGGAAGGGACAGAAAGGGGCCAAGCGTCCACAGCCCCTGGATTAAAGCAGCAGCTGCTTTGCAGAGTAGAAGAAACTCCTGGGGTGTACACTACTACCCTCAAAGTTGTGAAAGGATGCTAGAAAACCAAGCAAGAATCAAATACAGAGCACAACACAGGAGATTTAAAGAAACTTGATTACATCACCCTCAAGAAGTATTACAAGCCAAATTAAGGAACGCAGCGTAGGTTTAAATTGCCTTAGAATATTAAGAACAAATGCATATTATTTATTCCTTGTGTTCAAAACTATAATCTCATAGCTAATAACAAAATTCAGAACCCACATGTAGTTTTACTCTAAATATGATTGGCAGGGGGAGAGAAAATGAAACTGAAAGATACTCACTATAGTAGCCATACAGAACGGTGTTCTCAATCTGTACACTGACATTGGCATTAGCCCACTCCTAGGACAAAAGGAAACAGTGAGTGTATTAGCTTTAACAACAATTTTGCCTACCATGCAGAGTGAAGATTTGGTACCACTTGGTATCATCTCTGGGGTCTGTTATTGGCTCTAATAAAGTATGGTCTCTACGAGAAATGAGGGCAGACAAATGAACAAACTGGAATCAATACATGAATGCTCAAACAGCAATAGGGTTGTGGGAGAAAACAGATGGTCGGGAGTGACTTCCCAAAACTGTCCCAAATTGTCACTCATGGAAGAAAGGACAGTCATGGAAAACTGGAAAGAGGACACAGGGGGTGAGCAGAACAGAATATACAGAGCAGGCCTGAAAACAAACTAACTAACTAACTAACTAACTAACTAACTAACATTAACTAACACCTGCAAGAAGCTCCAGGCAGACTCCCCAGCGCTGTGGAAAGGCAGCACAAAGTGAATGCAGGGACAGGAACAGCTAATGCTGAAGGGACCCGTGGGTCTGTGTAAGTGTTCTGTTGTAAGAGCAATAGGAAATAGAGAGGAGCTGATGCAGGGTAACAGCTCTGGCCCGTGCTTTAGGAACATCTGGATATTGGATACTGTGGCGGTCTTCATCATCAACTTGGCTATGTCTAAAATCGGGTTTTAGAACTTAGAGATTGCTGGGGTATGCCTGCGGAGGTGTTTCCAGAGAGAATTAAGAGGGAGTGAGACACACCTTGAGAGAGGACTGCACCATGGGCTGGGAGCCCTGCCTCAGACTAAGAACAGGGAGTGCTGTGCTGCCCCCTGCCTCTCTGCTGCTCCCTCACCAGGATGTCTAACCAAGTACAGACAAACCCATGGAAATCTGAGTTACAACAACCCTTTCTCCCTCAGACTGTTTCTGACCGGTGTGTGGTCACAGCCACACAAAGGAACTGCTATGTTTTGGTTTTCGATGCTGTGCAGAAACACTTGACCAAAACCAGGAGAGCAAAGGGTTTATTTTATTTCCCTGCACAAGTTACATATGGACCATGGCGAAGTGAAGTCAGAGCAGGAACTGCAGGCAGGAACTGTAACCTAGGCCTTGGAGGAACAAGGCTTACTTCTCACTCTCATGGCTCACTCTGCCGCCTACAGGGCAATCTGATGGAGGCAACTTCTCAATTGAGGGTCCTTCTTTCCAGGCGACTCCAGTTAGTGTCAAGTCATCAAACACTAGCCAGCACAGTGAGTGACACAAGTGTACCACACCTTTTAAAAAAAATACCTTTTTCTTTCTTTTGCATCCCTCCTTCACAGCAGTTATTTCTAAACTTAAAAAATATCATTCAAATTCATCATTTTCATAGACTAAAACCTGTCCCCTGTTGTGGACTCAGGTATAACAGCAAGTAGACATTCTAAAAGTCACTTGACAACAGCAGACAAATGGCAAGAAAAGAAACTGAAGGAGATCAACGATAAGAAATTTGTGAATTAGTATACAGATAAAACATCACACTGTTATTAAAGGAGCCTTTCACCCATTCCCATAATGTAACACTCTGTTAACAGCAAGTACTTCAAAACTGTGGTGGAAAAAACATCTCATACATTAAGAGCAAGATGACCTATGACCTTTGCATTCTGTGTTAAATCTAACAACAAAAAAAAAATCTGACAAATCAAGACAACAGTACGTAAATTATTTAAATGGTACTGCACAAGGAATGACTGGATGGCTTAGGACTCTCACTGAGTGAGTTCTTGAGCAACCAAGGAGCCCAAACCAGGCCTCTTTTCCCACCCAGAAAAAGATGGGGAGGAAGTTTCAATTTCTTCTTGGCCTTAGGAACCCAGTCTTAAGGTGTTCAACAATCAGAATATTCTAGCACCCGGTGAACTGCTTATAGCTACTCAGTTCAAACTAGTTGACACTAGTTATCTACTGACAAAACTATCAGACTGCCCTAGAGCAAGACATACAAAAGAAAGTTGTGGTGTAGATGAACCTATATTCCAGTAAACTCCAGCAGCACCTCTGATTTTGACTAAGGGCTCTTTACCAAAAAAATATATAGTGCAGTATGTTAAAAAAAAAAAAAAAAGACAAAAAACAAAACAAACAACAACAACAAAAATAAAAAACCACTGAAGACATTATTGATTAGAGGGATGAGAAAACATTTATCATAAATTTTAAACAAAACGTAAATATTAAAAACGAAGGTCTGCCTGCTTTTCCGAGTGAGAATGACTTATTTCCTTCTTATCTCTAAGCATGCTTTCCCTATCACTTTGGGTTCCCCAACATTTCTTTTAACCCCATTCCCCATCTCCATCGCTGCTCTTCATGACAGCTTTAGCCTTCTCTTCTGCACAGTACTGAAGTTTACAGCTGGCTAGACTTGGGGTTTTTATTTTAAATGCTAATAAAACTGTCCTTGAGTTTCCATTTGAGTTTAATTCTTAGATTCGTTTATTAGTGAGACCGGGAATGTCTAGAGGGGATCCCAATTACCTCTGTATCACATTCATAAGGAGAGCTTTAGCCCCTTCCCCTCTTCAGGACATTACACTTGCAATGCTACCCTTACTTGTCTCAGGAAAACCTTCCCTCTCTGACTCATAACGCACACAACTCCAGTAACTTTCATTAGAACACACACAGAGATGAACACTTAACCACCACAAGTGAAAGCAGCTCCAGTGACCCAACTCCACTTCCCTATGAAACAGTGGTTCACAGCCTTCCTAACGCGGTCCTCATGTGGGGACCGCTGACTATAACATTTGTCTTGTCAGTGTTCATAAGATGGTTGCTCTCCATCTCAGCTCAAGGGCAGAGAGTTCAAAACTGTCCTCAGTAAGTCATAAGACCCAAAGGTCAAAGGTGTGGCTACAGTAGAATGTTTGATCTTGGGCTTGGCTGTCTTATTCTAAATAACAGCAGAACTGGTCTAAGGGGTGGTTGCCCCTGACCCTCAAGGTCGAGAAGTTACTGAATCCTTGGAGAAAAGAGGAAGAAAAGTCTGTTTGTTCCGTATACATGATACCATGTTCCCCTTTTTGGTTAAGGTGTATAAGAGTGGTGAAAAATAAACCCGTCGCATTTCAGTATTGACTGATCTGCCCTCCTGATTTTATTCTGTGTCTTTGTCTTTTCCTTTAATGTCTTTAGCTAGCCTTTCTTTAGTTCACACTCCCCCCTCTCAGGTATGACCCTCGTGCTGCCCGGCTGGCTCCGACTACAGCCCTGCAAACACAACTTTCGACAAATATTATTTCATTGCTACTTCATATCTGTAATTTTGCTACTGTTAGGAATGATAATGTAAATATTTTTGGAGATAGAGGTTTTCCAAAGGAGTCACAGCCCACAGGTTGAGAACCACTGCTATAAACCAAAGCTCCTGAAACACTATCAGCATTCCCTAGACCTATATCCTCACCCCTCAGCCCACCTGAACAGACTCTTAAGGTTCCAGGGTGAAAACAAGCTCCAGGATGTCATCATCACCATGAAAATAAGAATGAGAGTAGAGTCAAACCAGACACATAAAAACAATAAGCCACGAGGTGACTAATCAAGAGAGGAGGGGAGACACAGCACCAAAACACCAAATATTCTGAGGCTGCAGCTTGGATCATTTTTCAAATCCACACATGGTGGAAAAAGATAACATTGTTCACATTAGTATTGAGTTACAATTTTATCAGTGTACTTTACATGTATCTTTATGCAAAGCTAACTAAATGAGTCTTTAATAGGACTGTTTGTTACATCTATACCACAAAACTTTTATTTGAAAAGTTGTTTTGTTAAAGCTAGAAACAAATTATTATGCTAAATTCATTCATATTATCACATTTGAAAAAAAAAATTGTCACCAGACGCAACCCTGGCATTACAGCACAAGTCTGGCTTAATGACGAAAATACCAGTAGGGTGACTAGACAAAAACAGGAAAAACAGTGTGGAATGCCACACCACACAGGGAGAAACAGCAGAGTTAGTAATCACTACAAATAAACTTTCAAAGTAAACCATGAATTGGGACGATTCAAAACAAATGAGGTGGAAATGGAGAAAGCTGGTGTATATAGTACATATTCATGAAAAACAAAAATGCACATTAGGGTATTGCATCATCCGTGTGGAAAACAACTAGGACATTCAAAGCCAGTAGCTCACCTTGATTCAACATGACAACTTCCAATTGCAGTAGAAAGTTTACAAAAGTAACCATTACACATGTGGACTTGACTTTCACTAAGCACCGACCAGAACTCAGCAAGAACTTACAGAGAACTTTTGTCCATCTTCTCAGTTTTAACTTTGGCGAGGCAGCAAATATGAGATTTGAAATGAAAACAAAATTTCAGGAATAAAAGACAAAGTATACTCGTGCATATGAGAACATGTGTGGGCTGGGTGTGGTAAGGATGATGTCTATATGTAATCGCTGTGCTCAAGAGAACCTGATGGGAAAATGGAGAGCTTCTGGCCAGTCAGAGCTGACGACGATAACAATAATAATCAAATTTAAAATCAAATAATAGTGTACTAAGAAAAGAATACTGCTACATTATTTCCATTATAGGAGCTAAAAATAAAGAAACTAGAGAAAATAAGATACAGAAACTAGGACTCAAACCCAGAGTCTGAGGTTGTAGACATGCTTGGCAATTGATCTGCCAATGAACCATATCCCCAGACAGAAGGAAAACATTTAAATTCTTGCTTGTAAGTATAAAAAAAAATCTCCCAAATTAAACTAGCACAAAGTCTAGGGAAGCAACTCGCTGGTGAAGTACCGGCCTGCAAGTCCAATCCCTGGCACTAAGGAAAAAAAAAATATGATTAAAAAAGAAAATTACTACAATCCAGAAAGAGACTACTAATTTAGGCATGGGTACAAAAATCAACAATGTGAAACAAAGTTCATAAGTTCATAGAAATATTTACTTTAGAAATACCAAGAGGAAAACAGTTCCCTCAATGTATAAATAAATATTCTAAATTAAAAACAAAAAACCAATCTCAGTTCAAGCAGTAATTATGCAAGGGATAATTACACTGCTTGTACTATATCTGAATAGTTGTGCACATACATACACATATGCATTAATTTCACAGATTGCAGTGAGAAAAACATCCCAGAAGTTTATAATTACATACTTCCTGGATTTTATTATACAACTTCAAAATAAAAACACCCCCACATTCTTACAAGGTCAGAGTCATTTATCTAAGAAACAGCTATATATCCAACCCCAAACACAAGAAATTAGACACTTTCATGTAATTTAATACTAAATTGACATCAAAGAAAATAGCCTCATAATGTTAAGATAAATTACTTAATTACCAGTATCCAAAATTATTAAAGGTGTTCACTTTTGACCAAAAAAAAAAAAAAAGAAAGAAAAAGAAAACACAAACACAGAAAATCTAATGAGACCATTGAAGACAATTATCTCCTCCTAAAATGTCTCAGTGTAAAACACAAAATATAAAGTGAATGAAAATTTAAAAAGGCAGTAAGAGACTCTCTGCTAAACTACTGAAAAGTTTATTTCTTAAAAGGGCATCTTCCCCCATAAAATCAAAATAAATGAAAGACAACCTCTGAGGGCAGATAGTACGGCCTCAAATGATTTTATATTTTCAGGCTGAACTTCTGTTTTGCTTTGGTTTTTGACGCATAAAGCCATAGGTAACATAACTACCTCATAGGACTGCTTGGGAAGTCAAAGGAAGCCAATGTATGTAAACACTTAATATACAGACACAATACAGCAGATGCCAATAATCATCTTCCCAACACTACACTTTTGGCACACACCAAGACTCTATTAATACTAACTGGGGGTCTGCCTGTAGATGGCATTCTCTGTTCCACTCAGTCCCACGGTCATTAAGTCCCAAATAAACACACAGATGTTTATATTAATTGTAAACTGTTTTACCAATGGCTCAAGCTTCTTATTGGCTAGCTCTCTCTTAATTATTAACCCATTTCTATTAAACTGTGTATCTCCATGTGACCTTATCTTACCGGAGAGACTCACTCTCTTTATTCCTCTCCCAGCATTCTTCTAGTCTGGTAGCCCTGCCTATACTTCCTGCCTGGCTATATCCTGCCTGGCCCTTGGCTGAAACAGCTTTATACATCAACCAATAAGAGAATCACATATTGACAGCATTCAGAAGGACATGTCCTATCATCTCTTCTTACTATCTAAATAAAAAGAAAGGTTTTAACATAGTAAAATTATAAATAATAAAATAGTTATCAAGCAAAAACTATAGTTAACAATATTTAGTCCATTAACATTTGGCAAAATTTAATGAAAATATTCTATCATCTATCCTATCTTTGTGAGTCTGAAGTCTTATATATAAAACTTCTTTTTTATCATAACTAAGTGAACCGTAATCATAACTGTCTTCAAATCCATCAAAGATCCCAGAGGGATAATATATAAACTCTAGAATTGCCAAGAGACATCTGCCTTATAGGAGAAAAGGAAATTTTAGTTTCTACAACATAGTCAGAATATATCCAAACATAGCCACAAAAAGATGTTATCAAATACTGAAGCCATTTAGAACAAAATTAGAGTCATTAAATCACTGGGAACTCCTGAAATTCAAAAATTACTACTTTATTCAAGGACATGTGCCAGACGACTGACATATAGTACCCAGGGGCTAATTAAGCTGGTAAGAAACAAAAGGAATTTGCATAAATTGAAAAAGAATTTCCTCCAATCTATGCTTTTCCTTTTTAAAATGAGGAACCTCAAGTAGCAAAAAGTTAAGTAACTTGGCCAAAATTAGCACTCTAAGTCTAGCAACCTCTCTCTGTACTAAAACTCTATGAAGGAAATACTATTCTGCCATTACTAAAAGCCCTCCTGAATCACTTATTTATGGCATTAATGGCAATACAATCAAATGTGCTGCAAAGGAACTCTAAGAAGCACAAAAAATGAAACCAATTATAATGAAATATTTTCACATTAAAAGAAAAAAAAAAAGACACCCAATACTGGCTGGGTTGTTGATCTGACAGTTCTCATATAAGGTAGCTGTCTGCCTCTAGTCTACCACATTGTGGTTTCATTCTCTATGATTCATTTCTATACTTATCTATTCCCACTCAAGAAAACAGGACAGGAGAGATAGCTGGATGGCAATGTATGCTAGCTAGCTGTGAAAACAGCAGAAGCTGAGTTTAGATCCTCAGCACCCATTTGCAAGCCAAGCATGGCTACCCACGCCTGTATCCTCAGTGTTGGGCTGGTGGGGGCAGGGACAGGGGATGCAGCAAGGACTCTGAGACACACCAGGCTAGCCTAAACACTGAGCTTCAGGTTCAGAGACAGAGACAGATGTGTGATGTCCACCTCTGGGCTCTATATGCCTATGCAAAGACACATAGAGAGAAAGGGGGGAAGGGGAGGGGGTGCAGGGAGGGAGAGAGAAGAAAGAGAAAGAGAAAGAGAGAAGAGAGAAAGACAGAGAGAGAGAGAGAGAGAGAGAGAGAGAGAGAGAGAGAGAGAATACACTGGGTGGCTAAATGAAACTATTGCTAAGTACCCACAAGGAAAAAATAATCACGTGGCACAATTAATACTTACCTTAAATGTACCATTTTGATTTTTCATATAAGAAACCAAAAATATATCCACTGGCAGAAGTGCTGACGCGATCAGTGCAACAGCCAGTGAAAAAATGGCTGTTACAGTGGAGACAACTTCACTCTCCCGCTGACTCTGGTATTTACGAACATATATCCAGCAAAATGCCAAAATAGCCTGAAACATAGCAGAAGAAATACCTGTCATTACCTTAACACTAACATCAGGGTGCATTTGGAGTTTAGTTGGCCAAAAGTTCTTTTACATGTGTAAGGAAAACGTTTATAAACTTGCACACGACAGGATGTTAAAGCCTACTTGTGAATGCAAGTGCAGTACAATTTCACTGAAGTCTACACACCCTATGAATAACAGTTGCATACATCCTCACCAAACATTAATAGTCATGCCCCAGTACATCTCTCCAATCTAAAGGAAATGTACCGGAAATTGGAGCCCACAGATGCCATCCACCTAGGGGCTAACTGCTAACCACCACACAAAAGCTGTAATTCAAACTTTAAAGGGTGTTTAAGATAAGTCAATAATAAAAATGGATTCATGTGCCTAACAAGATTTGCTGTGAAAACTGTGCCCAGAGGTAATGAAGCTGACAACTCTAGCTGAGTGGCACTCTTAGGACCTCCCTGGTGCCTAACAAAGACCAGACATAGGCCCAGGGATTCTACATCATTAGGCAGCGTTGGGGTCATACAGGGGTCCTGCTGGGCCCACCTCTCAGAGGTTCATCATTAGAGGCCCGGGTGGGCTCTGAACAGCTCCATGTTAATGGACACGATCATGGCAGTAGTGGTCAGGTATTATGTTAGAGCTCCTGTGTTCTACTCTATAATAGAAGGTTGCTGTCACATACTAAGTCAGTGCCCTCAGCCATGACTGTGAGCTAGAATTATATGTGTAGTTTTTAAATACCTTTATGCATCTCCTATTCCCTGTCAAGTAAACCAATTTGTTAGGCTCCTCCAAGAATCAAGGCCTTGTAAGTCAACAGTAAGAGCCATTGTTCTAAACATCATCTGTCAGGGTGCAAAGACAAAAACTTACTTTGTATCATTCTAACTGATTCTGTAGCATCCAAATTCCACCATAATTAAGATACCAAGAATGGCTCCACTATAATTAAACATTTTGATTTGTTATAAATAACTGCACTCTACATCTACTGCCCCTAACAACCACTGCCTGTGATGTGTCCCTATAGTTTCTATCATTTCTCAAATGTCATTATGTATTCATATAACATCTCATCTTTTGGGTCCCAATGCATTTGAAATCCATCAAAGATTTATGTCATTCCTACATACTGCTGTCATTTCAACACTGACATTTACAAATAGAAGGGGAAAAAATTAAGTGAAGAAAAGCTATATAGTAGGACAAAAAAATAATAATAAATAAGTTAACAAACAAATACAACCACAACAAAAATGACCTAAGCTCAAATTCTGGTTTAAATGTTTAATTTTGTTTTTTAGAAAGTTGCTTTCCATAACATGTTATATTAATGTAATGAGTGTTTTAAAGTGAATTCAAAATTCTTGTAAACATTCCTCAAGTTTGTTTTGGACTCACTGGAAGCTGGGTCTCACCCCTCTATAGTTCATAGCATGTATCACAGTGTTCAGTACATTCTCCATACACTTCAGGAAAGAGATGTTGGCATTTTTACCAAGCCAAACCTTAGAGGAAGCACAAAAACTATATACTACCCTCAGAGGGACAAGTACAAAGAACTGCCAGGCAGAATAGCCAAGCGGGAGGTTTACTATTTTAAGAGAATCCCAAATTTTTCTATAGGTTACGCTACAGATGGCAATAGTAACTGTTATCATCAAATGAGCCAATTGTCCTGACCTATGAGACAAGAATAAAAATTCTTCTAAAGGGTTTTCAAGATTAAATGAGCTATTGAGTAGCACATTGCACAGCTACAGTAACAGCTTAACAAACAGCAGTATTTCCTTTTAAGAAGCTATTACTAAAACCAAGGAGAGATTTTTAAATAGTTCTCCAACTCTTCCCAATTTGAATTTAATTGTTCTGGGCATTGGGATTTTAAAAACTCCCTAGATGGTTTTAATGAGTGGCCAAGGTTGGGAACCAACCAGGTATAGCATTGAATGAGAATACTAGAGTTTTGTCAAAGCTAAGAAGCAGAGGTGTTTCCAGGAACTTATTAAATGGCAAGCCACTTCAGTGGGGTGGACCCACGGATTGTATAGTAGTGACAAATCTTTAAGTGATACCCACACTTTATGGAACACAAGTAATTTGCTTTACAGATACGGAGTTTGCCTCTGTAGTAATGGGAAGAGCATTTGAAAGGTGGGATAGGCCAAATTCCTGAGGATATGGGGAACTCGGCAGAAATGCATACAATAAAGGACCAAATGTAACTATTCTGCATGTGGCACAAGAAACTAAAGCTCGTTTTGTTTGTCCAAGATTGCAAAAAGAGAACACTCATTACTTGATACTTTCTTACACAATTGGCACTCCCTCTCAAAATGTGAAGTTCCCAACCCTATGTTTCTAAAACTTTTTTTGAAGATTCAAAACCTGAAAAGCACTCTCATAACAATATATCATTTTCCATTTTAAAAACCATTTCTGACATTTGGTACATGACTTATAAACCACTGCAGGTAAAGCTGCTGGTGTATTATCATGAGACATGACGATGGGACCAAAGTGACCTGGAGTCTACATTCTTCACCACACACACATACACACACACACACACACACACACACACACACACACACACACACAGACACTGGTTTAATTTTTAAGAGATCACTATTTCCACACCTCACATATGCACTCTTCTATCAGTGTTATGTTGTTCCAGAAACAATTTCATTAACTTTTCAATTTACTTCCACTTGCACTTTTCTTTCAACAATGTCTTTTCCCAAGTCCTATTTCATATACAAAATTGTTATGTTTCCCACTTATCGGCCCTTTATAAAAGCCATTTTATTATTCCCTTTGTAACTTTATGTGGTAAAACCACCGTACTTTAAATGTGTGTGTGTGTGTGTGTGTTTCTTTCTTTCATCAAAATAGTCCTACTATACTTTCAGACTGGCTACATGTTTACTTTCTTCTAAATAAATGGGCTGCAAAAGCCGGTGAATTCTCCAAGCACAGAACGGGACAGCTCTGGAGAGCACACCACTAACCTTTTGGGATTTCCAATTTCCTCCCTAGAGAATGGCCCAGGGCAGTGGGATTTGTGAAAGCGAAGGTAGCATCCTTGTACTGGAGATTTCATTTAGGACCTCCGAACATGCTAAGCAAGTGCTGTGTGGGTGTGTGTGTGTGTGTGTGTGTGTGTGTGTGTGTGTGTGTGTGTGTCTTGGTGAAAAACTTTTCTAGCAGAACATAATACACGAGTGTCAGTCTAGGGAATCTGACAGACCACATCAAACGAGTTTCAAAATGCAAACACTGACTCAGGCCCTTGAAGAGGAGGGTCAGGCTTTGACAACACGAAAGGTCCAAAGAGAAGCAAACTGAACAAACTGAGTTCGTTGCCTTTGGGTAGCAGAGTAATAGGTAGACTACTCTGGGCAATTACAGTTGGGTTTGCGCACTCGATCATCAAAGATGAGATGGCCTGAAAGAAGGCACCTGAGGCCAGACACACAGTAGCATATGCCCTGACACTGGATGACAGGAGGGCTGCCGCCTGACCAGACTCCTGCTCCAGCTGTTCTAGGTGGAATGTGACACCCACCTGGAACGTGACAGCCACGTCACCAAGGCAGAATCGCACAATGAGCATGGGTCAGTCTGGGGACTTACTACCCCGAGAGTTGGAGCGCAAGCGGGAAATGGGGTATTTAGGGAAGCAAACAAGTCACCGACCAAGCCAGCGCCCGGGACACTCCAATCAAAGCCACCGCGCCGCCTGTCTCGGCCCGAGGGTCGCCCGTCCCCGAACCCACCACCCAGCCACGGCCTGGGACAAGAGAGATAAGAGGCTGAAGTTGGGAAGGGACCCCGGGCGTCAGCGCCTCCCCAGCTTCCGGGGGGGGGGGACCCTCGTGGACTGGCAAGGCCGGCGCTGGCCCGCCCTCCTCCTCCTCCCTCCTCCGCAGCCTGGGAGAACTCGGAGCGCCTCCCCTACCAGCAGCAAGAGGCCGAAGATGCACCAGCCGATCACCAGCTCGGCCGCAGCCGCCGCCATCTTCGCTTCCGGTCCCCGCAGGCCGGCCCGAAGGGGAAGGGACCGGGAGGACAGGGACGGACCGAGAGGGACCCGGAACCGCGCAGCCTAAAGGTTAAAGGGGTGGAGGGGCGGAGCGGCGGGTTGCCACGGCGACCCGACCCGCGAGCGTCCCCTGGCGACCGTCCGAACCGGGGCGGGGCGCGGCGGGGCCCGGTGACGTCACCACGCTGCCCCCCCCCTCCCGCGCGCAGGCTGCGTCCCGGCTGGGTCGCGGTGGCTCCGGAATGTCACTGCGCAGCCTGGACCCTGTGCCCCCCTAGGTCCAGGTGAGGGTTAGGGGCTTCCGTTACGTCCCCAAACGAGGCTTTGTGTGCAAGCAGAAATCGTCTCGGCGCAGGAGTGACTCGGAATAAAAGAATGCTGGCTGCCCAAATGACTTGATAATTTGCTGGTGACCAGGCCTCGTCCTTGCCTTGTTTACCCCCCCCCCCCCCGCCCGGGCACTGCGTTACCACGTGATGTTTACATCCGCGCATACCTGTGAATTTCCAGGGCGGTTTCACACAAGCTCTCCGAGCTGTAAACATACTGATAATGAGATTGTGGGAGCTTACAATGGTCTCAAGTAAGCAAAACAGACATTGTCATAAACTTTTAGTGAAGCATAGGGGCATCCTAGGATGATTGCCTGGGTCCTGTGTAAGTATTAGTGTTTATTTGAATTAAATAAATAAATCCTGGTGTGATGTTTACTTTTGGCTGGAGACTTGATGCAATGCAGAGCCAACGGGAAGAGAGTCTCAATGAAGAATTGTCTAGACTAGGGTGGCCTGTGGACATATGAGGGATTTTCTTACTGGGTTAGCTCAGGTGGGTGATGCTGTTTCATGTTCCTGGACAAGGGCTGAGCACTTAGCATGCAAGCATGAACTCACTGCAGTCTGCTCACAAAATTACCATTCAGAGACCTATGATTAATTATACATGCTTGGTTGATAGCTCAGGCTTGTTACTAGCTAACTCTCACATTTTAGATTGATCCATATTTCTTATCTACCCTCTTCCACGTGACTGTATTGTCTTTCAACATGGCACATTCATGTTCCTTTTCTCTGCACCTCTCGAGACTCCTGAGACTCTACCCTTCTTCCTTTTAGCATCCTCTGTCTGTCTCCTGCCTAGTTACTATCCAGTCAGCTCTTTTATTTAACCAATCAGCAGGAGCCTTAAGAAAGAATCATCTTCACAGTATACAAAAAGATTATTCCATAACAATAACTGCAACACACAAATACACATACATTGCTCTGGGTCAGCATCATGGAATAGTACACAATTTAAGATTAAAGTTATACATTGGCCTTAGGTTGTAAAGCTAATTGCATAAGAAATTCAAGATCAATGAGGTTGGTTTGTGCATTGTTCTCTTTAAAGGCAGGCTAAACTTAAACGACTGGTTACATAGTAAGATAGCACCTTAAATCTTAAGTGATCTTAAGTGATGTATGTGCATTACATACTAGTTCAGCTGTGAGGTTGGGGCCCCACAAAATTCAATTTCTCTGAATGTAAGAGATATTTTCATAAAACTGTATTGCTATGGCGGAAGAAAATCTTACTGAGAATTCTCTTGGCCTAAATAGGAATGCTTGAGCAACTATTTTTGCTCCCCAAAGTACTCAAAGTATGCTTCCTCCTCAAGCTGAGACGTTGCAAATGTGTTTGGGGTCCAGTGGGTGTAGGTATGTAGCCACCATCATTTTATGAAATACTTTTGGAAAACCCAGATAAGATTCTCATTAACTGATACAAACTAGAAGGCAAATTTCAAAAGTTTACTGATTATAAGAATTAGTATAAAGCACAAAAGACACTGAATGCATTAATAACGAGGAAAGATGAACAGGCTAGAAGAAAAAGCTATGGCATTTGGATACAAAGTAGGAAACAGAAGGACCTGGTCTCTTCAAAAGCCAAGAAATAGGGCCAAGAAGTCCTCTGGGGCTGCACCTGCAGAGTAAAACTAGGCTGACAGGAGCCCACGGGGATGGGTCTGCAACCTGAAAGGATCTCATAGAATTGAGCAGGAACTTAGCTCTGCACTGAGCCATCCTAACTGCACAAAGGGACCTGAAATAAGGACGTACATGATTGGTACCTGAGATTACATTTAAGCCAGAATGAAGTTCAGCTGTGTGTCCAAATTAAACATATAGAGCCATATGTTCAAATTAACCATTGACACTAATATTTTCATATTTTTAAGTAGCTAAGCATTGTTAAGTCAAACTTTTGAAACGGATTACTTTTGTGGAGACTAAAAACACTAGTCTAAGTGGAAATCAGCATTACAATTTGTGTTTCTGTCATTTTGTCTCAAAGGTAATCCTTCTTTTGCATGACAAATTCTTTCTTTGGCTATTTTAATTTCTTCAGTCAGGTTACATTGAAGCTTTGTTGCCTAGTGATTTTGCATGTCTCTCTTGATTCACAATGTGTTTATATAGTATTTAGTTATCTGTGCTGCTGGTTTCCCCTATACTTAATCTTCTGTCAAAAGGGTTTAGGAGTGATCTAGGGTGGAGACCGGTGTGGGACTGAGAGAGTATAAGCATGTCAGCCTTTTCTTTTTTTTTAAGATTTTATTTTATTTATTATGTATACAGTGTTCTGCCTACATGTGAGCCTGCACCACAGAAGAGGGCACCAGATCTTATTACAGATGGTTGTGAGCCACCATGTGATTGCTGGGAATTGAACTCAGGACCTTTGGAAGAGCAGGAGAGCAGCCAGTACTCTCTGTCTCCCGAGTGCTGGGATTAAAGGAATGTGCAACCACTGCTCGGCTTAGCCTTATCTTTCCAATATTATATAAGCTCTTTTCTCTCACAGCGATTCCACCGTCGCTCCTGTCCCACTCATCAGAGCCCTAAGAAGTTCCTTCTTTTCCTTGAGAAAGGAGCTCAGTTGTTTATAAGGTCCTCCACACATTTGATTGCAAGGCCATTTGGTTCTAGGAGCGCATTTGCTCATTTATATATAACTCAGTGGGGAGCCAGAGGATTTTGCACAAGAGCCAATTCATGAAAAATTGTACTTATGTCTACAGTTCCTGTCAAACTCAAGATTTTTTCACACCAATATATAAGGTGCATTTCAAACATAGCACATCTATTTCACTGGAGAGAGGGAGAGAAATAAAAATATGCCAAGAAGAAAATGCCGTTAAAATGTTAATACCTGGGTGTTTTTTATTTCAAAATGCACAGACAACTTCCCAACTTACCATCCTAAATTTAGATTGCACACAGTATGGTGATTTAGAGTGTGACATTCACGTTTTCATGTTTCTACAGTGATGAGCTCTTAGTGGATACTGTTCACAAACTTCTAATGGAACAAGCCTTTCTGTGTGGACTGGCAATGTATGGTAGTCTCCTTAAGATTTTTCTTCTGGCTAAAAGTGAAATGATTTATTCATAGTTTAGATATACTAAAATCATTTAATGCCTCCAAGTGTTTTTATTATTATATCTCAAAGATGGTACTTGTGTTCATTAAGATGAAAAAAAATTGGATATACAGTTCCTAATGTCAGTTTATAAGTAGAAATGATTTCTCAAAAACTTATTTTTAACTCATGATATTTAAAATTATCTATAGTACACCCAATTCTAATGAAAGCTACTTTTGATTTATTTATATATTTGTTAGCATATGTTGCTCTCTTTCTTAACAATGGGTCCTGATGGAAACATCTGTTCTTTTCATAATGTACTTTTGTTTGCTTCATTCTTGAAGCATTTGTTACCTTTAAATTTGAATTCAATTTGTAACCTTTTGTATTTAATTTCTGCATGCTCATGACTTATAGACTATACCGTTTTATAAAACCTTACCAGAATTTATGAAACTAAAGCAGTGGTTCTCAACCTTTGGGCCTCAACCCCTTTGGGGATCAAATGACCTTTTCGCAGGGGTCTCATAAAACCGTTGGTAAACACAAATATTTACATTATGATATCAGTAGCAAACTTAAAATTGTGTAGTAGCTGCAAAAATAATATTATGGTTGGGGGTTACCGCAACATGAGGAACTATATTAAAGGATCAAAGCTTTAGGAAGGTTGAGAACCACTGAGCTAAAGTATTTCATGTCTAGTCATGCCTGTAGCATGTAAAGTAGTTTAAAAAAATAGACAAATGATAGACATTGTCATTCTTAAGGTTTTTGATTATGAAATTTTGTAAAATTTTCTAATTTCTAATTATAGAAAGATAAAAATTGGACTTCGACTTCTACATCTGAGTCTTTGTTTAAAATGTTTAAATTAAAAATACTAAACACATGTATTGGGGTTAGGAAGGACTTTTAGGTATAGGTGACACTGAGAAATGTCTTGTGAGAAAACTCAAAAACAAATAAACATACAAATAAAAAAAACAAGCAAAAACAAAAACAATAGAAACCTCTTGTGACCTCAGTTTCTTCAAAACAGAATTGTTCTTGGAATATGTTTTTGTGTTTCTCCTAGGTGGATTTTTTTTTTTTAAGAAAGGAAAGATATAAGTATCAAAATCACAACTATTAGATTACTTGCAAGTTGATTATGATTATAACCCTTGGTTTCCAGAAGAAGGCATTTTAGATGGAAAAGTATAAAGCAGACTCCAAAAGAAGATTGAAAAGGCAAACACAGGGGAATGATCCCCATTCAGTTTGTGCTATTATTAGGAAACTTAAGGAAAATATTAATCATGAGGAAAATATGGACAATTCCTTGAATGACATTTCAAAGGATCAAATAATCACATCTAGATCCTCAAGAATTACTTTACTGAGTCAATTGATTGTCTTGGAATTATTTTGTTCACAAAATACCTTGACAGCAGCACCTAACCAGCATCTGAATAGTTGAATACTCAGCCAGTTTGACACACAAAACCAACCATTAGAGATGCCTTCTTATTCTGATCTGAAGAAGGTGGCCGAGGAGTGTGGCAATATATTATTTATGATTTATTGAAGCTTGTCTGAGGATTCAGAAAGCAAAGTCTTTCACAAGATATAGAGGTCAGGAGGTGGTGGCATGCACCTTAATCTCAGGACTCAGGGAGATAAAGGCAGGAGGGTCTCTGTTAGTTCAAGGCCACCCAGGCATACATTAGAGTAAATCCATCTGAAAGGGAATTAGAGCTCACACCTTTAAATCTAGGACTCTCGAGAGGTATTTAAGACAAGAACAGGGTCTCAGAGCTGGAACAGAGTCTCAGAGCTGGTATTCATTCTCCAGCCACATCGAGGATAAGAAGGCATTCAGTCATCTCTGGATTCTCCCCAGCCACACTGGGGAGAGGCAGCAGTTCGAATCTTGGTGAAGAGCTCGTGGATCAGCCCCTTCAGCCTGAGTTAGAGGTAAGAGCTAGTGGCCATCTGCTTTGCTTTTCTGATCTTCAGCTTGAAGCTTGAACCCTAATATCAGTCTCTGTGTCTTTCAGTTTTCATGCTGCAGAAGAGGGTGCGTGTAATTAAGAAACGGAACACATGAGAAAAGACAAGTAGACATATGTCACACTTCTTGAGGCTTACCTAGTCACTTTACATTTTGACACCTCTGATAGCATCCATCTTCGAATTAACTACTATAACTGCCCTCAATTTTTTTTCTTAATAATTTATAAAATAGCAGTACATTTTATAATTGATGGTACCTTAGATTTAAGGAAAGGACATACTGGAGTGTATTTGGTATCTTGGATGTGACTTCCCTAAAGGCATGGATGGCCCTTGGTCATAGGTATTCTAGGTAAGCGACTCGGACAAGAGACCTGCCACAGAGATAAGGTTTGGATCGTTTTTGCAGTCAACTGAAAATTCAAGCAATAGCAAGGGATGAAATTCCTAGGGGAAAAAAGTGTCAATGAGAGTAACACATAGACAGATGACGCTGAAAATCAACATAAAACTTTTGGTAGAAACAAAAAAGAGTGGCTAGAAAAAAATGAACAGAATATGTCTCAGAAGCAAGGCTAAAGCAGCTTGAGAACCAGTGAGCTGTTAGTGTCGAGTGCAATAGAGTAATTAGTGGTGTTTCCAGAATGATTTTTGGCCATGAAAACACTTACTCGGGGCAACAGAATTCACGAAAGTGAATTATAAAAAAAATGGGGAAAAAGTATTTCTTTTTAGAAGGAAAGGGGTCAAACATGTTTCTTTTTTTTTTTTTTTTTTTTTTAGGGGTGACTGAGGTGTCACCCCTAAAGATGATTAGAAAGGTGGCTGCCTGAGTATAGCTACCAATGTTGGTTATCAAATTGTCTTGACCACTTGAACTCTGAAAAATGAGGTAAGAGACAAGTCCACCAGTTAATATTCTAACAGACTGCAAAGTGCATTGGAAAGGGTGATTTAAGAGCTTAAAGTCTATTCACAAAGGTGTGAGCAGGATAGAGGAAAACCACCCCAGTGGTTAGTGAGGTTAGCAAGAATATGCAACCATTCCTCAGAGGATGTTCCCTCTTCCTAAAGAGAAATAGCTTTAATGAATAAAACACATAAGCCTTGGAAAGAGCTCCCTAGCAGCCATAGAATATTAATAAATACCCACTGTTCCCCACTCTCTTTTCCTAAGCCAGTGCCTCCTTTTAAATGGTCTTCATAGGAAGGCAGATGGCAAGGGGATGTGTTTGATGCAGAGCCTTGTGTCCAGCCTCCTGGGGTTCCCAACAGCATACACGGTGGACAGTGTACTTGGGGCTAGGACACTCAGCAAAAGAGTAAAGAGTTTCACAGAGGACATGAAAAATCCAAATGAAGATAAGAGAAGACTTCATTTTTCACAGATTCTGTGATGCACGGTAGTGGATAACAGACCACTATTTTTGGCACAGTTAGTGAGAAACTGGTATTTCTTAAGAAAAAAATTTAATAACTGTCTCAATAAAAAAAATCCGTTGCTCATTTTTTATTGTGCATAATGAAAACAAGCAATGATACCTACGGTTTAGAAAAGACTGATTTTCTGCAGCATTGCCAATTATTGGTATAATGTTTCGTCTTTATATTAAAAATCAGATTTATTATTAACAATGATCCTTATTTTGGAAAAATATAAATAAGTTCATTTTGTTGGGATTTTCAATAAAAAACAAAACACTAATAGGCTTGGCCCTGAAAATAAAAAGAAACAATGTTAAAACTTTGTGTAGACTGTCAGTATTTCTACTTAATATTCTAATATTTATTTTAACTTTTTAAGTTATGTCTGTATGGGTGTGTCTTTGCCTTGGTCTGTGCGCATGCAGCTGCCAGTGTCCAAGAAGCTTAGAAGAGGATGTTGGGTACCCAAGAGCTGGAGTTGCAGGAGGCTGTAAGCCCCAGGCAGATGCTGGGAACCAACCTTGGCATTCAACAAGACCAAGACACATTGATCAGCTCCCTCAACGTAACTTTGATGTTAAAGTTTTATTTATTTAAATTCTACATTTCCTACTCTCTGTTCTAACTAATCAAGTCTTAATAGATCAAGTGAGTCAGCAAATACTTTTCCATTCTAATTTCATTTTAACCTCAATTTTAGTAACCTTTATCTAGAGACAATTTAAGGATTATGCCAAATAAAAAGTTTGTTTGTAGAATAAGACCTTATTGGGGAAAGACCCATAGCTGATTGGATATCAAGTACTGATTTTTGAAATTAATGTCATTAGTACATAAATGTCTGCACCCAATGAGTGTCTTTTTAGAGAACCTTGTCCCCAAGTTGAAGTGCAAAGTAGCTTTGATAGATGTGATAGAAGACCCTCAAGAAAGCCCCTTTTATTCCTTTAAATGTATCTTTTTCTTTTGCTTTTTTAAGTCATCACACTAATTAGTGTCTTCCCAGTACTGGCATGTTCCAAGTAGCAAAAGAAAGATGGAATTTTATACAAGTTTGGAAATTATTCAACGTATGTTCACATTCCGTTTTCCCTTTGGACCACATTTACTTTATGACAACTATATACAAATGCACATTTTCTTTTCTTCTTTTTTTTTCCTTTTTTTAAATTAATTTTTCTTATTTTACATATCGATCCTAGTTCCCTTTCCCTGCCTCCCTCCAATGCCCCCTGACCCCTCTCCAAACCCACAAATGCACGTTTTCAATGGGCTTTAGAATACCAATCAGTCTTTACCATCCACCCAGATCAAGCATCTATTTACTAGGCTCTAATTGCCTTGTAACCTGTGTGGTTCTGGGACTCCTCACTTAATCTAGTCTTGTGGACTGACATTTAAAGGAACACCAACTGGTCATAAAAATATAATTAGAACGTGAAAACGCCAGTCTCTTGAGAAGTTGCTGAAAGGTAATTGGTAATTAGGGTCCTTTTTAGATATCACTGTCATTTCCTCTCACGCCTGCAGGAGTAAATTCACCATAACACTAATGAGGTTCCCATTTAGGGACCATGCCAGTAGACATTTCTCATGGTCTTGAGGAGTCCCTACCACATTCTCCCAAGATTCCATAAAGTTTTTGCAATTGAAATCTTTTCCTGGCTCTTCCCATGGAACCACCATCCTGTCATACATCTCATAAAAGTGTCATTTGAGTGCTCTCAGACACTAAATGTCACATAGTGTTATTTAGCGTTAGGAATGCTTTTTCAGTTAGCTCTAGTGGGATACATTTGCATGGCTCATCTATCCTTTGTTATAGTTAAATTATTGATGGGTATCCAGGTATTTGATTGGCTTCCAGGAATACTTTGTTTTCTATATCAATTTAATAGGGACTGTGACAAAGGGCAAGACCCAAGATGTGTTGGGATATGTGTCCAGTGCCTGATGGGCACTGAACTAGAACTTCATGGGTAGTGGGAAAGAGCCAAGCTTTGAAAGTTTGAAACCAGAATTCAGATCACGCTGGTTTTTTTGTTTTGTTTTGTTTTGGTTTGGTTTGGTTTGGTTTGGTTTTTTGAATTTTCTGTGTACAGTTTTTTATCAGCAGTTAAAATCATCTACCGCTCCTTATTTCAAATGAACATTTATTTATTTATTTATTGAGTTTATTTTTTATTTTCCTTGAGTGTGTGTGTGTGTGTGTGTGTGTGTGTGTGTGTGTGTGTGTGTGTGTGTGTGTGTCTGTGTGTCTGTGTGTGGGGGGGGGATGGGAGCAGTAGGGGGGAAGCTGGGGGGAGTGGATGCCTGGAAAAGCCAGACCAGGTAATTGTGTGCCCTAGAGCTGGAGTCACAGACTATTGTGACACCTGAGGTGGGTGCTGAGAAATCAATTTGGGTCCTCTTCGACAACAGCAAACACTCTTAGCTACTGAGCTATCTCTTAATCCCTTTAGCCTAACTTTGTATTCATGGTACTAATTTGTTGAACACACACCAAGTTAAGTTTTGGTCTTGATACAGATAAAAAAGAAATCCCATGTCCCTGTCTCTGGCTCCTTCCTAGAAACATAATTAGCAGGCTTTTCACCCACACACCCCCCCTGTATGCTGCCATCACCTTCTCTGTCTCCATCACCTTCTCTGTCTCCCCACTGAACTTCCTTCTATGCTGCTCACAACCTGGCCAAATATCTGGGCTTTCCCTTTACCCTCTTGACTGCATTTATGTTGAGCACTGACCCTCTGGTGTCAATTTAAATGAGAACAAAACCCTCCATCTTTTGCAATCATATGCATATGATTGCATAGTGTTTCTCAAGCTTTTGAAATGGATCCCTTTAAAGAAAAAAAAAATCCAGGAATCCAATATCAAGTTATTTTATGATGTCATTTAGATGTCTATAACTATAATGTATATCTATCTGAGTGCAAATGCCTGGGGTTTTTCAACCCTATATGACCCTAAAAAACTAGTTCCAACAAAACTTACAGAAGAGATTCGTGTTAGTGACACTATTGCAGTGTGATACATGATGGTACCTTGCTGAAACAAAGCCATCCAGTCCTGAATACTCATGTCTAGCTCTAGGACTAATCTGCTTGGGGACTTTGGTTTCAATAACACAACTGTAGAAAATGTCGATTCCCCTAAGTATGTGGTACAAATGGTAATTTCCAGTCTTTGTTTGCTAATTAAGCATAATCAAACTCCATGCTTAAGTAAATCTGGAAGTAATCCTAGAGAGCCAGTTTTAAAGTGGAGTCTTGATAATTATGTGAACTCTCTTCCTCATTGGAGACAGTGTGATGCTGGTACCAGTGAGGTTTGCATTAAATTGATCCAATTAATACCGCAATTTAAAACAGAACTATTTATTAGTGTATATTTTGGTATTAAATCTTTAGAACATGGGATGTAAGGTAAGATTATTAAAACCATTTGTTCACAAAGTGACTGTAACACTGACTACCCAATAAAATTCTTGAGATGTTGGTGAGTCCTTACTGATCATACGACCTATCCATCTTATTATAATTTTCTTTACAATCAAGGAATCACTTTAGTACATTCAGTTTTATGATATGATCTTTCCCCAGTGCAAACAGGATAGGAAGTATAAACTATAGAAGGAACTTCAACTGCTGCTTCAGATGATTCAATATGCGCTAGTAACTTTGTAAGATGTTTAAATGAAATATAAAATACAGGATAAAAAATTGATTTACAATTTCCTTTGACAGTTGGCATAGGACGTTTTATATAGACAAACCATGCCTTGAACATCAATACTCACCTAAGTGCTGGGATTAAAAGTATATCATGCCAGGCCTCACAATTTTTATTTACTTTTATTTACTAAATAAGTCAATTATGCAAATACTTCTGACAAATCCACTGCTAAAATGATGGCTTTAATGTTAGGACATCAAAATAGTTATGCTCAAATGTCTCATAGGCTCCAAAGGATACTATTTAAATATTACTTTATATGTATTATACACATAAAGCTAAAGTATACTTCAAAAAAAGCAAAACTTCTACAATTATAGTGACCATAGAGAAATCACACGAATTGACAAATTGTTGGTTTTAAGACAAGAACACCGAGACTATAAGGTAGATGCCACATTCTTCTAGTCTCACCTGATAGTGTATCTTGACATCCTCTGTACAACCGCTGTGTTTCCAAAAGTCTTGCAGTAGAATTTTGGGATTGGCTAAGTATGGTATAAACTTTTGCAAACACTGACCTTCATATTTGTCTTGGTCAGACCTAGACTCCAACATCCTACTGCAACAGGCCTCTTGAACCCAACCATATCTCTTGATTGAATGGTCAAGCATATCCATAGGCTTAGTATATTCACTATGATTATGGCTATTTGAAAAGATAGGAGGCCTGGTAAGAAGAGAGAAGCCAGTTATAGAATATAAATTTAAGATGTGTTACATTTGTTTATGCTATGGAACATTTGTTTAATGATGCAAAAATATGTTGCATTTGTTTAACTCTGTGAAGCTGTGATACTTGACTGCCTAAAATATCTGATTGGTCTAATAAAGAGCTAAATGGCCAATAGCAAGGCAGGATAAAGGATAGGTGGGGCTGGCATACAGAGAGGGAGAAATCTGAGAGGAAGAGATCATGGAGCCAGGCCCAGCCACTCAACCACACAGACAGACACAGAATAAGAAGGAAAGAAAAGATATACAGAAGTAGAGAAAGATTAAAATAAAAAAAAAAAGCCCAGAGGCAAAAGGTAGATGGGATAATTTAAGTTCAGAAAAGCTGGCTAGAAATAAGCCAAGCTAAGGCCAGACATTTGTAAGTAAGAATTAAGAATCTGTGTGTGATTTATTTGGGAGCTGGGTGGTGGGTTCCCAAAAGAGCTAACAAGCCAAAGGAGTCAGAGTTAAAAATAAACAATAGCTAGTCTGTATATAGAAGGGAAGAACATGAGGGAAGCCCCAGAGCTTTGTCACATGATCAAAATGGGGATAAACAAAATACTCTGGAAGCTTTAAGGAAGGTGTAGTGAGGAGTAATCAGTAATCAAAGTGGAAGAAAGACATAAACAAAGAAGGCAATTGCCAAAAGAAAAACAATTGCGGAGTAATTAAGCACCAGGAGAAAGACGCAAGAGATACAAGCTATGATTTAGAAGGAAGGAGGCAAACAAAAATTTAGTCAGCAAGGATAGACAGTATAAGGACTGAAAATATTATAGATGGAAAATTGATGTTAGACAGGATACCTTTTGACATTCCTGAAGTCAGTGAAACTCAGTTCTACCACAGAAGAGTCTAGTTCTTCTTGTGGGGCCTGGTTTGATGCTTTCCTTAGATTGACAGGAAGCTAAAATGAATGAACACAATGTCTGTTTTATTTGCTTACTTCCATGTGGAACCTTTTAATAAAGTCCACATGACTTAAGGCATTCTCAGGGAACCTCTGTCTTTATAACGAAGAAAAAAGGTCTAATTAAAACTGCCTGTTTGCAGTAATGAGTACCCAGAACTGCACTCATTAGCCAGCATATACACTGGCTGTGACATATTAAAATCATGTATTTACTTATCAGCTCCCTTCATTTGCATCTCTAGTCTTGAGGCTGTATCCTCAAGATTGTCACATAAGAATTTAAAAAAATAAAAACCAAACAACAACAACAAAAAGAATTTATCCATAAATTCTTGTCAAATGAATGAGTGAAATAGCCACTCTAAGAAAAATTACAAAGCCAGGCCTAAAATTCCAGCTCTGGGAAGGCAGAGAGGGAAGTATCTGAGGGTCTTGCTGGTCAGCCAGGGTAGCCACCTGTATGTAATAAGGGAAGTTCTGCTGCTTTAGGTAGTTCCAGAGAAGCAAAACAGAAAGACGATCCCAAAAATACTATTATTTTTATGAAGGGCTTTAGAAGGTCTCCCCTAGCTACATCCTAACAGAGAAAATAAACTTCCCTGGAGAATGGGCATGGGACAATGTGCAGAGGGCCTTTTATCTTTAACTAGTGATCTCCCAATGTAAAGGCCACGAGACCCAATAGGTGGGTTCTGGAGAGGAGAAAGCAGAGCTTTCACAGTTAATTATGCCTCAGAGCTCTAAGAGGACCAAGAAACCTCTGAAACAAAATCACTTTTGGAAAGTTAGGTCCCTGAAATAGCATGCTCAAGTTCAGCTTCTAACTTACAGTGAGGCTTTAACCCATTTGCCACGAAAGGTGACCCCTGACACTTCCACAGCTGCGGTCCTGGGATATGCGGACCAAGCACGGGAATTAGTAGACACCACCACATACATCTTCAATGTGGGGCACCGTTATGACCTTTTGCACTATCTTAAACAAAGAAGAACAACGCTATGGCAATAAACAAGACTCTGGAGATCACTACACCAGCATCTAAACAGAGTACCAGGGAAAAGAGATGGGATGTACACTGTTCCTGCTGCTTGTGGGTAGAAACAAAGTTCACTGGTTTCAGAGTGAGTGCCATGTAGTTTCTTTCCTCTACTGTAATAAAATGTTCTCTCAAATGTGCTTTTAAGGAGGAAGAGATTTACGTGTCGTCGGTTTCCAGTTCAAGGTGCGGCTCACGGCAGAGATGCCAAAGCAGAAAGAGCTGAAGCAGCTGTTCATGTAGCATCCGCAGTAAAGAGAGCAAGAGAGGACAGGTGCATACTGCTGTTCAGTTTCCCTTCTTCGATTACACGGTGTAGGATCCAAGCCAGGGAACGGCACCTCCCATAACAGGCAAATCTTCCCACCTCAAATGAAGCAATTAAGATCATCTCCTCCAGGCACACAGAGAGGCTCATCTCCCAGAAGATCCCAATGCTGTCGAGTTCACAGTCCAGCATCACAGTGTGATGTTGGGGTTAGGGGAGGACTGATGGTTGAAGTGGATGAGGAACATCTCAGGAAGGTGGCACTAATCTTCCTGATAAACGTCACATGAGGTCTTTAACAATGTCTGAACCATGCTCATGATTTATTTCTGATCTTAGGAATCTACTATTTCGACATATTTCTTCCCATACTTTTTGCTTTTTTTATTAATATATTTTGCCTCACCTTTCCCCTGCAGTCTCTTTTGCTTTACCCTTTTATTTTGGTCCTTGCTTATAGAAGGGGATATAAGCTCTTTTGCTGTTTTATGCTATCCAGCTTGTTCCTCCCACATGTCCTGGGCTTGAGCCAGCCAGCAGCTTTGGTGGCCATTTCCCAATGCATCCTCCTACTCTTGCTTTGCCCATCTGCTCTATATGCCTTTTCTGATGGTATCCAATCACCGCTTCGAACAAACTCTTTGAGTAATGTTCTGTCTTCCAGTCCTGCTTTCCTGACCCCTGGCCTCCCCAAGTGGACATAGCGGACAGGAAATCCCTGAATTCAACATTCCAGTTTCCTAAGGTGTCTCAATCATTGTTTTTAATGTAGATTTTTTATAACCTTACAATGATTTTACCTGAATCTGGTGCAAAAAAAATGTACCTTGAATATAAACAACAAGGGTTAGTCTTCCATATTTTATATGCAAATGTTCAGACAAGCCACATGCATGAAAATTTTAGCCTAACTTAATAATAATGAATGTCCATTCAATAATTCTCTCTCTGAGTGGAAAATTTGCAGCAACTCATGTAGTGAAATAGTGCATGCAATGTTAAACTATTGTACACATATATGTAGAGTTTTCAGAAAGTAAGTAGATTTTTACCACTCTGTTTTGCAGGCATGGAAAGCAGTTATTCTTTTACTTTGTTCCTTAAAATGTGCCTATCTGTCACAAATTCTTACCTGTACTTGGTATATCACACAATTATAAAATTGTTCGATTAAGGCATGAAAGCCACAGGTCAAAAGACAACTATGGAGTTCATTCCAGGGGTCAAACTCAGGTCACCAGTCTTGCACAGCAAGTGACTTTACCCACTGAGTAAAGCTGCCTACCCTCCCAATATCTTTTCTCTAAGTATGTAGAATGTATCACAGTGTCAGTATTACAAACATAAAACATACAAATAGTGTTATCAGAATGCTAGAGGAAGACCTTGGCACTGTTTTCAAATAATAAAGCTTTTTATTGTTTGACTTTGAGAAGCAATGTTATTGAAATATCTAAAATAATCTCAAATATTGAAAACACTTGTTATACTTTCCAAACTACTTGTAGAAAAGAATAGACTGCTAAAAATAATCTAAACAGGAAAGAGAAGAAACTTGGAGCAGAGGTATAAGTAAAAAGTAGAAAATAATATTAAAATGGAATTATATCATTAATTCTGTATACAGAGGCCAAATGTTTCTATAAAAGATAAATGTTGCATGGGCGGTGGTGGTACACGCCTTTAATCCCAGCATTCAGGAGGCAGAGGCAGGAGGATCTCTGTGAGTTCAAGGCCAGTTCCAGGGAAGCCAAGACTGTTTCACACAGAAACCCTGTCTCAAAAAAAAACAAAAACAAAATGAAAAACCAACCAGCCAAATAAACAAAAAAAAAGACAAAAGTTAGGAGCTGACAAGATGGCTCAGTGATGAGGAGTGCTGGTCACTCTTCCAAAGGACTTGAATTCAGTTTCCAACAGCCACATCTGAAAGTCCAAATGTCTGTGACAACCCCAGGTCCAGGGGATCTCAAATCCTTTTCTTATCTCATGAACATTTGCATGTGCATGGCATATATTCACACTGACATGTAAATTCAAAAAAGAAACATAAAAACAAATATTTAAAAAGACAGCTATTTTATGATTAGATTTAAAAATTCTAATCACACAACTTTAATAACTGACATGTAAATACTAAAGATAAATATAAAATGCAAAATAAAGAATAAAATGCATCAAATTCTAGGTGTCAGATAGCTGGCTATAATTTATACTCAACATGAATGATGTAAAACATATACTTATGTAGTATTATGCATTGATTAATAACCTTTCAGTCAACAAAGAACTGCATGAATGATAGTGTGCTCATAAAATTACATTGTCTAGTCATGTTGTATCATTCTGGTTTCTATAACTACACTCTAGGATGTTCACACAACAGCAAAAAATGACTTAGTGACACATTTGTCAAGATGTATACCCCACCATCATGTGATTTGTGCAGATGCCCATGGAGGTTAGAAGTTTGGGGTGCTGTATAAATGGTATACAGCTGGCTATGAACTACTGACTGATGTGATTTCTGGGATCCTACATTCTTGTTCTCTGCAAGAGCAAGAAGGGCTCTTCGCCACTGAGTTAACTCTGCAGCAGCTTACATATTATTTTATGAAGTCTTAGATTCTGCTAAAGTTTTCTTTAGATGGAGGTTTCCATTAAATTCTGGTTTGTCATTTGTGTCTTATGTTGACTTAACATCATTATGTTTGCTCTTGTCTACTCTTGTTTTTGTTTTTGTCTGAAGTGCTCTGATACTAGCCTGAACCTTGGGTAATGGCTTATTTAACAATTACATCATTCTATGATTACATTTTTCTATCTTCCTCCTAATAAGCAAAGATTAGTAGTCTACAGTGCCAACACATGCATGTTATAAGCATGTGTTATAGCTAGTGTTCGCTGCCTATTTGACACAAACATAGAGTCACCTGAGAAGAAGAATTGGTATAGGGAGTCTGCCCACTGTGGACAATTCCGTCCTTAGGCAATGGGGCCTGGGCCTTATATATAAAAAACACAATTGCTCACCATGAGTCATACATAAATCAAGCCAGTAGGCAGCATTCCTCCATAGTCTCTGCTTTAGTTCCTGCATCCCAGTCCTGCCTTGAGCTTCTGACCTGGCTTCCTTGATGATGGACTGTGACCTATAACTGAAATAAACCTCTTTCTTCCCATGGTGGAAAGATTATGTTTGTCACAGCACCAGAAAAACAAACCAGAATGGAAATTGGTGCCAGGATTGGCGTCATAGTATTACTGTTACAGACTTGACCACATTGGTGTGGGGGATGAATAGCTGAAGCATTTGGCACTTAGGGCTGGGAAAGATATAGCTTAATATTGCTGTTCTGTGGGAACTCGGAAGACAAGAATGCTGAGATAAATGAACACAATTGAGGAATGGCTTGTGGAATTTCAGCGGCAAGTTTGAGAGTTCCTCCAATACTCTTACCAGGACTGTTTGGGTGGTGGTGTGAAGAATCTGCTCTTCCTGTTAAGTTTGCTGCTGAACAATTCTCTCATTAATAAGAGACCAGAACCACTGAAGTGAAACCTTTGCTTTGCTGGGACAAAGGATGCTGATTAGTTGGTGCTGAAAAATCAGATGTGAGTTTTAGAATCATGGGTATCATTGAGGCAAAATGTTCTGGCAAGCATTTTCTCAAGGTCAGTACACAGAAGCAATAGCCCACTGGGAGGGCAGGGTGCAAGGCTCCTTCTCATCAACTTAGCAAATAAAGTGTAAGAACTTCCCAACTTCCCACACAGTACTGGTTTTCAAGACATGAAGGAGTTATGGAGAACAGTTGAGGCTTGGTATGGTGTGACAAGCTCAACAGAATGCCAGTAAAGCCAAATATTAAGCTGCAGAATTAGTTGTGGTAAAAACCCCAGGGTATCAGAGATGTCAGGACTATGGGATGTCTGCTAAGGATGATGGCAGATACGGAGCAGAATCTGTAACATGGGTAAGTGAGCTGAAATTGTGCAGCTGCCAAATCCTTTGGAGCCCAGATCATGAGTGAGTTGAGCTTTAATACTGTTGAATTTGTTTTTGTCTATGTTTTTACTTGATTGTAAAATTGCCATGATTATTCCCTCTCAGAATAAGAAAGTATGTAACTTATTTCTTTTAAATTAGAAGAGCCCAATTATGAGTCTTTGGAGTTTTAAAGATCCCTTGGACTTTTCAAATGTTGAAAACCGTAAAGAGTGTGAGACTTTAAAAGTTGTTGTGTATTTTATTTTGCAATATTAATGTGAGATCTTGGGAGGACAAACATGGAAAGGTTATGGTTGAAAGTTATGTGTGTGTGTGTGTGTGTGTGTGTGTGTGTGTGTCAAGGCTGACAAACAGTGGAACATCTGGGAAAGAGAGAGATAGTGAGGTAGACTACAATGGGTTTTTACAGGTCTCTACACATTAGAGTCCATTTTGAGGGACACTCTGATTAATAGTTTTTGGTATTTAATGCTGCCTGAATTAGCACAAATTGTGATTAGAAGTCAGATGATGGTTAAGCATGGTAGCACATACTTGATTTAAAAAGAGTTTTTTAAGTAAGCCAATATCTAAAAAGATTTTATTGTGATATACAGGTGAGTCTCCATTTTAAGTTTTTTTCCAACATATTTTTTTGGAGTATTTGGGAATTTCACATCATGCACCACATTGCCTCACTTCCCAGGCCTTACAGGTGCACCTCCTCCTACACGCAAAAGAAGGAAGAAGAAGAAGAAGAAGAAGAAGAAGAAGAAGAAGAAGAAGAAGAAGAAGAAGAAGAGGAGGAGGAGGAGGAGGAGGAGGAGGAGGAGGAGGAGGAGGAGGAGGAGGAGGAGGAGGAGGAGGAGGAGGAGGAAGAGGAGGAGGAGGAGGAAGAGGAGGAGGAGGAGTAGTAGTAGTAGGAGGAGGAGGAGGAGGAGGAAGAGGAGGAGGAGGAGGAGGAGGAAGAGGAGGAGGAGGAGGAGTAAGAGGAGGAGGAGGAGGAGGAAGAGGAGGAGGAGGAGGAGGAAGAGGAGGAGGAGAAGGAGGAGAAGGAGGAGGAAGAGGAGGAGGAGGAGGAAGAGGAGGAGGAGGAAAAGGAGGAGGAGGAGGAAGAGGAGGAGGAGGAGGAGGAGGAGGAGGAGGAGGAGGAGGAGAAGAAGAAGAAGAAGAAGAAGAAGAAGAAGAAGAAGAAGAAGAAGAAGAAGAAGAAGAAGAAGAAGAAGCAAGGAACTGCAAGTCCAAATTACATTGTCCATATACTCACTAGAGGAGCATGGTCAAACTCCCAGTAGCCAGACCTTTAAAGAAAACTGAGTCCTTCCCCACCAGTAACCCCACCAGAAGCTCTTGATTGTGGAGAGTTACACTTTGGCTTCCCCATCACAATTTTAAGAGTTTTCTCTGATGGTTTCCTGTCTAGGCTGTCACTTTGTGTGTGTGGGGGGGGGGGGTCACAGAAGCCTTCTATTTCTTTCTCAACTGTGAGTTTGTAATCAATCAATACCACTACAAAAGGAGCTTCCTTGCTCTCTGTAGAGTCAGGTAGAGCATAAATCATGTACTTCTACATGGAGTCAGCATGTGCCACAGACCTCAGCATGGTCTCTGGTACAGACCATAGACATGGACACAATCTTCTGTCCAAGCAAAGGCCACAGACACAAACATGGTTCCTGTGTGTGGCAGCCCCGTCCCTGGACATCAACATAAACTTGGGCAGCAGCACAGACCTCCAACATGGGCATGGCCTTCGGTAGTAACACAGGCCTCAGGCATGAGCAGCTATGGAATTGTAGCCACAGGCAGTTGTGAACTGCCATGTGGGTGCTGGGAACTGAACTCATATACCTTCTAAGAACAGTTGATGCTTTTAACCACTGAGCCATTGCTCAAGCCACAGGTGTGAACTACAATCTCAGAATTTCTGTGGACCATGAGTTCAAAGCCATCCCAGGTTAAATATCATATAAAGACCTCAAAAATGCAAAGCAAAGACTGCAACAAAATCCTAGGAGAAAGAGTAATCATAAGTGGGGGATGGGCAAATGGAGAAAGAAGAGAAGGGAAGAGGCCAGAATGAATTAGGCAAACAAAAACACTCTTTTTCACACAGTAAGAGTCGTTTGTCAAGGTTTTTGTTTCTGTTCTAATCTGCCTGCTGTTAGAATTTTCAGAGTCTTCAAGGAATTTTTTAAAATACTTTGCCAAAGTATCTGACATTAATCAATGCTGTGGTTTGAATATGAAATATTTCACGCAAGGTCGTGTATTTGAACAGCTTGTGGTGTTTGGAGATGTTGTGGAACCCTTTGGATGGGAGGCATGATGTTGAAGGTAGGTCACTGGCAGCTATGGCCTGGTCTTGAGCTCAAGCGTTCAGCTTCCAGATACTCTACTATGTGGGAAGACTCAATCTCACACCGCAGCTGCCACAGCCTGAGCTTCTCCATGGAGTTTCCCTGCCAAGATGAACTGCCTTCTCTAGTCCACAATCCAAAGGAATGTTTCCCCCTTTGAGTCAGTTTCTCTTCATAGCTGTTTGATTTACAGGAATGAGAAAAAAAAATAAAAAATAAAAAGACATCCACATTCATTGGGAGAAGTAAGTGTGGTGGACCATTTCATCTGGGCTGACACTAGAAGTTTCACCTATTGTGTGAAATGATGAAGGCTCCCAGCCTTCCTCCAAGAACAATACCAGAGGAAAATGCCCATCAGGAGTCACTCAGAGCTAGGGATATTCTAATTTTTTGCATCCCTAGGAACCAAGGGGCCTAAGTGACAATGACAAAATGGAATGGTGCCAAAGGCTTATTTTCTTCTCCTTCCATGACTTCTCAGAGAGCTGACTCTGCAGGTCACTTCATGAAACTGAAGAATTGGTTGATACCAGATACTGGTTTCCAAATATTACCCCCTTTTAGCAAGGCCACTTGCTCAAACATGGGCATCTACTGTTACATGATTGTGTAGATGTCCTCTGACCTTCTTCCTTGTAAATCTGCACAAAGCTGATGAGAGTCTCACCTGCACTGCCAGGCAGGTGCAGGCACAGTATTTCTGCCTGACCTGAGTCAATGAGTTCAGCATGGCTGCTATTCTTTTTTAATTTTTCTCCTAATAAGCACTATTTATACATTCTGGTATTCGCCCCAGAGAGCCTCATTTGCATAATCCTGGCTGATAAGATAGTAATCTTTTTCACCATCCACAAATAACTTAAGTATTTTTTTCTGACGAATATTATTTCGATGACTTCATAGGTTTCATAAGATCAAGTTCCTTCTGATGTTTACCTTCCTCTGGCTACAGATAATTTATGCTCACTACCAGAGAATATATCTGCATAAATCCACCAATAGTCAACCTTCCCATCAGCTTGTTAATATTGAAGACTAAATTCCAAACACACTTCATGAAATACTTACCTAGGAAGCATACTTTTCTGCGTTTCTGCATTTTGGATTTCAGGGTAATTGATTTATGTGTTCGACCTCTTACATTCCATTGCATTGCAGTTGGTCTGTTACCCACATCAAGAGACCACTGGAATACCAAACACATTGAACCATCGAGGCACTTCACTAGGGACTGAAACTATCACTTCTAATGGAATTATGATGTCTGTGTCTCACGTTTCACATTCTTTTATGTTAATTCCATAATACAATCTGCTCACATGGCTTTATTTACTTAATAAACATTAAGCCATTTAAACTTTAGAAGGAATTTCAAATGCACTCTTTATACCAAGTGTGATAAGTTAGTCAAGGCAGGAAAAATCCTGGATGTGAAACCATAGTACAAATCTAAATATTCATCTATATCTTTAACTAAGTGCAATGAAACAAACATTCGTATGATGTCAAGAATGTTTCAAAAGTCTTCGTGGCATTGACAAGAAGCACTGTGTATAGTTAACTACTGTTAAGGTCCTTATGATATAAGGATAAAAGAACAAGTATGTAAATATGAAATGTTAAATGGTGATAAGCAACAACAACAGAGATTGTAAAAATGACAATCACGATTTAGAAGATCCATGTTTTAACTCTAACCTTTATTTAGTTCAAATCAGTCCTTTTGATGTTGAGGAAACTGTGAGTTGAAGAAGATAAAAGGTCATTGTTAAGTATGTTTTAAACAGTTTTACTAGGCAGCCAAGGTTATGTCAGACTTGCTATATAATTCAGACTGACCTCAAACCCATGATCCAGGCCCCTCCTCAGCCTCCCAAGTGCTGGGATTAGAAGTATGCCACAACATGCCTAGCATACAAGAACGTTTTTAAAACTGAAAATTCCAAGACTCTGTTTCTAGAGGTTTTCTATTTTAACGTTAAAACACAGAGCTAGTATTGCGCAATATGTAGGTCAATGTGCCTCATAGGAACTCGGGAAATGTAGTGACTGCAGGTTGTCTTTTAGTAAGTACAAGTGTAGGACCCAAACACAAAATAAGCTAAGTCCCCTATTGTAACCCAATATCGTCTCCAACCCCATTCCAAATCAGGCTACCATCTCACATTCCTGATGCACAACAGGTGGGCACTCACCAGAAGGACAAGTGGGAAACTTTTTGGAGTAGCACACAATATTTATGACTTCTGTGTGTCTCCATGAACTATCATTAGCCTGGTAAGAGTATCAGAATCTTCCAGGCACCAAAGATTCTGCATGCCAAAGTCTGCCACTCAGGAAGACTATCATACAGTGGAGGGGATGGGGTCACATGGTTGCGAAGACTGGTCACAGAAATACTTTTCATGATGTTCATTCTCACCAGAAACTTGGAAAAGAGAAACTAGAATATCCTCCATGCAGCCCTGTCCTCAGAAGACAAATTTGAAAATGTCTGAAAGAACAATTATTTATTATAATACATCTATATAAAGAACACATGGTATCATGAATTACAGGAGAGACAATACAATCTCTCATTTTCCATGATAGCATATTTAGTATAAGTAATTGAGACAGGGATAGGAAATTATCATAGAAAATAAGAAGTTGTGGAAACATTATGAATACTATCAAATTAATTTCTTCACTTCTATTTTAGATCACCTGGTCTGTTATTTTTCTTAAAATGCTTAAATAATTAATCCCTTCAATATCTAAGACCATTTGTTGCCAGTGATGAAATGCCTGACAGAAATAACCCAAGAGAAGGATTTATTGTAGCTTCCAGTACCAGTGGTTTCAGTTCACTATTGTAGGAAGAATAAGAAACGGAAGAAAGTTGGGACACAGGAAGGACCTACAGCAAGGTATAATGCTCGAAAGACATGCCCCTAGAGTTCTCTTTCTTCCAACTTGTCCCAACCTCCTGACTTATATTCCACCATCACCTATAAAGCCATCACCATGCTGGGAGTCCACCAAGGACTTAATTCATGGATTAGACTAGACAATTCACAGTAGGAAATTCTACCATTGACAAAACCAGAGAGAGGAAAACATTTCTGAATTAATTACTTTTTCAAAATATCATATTTAACAATTCTTTGCTAAGACTTATATACATATTTTAATTTGGATAACAGGGAAATAAGTTTTGTTCTTGACATTTAAAATAGTTGCTGAAGCACTAAAAGCCAATTTGAAAAAAGAAGTGTATTTATACCTGCCAGTTTTGCTAAAATATTCAAAAACTCTGGTTTAATTTTTATAGAACTAAGTTTCATCTTATCTGGAAAACAGTGACTAGCCATTCCCCCTCAGCCACCACCTGAATTTTCTTCTTGCTGCCTGATTGGTGTATTTTTTTTTTTTTTTTGAAACATATAGCTCCCTCAGTGGAATCAGAACCCTAAGCAATGTTTTGGAGAAGACTGGAAATATGGTTTCTATGGACACAAGCATTAAGACACAATCTTAAAGGGCTACAACTAATTAAAAAGGGTAATAAAGAATAACTGACAAATTAGTTTACTTTCTTCCAGAGTGCTGCATGGGGAGGGACATCTGACAGGGGACAAATTCAACAGGGTTCCATGCACGTGATAAAGGTACTGCTTTATCTAGTTATAAGTTATACGTTTAGCCTTTGAGAAGGGTCGGAGTTAAAAGCAGCATGGCAGGAATAATAGGATGTTTTTTTCCAATAGCCCCAGAACACAGCACCAATGTTTAAAGGTTCTCTGGGGAGACAAACGTGCTTCTAACTACAACACTAAGGAAAAAACCACATCCTTGAAGTTTAATTAGTTATACAGAGAACAGCTGAAGGACAGAAAAGAAAAGAATACCCAAGCAGTTAAGAAACTTGTTACACGAAGCTTACGTCAGAGGAACGATTCCTTCTCTTGTATTGAGGGATTTGAGTGTTTTTTTTTTGAAATACTTCAGTACCATACAAAATCAAAGCATTATGATTTTGAGTTACCAATAAACATGTCATTTATTTTAGGCAAACTACTAAAAAGGATTTTCTGTCAGATTAAAAGTGATAGTGCTCACTGTAACTAATGAGAAACTTAAACGTTTATATAGAAATTTAATGTGAGTATTATGAGGAGTCTTTTTAAAAGAGGAAGTTCAAATTGGCCAAATGAATCTTTAGATTCATTCATTTAAAAATCTTTCTTAGAAAAATATGCTATTTATTGCACATAGTACCACAGACCTACAGTCTCAGGACTGAGGAAGTAGAGGAAGAAACATCCAAGTTCTAGGCTAGTCTGACTATAAAGTTAGGCCCTATCTCAAAAAAATAACCAACCAAACAAACAAGCAAATAACAACCACTGTTACCTTTCCTTTAATATTTTCTCAGAGTTTTACATATGTTGGGTAAACTTAACTGGAGGAATGTCCAAATTAATCAAATTTGTAATGTATTAGCTAGTTTCTTTTATTCCTTTCTCAATTTTGATGCAAACTGGTGTCATTTGGGTAGAGGGAAACTCAACTCCATCAGATTGACCTGTAGACTAGTCTGTGGTGGTATTTTCTTGATTAATTATTGGTGTGTAGGGTTCAGCCTATACATCAGGGGAGCTATGGATAGTATTTTTGAAAAGCAAGCTGAGGAAGTCATGGAGAGCAAGCCAGTAAGTGATGTTCCTCCTTAGTCCTCCTCCAGGTCCCTGCCCTGACTTTCCTCACTGATGGATGGTTACCTGGGAGTGTGAGTTGAAATGAACCTCTTTCTCCCCACGCTGCTTCTGGTCATGGTATTCATCATAGCATTAGGAACCTAATTAGGATTGGTGCTATCTCAGTTTCAGCAGCTGCTCTGATAAAATACCCGGATAGAAGCAATGTAGAGGAGAAAGACTCAATTTTAGCTCACAGGTCCAGGTCCCAGCAGCAGGAGCATGAGGGAGCTGGTCATATAGCATCGTCAGGAACAGGGAGACATGATCGCATGCATGCTTACTCAGCTAGCTTTTTGTTCATTGTTCGTCTAGGATCCAACCCTAGGGATTGCTGCATCCCACATTAATCAATATAATTAAAATAATCCCCTACAGATGTGGGCATAAACTATCTAATCCAGATAATCCCTAATGGAGACTCCCTTCCTGGTGGTCTACATTGTGCGTCAAGTTGACAATTGAAATTAGCCACTGCAGATTCTATACACAATTATCTGAAATATTCAATGTGATTGCTAAGTCAAGGAGAAATAAAAATGACAAGAACATTACGCATTTTACGTTATTTTCAGAAAATTCAAACTAATTTTTAAAATCAAGCCCAAAAGATATTTTTGAAATTAAAATTGTTAAGTGAAACCTTGTTCCTTTTCTAAACTGCCAACTTCATTCAAGAAATTCCTTTTTTTTTTTTTTTCTGAAATACACGCGGGTTTTTCTGAAATGCACCCAACTTAAACTTTCTATAAACTTACACAGCTGTCTCATAAGCTCTGGAAATAGGTCCTAATGAGCATGTTGACATCGTCTTACACGTATATAAACCTCAGATGTTGTCATTGTTTTGTAGCTCACATTAGCTTGTGGATCATTTATTTTTCATGAGAAACTCTAACTTGTCAACTGAATAGCGGCTGTTTCCAAGAAGTTTCATCCTCCCTCCCCCCGCCCTGCTCACAGCCCCTGTGGGAATAGGAAGGCAATACCTGTAATTGAGAACCTTAATAATTAAAGCATTCCAAACAGTGAATTTCCCCTCAGGTCTGAGTCAGAAATATTGTTGCAGTTCTAGCAACCAATACTAGATGGCGCTCTACAGTTGTCTGTACTTGATTTTTGGGCCCTCCAGAGCTCCTGAATTCCAGGGCTCAATGAAGGATATATTTAGTGAGTTTCAGATTCGCCCCATCTCCTTTTCTAATCTCACATCCCTCCCTAAGCCCATCTTTAAGAGATTGTTTACATTTTGTTGGCAGGAGGGGTGTACAGCCAGATGGCAATTTAGTGGAGTCTGGTTCTCTCCTTCTACCTCTACATAGGTTTCTGAGATCAAACCCTGTTCTTAGAGTTACACAGAAAGTCCCTTTACCAACCGAGCTCTCTCGCTATCCCTCTTTCCCGTGTAGTTTCTAAGGTACACAAAGCATGTTGTCTGTTAATCATCTTCATTATTCCTTTCTTATTTCTCAATCCTACCTGTGATGTCATGTGTTAGATAAGGAAATTAAATCACAGAGAAATCGTAAAGGAAGTAGTGCTAGAAAGCAAGTAAAATTATCGGTTTTAAAGAACACAGAAGTGGTACATTCATAACCGTTTTGTTTGTTTGTTTCTTTGCTTAAGTGTTGTCATGGATATAAACTATTTTGGTTTGTAACTTTCCTAGTCACCAAGTGATCAAAGTATATGCTGTGTCTAAAATGCAAACAGACAGCATCTAATTAGTTTTTTAAATTAGTGTATATTCACTCTGACAAATTTCATCTATATAAGTAATATACTGTGCTCTTTGATCCTTTACTCTTTACCCTTCTTCTGCCTACACACACACACACACACACACACACACACACACACACACACACACACACACACAGCTAAATTCTGCACATGGAGAAACATACACTATTTGTTGTTGTGAAGTCAGTTTATCTGGCTTAGTAAGACGATCTCCAGTTCTATGTAGCTCTTACAAATGAGAGGGTTTTACTCTTTGTGGGTAAATACCTCTCCATTGTGTATTTCTACATTCTCTCTATTCGTTCGTATGTTGATGAGTATCTAGGCTTGTCCCTTAACTATTGTGAAAAGTTCTGTAATGCTGAGCATGCAGAAAGCTCTGCTTATGTTAACTTGGGTGTCTTTGGGTAGATACTCAAGAGTAGTATAGCTGGCTCATATTGTATCAACCAGCTATATTTAAGTTTATTAAGCTTTTTATACTATAAAGAGTATAAACAAAGAGAAGGCTCAATTCCTTCCTTAGAGCTCTTTTTTTTGTTCATTTTTTTTTATTTCATTTTACATTCCAACCACAGTTTTCTACCCCACCCCTCCTTCTCCAATCTCCCCCCTATCCCACTCCCTGTCAATTCCTCCACAAGGGTAAGGGTTCCCATGAGGAGTCAAGGTAGTCTGAAACAATAGGTTGGGGCAGGACCAGGAATCTCTCCCATGCATTAAGACTGAGCATGGCATCTCACCCTGGGGAGTGGGCTCCAACAAGGTAGCTCATGTACCAAAATAGTATGATCTGACTGCCACTGAGCATGGCACCCCACCCTAAGGAATGGGCTTCAACAAGATATCTCATGTACCAGATTTGTATCATGGTCCTGCTACCAAGGGTCCCTCTGATAGTCTCCCACACATGGAAGGCCTAGTTCAGTCCTCTGGAGACTCCACAGCTGTAGGTCTAGAGTTCATGAGTCCCTATGAGCTTGGTTCAGCTGTCTCTATAGATTTCTCCATCGTACTCTTGACCTCCCTTGCTCAAATATTCCTTCCTCCCTCTCTTTGACTGGATTCCCAGAGCTTGACCTGGTTCTTGGTTATGTATCTCTGCACCTGGTTCCACCAATTACTGGATGAGGGCTCTAGTTGAGGTATTCATCAATCTGATTATGAGGTAGGACAGTTCAGGCATCCTCTCTACTATTGCTAGGAATCTTTAAAAGATTGTTAGATAGGTGCATTTTAGAGCCATGGGGAATGTGACATCTATACTCTATTCCCTCAGAATCAGGGTTCTCTGAAATCAAAGTCCTACCTCCCTCATCTCTGACCCCTTTCTCCTAATCATTCCAGGTGGTGTTGGCTTAGACAGGCATGCTTACTACCCGGAATGTACATTGTCAAATAGTCCTAGATCATATGCAACATGGCTGCCTATGGTCTCAGCTATTTGGTTTGGGGATGAAACTCCCAAAACGGGACCACCAAATTCATCTCAGATCTAGAGTTTTCCATTATCATTATGGTTATGCTCTTGAGCATTATACTTTGTGTTACTAAGATATTTCTATTTTTTCCTTTGTGTTAATCTATTTACATAGCAAAAACAGCCACATGGAATCCATTGTTAATATGTAGAGTTTTATCCATACATCCACTCATACATCCACCCATCATCTATCACCTGCCGTTTATCTCATGTTTTTCTTTTCTGTGTATCAGTCTGAATCTCTCACCCCAACTTCTCTATCACCAGTCAGCAGGCTGAATTGTTTACATTTCAACATGCTATTCATAGCACTACCTCCTCTCCCAGCTCAGTTTTCAATCTTGCCTGAAGCATTCTTATTCTTTCAAACGTACCCTTGACTTTGATGAGATTCTCTGTTTTAACTTCTCCACATACCATAAAAGTTCAAATTTCTCTGCCTTCTAGATTCCTTTTTATTACTTAGTGTTTCTGTAAAGGAATAGCCTTATATCTTTTCCCATTTCAACTATGCTGTAGTGATGGCATTAAAAAATAAAATTGTCTGCTAATAAGTCCTAAACCTTGCATCTTTTTACTGTTTATCTTTGGTATATTAAAATCAATATAGAAAAAAATCTTCATATCAAGACATCCATGTCCAATAAAAACAACTGCCTAGATTTGTAAATTGTGTCTGAGAAATTTTATTTTCATGTTTTCCCCCCTCAGGGTAAACTTTCCTTGTAGTAATTGTCTCTTTTTAACACACAAAGCTTTTCATGGCATACTTTAAAGTCTTAAAATTCTATTGTCTTTATTCTCCTGCTTGAATATATTTTCATATTGATTACTCCTCATTTCTTTATTACTATTTTTAATCATGTTTCTTATTTCAAGCTGTAAGTAGCAGGTATGGGTAGGTGCAGTTATGCTGAAGTAAAAATTACATACTTGAGTATGTATGTTTTTTTAATCTTGTACTGATTTTTTTTCATTAATCTTGTACCCTGACACATTACTGAGGGTGCTTATCAGCCGTAGGAGTTCCTGGGTAAATTTTTGGGGTCACTTATGTATAGTATCATATCATCTGGAAATAGTGGTAGTTTGACTTCTTCCTTTCCAATTTGTATCCCTGTGATCTCCTTTTGTTGTCTTATTGTTCTAACTAGAGCTTCGAGTACTATATTGAATAGATGTGGAGAGAGGGGACAGCCTTGTGTTGTTCCTAATATTCATGAAATCACTTTGAGTTTCTCTCAGTTTAATTTGATGTTGTCTGTCAGCTTGTTGTATATTGCTTTTATTATGTGTTCCTTGTATCCCTGCTCTCTCTAATACTTTTTATCATAAAGGGATGTTGGATTCAGTTGAAGGCTTTTTCAGCATCAAATGAGATGGTCATGTGGATTTTTTTTTCTCTCAGTTTGTTTATATGGTGGATTGCATTGACAGATTTTCTTACGTTGAATCATCCCTGTATCTCTGGAATGAAGCCTACTAGACCATGGTGGATGAGCTTTTCCATGTGTTCTTGGATTTGGTTTGTGAATATTTTATTGAGAATTTTTGCATCTATGTTTATGAGGCATATTGGTCTGTAATTTGTTGTAGACTATTAGTTAAAGATGTGTTACATTCTTATATGTTGCTTTTGTTTAATTCAGTGAAGCTGAGTTACTTTGCTTGTCTAAAACACCTAATTGGTCTAATAAAGAGTTGAATGGCCAAAACCTAGGTAAGACATGGTTAGGCAGGACTTCCGGGCAGAGAGAATAAATAGAAGGAGAAAAAGAGAAGAAGAAGGAGTGAGAATAGGAGAAGGAGGATGCAGGGGGGACAAGCCACAGAGCCGCAGAGCCAGACACAGAATAAGAAGGAAAGAAAAGTTATACAGATATGGAGAAAGGTAAAAGCCCAGAGGCTAAAGGTAGATGGGATAATTTAAGGAAAGCTAGCTAGAAATAAGCCAAGCTAAAGCAGGGCATTTATAAGAAACAATAAGTCCCCATGTGATTATTGGGAAGCTGGATGGCGCCCTCCCCCAAAAGAGTAAAGAGTAAAAACTACCAATAAGTAATTCTTTGTTGAGTCTTTGTGTGGTTTGAGTATCAGGGTGACTGTGGCCTCATAAAATAAATTTGGTAGTGTTCTTTCTGTTTCTATTTTTTTGGATGGGGGAATAATTTGATGAGTACTTGCATTAGTTCTTTGAGAATCTGGTAGAATTCTTCTGTAAAACCCTCTGGCCCTGGGCTTTTTTTTTTTTTTATCATGACTTTATGCCCGAAATTCTTTCTTCCAACTCTTCTGTTAGTGATATATCTATAGCTGCTGTTCACTTACCTCGTTTTTCTATTCCCATAATTCCCTCAGTTTGTGTGTGTGTGTGTTTTTTTTATTGCTTCCATTTTATTTGCAGGTCTTGTACAGTTTTATTTGTTTCTTTCAACTATTGGTCTGATTTTTTGTCTGTTTTTGTTTTTTGTTTGTTTCATTTTGTTTTCTTGGCTTTCTTGACATTCTTTAAGGGAATTTATAGATTTTTTTTCTTTTTTTAACATGGGGAATCTATACATTAAAATGTGAAAGCAGAGGATTTCATTCATGAGACTTGGAAATAATCATCTATGTATTTGTTTTCTAAAGCGACCTCACCAGTATATTATTTTTCTGTAGCTGTGCCCAATACCCAACAAAAAGCAGCTTAAGGGAGGAAGGGTTTCTTCTGCTTCAAAGTTCAGAAGAATATGGTGCATCATAGCCTGGAAGAGCTATGGTGATGTGAAGAGCTTGGTCTGCAGTGCCGACATGGAAGCAGAGAAAGGGGAAAGACAGCACCATCTACATTCCCTCTTATTCCTTCCTCAGTTAATCTTCTTAGATGAACACACACACACACCTACCTTGTTAATGCCCTAGGTATCTCTTAATTCAATCGAGTTAATAATAGAAACTTATGCACATACCCTCACATAGACACACATATACACACATAAGTATAAATAAATGCTTAAAGAATTCTTTATTTCCTTGATAAGCAGATGCTGAAGTCACATCACTGCGATCACTAAAGTAGACATTAAAGACAAATAAAATACAGTTGTGTTTCATCTATCTGCTTCTGGCACTACAGCGTGTGGGAGAAACACAATGAAGGTTATTAGAGGATACATAGGACAGCAAAGAGAAGTCAAGTTCCTGGTATCTGTTGTCACAAAGTTATGAAGCATTAGACTCAAGCATATGTGTTAGGGGTATTTCCCAAAGGGTACATGATTGATTCGGCTCTCATAGAGTTTGGGATGTTCTCATGCCATGTAGTTCAATGCCATCATTTCATGTTTTTAGAAACTGAAACCCCCAGAGGATAGGTGATGGATGTATGCAGCATTGCTGGTGTAACTGACAGGACTATGAATGCAAACCTGGATTTCTGACTCTGTCACCTATGTACTTAAATAACCCTTTAAAAATTTATCTGAACAGACATCAGAATATGAAATAATGTGGGAAGAAATCAATTTTCACTTATTCTAAAGTAGTTGATGTGCAATTTTAAATGAAGGTTGATAGTTAAACATAATTACAAGGTTAAACTCAATGCAGATGAGGACATAGAAGAAAAAATAGTTGTGTCTGATTGGAGAGGATTCCCAGGCCTGTTCTTTTCATGCACTATTGGATGAAATCTTCTACATGGAAGAGAATGCTTGTGCCACATCATTCCGGAAAAAAAAAAAAACCCACCAAAAAACAAAAGACAAAACAAAGCCACCAAAAACTATCTACAGCATTTTAGATAAGCAGGTAAAATATTTTCAATTTCATTAAGTTTTGATAAAATATACCAAATTTTACTGGAAAAAGTTCCATGTAGCTTGGTAGTTTTATTTGCGGTAAAATTTCAGAACAGTGTATTATAAGTAAATAAACAAAATCCTGCATTTTGCTATGCTATCTACATTTTTTGTTTTAGAAAAAGCCAAAATTTTAGGTAGCATTAATGTTCCTGTGTCACATGTGAGCCATTTTGTGAAGGCTTAGAATGTCAGTTATTCACAAAAAGGAAGTCCCAACTGATAATTGATTTTGGTGAAGAAAGACATGAGCTTATTGCTATCTTATACTGGCATTGGAATTATATGGCGTAGAAAGACGATGTACAGCTGTGCGAATGAATTCAAATGCTTGGGGTTGAGCCTGAGTCTATTTAAAATTAGCCTGAAGACAAAAATGCCTCGAAATAACATAAGGCCCAATTTCAAACTTGTTTATTTTTATAATGTTAGCTTTCTCATATTAAATTTTTGGTGACAGTGCGCACACTCTGTCTCTGTTTTATTAAAACTTAGATGCCTTTTGTCACTAAAACTATAAATAGTGAGAGGGGAACCATACAAATTTTCTATTTTTGTGCCTAATGAGACTAAAGAGAATTGTTATGCATTGCATCAGACAGACTTAGAAACAGGTCTAGCATATCTAATTTTCAAAACAATATCTGTGGTTTGATATGCAGTTGCAGGCTGCAATAATTTGGTGATTGTGTTTAGCCTGTCACAAAAACCTGGCAACGAGACATAATTAGACTAAACCCCCTTCCCTCAACACCCCGCCATCACAACACATGGCGCACCTTTTAAGATAGACAGTGGTGGGGATGGCGAGAACGTTCAGTGGGTAGTGGCTCTTGCTGCCTGGTGACTGCTATCTATCCCTGGAACTCACGTCAAGGCATCAAGGTGAAAGGTGAGAAGTGACCTGACAGGCTTTCACCTCTGCTTGGATGCTTCACACATACAGATGGGATGTCCCTCTCTCAGGCTAATATTTCTGTTAAGGGCGAAATTTATTTCTGAGATATTATAACACGTTATAGTTAGTGGTCATTATCTGGATGCCCCATGTATCTTAGGTGATTGCTCTTCCACTAAGCTGTATCCCGGAACAATTTTTTTATGTTTATTTTCTCAAGATTGTAAGTTGATTGCATTTTTCCTTTCCTTTCCTCCTTCCAAATCCTCCCATGTAGCCCCTCCTCTCCCCTTCATTCGTGGTCTCTCTCATATACATACATATATATATATATATATATATATAAATTGTGACTTTATATTATATATATATGTATGTGTGTATGAATTGTGAACTCATATATTCCTAAATTTAACCTGTTCATTCCATGCAATGCTACAGGTATGTGTATTTTCACAGCTGACAGTTTGGTACTAGACAACCCTGGGGAAGACCACCTCTCCTGATCCCAGTTTTTGCTTATGTGAGTAGAGCTGAGGCATCGTGGGCTTTTCCTATCCCGTTTGGCTCTTCCATTGGTGTCATTCTTGTTCAGCTCATGTTAGTGAAGCTCACATTGTTTGGCTCACATTCTGTCATGTTGGTGAGGTTTTATGGGAGTAATTTCTGATATTACTAGGATACACAAATCTCACAGTAAACTCTCTGATCCTCTGCCTTTTACTATCTAGTGCCAGTCATTCAGCCTTGAAAATATACATAGAGGCAACCATGGTCTATTTAGAAATATTTATATGCATGCAATATCAGTAGTGAGAAAAGGAAAGAATTCGAAGGAAAGCAAGGAAGGCTTATATGCGAGGGCTTGGAGGTGGGGAAGGGGAAAAAAGAAATGTAGATATAGTATAATCTCAAAAGTAAAAGTTAATAAATTGATCTATAGTCTTCTTAGAATATTGTAAAAATATTCTAGAACAAAAATGTAAACAATTCATAAGTAACTGTTGTTAAGTGCTTTTAGTTTGTCTATTGACTTACTGGCATACATTTTAAATGGAGCTTAGGTTTGATGTGTTTTTTAAAAAAGAGCAAAAACATGAATTTGGATGGGTCTACAGATTGGAGGACTTGGGAGGAATGGGTGGTGAATATAACCAAGATACACTGTGTGAAGTTCTCAAAAAATTAGTAACAAACTTGTTTAAATAAATACAAAACATTCCAGGAAATGGGGCTGAAAAAGTGTTTCTTGCTGTTGAATAGGACAGAAGTTTGGCTCCTGTTATCTAGGTCTGTAGCTCCCAGTTACCTATAATTCTATCTCCAGGGAACCCAGCACCCTCCTCTGGACTCTCTAGGCACTTACACTCACATGTGTGTGTTGCCACACACAGACATATATACTAATAATTAAAAATATAAAAGAAAACATTTAAAGGTAAAGAAAAACAGACTGGTGAGGGCAGATGTCTTTTCTGGAAGAAGGGGCTATAATGTAGCAGAAATCTGTTCCCATGGTTCAGAGATTTATACAGAGAGTTGGGGAGGCATAGTCAGGAGGGGTGCCTGTAGTATCAGGCTAAGAAGACATAGCATGCTGAAAGAAGGCCCTGAATCTCAGAGACTGTAGGGAGAAAACCAAACATCTCTGAATCCCATTGGCTTCAGAGTACCCTTCTGTCAGTGCAATCTCTCCAGCCAGTTCTTTTGATTCAAACATTCTATGCTCTAACAGGACACAAACTTTCTGTTTTGTATTTCTAAGGTTCTGTGGAAACAGAGCATTTATAAATATGAAGACAAATTAACATTTAAGTAGTACATTTTAAAAGTTTGAACATGTATACCTGGTAGTTTTATGGCAACTTGACACAAGATAGAGTTTCTGAAAAGAGGGAAATTCTGTTGAAAAAATGCCTCCAAAGAATTTGGCTATAGTGCGTTTTCTTAATTAGCTATTGATGGGGGTGGGCCCAGCTTATTGTGGGGTGGTCCTGGGTTCTCTGGTAAAGCAGGCTGAGCAAGCTAGGGGAAGTAAACCTGTAAGCAGCTCTCCCATGACCTCTGCATCAGCTCCTGTCTCCTGAGTTCCTGTGCTGACTTCCTCCTCCAATGATGAATTGTGATTAAAATTGTAGCCAAATAAACCCTTTCCTCAGCAAGGTGCTTTTGGCCATGGTGTTTCATCACAGCTATAGTAACAATGTGCTTCAAAAATTATATGAAGGATTAAGTTTTAAAGCAAAAGGTTTAGTAGTCAACATTGTTACATAGACCTTTTTGGTTTTGTTTTTTGCCTAGTTTATGATTAAAATTTATCATAGGTATTTATATATAGGTAAAACACTACTTTCACAGAGATCGATAGTAACCGCAATGTCAAGCTTGCGCTGGGATCTTGGAATAGACCCTTTCTATATAAATATAGGAAAATTGCTGCATCTAAAATATTATGAATAGTCTAACATTCAGCTATATTACCTATAGAGGTTCTCATTTACTTATTTTCCAATTCATATATGTTTAGTCCTTATTCTCTTTTAAATTATTCAGGCACCCCATTCCATCAGCTATGCATCTTTCCACTAATCTTCCATTAATCTGTGAAAGTGGACAGTCTAATAGGTGTGTCAACTTGCTGCCTTCTGAAGGCTACTTATCAGAGATGAATGTGGTCTTACACAATAGGATTACACTATGAGATGTTCTTAAATTAAAATTTACAACTTGATCATGTTACTCTTGAGCATAAACGTTAAACATGACTATGTCATACCACATGATATATTAAGGGGTTGAACATGCCCATAGAACACAAAATATAGTTAGCTCATTAGAGACCCGATGAGATCTAGCCATTGTACTTTCCCAAAACAACTCAGTAAACTGGATATTTTACTTATCTTCTTTCGTGCTATTAAATACACATGCATAAATATTCTATTCTCTATTTTATATATGCATAATTTATTTACATATAATGATAGATACCTTAGAATATTTTAAATTACATTTGGGGCTCTAGAAATGGCCCAGTAGTTAAAATCACTTGTTGCCTTTTCCAAAGGATATGAATAGGGCTCCCTGAACCCATATCAGGTGGATTCACAACCACCTGTGACTCCAGCTCTGACTCCTTGGCCTCTGTGCACATGCGTGAATGAATGTGCATTTGGGACCCAAGGCAGCTTGGCTATGCTGCTGCCATGACAGACTCAGTAGAGACCAGCCAGAAAGTAGGCCTGAGTTTAGGTTTTGCCCTAAGGCAACATCCAATGCCAGGAAAGACCACAAACTGAGACCACTTAGGGACCACTCAGGAACCAACCAATCAGAATCCACAAGGAAAATACCTAACATTCCAGTCATTGTAGATAGGCTCACCAGATGTCCCTTATCCCAGCCCAGTACATATCCGTTCTCTTTCACCCCCTAGACAAATGTTAGCCAATCAGGGATCCTGACCCTTTACCCCAACCTCTGTTATGCAAAAAAAAAAAAAAAAAAAAAAAAAAAAATCCACTCCACCTGGGCCTGATGCATTGGACAGATGGAGAGACCAAGCTCCAGCTTGAAAAATAAAGGCTCTTAGTTTTACATACGAGATTCGGTGTCTATGGTGGTCTTTTGGGGGTCCCCTCGATCTGGGCATAACAGTGCACATACCCACATGCAGACATATCTCTATACACAGTTAAAACTAATAAAAATAAATCTTGAAAATATCTACTTACATTTATTTATTAGTAAGTGTGCTGAGGGTGTGTGTGCACTGTGGCTCAACACGTGTGTAGAGGTCAAATCACAACTTGAAGAAGGCATTTTTCATCTTCCACCAGGTGAGTGATCCATATAGAATGTGGGCGGACTGTCAGGCTTGCCTGCGGGGACCTTTACTTGCCCAGTCATTTCAGCAGCCCCAATGCATGTGTATCAAACTAAAATAATCTGTTGTATTTTGATTTAGTCAGTCAAAGCCTATGTAAATTTTACTTACTCATTGTCCTTTTACTTTTATCCTTCCTGTGTATCTGAATTTTCATTTTGTCAACTAGGATTGTTTTCACTGTGTTTGCAAAAAGCCCCTTAAATATATTCTGTTAGTGTGCACTGTCTTAGAAATAAATGCATTGCCACTATTTAAGAAATGTTTTTGATATTGTTTGGTTGATTGGTTTTTTTTGTTTTAATTTAATTTTTTTTTCATTTTACATAATCAACCACAGTTATCCCTCTCTCTCCTCTTCTTACTCCCCCATCAACCTCTCCCCACCCAACCTCCATCTACTCCTTAGTAAGGGTAAGCTCTCCCATGGGAAGTCAACAAAGTCTGGCATATCAAATTGAGGCAGGACCAAGCTGCTCCCCACTGTATTGAGGTTAAGCAAGGTATCCCACCATAGGGATGGGCTTTAAAATGTCAGTTCATGCACCAGGGACAAATCCTGGTACCACTGCCAGTGGCCTTATAGACTGCCCAAGTCACTCATCTGTCACCCACATTCAGAAGGCCTAGTTTGGTCCTATGTAGGTTCCCCAGCTGTCAGTCCAGTGTTCCAACTAGCTCAGGTCAGCTTTCTCTGTGGGTTTCCCCATTATGATCTTGACTCCTTTGCTCATATAATCCCTCCTCCCTCTCTTGGACTGAACTCTATGAGCTTATCCTGGTGCTTGGCTATGGATCTCTGCATTTGCTTGCATCAGTTACTGGTTCTATGTTAACAATTAGGATGGCCATCAATCTAATTATAGGGGAAAGCCAGTTCAGACACCTCTCCACTATTTATTCTGAGTCTTAGCTGGGGTCATCTTTGTGGATTCCTGGGTAACACCATGTTTTTTCCTAACCCTCTAATGGCTCCCTCAATCAAAATATATATTTACTCCCTGTACCTCCCCCAACTCAATCATCCAATTCCTGTATGTTCTCCTCTTCCTTCCCCTTCAACCCCCCCCCTCCTAATTTACTCAGGAGATCTTATATATTTCCCCTTCCAGAGGCATCCATCCATGCATACCTCTCTTAGAGTCCTCCTTGTTACCTAGCTTCTCAGGGGTTATGGATTGTAGTCTGGTTATCTTTTTCTTTAAGTCCACTATCCACTTTTCAGTGAATACATATGGTGTTTGTCTTTCTGAATCTGGGTTATCTCACTCAGACTGTTTGTTTGTTTGTTTGTTTGTTTGTTTGTTTTTCCCTAGTTCCATTCATTTGCCTGCAGATTTCAAGATGTCACTTTTTTTTTTTTTTTTAACCACTGAGTAATACTCCTCTGTATAAAACGTACCACATATTCTTTATCCTTTCTTTGGGTGAGAGACATCTAGGTTGTTTCTAGATAGCTATTATGAATAATTCTGCTATGAACATAGTTGAGCAAATGTCCTTGTGGTATGAATGTGTATACTTTGGGTATATGCCCAAGAGTGTTATTTCTGAGTCTTGAAGTAGATTGATTCTTGATTTTCTGAGAAACCATCATACTCATTTCCAAGGTGGCTGTACAAGTTTGCAGTGGAGGAGTGTCCCCCTTTTCTCCACATCCTCTTTAGCATAAGCTATCATCAGTGTTTTTGAACTCAGCCATTCTGACAGATGTAAGATGGTATATCAGAGTTGTTTTGATTTGCATTTCCCTGGTGGCTGAGGATATTGAATAATTCCTTAAATGTCTTTGGGCCATTTGAGTTTCTTCTGTTGACAATTCTGTGTTTAGATACGTACCCCAATTTTAATTGGATTATTTGGTATTTTGATGTCTAGTTTCCTAAATTCTCTATATATTTTGGATATCAGCCTTCTGTCAGATGTGGGGTTGGTGAAGATATTTTCCCATTCTGTAGGCTGCCATTTTGTTTTAAGAGTACTTTAGTTTTATTGTGTCTACTACTCACTTTTTCCCTTCTAACTTCTTCTGCGTCCCTCATACTGCCTTTCAAATTACTAAGAAACATTCAATCAAAACTACTTGCCCATTTGAAATTATGATTTTCCCCACAAGTATATGCTTTTAATTGTCATGATTTTACTTGTGACTGCTCCTTTGGCTTATTATATTCTTGAATATTTACTTTTATATATTTCATTAGAACAGGCTGGCCTTGAACTCACAGAGATTTGCCTGCCTCTGCTTCTCAAGTGCTGGGATTAAAGGTGTACGCCCTCACAATCTGGCATTATAGCTTTCATCAGTCCTGGAAAAACATGAGGCATATTGTCTTCATCCATGTTATTGATCTACTTTCCACTTTCACTTCTTTGGAAACTCTTAATTACTCACAAGTGGTACATTTTGTCTCAGATAACTCTGTTTTATCTTAATCAATCCTCCCCAATTTTGCCAGTGTTTCCTTCTAAAATATGTAATTTGCTATTAATTTCCATTTACTCTCTCTCTCTCTCTCTCTCTCTCTCTCTCTCTCTGTGTGTGTGTGTGTGTGTGTGTGTGTGTGTGTAGGTGTGTGTGTACTTCTAACATTTTCACTTGACTGTTGTTTATATCATTCAATCTCTGAAAAAAGTACTTCATCTCTTTCTTGGTTTGATATCCACAGTTATTTTAACTTTGTGATTTTCAACACCTTGACCTTCCAATACCATACCACTGACCACTCTTTGTAGATCTGGACAATACAACCTTCATTGTTTATTCTCTATCAGATAAAGAATTTTCTTGCTTCACAAGCACACAGCCGCTCTGATTTTGTCACTTGAAGCATCTTCCTTAAAATTTAATTGAAAGTAAAAGTTTATATAAAATGATCTGTATGCTCTTTCCTAATTTTATAATGCCCACTTTTGGGGGTGTTGGTAATATCCCTAATATAAGGCTTTATGCTGCATGCTGTGGGGAAACTTTATCTAAATTTAGTATTCAAGACAGTGCAATTTAGAATAAAAGCTTAATGGCACCTCTGTGTCCCTTTTGTGGCTTTCTTTGTGTTCAATAAGCACTGCTTGAATGAATAAATGAGTTCTCTGGTTAATTGGTTTGGAAATTCAGACAAAGAAACCAAACTCATATCCCTTCTGGTGAAGGGCTAATAGGAAACGGCAATTGGCTGAATTTTGGGATTAAGAAGCATAAAGGAGATAAGGAAAAGACAATTACTATGCTCTATGGAACAATTAATATATATTTTATAGTTTTCTGAATATTCTGTATTAATTATTTAAAGAAATATTTCCAGATCCTTGGTATGTAGGCATTTAGATAAGATTAAGTTCCTTACTTGAAAGTATTAAAAACTGACCTCAAACCAAGCTCTCTCTGACTCTACAGCTTATACCCATCTATGATGCCTAAGATTCTAAACATAAGACTGGAAAAAAAAATGTGTCTTGGTTGATAGTTAGAATGCCGTAACTCTACGTATATTTTTATGTCACATATACATGGCAGAGATAATATTTGTTAATAGAGGGTTACTTGTTGTTCTTGGATGCTGTCTTCTAGCTAGAAGAAAACATCTTTTTTTTATGTAAATCCTAACTGCCAATGGGTGCACAATATAAAAGGTTGTATGCAATCTGTGCTAAGGCTAGTTTCATCATTTGCTAGGAATAAATTTTAAAATATAAGTATACATATAATATGTGCATAGTTAAATACTTACATCCTCAAGAAAAAAAATGTTTTTCCTTCCCAAAGCAGATAAATCAGGCACCCTTTCATGTGTCTAGCACCTAAATATATCAAGATTTCCAGGACAGGGAAAAAATATTCCTGTTTCTCCATTTGAATGACACCTTAGAGAGTGAACATTTATTATACCCTTTGCCAAAAACAAAATTCTAAAAAAAATTCCAAGGAAATCTTATTTTATATATACAACCCCAAAATCCCAAGGATTAGAGTGAAAAGGGCTGGAAAGAATTTAACAGGATAAACAGACTAAAGTGAGCATATCTTTTATCATCAGCTGGGTTCTGCAGTAGACTACGTTTTGGCAACTGGCCACCACACAACCCTCGGTTTCCCATCCCTCCTTTTAAGCCTTTGCTTTTTTCAGCAGTTACTGCTGTTTCTGGTGCTTCTCAAACCCATCAGGCACCTTCCCAACTGAGGACTTTCACTCTAGCTTTCCCATTTGCCTACCACACTCTCCTCTCCTTCTTCAGTTATCCTTACACTTCAGTCCCCTTCCTGTCTCAGGTTTCACTCAAACGTTGCTCTTCTCATGAGGTCTCCTAGAAACCATTCCTAAAAGAGAAACTAGCTATGCCCTGGCCCAACCTGGGAAGCTCTGCCCCTTCCTGCTTATCTTCTGTTGCACGTGACATAATAAATATTAGTCACTTATTTGTGCAACACTCCCTACCTTGTCCCTTTGCTGTATGAACTCCATAAGAGAAGAAAGCTCATTCTGTTCAGTTCTATATCTCTAAGACTGCAACAGAACTTGACACATGGTAGCACTCTGTAAATATGTGCTGGAGTCCATGCTAAATGAACATTAAGAAAACATTTGTGGAGGATTTCAGATCTTCTAAATCATTAAGAGGTAGCTGCTCACATACTTAAATTTAATCCTACAGAGCATTGGCCCGTGGGAACACTGACATGTATTTACTTAATATAGAAGATCATTATGCCATTTTGTAACTGCTTAGTCCAGAGTATTGATAAAAAGACTTGGAATTCTCTCTCTCTCTCTCTCTCTCTCTCTCTCTCTCTCTCTCTCTCTCTCTCTCTCTCTCTCTTTCTCTCTCTTTCTCTCTCTTTCTCTCTTGGTTTGTTGAGACAGGCTTTCTGTATGTGTATAGCCCTGGCTGTCTTGGAATGCATCCTGTAGACCATACTGTCCTCTAATTTACAGACATCTGCCTGCCTCTGCCTCCTGAGTGCTGGGATTAAAGGCGTGTGCCACTACCTCCTGGCATTATATCTCTCTAAAAGAACTTTTCCATCACTATTTATGTTGGAAACATGTAATCCTGTCCTATTAATAGCTATTTCAAAACAAGCAACTGTAAAGCTAAAAATACTTTTGAATTTGTATGATTACATATATGTTTATGTGTGTTATATGTATCATGGTATATGTAAAGTTCTACACCATTTGAATCTTTTAAGTGGTTATTCGATGAAGAGAGATCCTATTTTCTCTTGTGCCTCCAATTAAAACAGAAAGCCAAATGTATCAGCCTTGTAAATGACCAAGGTATTAGCCAAAGCCAGCTGCAAACTGTAAATGCTCCTCTTTTAATAAGATGCCAGCTTGGACGTGTGTTTTCCTTGGTATTGAATAGCACTTGATCTCTTTTGTTCATGTCCTCCAATTTTTTTATAGTATGCAACCTTTCTTTATGGGAATTCCTTAAACCCAACAGTGCATTTAACGTTCTCTGAGGAAAGCACATTCAAACTTTCATTCTAGATGGCCATTCCATTTGCACAATCTAGAGTTGAGGATATTGTTTGCATTATAAAAGTATCCACAATGATGTTTAAGTTATTTAGATGGGGGCCAATGCAAAACAATAAAGAAATTGGCCAATAGTATTAAAGACCATGGTATTACCTTAAATACACACCAAGCAGATGCTAGAACAGGAGACTCAACATGACTTAGAGGACATTCATGCTTGTGAGCATTCAGGGAGTTATTTTTGAACTGTAAGATGCATTTGCAGTCCCAGAACAACCACCAACTCCAGCTGACCCATAGCTACTTATATCCTAAATCTGGTTCTTGGAAATAAGTCCTAAATCTAAAGGTAAGTAGAGTAACAAAATGCCTTTTGACATTTTGTTAGTAAGCTGTATGCTTCAAATATTGGGCTCTTTGTTGGCATCTATGCCTATTGTCCTATTATGATGTTCATTCTTGAAAGTGTCCCTGTTTGGAAAAAATAATTATCTGGCCACTCTCTTTAAACCTTCCAGTGTGCAATCAAGTCTTTGAAAAGGGTCTTTGTCATAGAAGCAGAATCATCTCAGACTATTTTTTTTTTTCACTGTGAACCACACCCTTGGAATAACACAATGAGATGAGACACAGAAATCTGTATATTGACTGGCGTTTTACCATTTGATCATTTAAAAAATCCCGATTATTTTGCTTACAAATAATCTCAAAATCATATTTCCATGTGTACATATAAACCTTGTTTATATGAACCCTGTTGGGTTATCGTTGTTTTAAAAAAATACATACAGAATACTAAATTTTCCACAACTGGCTTATTTTCCTCTTTTCTTAAAATAAACTGAGTCTCTCAAACATTCTGGGTTTATTAAATAAATGAAGACATATTAGGGAAATGACCTATTTTCCCTCAATGGTTGTACCAAGAGTTTAGGAGATCTGGGTTTTGTGCAGAGCAGGACCACTACAAGAACTGTAACGGAGGTGCCGGGCTGTCTGGAAGCTGAGCTCTTCAGGACCCAACCAAGTACAAAAATGTACCTCCATAGTATTTTGCCAAGTCTTATGCAATCAACTTTATTTTTAAAAAAAATCCCTAAATACTGGGTTAGTATGTTATTTTAAAGTTGATTTATTTCTCTAAGGCCATAAAACAACTATAAAACACAAAGCTTAATTTTCTCTTTCATTTTTGTATATCTGCAAGAGTCTCTGTGCTGATAATTATGATTCATGAATGGCCAAAATGTTCGTTGCTGAGGATCTTTTCCTGGAATCTCCTTCCACTTTCCCCACTGGCTCCTTCTCCTACTCTCATTTGTCCAGTGTGATTAGAAAGAGGAATCATTTTGGGCTGTTGCAACTCCAGTTGAAGTTCAGGGACCAAGACGAGCTATTAATAGCCTTCTGTGGGAAAAAAAAAGAATCCTTTTTTTTTTTTTTTTTTTTTTTTTTTTGCAGCTCTCCTTCAGTCTGGCTAATATTGGAGAAGTTCATGTGATTCTTGCTCACCCTTCCTCACCCATTCATAGTGTGATAACAGACTGCTTGGAAAGACCCTGTACCTCCTCTCGGTAGTACTCTAATGCAAATTATAACACCTGGTGTTGCTGGTTATCAGAGAAGACACAGTACCAAGGACTCAGGCACTGGGAGTCAGTAGGTAGAAGAGCCTGCTGCAGACTTGTTTCTTAAGGAAGTTAGTCCTGCCTTTATATCCCTTCCCAAGGTCCTGCTGGCTCAGGCAGCTGACTCTGCTCATGTCCTTCCCTCATTGGTGTCTCTGGGACAGGTGTCTCTACATCATTAGCAGTCTGGGCATGGAAGCATGCTTGGCTCTGGGAGGAAGTGTCCACCGTGCATGCTCATGCATGCTGGCCTGGGCACCAGGACAGGGTGACTGAGACTTCGGTAGGCTGGCGGCAGTTTCTCCTACAACCCGGGCTGTCTATCATTTGTACAGTTTCTCCTACAATATCATTTGTACTTAGATCTTTTCTTCTGCATTCATTTTTCTAAAGGCTAAAGAATTTAAAAATAACCCTTTACTTAATTTTTGTTGACTAAAAGTTCTTGGATGAGCGGATAAAGAAAATGTAGTACATTTTCACACTGGAATATCATTCAGCTGTTCAAAATGAAATTATGAAATTTTCAGGTAAATGGATAACATCAGAAAAAAAATAATGCTGAGTAACATAACTCAATCTCCAAAAGACAAATACAGTATGTATTCACTTATGTGTGGGTGCCAGCTGTTAAGTCTTTGTTAAGTAATCTGTATATATACAGAAGTTAAAGTAAGGGACTAGGGAGGCGACATGGATCTCTCTAGGAAAGAAATGAAATAGTTGTGGATGGACTGAGGGTAGTTGGGATGGGGTGATCAAATGGGGAGGGGGAAGAAGGAGGGGTAAGAGAAGGGATATGGAAAGGGATAGCTAAAACTAAGGGCCATTTGAAGTGTCATATAGAAACCTAATAGAGTAGAAGTTTCCTAAATCATGTATATATAATGAGATCTAAATGGAATAACAGCAGTGACAGAGCATCTTATCAACAAATGAAGCCTCCAGTTTGAGTGATGATTCCTCTGAGTTGTTGGCCAAAGGGGCCCATGACAACCCAGGCTATTTATTGGTTGCTCTTCAGAAACTGATGGCAAGATCCTATTGCTAAAGACAGTGTCTACACAGCTAATTGAACATGAAGAAATGGAGATGGTGCCTACCTAGAGCCTTCTTCACTACTGGGTAGCTAGTGTATGTGGTACTGGAAAGTACTCTGCATGCTACCAGACAAGAAAGGCAATCACCATCCCAGCTACAAATCCTGTGGTCTGCAGTGGTGACCTGCTAGCCAGATGCACTGATGAAATAATGGCACAAGGCTTGTGGGAGTAACCAACCACTCTCTGGTTGAATTTAAGTTCCATTCCATGAGACAGAACTCGTCCTGCAAGGAAAAGACCGGGAGATTAGGTAGTTCAGGGTCCTAGATGAAAAACAAGCATTACTGCTCTGCTAAAGCAAAGTTGCAATAAAAATTAATCCTAGCAATGTTCTGCTATCCTCACAGATCGCTGTCTTGCTCAGCAATCATCAGAGAAACTTCCTTCCTCAGTAGATAGAAACAAATACACAGACCCACAGATGAACAATGTGCAGAATAGAGACCTTGAAACACCCAACCATAAATGGGTTGTCTTCTTCAAATTCCTTCCCTTGTGTCCCTGGGAACTTTGCAGAAGAGGAGGTAGAAAGATTTTAAGAGCAAATGGGGATAGAAGACTCCAAGGAAACAAGGCCTCCTAGACACAGCAAGACGGATGCACTCATAAACTCACAGATTGTGGCAGGATGCATAGAACCTTCATGGCCAGAAGGGGTCCCAGTGCTGAGAGGAGAAGAGGACACAAGCTCCATTCCTAATCCAGAAGCTATCTCCAATTGATAATTTCTCACAAGGGAAAATGTTGTTTTCTCCATCGGGTCTCAGTGGGTAGTCAAACCACTCTCAAGGCCAGGATCCAGGCCCAGCAGTAGATGACCAACACAGATTCAAGGGCATATATGGAGGTCTTTTGTCTTATAATGTTGTGTTAGAGCATTTTTTAAAAATACCTTGCAGAATATAAGTTTTGTGTTCTTATGAGGTTTGTGTGTGTGGATTGTGTGTTTCTCTGCAACTACATGTGATTCTTGTGATTATTTTTGGCCCTTTTTCTCCTGTTCCTACATTTCAGTGGCAGCTTCCTAGTCTTCTATGTCTTGAATCTATGTGATCTCTTGGCCCAGGTTACCTTGCTGGGAGAAAGGCTATTTATCCTGACAGAATGATCTATCTTTCAGCCAACTCTCTTCAGATCTTTATCAGTCACTGTTCTCCTGAAGGTGACAGATAGAGGTAAAGAGATCATAAGTCATGACTAGAGGGATGATTTCAATAGGGCTTATCCTTTACAGCCATAGAATACTGTTTTATCACCTAAAACCAATGCAGCCAACTATCCATAAACTGGAAACTCCAAAATTGTGAGCCAAAACTAACCTTTCTTTCTCATTGAGTTTATTATCTTGGGTATGCATTACAGCAGTGGGAAGATGACTAACACACTGGACAAACAGTATAAATGTATTTCTCACAGTTCTGGAGGCTGAGGCCTCCAAGATTAAGGCAAAAAGTAGATTCAATGTAGATGTTCTACCTCCTTATAGATAGCTGTTTTCTGATGAGTCCTCAAATGATGGAAGGTCCAAGAATCTCTGCAGGCTTCCTTTATAACACTACTAATATTTATGAGGGCTCCGCTATCGCGGCCTGATAGTGGCTCAAAGGTTCTGACTTCCTGTACCATCTCTGTAAGGGTGAGAATTTCAACATTTAGCGGGCACACACATTCAGACTGTAATTTTCTGTTTTGACTGGTAGTAGGCTCCTGACGTAGTCCACATCTCCAGGGCTGACGTGATGATAATACAGCAGAAGCAGTTTAGCAGCAGCACATTTGAGATAGGATTGCAATATGAGGGATCTGCCAGGCAGTTAGTGAGATAAAACCTTTGAAAAAACAATGGGCTTAGGAAATTTTACTGTGGCTGTCTGAAACACTAAAACTTATGATGACGTTTCAGTTTAGAATAAAATAGATGTAGGCCTGGTGTAGTGGTGCACACCTTTAATTCCAGCAACAGCAGGTGGATTTCTATGGGTTCTAGGACAGCTACGGTTTCATAGTAAAATAACCCTGTTGCAAACAACAGCAGCAACAACAAAAAGTAGAGGTGGGATGTGTGTATAAAACAGATCTATGCAGTAAAAGAAAATAAAGTGTGTTTTTTTTTTTGGGTTAACACTTGAAGTGACTTAAAATGTGTATAGACTTATTAAATCTCATTATTTTTCACTCATGATTACTTGGAAGGGGTTCTATAAACATAAATGTTTATATTTCAGATAGGTAAAAAATAGGCCTGTAGTAACATTCTTTGACAGAAAGTGTAAGCAAGAATGTTTTTGAATATTGGAAAGATAGGTGATTCTGTCCTCAGTGATAGAGAGCAGAGTCTAGTCAAATTTTCTTACTTTGTCTTCATGCCTTAGCTGAGTACTCAGCTGGGAGAAACTCGTTCCCGGTTCGCTGTCTTGTAATTCTCGTTCTTTATTGGAAATAGTTAAAGCATGCAGCAGAGCATATGAATAAATAAAATAACTCCAGCTCCAATTAATACTACTCACAGTTTTTCATTCCTTGAGATGACTTGCCAGGTCAGGGTGTAGCTCAGGGTGTAGCACCACAGGAAACAGATCTTGGTGGCACCTGGTGGTGATTCTGGCTCTTAAGTGGGTTCATTAGCACCAGAAATCCAAGGTCATCATCACGTACATAGTTTGAAGCCAGTCTGAGCTACATGTGACATTAAAATCAATCCATTCCTAGGAAGGACTGCATTACTTACTTTATGTATTTTCTTTTTTGTAATATTTAGTGAGGAATGAGGGGTGGGGGTTCTTGAGTGCCTGTCAGTCCAGCCCCCTGAAGGTTGTCACACTGAGAGACAAATAAGTGCTCCAAGAAGGTCTGACGGAAACTGCTGAAGACAGGGTCCCATATCTAGGGAAGATGACACTTTGCTGTGGAATGAGACAGGCCTGCACGAAAACCCTCATTCTGCCTATGATTTGTTCACAGCCCAAGGCCTGGCCTGCACCATCAGAGAAGGACAATGGGACCACTGCAAGATCCACAGGACAAAGTGTAAAAAGCACTCAGCATTTGTGTGCAGTACTTGATGATATCTCTAGAAACACTATTTGATTTTATGATGCTTATTGATCAAGCTAGATAAGTTTAGAGTGAAAACTAATGCCCCCTAAAGGACTTCCGGGGACAATAATCTCAGTTGTGTGGACATAAACCTAGCTCTTATGTAAGCAGATTGATCACTTATGATGTGCCAACACTGGATTATTATTAAAATTATGTTGTAGATGGTATACAATGCTTAAGAATGTTCAGGAGTCATGACACAGTTCAAATAGAGATTCTTTTATGCTTTAAGAGCAGTAAGAAATGAAATAATATTTTAATTTTTATAGTGAAAATTACTTTTGAATTAGGAAAAAGTGAAGAGTACATCCATGACTCTTTAGTGACAGTCTTGTCTTGACACATTGCTGGCTTCACAATCCCAATACTCTCTATACTCTGGAGGTTTTTCTTTTTTAACATAAGAATACTTTGTCTAGTGATTGTTATCAGTAGAGTAATGTGATTCCCTCCGCTGGAAGGAAATGAGCCTTTCGTTTTTTTTTTTTTCATAATACTCAGTCCATACTTGTTATTAAAAATTGGTTATTTGTCCTCAACCAGACAGACAGGTGTAGAGATGTGAGAGAATCCAGGCAGAGGAACATGGACTGTCATTGAAACAGTACACACCACACACTGTGCTGTACAGAAGGAGGGGAGGGAATGTGTACATGGAGGATGGAGGAAAGGAGTCATGCTAACCATGACAACTAAATAATCCCTGACTGATTGGCAGGATTTTGGTTGGAGACAGCCCCACAAGTGAGCGTTAGACATGCTCTGCTTTTGGTTACAAGTTACCAAATCTGATTGTGGAGAAACATTAAGAGGGCAGGTAAGAGTAGATTGGGGTGTTAGAGTATAGTCCCTTGAATTGTAGGGAAAAGGATTTAAAACAGCAAGAAACAAGAAACCTCCTGTTCTCATCACAATAGACATGTGCCCTTGTCCTCTGTTGATGCTTTTGGCAAGCATTTATTAACAAAATGATAAACTTATAGCTTCACAAATTATGACATGCAATTCCCTCCCTGGAGCTATGATCATGCAATTATCTGGAAGTGTAATTATTTAGAATGATACAAAAGGTTGTATCTCACCTACTAAAATTTGAAGATCTTGAGGATTCACAAGAGAAGATAGTCTTCTCTAAAGTGACTTCATCTCTTACATCTCCTTTGCTTATGATGCTTTGCATAGTCTCAATGTTGTAATTAAACATGTGAGTGTGTGTTCTCACCAAATGTCAAACACTGAGAATTAGGACTACATTAAACCTACTTGTTAATTTAAGAGTCATTTGAAATATGTTAAATGATTTCATGGCTTTATGAATACCTGCTTCCTATCAAATTCACTAGAGGCAGTATAAATGGATCAAGTTACATATTAATTTATAACTGAAATACCCTTATTCGATTTTTTTTAAAGTACTCACAAGGCCAATTTCTTGACTCCCTCATGACCATAGCTTTATCAACATGCCCAAGACAGAACAACACACACTATTGTGTTTATTACGTTTTTATTACAGTAGGGTTGCATTGCACTGCAGAAACTTTATATGTTACAGATAAGCAAACAAAAGAAAATCCCTATAATCCTAACCCCCAAAATAGCCAGAGTTACTGTTTTATAGGAATTTACAATGCAATTGACACCCACCCCACCCTGCGTTTTTCTTTTCATTTTAAATGCCCACGGCTTAGTTGCCCTTTAGCAAGACTGAACTATTTTATACTTCCAGAGTTGTGGGAAATGTTCTTGGCTTCTGCCAACATCACATACTACCACCAATATTTAATCCCTGAAAAATAGGTGAAGGAAAGAAAAATGTTTTAATGAATATGTATTTCTTCTAATGCTAATTAAGTTAAATATTTAATCACAAGTTTATTGAATATTGTATTTCTGGTAATTTGTCTCTCATGGTTTTTCCCCCAGTAGCTATTTTTTTCTACCCAGGCGTGTCACCCTGTCTCTCTTAAATTGTTTTTGAGAACTTAACGCATGTTACTAAATTGTCTCCGTGACTAGGCCAGTCACTTGTCTTTTATCATATTTCCTTTCAGTGTCACTGATCCTAGGAAGAGGGACTAAGAAACTGAGAGAAAGGTGCAGCTGTGATCCCCTTGTCCAGCCACTTGTAAACTGAGTACAAGTCATGAGCAATAATATCTTCGAGGAGAGGAAGCAAATAGAAAAGCGAACCATGCAATATTAATTTCTGTGTGACAAGGATTTTTTTTTTCAGAAACAGTGGCGAACCAGACTTAAAACTAGTAGATTCCTAGCCTGTTTTAGGTAATTTGTGAGAATTTAGAACTAATACAAATAAAAACAGAGTAGTAGAATATTGAACTAGAAAATAGTATATTCGGAAGTACATTCCAGCAGCAAGTCAGATTTAGCAATTAGAGTTAACAGTAAGTTCTAGTCATCTGCTATGGATGTATTGAAGTGTTTCCATGGGACATGTATGAAAGTCATGTATGGCTGTGCCCTGAAAAGTCAATAAAGAATGAACACTTTATAGTTTGGCAACTAAGAAATCAGCTGGGGGAAATGCCGGAATTCTTTCTCCTTGGAAGAAATGGAAACTATGAAGGAGAAAAGAAATAGCAAAAGAGAAAAGAAGTGGCATATCTGGGAATACAGATGCAGAAAATAGGAGAAATCGAAGAGATTGAGAAGGGAGGCGGAAAAGAAACACATTGTATAAATTTATTATACACAAATTATCAAGGTAGGCTGCAATGATGAAGCCTTTAAAAGTCTCCAACAGAAACTTGTCTCTTATGTGTCACAAATAGTGAACTGTGTCTTTTATGAGATATGCATGTTGAAAGTAGTTTGTGCTTTTAAATCTTAAGACAAATTTAAGGAGAGAGAGAGAGAGAGGGTAAGGGAGGGAGAGAAGAAGGGATGGAAAGAGAGGAGAGAGAGGAGAGAGAGAGAGAGAGAGAGAGAGAGAGAGAGAGAGAGAGAGAGAGAGAGAGAGAGAGAGAGAGAGAGAGAGAGAGAGAGAGAGAGGACCTTACAGGTGTCTCTAGGAACAGAGAAAGCAGCTGATAACAGTTTTAAACTCATTTATTCGTTTTGGAAAGTGTCCAAAATTTTGTTGGTACAATGTTATATGCAACAAAAGGAGAATAGTGACAGAAACAAAACCATGTTTAGCTATTTCATAAACACATTAAAGCTTATGAAATTATTGAAACAATGGACTTCTTGCCATATAGCTTAAACATTTTCTTTTAGAAGAGTATTGGTAGGATGCAAATTTAGTATTCTGCAAAGCTTGGGCATAAAACGAGTATGAATATGAAGTGTAATGGACAAACGAGAAAACCAGTGAACTAAGGATGCTTGAACAAAGGGAGAGAGTCACCAGAAGTCCAGGAAAGACGTAACTGAGGATCGTGTCTTTAAATGGTCACTCCAGCCACTGGACACTTGTGATAGCCTCCTTCTTTGGCCTCTTTCCATAGTCAACCAAAGATTGGTGACAGAGATCACATGAGGAGGAATCACATCAGATGGCTTAAGACACAAACATGGCCTGTGACGCTGTGAGAACATTCAAACTGCAAGTTCTTTCTTTAGGATGACAGGTGGGTTTAAGGTCCACCAGTAGATGCTGGAATGGTTGCCCTCCAACAAGATGAAAGTGAGCTCCTTTAAAATTCTCTCTGAGCATTTTTTTTGTCTTCTCCATCCCTTGGCTCAATCTTCCAAATTCTAGAATTTAAAAAGTCACACACACTACATGTATATAAATATTTGTGTGTATCAACTATGAATGACTATAGTTCTGAAAATGCACATATACTTACTGTGTATTCACTTCTATACCCACCCTGCACATACCGAAGGAAATCTGAAAGAATTAAAAGACCAGTATTTACAACATCACTCCATTAAAGAGTGATATTTTTTAACAGTCTCAGCATACATACCTTTATGCAGACACAAACCTACAGGATGATGATTAGAACTCGGGCTGACTTGATTAACTTCAAATAAACTCCAGACATGGAAGTGAAAAATAAAATATAAGCGATACCCTCTTTATTTTTAGCTCGACTGTTAAAAAGCCAATTATCTACCTGTGAATGTATGCCACACATTGTACTTTGAGGACACTCCTCCATAGTCAGACCTGGGAGTCTGCCTCCAACTGTCATTGCCTCTATGATATTGCTATTAAAACACAAACCCGAAAGACAAATTCCCGGCTCTGTGTGTTCAGGGGAAAATCTGGGCACGAGTTGGCTGAGGACTGTCTTGCGGAGTCCTCCGTGCTCACCGAGTGGGAGGGTCACACTGGAGGGACGAATAAGGGCAGAGATGCGTCCCGCTTTCACTTGCTGGGAGCTGGCGCGGGCCACTCCGCGGCGGTGCGGCAGCCCTGTCCGGACTCCACCGCGCCTCCCAGGGGCTCTGACACCAACCCAAGGTAAGCTACTCAGCTCTACCAGCGGCCGCGTTGCTTGATGTCGCCCACACTAGCTAGGTCTCTGTCATCTGCTGTGGTTCTGGTCATTTGCCTGCATCTGCTTTTTTTAAGAAAATGCTAAAACGGTGCTGCCCATGTGCACGTATTTCGGGGGGATAAATCTGCCCACCTGCGGTTACGCGTTCCCATGCTGGAGCCGACCTAGTGCGTTTGGCCGGATCAAGCTACTTTGATACGCTACCTAAAATGTAGCTCGTGTTTATGCGTCCAGGTCACGCGGGCTCGCGCGTTCCACTTTAGTTCTCGGTGGGTTTTCTGGGTGGGTTTGGGAAGCAGAAGTGTGAGCGATTCTGGTGCGGGTGGAACGGACACCGAAGAAGGTTCCACAGGGGTAAAACGCACAGAGGGAGCTACGAATTCTGCGGGGCTGTGATCTGGGGCTGGGATGCTGTGCCGGGGAGTGTCGAAAGCCAGGACGCGCAAGCTTGGACGCCTGAGTACCCTGTGGAGTTACCCACTTCGACCCCCGCGGGGGTCGCTGAGCCCATCTTGGGCTGATGGGGTGAGGATCCAGGACAGGTTCCCGAGTGCCCGGCCCTGTGCCTTCTTCAGTCCGCAGAGTGCGCAGCGCGTCCGGCAGGAGCGCAGCCGCCGTCCCTGCCGTCCCCGCCGTCCCCGCCGCCACCGCCGCCGCGGGGACGTCAGGGTCCAGGCGCGGGGACGCCGCCCCGCCTCCGCCCGCGGCCCTCAGCTCTGCGGGAATCCGGCCGGCGCCGCAGCCACCGCGGCCGGGAGGAGGGAGGCGGCGCGCACGGTCCGGAGAAGTTTGTTGGCCTGGAACCAAACGCGCCACCGCGCAAGCCAGCTCCTTTGAAGCAGGCGGGCAATGAAGCTTAACCTTACCCCAGCTAGGTCGTGGAAGGGCTCTGGAGCCAGAAGAGTAGGGTGCGCAGGTTACCCACATGAACACCACCACTGCATGGGAGCCAGAGGGAAACGCATGGTGGGTCTCAGGGGACAGTAGATGCGGCAGTAGAAAGAATAGGACCCAGATGCTGAAAATGTGTACTTTTAATAGAACCATCCAGGCACCGCGACAGTGGGTGATGTGAGACCTAGCTCGAGGATGGGAAATGGGAGGGTAACAGAAATAAATTGTGCTGTCTCCTCCCACCCCATCACCAATTCAGAGACTACTTACTTCCAATCTCTCCTTGGAAAGGAGGTCTGAGGAGCACAAAGATGTGAGGGTGGTACAGGCACTTTAGAGGAATTTACACCTGCCCACTCCCCACCCCTAAGACAAGGGAGCTAATGAAAGCAACACTCCTGCACAAACCAAGGCCTACAGTTGTTCTCTAAGAGAAGAGAAAGAACCCTGGCATGATAAGGGTGGCCTTATGCTCTCTGGAATAGGCCAGCAAAGCTTTCTAAGTAGAGGGATCTTCACCAAGCTCTTGCAAAGCAGTAGGAGGGCTGTCTGTGGTTTCATGGTGAAAACTGTCATTTCCCAGTCCTGAGACAAAACGGACTGGATTTTCTGAGAGGGATAATTCTTCAGGGCACAAAAGAGGAGGTAGCAAACTCGTTCACCCTCCATGAGAAAGTGTTGGAAGTAACTACTAGATACTTTCGTGTGGTTTGGACCAGAATAATTTCTGAGAGTGTTTAGAAACCTAAGCGAGGTGTCCTGAAAAAAGAAATTTGTGACAATAGAGCAGGGAGAGCGTCTCCATATGGACAGGTAAGAGAAATGCCAAACGGAAGGGAAGAAAGCCATGTGCAATTATGTTTGTATCTGAATCATTGCTATCCTCAAACACTTTCCAAACAGATGGGTGCCCATGGTATTCTTCAAAAATGGAAACTTTCCATCCATTTTTTCTGGTCCTGCAGTTTGATCTCTGTTGCTGAAATCTCAGTTCTCCCCCCTCCCCCCAAGGCAGCAGAAAAGGGTAGTGGGTTCTAGAGACAGAAGGTATGGATAGGAACCATAGGGATGCGACAAATAGCACCATAAGTGGAAATCCAAATGGAGAATGAAGAGCAGGCAAGAACGTCAAGAAGCGGGGCTCTGCATACACTAATATATAGCTTAGAGGGGATACTGTGGCGGGAAATGTTAGGAATGGGCAGAGTTCAATTGCTCCAGGCAGGTCTTGTTGAGAACTTGTATCCCAAAGAGGCAGAGGATAGACAGACTAGAAGAGGACAGCAAGCAGGAAAGGCAGAAGGAACGGCATGTATGATGTCGAGGGGGAACAGTCATGTGCCTGGTAAGACAGAAATCACAAGCTGAGGTGCAGTCTTGGATGGGGAGAGCCGCCAAGAAGACTGGAGAGGGGAGGTTGAGAAGCAGGGAGCACTGGATACTGTTCTGTGTAGACCAATAGCGAGACAACCAGGTCAGGACGCTGCATGCTGAATTTAACAGAAAAATGCTGACAGTAGACCAGCAGGCCTGTGGCATGCATATGTAGACTGTGAACTGGAAATGCCCCTCCCACTTGTTAAGAAATCAAAGGCAATTGTGGGACTTTAAGAATATCCTATCAGAAAGCCAACAGAGCCATTCAGATAAAAAGAGAAATCGGAAAAAGGGGATGAATTGAGGGAAATACACAACTCTATCCATATGAAATTCTGTCCGGGGCAGGGATGTGTCTATGGAAAACAGAACCAGAGCTTGTAATCAGAAAACAGTGTAGGTCAGCTGCCATTGTTGAGATTCAAGGTATTTGAAAAGTTATTGCAGACAGCTGTCATTGAGAGAGGCATGCCAACGAAGCAGACACTTCGTCATGAAGGGAGGAAACTGCTTAGGTATGTTCAAATAGAATCTTTCGAACTGCAAGTTAAAGGGAGAATAAGAGAGTCTAGAAGGTGGGAGGACTGGAAGGATGCTTCTGCAGAAAATAAATGAAGGAAAGAAAGTTTATAAAAAACACGATCAGGACTGTAGTTGCAATTCAGAGGTGGTGTGCTTGCTATGTACAAAGCCCCGATTTTGATCCCCAGCATACCCCCGAAATATGGGCAAAAGCATGGTATTTGGGGTACTGCTTATCGTTTGATAGAGGAGTTTGGAAAGCACGGATAAGCAGAGAACTGCAGAGGCGAAACTCCACTATACCAGAGCCCACAAAGTCCCTTGTTTCCCAGTGCACAATGAAAGCCCATGGGAGATGGAATGGAGAGCCCCACCGTAATTGTGCTGATTTTAGAGACAGAATTCTTAGCCAGGACTTGCCACACTGTGCTGTAATCTGGCACTCCACTGGTGTGGATGGCCGCTAGTTTGAAGCTATCATGGAATACATAGCAAAGCCTTGTCAGGAGAGAAAGAGAGAGGGAGAAGGGATCGATTTTCAGCGCTTCAGAAATGGAGATCAGGGAAACAAGAGTGGAGGAAAAGTCTCCTTGTGTCTGTTATAACAACCAGAAAAGAGTCTACTTGAGTCCATGGTAACTTTCAGGAGTAGAAATGGCACCGAAGTGAGTGATCTGTTTTTGTGGAGAAGGTGTGCATGGTTTCAAAACATAAGCTTGCAAGGGTTCAACAGGCTTCTCTCCAGATCTGAGGTGCCCAGGGAGTGAAGAACGTGAAGATGAGTTTAAAACACAATGTGTTCCTGCTCTGATGGTATTTGTAACTCGACCATAAAGATGAAGAGATCTCTGTGCAGTTTTTAAGGTAGAAACCTTGCTCAAGCTGTGGGAGTTTTCTGCAGACTCACTTCAGTTTCATTAGTAAAACAATTGATAAAAGTATAACCACACATCTATACGAAAACAATTGTAACTGATTATTAGCTTGGGATTTTTAACTCCGTATAGTGGCTTTTCTTCTGGCTTTCTTTTCCGTCTATGAAAGATTCTCAAGATTGACAAAAGAACAGATGTGTGACACCTGTTGTTTTGCTTATTTACACAATGCCTCACTTCATAACAGCATAACGAGGCTTTCGTGTAGGAGTTGCTTATGGACATGGTGGAGAAGAGTCAGGAAAGTTTGATTTAAAAATCAATCATCTACCCTATTGTCTAGCATTCCCTCTGTAAAGAATGCTCTGAAATTATGTCTTCTTGCAGACATCTGACAGGTCTAACATATTCTTTCTCTTTCCAACAATAAATCTTTTAGTGGAACAAGTGAAATCTCCAACAAAAATGATTTTCCCCAGGGACAAATTAGATTTGTGTTAAGGATTTCTAAGGACTTTAGGGGCTTGGAACTTTCTCTAATTTTTTCATAATCTTCTCAACCTACTTGTTTGAAAGTTGAGATATGTTACTTAATGTAACAGCCTACATAAAATGAATCAGTATTCTTCCCCACTATCTCTTTTCTCTTTTTAATGTGTATTGTTTTCATGATTTTTGTTTGCTTGTTTTTCTTTTTTTCAATTTTAGTGATGCTCTCTTGACCCATCCCTCATGTAATACACAATTTCAATGATGCACTGTAAACATGTAAAATGTCCTAACAGTAAAAACATTCGTATTTGGTTTGATTGACTCGGGCTTCCAGTGAGAGGCTTCTGAACAATTTTATCTAGTAAAACCACAATCATTTCATCCACTGATTCATCCACTTATCCATCATCCCATTCACTGGTCCATCCACTTATCCATCATTATATCTGCTTGTTCTTTGTTCTGTTGTTTCAGATCTCCTGTCCGTTCTCTTGTTTTCTTCCTCAAAAACAAGGTGTGTTTATTTTACTTTCCTACACCACAGTGACACTAGGCACTTACTTTTTGTTATTATGGGTATGCACACTATGTGAAGTTATGCATATAACATACAAACAGGTGCCCATAGAGACCAGATGGCATTAGGTTCTCTGGAACTGGAGTTACAGCCAGCAGTGAGCTGCCTGATGTGGGTGCTAGAGAACCTGAGCTATCTCCAAGAGCAGCAAGGGCTCTTAACTACTCAGGCATCTCTTAGCCCTGACACCAGGAACTTTTATTTGATTTGCTGTTATACCCTCACCCAGTTAGTGGTACACAATAGGGCTCTCATCTTGTCAATGAAATGAAAGAGTAAAGTTTTCAATTGATCCTTCCTTTGCTGTTCATATTTTCTGTGTACCAATATAGACTTTATGTTATAAAACACAGCAAGGAATTCTTCAAAACCTATCTTCCTTGAACATCCATTCGATTTCATAATAGCTTTAAAGATTTTGAGAAGTGGACTAAGAATGTTTAAGAGATAACTTCCAAAGCTAATCTGATGGGGAGAGGTTGGGGAGAACAAGCAGCAACCAGGACCAGACATTCAGACATCCACTATGCTGTTGTTGTCATAGCAATGAGAAACAGGTTTCAGGCAGGGCTATCTAGCTGAAGGGTTTCAGAGGGTTTGTTTTAGAAGGTCTACTGGTGTCTGTATAGGTGTGTCGGTGCTAAGCACACACACAAGTAAGACTTTACTTTGTGTGGTACTGAATATGAATAATCAAGGTTATGATTGGGATCTTGATAAGTGAATATTTATGAGGAAGTGATGTGAGATATAAGGTCTGAGAGCCATGGCCTGTACCCTGCTAGTAAATGACACATTGTAATAACAAAAGCTCTTGATCAAACAAATCTGGAATTGAACCCAAGGCTACTGGATAGATTCTTCTATGCGCAGTCATGTCTGTACAATGAGGACCTAATACATATTTTTATTATAAGACTTAGTGCCTAAGTAAGAAGGTATAAAATCTTCATGTGGATTCTGGGAGCAAATTCAGTTCCCGAGATTTTACCACAAGTGTCCTTACTGATTGGACCATCTTGCCAACCGAAGACATTTCCTTGTATAAAAGGAAAAAAAAAAAAGGTGTGTTTTTAAAATCAACGTTGCTACTCTCTTTAAAATCTTTTAGTCAAATATTTAGGTATATGCTACATATATCTAAATATATTGTACCCTATAAATATTAGAGGCAGGCAGAGTTTATTTCTGAGCAATGAATATTAAAATAAATACTACACACAAACTGTGTTTTATTTTAGAAAATGAGACCATCCAATATTTTCTATACCTTTATTAAAAATGTACTGTTAACAGCTTTGTATGGCTTTTCCAGAAAGCAATTCCAGGGTGTTAAGAAACAGCCTCTGCACACGTTGTCTGTGGATCACTACATTAGTCACTGAACAGGGAAGGCACTGGTCGTCTGTCTTAAAGCTTTACTTCAGTTACCAAGAGCCAAGCACTAAGTCGTGATAACATTGGCTTGAATTAATTTATAGAGCTGTCTTGATCATCATCATACCTAGCTAGTCCTGAGGGGACAGATAGAAAATTGCCACATTCTGAGAGAGGGTTTGGGTAAAGCCAGGGATGATGAAGTCCAAGGAGGGAAACAGTGGTAAACGTAAGGCAGCAGCCTGAGCTCAGCCTGTGTCTGGGAACAGTGACAGCAAAGAAGGAAAGGACAGACTGAGAAAGATAGGGGCAAGTTCTTTCCATGGCAATTTCATTGGGGTCAACCCAGAAAATACCTCCAACATAACTTTAAAAAAAAATCTAGAAAATATGTGCTAGTGAAATAAAGAAGCAGAAGAAAATGAGCTATCCAACTGGATAGAGAAGAGATAGGTAGGTGGATGAATTGATGGAATATATATATGTAAAATACACAGATACATGATGGGTAAGCAGGAAGACAGACAGATAGTAGAAAAAGTCAAGTAGGGAACAATGGCTCTGTAAGGATGAAGGCTTGGCTATTGGAAATACAGAGGGGATTGAATTAGGATGTGGAGTGAATGGATTCTGGTATAAATTCCTGATGATCTCACTGAGAGATAGTGGTAGGAGGTTCAAGTGCTCAAACATTTGATCCACTAACCATCAATTTTATACTCAAAGCACTTTGGATAATTAAGGTTAATGTTATGTTCTGTCATCCTCTAAGTGTCTCAAGGGAGTTGTTGGGGGATGTCAAGACCAACTTCAAATGCTTGTGACTTTATAGCTCTTTAGCTCTTTGTAGCTGCAACAGGTACCAGCGTTTTGAGGAAAACTAATTCCTAAAAGTAGAAATTTCTAATTCCTACTTTTCATTATAAAACTAACCTGAGGGGAAGACATAAGTGTAATTGCAAATTAGACTAATTGTTCTTTACTGGATATAGCAGCAGATGACTTCAGAGCCCATAGTTCAATGTCCGTGATCCTAACTTTCAGGTTAATGAATCAAGACTTAAAAATATTCCATAACTTGTGTACAAATAGCAGAACTCACACAGAAAGAAAAGATTTTAACTATTATGTTTCGGTGTTAATTGATCAACTGAGAGAAATCGCCCCACTTAAAACACAATCACATATCTCCCTGACAACTGGACCAAAATCCGATATAGAATAAATTTGAACTGGAATTCATTTAACAGTTACTAACAGATATGAAATGATAGCTGCGATCAATTTGCAAGGTCATGTGAGGATCAAGACTACATCTGTATCTAGAATTCAAAATAAATAAGACATAAGACCAGATGTTTGATATTTAGAACCACTCATTCAATTTTAACATTGCAATTGCTGCCTCTATCTATTTAACCAGAAATATCCAAAATCTTGAATTAATTTTAAAATGCTGAACTGAATATTTGGCATGTGTTTAAAGAATATCAAAGATGGTGGGCTTATTGTTCTCTAAAGAGAGTTTATTGACAGGACTTACTTAGACATTTGTGTGATGAATTCTTTCATGATTGGTTCTTTATTGAATGTTAAATAATGGCAAATAAGTGATTTATGACTCTTGAATAGCTATTTCTAATACAAATATAATTGTCAAATAAAATTGAGGGATACAGTACATTTTTCCTTTCAAATTATTTCCATTTTAGCTAATTCACTACAGTAAAGTTAATTTAAACAATGCTAGTCTTTGTTATAAGGATTTAAAATATTTTATTTTATTTTTGCACTATTTTGTATGTGTATGGATGCTTTGTCTGCATAACACACATGAGCCTGATGTCCATGGAGGAAAGAATAAGGCATCAGATCATCTGGGATTGGAGTCACAGGTCAATATGAGCCACCCAAGTCCTCTGGAAGAGTAGCCAGTGCTCGTAAGCACTGAGCTAACTCTTCAGGCCCTCTGTGGATTTAATCTGATGAATCTTTCATTGTAATACCTGTAGAGGAGGACTGTAAATTCCTAAAGGCAATTATGATGAAGTCAGAATATTAAAAAATGTACAATAGGCATTGCATGTATCCATTTCCTTTTAAAGGGAATGAAGTTTGACTATGTGCAGTAATTTCAGGAGGGGAACTTAATACAATAATAAAATAGTTCATGAAAGTATGTTGATGTTCATTAAGTCATAACATACAATATTTTCAGACAGAATCATGTATGATAAAATTGTGTTTAATAATTCAGAATCATGGTATGTTATACTAAACATATAGGGAATAAATGAAAAAGTACAATAAACTATAAAAGTTTGTGTATGAAAGGATAGTCAGTAGAGAGACTGGAACCCCATGAAATAAGAGAGAACATTTATTAATTATAAGCTGAGAAGGGGTCAAAATTCAGAGCACATGTAAACATAACATCTGCTAGGTATTAAAAACAGAGAAAGTATCTGAGTGCTATTTCTCCACAGAAGACATACAAATAGCCATAACGTATGTGAAACATGTTTAGTATCACTAATACTCAGGGAAATACAGATCAAAACCACAATGAGTCACCCTCTAATATCTGTTAGTATGGTGTCAATCAAAAAGAAAGAAAACAACAAGTGTAACAGAGGATATGGAAAAATCAGCACAACTTACTAGTAGAAATGTGAATGCTGTGGGTGTTATGGGAAAACAGCCTGGTGGTCCCTCAGGAAATTAAAAATAGGAGAACCATATGATTTACATAGCATTTTCTTCTTTCAGTATATACCCAAGAGAATTGTAAGTAGGGACAAAGATAGATGGCTCTACATCTGTGCTCACAAGTGTTCACAACAGCCAAGTGATGGGAACAAATTAATGTCCATGGATGGATGGTGAACACAATGAGCATTTACGAACAGTGAAATATCCTCTAGCTCCCCCCAACAAGAGAAAATTCTGTGCCAAGAATTCACATAAAAATACTGGGTGTGGTGCTGTGTGTATGTAAACCCAGTTTGGGAAAGAGAGCTTGCAGATCCATTAGCCTACTTAACCAAAGAAAGTAAGGTGAATGAGGTAGCTTGTCTTAACAAACAAGGCAGTTGGCTCCTGAGTAGTGACACCTGGGACTGACCTCGGCTTTCTACACTTCCACATGTGTGTGTGTGAACCCATGAACACATGGCTGTAGGAGCCTTTGGGTGTACACACACACACACACACACACACACACACACACACACACTCACACACACACACCACCATCACCAAAGTTATTATATTAAGTAAAGTCACCAGAAGACAAGAGTGGAATGATTCTGTATATTAAGGTATCCACAAAAGTTAAATTTGTAGCAGGGAAAGTAGAATGATAATTGGGGATTTGCAGACAATGAGATGGAAAGTTTTGCTTAACAGTCACAGATACCCAGTTCTGACAATAATTGTTGTGATGGATGAGTGTGAGGGTTGCAAAACAATGGCAATAAACTTAATTACACCAACAATGCACATTCAGATATGGTCAAAATATATGAATTTTATATTAAATATATTTTACCACAATTTTTAAAATAAAAAAAATCATTTGAGTGGTATGACTTCAAAACTATTGCAAAAGTAGGAAAAAATTAAGTGATGAGAATCTGTCATCATGAATAATTAATTAAATAATTAAGAAGGAATCTAGAAATATTTCTTGAGCACTCATAAAGATTAAAATATGTACCGACATACTCAGTTGCATGTTAGACATCATATACCCTAATATATAACTGTGTGATATATATAAATCGATTGCTCTCTCTATGCTGCCACTGATTTTGTGGCTGTGATAGAGCAGTGTACAAAATCTCAACTTGAATGCTTCTGCCATTACAGATCGGTGGCCATTTGTTCCCATGGTTGCAAGGCACAATGAGGCACATTGGGTTTTGGAAACTTTGGATTTGGGTGGCAATGTTCTTGCTTCCTGCTTCGATTTGTGTGACGGTCAGGGAAAAGCCAGGTAAGTGGGTCACCTCTCTACCTGATTGATAAATGTTATCTATAGTCCTTAGATCATCAAAAAAAATCCATCAAAGCAAATCTTGTTAAGGTTGAAGAGACAACAGATTAGATTTACTGATGCAGAAAGGAAAAATCATTGTTTTCTATCACTGACTTCCATGTAGTGTCCTTGGTGAACATTCAAAATTTTCACATGGAGGCCATCTAGCATTTTCCATAATTGGAACTTGTAAATGTGATTATATGCATTTATGTCTCTCTGCGTATATGTGATGTTATCTCACATTTTAGCCTCTAAGAATTATTTGTTCAAATCATAAGTCTAAAATCTCACCACTAATTAGGATTAACAAGGACATGTTTACCCTTAATGAAGAAAAAGTGAAAAATAGCTTCAGAAATGTAAAAAGAAATAGAGTTTAATTATATTCAGCTTCGTGGTGTCTCAGATGAGAGAAATTAAGGATGAACACATCTTTACAGTATCCAATATAAAGATATTGGATTATTCTCAGTTCTTGGATTTATGAATCATCTTTTAAATATTCCCAAAGCATTTTGGAGCATTCATTATTATCACTGACTTTTAAAATTAATTGTGCCTGTATAGATGATTAACCTACAAGTACTTCATATTGCAACGTGAATATGTAAGGTCACTTGCTAAGGAAAGATCACAGGGGAAATATTCTGACAATAATCACATTCGGTGATGTACCCTGAGATCTGAAGACTGAATCTTTCTGTGTATGTTCTCTTGAATATCTCTTGACAATTTTGATAAATAGGTACAACTTCACTCTCACAGAGATTTTTGGGTTTATACACACACAGAATAAAAACTCACAGACCTTTAATGATTTAATGAATCTTTGGACATCTTGATTATTAGAGGAAACCCATTTCCTAAAACACTCCACATGAAAATTAGAATATTCTATTTGTGTATTTATGATATCCTGTACTTGTCACATAGTCTTGGGGGAAAGTGCCTTTTCTTTGGTGAGAAATAGATAAGCAGTAACGCCTAACAACTGCAGCCATGTTAAAGTAAAAGGTTACTTAGAGAGAGCATTCTGAAAATCTGCTCTCTAAAATGAATTTTTTTGTTACGAAGAGAAGGTGCTGTGTTTTGCAATTTCACAAGGGTGGGCATGCTTCCTTTACCTAGAAGGAAGGAAGGATAGATCTTTAGCTGAGTGGTGCAGGGTTTGGGTCATGCTAGTATGTAGGAAACGGCTTTGAATGGACACAGTTGAAAGGGTCTACACACATGACTCTGGTTTTAGCATGGGAAAGAACCACATGGGCGAGATTCCTGCCTATCTAGCAGATATTCCAATTTTCTGTAGAAGCCATGGTAAATTCAGTTCTTTGTGTCTTTGACAAGTCAACTGGTTGACTCTAATACAGGATGACTGGGCAATGCACTTAGGGAAATACTTACTTTTGGGATAATTAAATGCCTTTTTATTTTCTTTCTGATCTACTTCTTAGCTGGCTATCTACTGTTATTTTATTTTAATCTCAAGCTTTCATAGCTTATTTATTGTAAGAAGAACGTTTACCATGGTGTCTACTTTGTTAAAGACTATAGTAAAATATGCTTTTCTATACAAGTACAGAAAGTGTTACTAACCACAATAGCACTGCCTACTGAATACCCCCAGAATTCAGTCATTTTACATAACCAAACTTCCATATTTTGGAATTCCTCTGAATATTTTGCTTTTTCTACATTGAATATCACAGCTCTTTGATCAAGTTATATTGTGTATATAACTATCCAAATGTATTCTAGCACAAAATATCTTACTGAATCAGTTTCTTTGAAAGATTTTCTCTCTAAGGAGCTGAACTGTAATAAGATTCACAAAACATGCAGCACTAAAGGGAAGTAATAAAGAAAACACTGAGTGTTCTCATGCCATTTGGTAAAGGGTGCCTGTAGAGGAAGACGTGTATCTGGAGCATGCCACGGAAATTGCTTCCCCTCAAATACCATTTACATTAATTAAAAATGTCAGCACAGTACCATCACAGGGACAGTTGGAGAATATGACACACTGGGTCTGGCCTGGCAGGAGACTCTCCTTGTGTCGCATCTTGTGTGTCTGATTCACGGTGCAAGGTTCCCTTTTTAGTTTCCTCATGTGCAGACCTGTGTGTGTGGTCACTAACCATTTACCGGAGGGAAGTGATTACATCTAAAAATAAAATCTCGCAAATCTGAGGGAGAGGCTAGGGTTTCAGTTCTGGACTTGGTGAAGTTGTCAACAGTTTACAGTTAAAACTAAATGTAATAAAGGATAACTTGAGTCTTCACTGCTGTCCTCCACTCTATGGCAGACTGAATGATGACCTGCAATACCATTGCAAGTGGGACAGAATTCAAGAATAGTATGGAAGAGGCAATATTAACATAATTTGGAAAATCTTGAATCCAGGCATTTCCAATTTTTTGATCAATTTACATTATATTCACATTATGAGATAAGTTGTATTTGTGTACTTTTATAGTGACAATAAATTTCAACATGACTCTGATTGCTTCAGCTCAGCTTTCAAGGTAGAGAAGAAGGTATTAGCATATATACAATGCTTGACAACCTTCAAATTTGCTTTAATCAGTTGCCTAAAACTGGATCTTCTATGATAGAAACTTCGTCATCAAATGGCTAGTTTCTTCTCTCACTGTGGCCTTTTCCATAAGCACTAAATTATTATAAGAAATCTTAAAAAATAAAACAGAAAACCAGAGTGAAAAGCATAGGTAAAATAGATGGCAGAATGCAATCTACGAGAATATTTTCTAAAACAATTTTTAAGCTTCATGTTAACTGTCTAGATGGTATTGGGGATTCTCCCAGGCCCAAGCTAAACACAGAAATCTCATTAAGCCAGTTCTCTACTAACTTAAAGGAAAAGTTATTATTCTTAAATACAACTTATATTTGTTGACAGAAAAATCTACTATTAACTTCATATAGAAGTTTGTCTTCTGCATTTTTAATAAATCTTAGTGCTCAGGATAGTACCACCTAAAAATCTTCATAGTGGCACATGTAGTACTTAAGTCCTAAATGTGGAAAGTGGAAGGAGACATCACAATGACTGGAGAACATGCCTCTTAACCAGGTATTTTCTTTGGAGAAAGAGCTTTGGATTAATGAAGGTACTTGTGTGACCTCTTGTGACCTTTCCCTAAAATAGCTGTGTCCCATTTTTTCCCCTCATTTGGAAGCTTCCCCAGCCACCCCATAGTATTTTTGTTATATAATAGTGCAACATGCTTTGCCTACTTTGGTTAGCCATCAATTTACTCTCAACATAGAATAGTGGTTGTCCAGTTCTCAAATGCTTTGGTAGCGTATAAGAAAGTGCACAGGGATCAGATTCCAGCCAGTAGAGATGAGTAAAGAGGCCCTTTGACTGCCTCTACCCAATGAGAATTCTGTTGTAGCCTTTAAAAAATATGAGAGATGGCTCACTCAGTAAAGGGCTTGCCTTTGAAGCTAAATGAGCTGAGTTCCATCCCTAGAGATTCCCCAGAAGTCATCTTTTTAAAAAAACCTTATACCTTGTAATTTCAGTTCTGGGGAGGCAGAGATAGAGTCCTGAGGCTTGAAAGCTAGCCAGCCTAGACTACATAATGAGTTCCAGGGCAATGAGACATGCTGTCCCCAAAAACAAAGTGAATGGCTCCTCAAAATGACATCCTGATGGTTCTCTGGCCTCTGTATGCATGTATGTGCACACAGGGATATGTACATCCATATGTACCTGGACACATTTACATTAAAGTACACACACACACACACACACACACACACACACACACACACACACACACACAAAACAAAACAAAACAAAAAAACAAAGACAAACTAAGTAGATCTACATCTGTAGGCAACTGGTGCCTTTACCTTCTCCACCTCTGATCTTGAGGGAATGGCCTAAGTAATATCTTAGGTAAGGAAAGCAACTTTCCTCAATGAAGATTTGAGATTGATAAAAAAAAAAGATTCAAATGAGCTAAGCTTTAAATAATGACTTTATATAAAGTAAAATTCGTTACACACTTTATGTATGTGTCTATGGTATGAAGAAAGGGGGAAATCAAGGCAGAAAATAGACAAGGGAAGTAGTACAGTTCTAGGATGTTCCCTTGCTCGTCTCTTGTGGCAATACTCCCTGTATGTTCATCTGTACCTATGCTTCAAAAGTACATTATGTCACTCCCAAGTGTGCTTTGCCGCCTTGATTTGTTTTCAGTTTTGTAGCTAGCTGGCTTCCTCCCTCCTGCCCTACCTTCCTTCCTCCCTCCCTCTCTCCCTCCCTCCCTCTCTCCTTCTCTCCTTCCCCCCCACAATCCCTTCCTTCTTCTGTGGACAAAGATTTTAATTGCCATATAATATTTGGACATATTTCAGGGATAGAGTGTGATAATTCAATATGCATATACATGTGTGATGATCAAATAAAATTAAAAGAATTTATATATTCTTAAACATTTCTTTGTGTTGGGAAGCCTTGAATTTCTATTTTCTCATTATTCATGTGATTTTTAGTAAATTATTGTTAACTGTAGTTGTTTCCTCTGTAGAACAGAACATTGAAACCCACCCTGCCCCATTTCCTCTATCCTTCAGTATTAGTTGTTTTTCCAGTTTTTGAAACAAAATACCTGACATAAGCAGCTAAGGGTTTATTTTGGCTCATACCTAAGGGTAGCTTCCAGCATGGCAGGAAGTCATGGTACCAGAGACTGAGATGACTGGCCACATGCCGCTCAGTCAGGAAGCAGAGAGATGAATTCTGGTATTTTCTTTCTTTCTTCTTTTTAATCAGTCCAGGACTCCAGCCTAGAGAATGATGGTGCCCATTCTTAGGCTGGGTTGTCTCACTTTAGTTAACTGAAGTTCCCTTAGCAATGTACCAAGTGGTTGGTCTTCTAGTGACCCTACATCCTTCAAGTTGACATTAATCATCACACTTTCTTAGATTCTTGTGACTATTATTCTACTCTCCACTTCATTGAATTTGGCTTTTATTTTTAAACATCAACATCTGAACAAGAACACACAGTATTTTTCTTTCTATGTTAGGCATATTTCACATAATATAAGGTCCTCCAGGTGTACTCACGTTTTTACCAATGACAAGACTCCATCTTTATGGCTGGAACCACACACACACACACACACACACACACACACACACACACACACACACACACACATTGCATTTTCTTTGTCCAGTTATTTGTCAATAGACAGCTTGGCTGTTATGAATTGTGTTGTAATAGAGACAGAAATAGACATTATTTTGGTATAAGAATTTCATTACATTCTTGTAGTGGCATAGTTGGATCATATTCCATTTCTTGTTTCCCACACTATTTTCCACAAAAATTGTAATAAAACATTAGCATCAATAGTGAACAAGAGACCTGCTTTCTCTTTATTATCTCCATCGATTTCTTGTCTTTTTGATAAGTCAAATTGGAGTGAGATGTTCTCACTGAGCCGTATCTGCATTTCCCTGATGTTTGGTGGTGCTGAAAATTTTTAATGTATTTTGTTTGCCTTTTGTACATTACCTTTTGAGAAATTCATATCATCGTGTGGCTTTAATCAGATTCAGTGTCTTTTCTCCTGTCGAAATTTTAGAGTTGCTGGCACATCCTGGTTGTTAACCATTACTATCTAGCAGTTGAATAGTTTGCAGATGTTTTCTTGCATTCTGTGTGTTGTCTCTTTATTGTGTTGATTACTTCCACTGCTGTACACAACTTCCCAGTTTTATACAATCCCACATCCCTAATTCATAAACTTCTATCCAGCCATTTGAATTATTTAATGGCTCCTCAATCTTAACACTTCCGGATCCTCCCAACTGCTAATGATTCTGTTTAATGAACTCTTGTTTCTATGGGGAGATTTCAGTGAGTCAGACTTAGTTACCCAAACTAAGTTTTCTTCTTCCCTCTCTTCTTCTCACTGCCATGGCTTGCTGATTTTTGTATCTCATTCCTTCAGCCTTTCCCTATCCCCACTGTTATCATTGTAGTTCAGGCCAACATCATGTCTGGGCCCACAGAGTGTGGGAATGCAGCCAGATAAACTCTCAAGAACAAAGCTAAATTTAAAGTTTGGATAATTAACCAATGATATTTTCAAGTATGCCTTGATGTTGTAGACATTGTGGCAGACATACTTACACTAAAGTGTTATCATTATGTATCTGATATTTGATTTGGGATCTTCTGTTTATTTGACATATTAGGCAATTCTATAAGATGCAAGGGAAGGCCGGTTTCATGAAGGGGCATTTAAGGAGAGGCCCAAAGGCAGTGGGAATAAGATGTATGTGCACTTGGAAAGTGTCAACAATGAAGGTTCTGAGGCAGATGACTGCTTAGTATAAGGGGGAAACAGCACAAAGGCCAGGAGACCAGAGTCGAGGAAATGAGGGCCAGGGGAGTAGGGGACAGGAGGTAGGGGATAGGGGTGCATGCTGATGTGTTTTGTGATTGTAAATCATCTGATTTCCAAGTCTGCATAGTCCAAAGCATGGACTCTGGCACATTTACCAGGGTCATGTACACTGTCCTGTGAGTTCTCCTGGGGAAAAGTACTCATTTCTCTATAGAAATACCAGACTTTCGTATTTGTAGTGTACAGTCTCCCTCCAAAAGACTTAAGTCACAATTATCTGACAGCTATGCTAGAGTCATCCCTTCTTATCCACAAGAGATAGATTTCAAGGCTTCCAGTGTGTGTTGGAAGTTATGGGTAACAGTAAGCCCTACATACATTTTCTTCTATACATATATTACTTATCTATAATGAAGATCAACTGATAAATTAATCACAGTAACAGAAGACATTAAAATAAAATTTAAAACACCCTCAATATTCTATGAATAAATTTAAATTAAAAAGTTAGTTCTCGAATTGTTTTCATTTAATATTTGCACATTTCAGTCGGTCTTAATGTAAAACTCACATCAGGGGGACTACTGTTAAAGTGCCAATGTGTAGAAACATTGTGCACTTTATTTTCATCCTTGTTTTACATTTTTCTAGGTATATTTATTTTATGTTTTTGGTGGTTTGTCTCCATGTACGCATGTGTACCACATGAGTGTCTGTCTGGTACCTGCAGATTTCAGAAGACAGTGTTAGAGCTCCTGGAACTGGAGTTACAGATGGTTGTAAGCTGCAATGTGTATGCTAGGAATGCAACCCTGGTCCTCCGTAAGAGCAAGTGTTCTTGACTGATGAACCATCTCTCAGTCTCAGATATGTGCATTGTAGCAAAGTTAAAATATAAATTGCATCCTTACCAAGCAAATGACACATTTTCTTTTCCTGCAATTTGTGGAATGTTCTGTAAGTGATGCTAAGACCAGTCAGTAAACTACAAAAAGTCTATTAAAACACACTGGCCTTTACTCTTCATGACTATGAAAGCTCAGTTTTTTTTTCCTTTGCCTTTGTATATACAAGAATGAATGTACCTCCTGCTTTTCCTAAGGTTACTACCACATATTTGGTATGACCATCAGCAAAAAAACACAAACCACTTAGGTATTAAATCAATTAAAAAGACAAAATTGAAACAGTAGATCTTAAATAAAATAAAAGATAACAAGTAAAGATATTTCAACATGCTGTCAAGTGTTTTAGCAAATACTATAATGAAATGAAAACTTACATAATTCAGAATGGAAATTCTAGATGATAGAAAAGAGCATATATTTAAAGATGTGTTTGTCTGTTGCATGTTTTCATTTTATGTATTTTAGGAATCTTCTAAAAATACTTGCCTATAACCCTATTGATAAACATACTTTTAATGTTTCTGTGCATCATAAAAAACATATTTTATGCTCAATTGTTAAGAGAGCACTGACTGATCTTGCAGAGGACCTGGGTTTGATTTCTAGCACCTACACGACAGGCTCACAACAGCCTCTGACTCTAGTACCATGGCATCCAATGCCCTCTTCTGCATCCATGTGATACACATAACACACACAGGAAAAACACTCAAACAAACACATACATATTTAAATATCTTTTAAAAAGATGTGAACTAGTCCCAAGATCTAGTAGGCCAAGCCTACTGGTAAAATCAGAACTAGAACTAACAAATTGAATTTTTTTTTTTTTGTGTGTGTGTGTGTGTGTGTCTGAAATAGGGTCCATTTTTAAAGCACATAGGTAAAACAAATGATGGGAAAATATACATTTCATTAAGGAATAAAAAGAGTTTCTTAGGTATGTTTTTATTTTGTTTAAAATATGCTTTTGAGAGATGTTCAACAAATAAAGTTGATTTGCAAGAAGTATGTCTTTTGCTACTTTTCTACTGAGTAGCTGCATAACCTATTTCTCTAGGGTGACTCATTTTCAGATGATCAGGAACCAGAAAGTTAAAAGATTAGTTATGGTGATAAAGTCATGATCTATGCAAAGCTGAGTTAGGTGGCTTTCCTTTTGTTTCCTGTGGCTTCTTACAACATCCCTCTAATCCTGTAGACTGGCCAGGTCTTTCAAGCCATGTAAAGAAGAAATTAAATCTGACAATTATTAACATTAACACTTTAGCATGCATTTGCTAAAGCTACTTATATTTGTTTTTGAAACACTGTTGAGTTCTGCAGACAGTGCATTTTCCTTAGAAAGATGACATTCATTACTCTGAAATACTCCAGAGAGCTCAGAGGGACAGAGGTGCTGTGCTTGATCTTCTCAAACTGTGACAATATTTGAGTCTTATGCATAAGTCTAGAACTACATTAATATTAAAATGCACATTATGTTTATATGTTTATATTAGAATAAATTAACACACCCAACTTGTGATGGTCACTTCTACTGTTTTATATTAAAATGCATATATCAATAGTTAAACTAATTAGCATGTCTAAGCTTATAATAGGCATTGCCACTGATTCTTTCTCCATTGTTTTGCAATGAGCTCATAAATCTTCATGAATTTATCTTATTGCACCTTAAATCTTAAAACAGTTTTAATTTGTCTTGTTCAGACGTTCACAACAAAGTGTGTGTTCTAAAGGTAGGAACTGGCATTAATGTTTTATAAACTAAATACTCAGTGGAGAAATACATAAATATTGCTGGAAGTGTTGATCGCATTTATTTCAGAGCAGTGTGTTTATTCCACTGACATCAACATATAGTCTCTAGGAAGAATTTAAATGAGATTTACAGTTTCCTACTGCAAAGAGGCCACACACCCCCACCCCCTTCCAAAGTCTCACAGCAGGGATAGCCCTTCTGCTGCCCAGAGATTTCTTCTGCCAATCACCGGCTGCATCTTTCCTTCATGTGCCTATGTTACGAAGAATGCAAGGTTTCTCTTATGGTTTGATGCCATAGAGACATTCACAGCCAATATACATTTTTATTGGGATTTTTGGTTATAATTTAAATTTCAGAGTGGTTTTTAGATTAAAATATTTTTCTCAAGAGAGCTGCTGCTTTTCTCCTTGTGTTGAGATTTTTCTGATTGATAGTCTAAAGTCGGTAAATGTTAAAAGAACAATACACTGAATTTTTACACATTCATGTATATACTCACCACTCAAATAAAGTCGTAAAATATATCCTTGCTCCTAGGTGGCACCACATTGTTGCTAATTGTTCCTGTGACAGGGATTGGTTGTATAATTATATAAATGGAATAGGTAGTATGTATTTAGGGGAAATGACACTTCCCCCACTTATTTTACCTCAAGATCCAAACATTTCAATGCATCAAGCTAAATCATTTTGTACTGTTATCCAGTTTTTTCATTGTTTGTTCTGCAGTATGTCCTCTGCAGTGTGTTGATGAACTTTTAGGCTGTAACTCTATAAGTAGTGATAGCACAGGCATTCTTATCTAGAAAGGGCATTTCCATTCATGTTTTGCTTTCATGTCTCTTGGGCCATTGAGTTTCTCTTGCTGGAGCTCATGCATCATCAGCACCAGCAAATACTGTCAAACAGTTTTCTCAAGTGGCTGCACCACTCTCCATCACCACATGCAAAGTAGAAGAGCTGAAAATGTTAACCATTTGTCACATCCTCACCAACACTTGGAATGACAGTTCTTTGACTTTGGTCACTTAATGGAATCTCTACATCTCTGATTTCTGATGAGGCTTTGAATATGTGAGTTGCTAATTTGGATAGTCTGTTTTGTGAAGTGCTTAAGATGCTTAGAGTGTATTAGAAATAATCTTTTTCATGTTGTGCTTATTTGCGGGAGCTTAGGGTATATTCTGGATTCGGCACTTCATTAGATAGTTTCTCTTTAAGATGCATGTGTTGTAAATACCTTCTCCTATTCTCAGGTTTGTCTTTCCACATTTCTGATCTTTTGATTAATAAGTGCTTTAATTTAATGAAGCCCCATTTATCATTATTTTCTTTTGACAATAAAGCTTTGTCTCTTTCATGAAATCCTTTGCTTCTCCAAGTTCATAAAGCTTTATGATTTACCAAACCTGCTTTATGTTTTACTTTTCACATTTATAATTTTCTCCAATTTCTTCATGTGGTGTAAAAAATAAAGATTAATTTTACTTGTATCAATATCTAATACCAGACCCAACTGATTAAAAAGACCCTCCAAATAACACTGAATTGCTGTAGTTTTGAGGATTCCTTATATCTCATGATTTGTCTCCAAGTTATTATTCAGCTTTGCCTTTAGCTATTTTTGTTTCTTTGCTTTTCCATTTAAACTAGAGAATGAGCTTGTCAGTTTTCAAATGCACACACACACACACACACACACACACACACACACACACACACACACACTGATCTGTTGGAATTGGGATTTTAATTGTCATTCAGAAAGAATATGTTGCTTTTTTACTTGCAAATGATGTGCTAACATTACTTAGACCTTGAGATCATTCTAGTTCAATATGCTATGCTGATTCCTTGTCAAGGTCTGAGGTATATTTGTTAAATGAAAGGCTGAGGCATTCAGAGGTTAATTAGAAAATTAGAGGTTTTCACTTTCAGCCAAGCAGATGGCCAGTTTGGCCATAAGCAGTTGATTTCCTTTCTATACTAGAAAATTTAAGACATGAAACCCAAACATAAATTTTTGATGTGGAGAACTGAGCTAGTGACTATACAATGTAAAAGGGTTTAATGTATTTAAGAGTATAGCTGCATTGTGTGTAGTGGCATGTCTTGAAGTGTGTTGCAGTTTTGTCAGAGTTACTCTATTTGTGGTTATAGTCTGAATTAAATTTAAATACATTACTTAAAAAACTAATGTATGAATATACATTATGATATGGTTTTATTGGACATGTACCTCACTGAGTAGAGATTAACTTCTTCTTTATCCATGAGTAATATGGACAACTTTAATGAAGTGTTAACTTCCTCAATTTTTACCAGAGAGAAAGATTTTTGCTTTCTAATTTTATTTAGTTTGTTCTATTCATGTCCCCTTCTGTTACAAAGGTTCAGGACCACCTGATAAAATATAGAAATAATTCACTTGTTTAATTGACAGAGTATGTGTTGGGTTAGAGAGTTTAAGGCAGCTGTGAAAGTTAGCCGATTCCTACTCAAATATACAGAAACATGTGGATGTTTGAGTAACAGTGTTAATAATAGCCAGCATCACTGTGTTCTCACCATGGGCCGGGCAATATTCTATTTTCTTATAGGAGCAAATATTAAATCTTTATAGACATGCTGTGGGATGGGGATCATCATCCCCACTTCATAGAAATTTAATTAAATAGTTCAATTTTATTTTTATTTTAACTTTTATCTTGTTTATCATTGTATAGTAACATTCAATTTTATTTGGAAAAGGTATGATGGAAATTTTGGTTCAAATAATTAACACTTGTCTTTTAAATAGAAACAACCTGCCCTATACTGAGGATGGAGGGAAATCAAGATGACAGAAACAAACTTCAAGTTTCAGGTAAGCATTCTTTGCTAAGTAGCACTCTGTGCAACTTAGTCCATTCATAGTGACCGGACACTGAGTGGTTGCAGCAGAAAGTGGGGACCCAGGGAAAGTAACGTACATGATCTCATTAAAGGAATAATTACTTCCCTAACTCTTTAGTCTGGTTTATGGTACATCTCCTGTCCTAGAGGTGGCTCTGCAGCCAGGTCATTGACTGCCCAGATGGAATGTTAGGTCTCTACTAAGGTAGAGATTATATACTCCTGTCTAGGAAAAGTCTTCCCTAGGCCTGAGTTCTCCTTTGCCAACTTTGCAAATTAAGATTGTAACATCAGCATAGGAATGGAAAGTGAATGGTGCAGGTAAATACTGTCAGCAGAGGTCTATATTGTTTAATCTCAGGGTAACAACACCTCCCCTTGGTGCAGAACAAAAGCCATGTAAAACCACAAAAGTTGTGCCTTCTGTTGTAGTTTTGAAAGAGAAAAGACTATTACTAAGAAGATGTTTCAGTATCCAGATGTAGTCATAATTTACATGATATACTGGTGTGACATTCTTATACTTTTCTTAGTCTTTATATTTTCTTTTGTTATGAATGTTGCTTTTGTTGGTTTTGTTGTTATTGCTGTTTCATTCCTTCATTTGTTTGTTTGTTGACAGGATCTCCTTGTGTATCTCAGGTTGGCCTCAAACTCAGGATCTTTCTGCTTCAGCCTCCAAAATGTATCATAGGCATGTGTTACCAAACCAGGTCAACATTCCTACTTTCCTTTCCCTTCCTCCCTTCCTCCCAGTATTCTCTTTCTGTTTTTCTTCAACTCTCTCACATATACTTGATGATGATAACACATATATTGCACTTGAATTCTAAGCATTTTTCCACATTCATATAATTATCCTGACGTATGTTTTCGTAAGTGGTTGTTTAGATTTGAAAAGAATGGCTACTATTTTTATGCTGCCTAATGTTCTGTTTATACTCTAGAGACGATACAATGAACTACCACAAGGTTTTTCTTAGGTCAGTTCCTAAATCAAAGCAAACCTGATATTGTATTCCTTTCAAACAGCTGTGAGAAGCAAGGATGGTGGTGCACACTTGCTCTCTTAGGCCTGGGGAGGCTGAGGTGGGAGTACTGCTATACAATCAGACCAGGAAAAGCCATAAAGAAATATGTTTATCAACCATTCTTCAGAAAGAAAGTTATAATTTCTGCTGGCAAAGAGAACTTTATTCCCCTGTACCCTAAAAAAGGAAAATAAGCAAAACAGAACTCAAAGATAATTGTTGATTTCAAGCAGAAGGATTTTATTTTGGATCAATCAACCTGTGGATATGGATAACAAACTCCTGTTTAAAAATCAATATGTCTGTGAGTTTTTACTGCTCAGCTTAATAATATGCCATATTTTACAGGCTTTGATTTGGCAGAGAGCTTTGCTCTGAGGCGTGCATTTTGTGAAGGTGATAAAATCTGTTTCAAATTGGGAAGTGCTCTTCTTCTCAGAGACACTAGGTGAGTAAATTACTTTGTTTTCTTTTCTTTTTAAGAATACTTCAAAAATTGTTTTCTAAGGATATTCCAAATTCTTGATAAAAAAAATATCTAAGTAGTGTCCCCAATGCTGTAAGAATATATGACATGTATTAGTTATCGATAAAATTCTGCAATCAAAACTTTTACATTCACAAAGGAATAGTCTTTAGAAAATTAAATACATTTTAGCATAACCTTATTAGCATTTGAAGCAGACATAACTGATATCTGATTTTAAAAGTGAAGTTTGAAACATAAGGCTCAATGTAAATTCAGAAACAAAAGACGGCTACTGTATTTGTTCATGTCTATACTGTTTTGTGTGAATTAGAATAACAGTTCACCCTTAGGTGCTTCCTCCACATTCTGAACAGAGGTGAAAGTAATGAGAATTTGTTTCAGTTTAGTTTTTTGGTATTTGTAACTTGGGCCAAACTTGAACATCATTGTGTAAAAGCACCACAGTCCCCCTAAGTTTATCACCAGCATAGATGTCTTTGCGTGACAACGATTACAGCATGCATGAATGCTCTCGCTTTTGACATACATCTCGTTGTCCATCCTCAGATTCTCCACAAAGACAAGTTCATAACTCGTTTTCCCCTCTAGAAATGTGTCTTTTAAACTTCCCATTTTGCGATGCTCTGGAAGACTTTAATGGCATCCTTCCGTTCATTCATTGATGAGAAACAAAAACTAATTTGATATTGGAGGCATATATGAAGAGTGGTTGCCATGTGTGTTATTTTCACTAGGTGCCATAAAGTGTGACTGTTCATGTGACCTCATGAGCAGACACTGAGGGCAGCACAGCAGTGCTTGGATGTGTAAGGGAAAAAAAAGATACATGGTAGTACGTGTGTGTGTGTGTGTGTGTGTGTATGTGTGTAGAAAGGGAGAGAGGGAGACAGGGAGGTAAGATGGGAGAAAGGAAGAGAGGGAGGGAGGGAAGGAGGGAGGGAGAGAGGAAAGGAGGGAAGGAGGGAGGGAAGATGGGAGAGAGGGAGGTAGGGAAGGAGGGAGGGAGGCAGGGAGGCAGGGAGGCAGGGAGACACCTCCTGGTAGATAACATTTCTTAATACATTTAGGGAAGGCAATGTATTCTGTTCAAACATTAAGATGTATTATTTTTCTTACTTTTCTCCTGTTGATTTAAATCCCTGTAAGTCTGGCAATGTGGGAAAAGAATTGACTGGAGTGAGTCATCCTAAATTCACTGGACTTTTATACAAGCAGAATAAGCTGATTTTAAATGTATTCCCACTATTAGGAGATGTTATTCTCCCTTTGAGCCCACAGGATTATAAAGGAATTGAAGTTGGCTTTCCAACCATTGGCTCTGAATCATTCCCCAGTCTCTAGACAATCAATGAAAGTGAATTTTCTGGCTCTGCAGAGCATAACCCTGGGTTCCTCCATGACAGGAAACTGAAGGGTGTCTGGTTAAGCTGTCTAGCGAGTGTCAAGTCACTTGGCTCATCTCCACTTACATTTCACTCATTGAGCCAAGTATGCTAGGATGCTTCTTTTGCATGATGCCATTTTGAGTTTTCAATGGGCCTGGAGTAAAGTTGCAGCTATTTATATATTTGTAAATAAGCTGCCTTGCAGAGTCAGCATGGGAAAAGGCAGATGCTATTTTATATGGAAAATGAAAATGCTTTCTGTGTCTGAACTTGTTTTTAATGTTCTGGCATATTCTACTTGGCATTCATGAGGGAAGCAGCCTCGTGAATGTGGGGATCAGAAACTTATTTGCATACATATGATGTCTTTAGTCTGGCTTCCTGTCGGGCACCCAAAGTTTGCACAGGCAAGGATCCTCAGGATATCTGTACTTATATCTAACTATCTATATTATTGTACAATTAAAGATATATTGACTCAAGGGTGTCTGGAGAACTTGATGTGTTTTTTTTTTATTTGAAACTCCTGTCTATTTCTTCAGCATGTTTTGAGATAACAAAGGGCGAGTATCAGTTCCTTAAAAGATTCTGGGTGTATCCTATCTAGTTATCTGAATTACCATTTTAGAGGAAGGTTTTTCTCCTCTTAAGGGTATTAGTCTTATTGCTAAAGGAATTAAAGAATGGACTCAAGTGGAATCTTGAAGACAATTCATTAGGGTTTAAAAGAAAAATCCTCAGGGCAGTCAAGCAGTAAATTTCATCAGGGAAGCAGAATGGGAAAGAGGGGGGGGGTGGAAACATGTTTTTGAACCAGCACGGAGGTTAGACACATGGTAGACAAGTAGATGTGTGGCAAGGAGTAAGAAAGCTCAAAGTCTTATGGGAAGTGCTTAGAGCACAGATAGAAGGAAAAGAAAAAGTTACACTTTCCTCTGTGGTTCAGGGAGGTGGCTGTCTTAGAAAGTATGCCTGAATGCATGTACTCTGTAGGACACTGTGTCGTGAGGAGGAATCCAGGGGAGGAAAAATACAATATCTCTAATATCTCATTAAAGGAAAGCATGCTCCACCTACCTCTTTAGACTGGCTTAAGAGGAGCCTACCTGCCTAGGAGTTATACTTTGGACAGGTGACTGGCCTGGCCCAACTGGAATGTTATGTCACCACCTTGGTCAGGGATGCTGTTCTCTTGACCAGAGGAGTGTTTTCGTTGTTTTTGTTTTTGTTTTTGTTTTTCTTAGTGACACTCCAATGATACAAAGGTGATAGCTCATAAATTTTGAATTTCTATGTATTGTTGATCTTAAAGTCATCACACTCAGAGCTGGATTGGGAAATGAGGAATAGATTTCAAGAAATGAATTTCCTGATTTATTATTGATTCTGATGTGGTAAATCACTCTAACTCCCAGATTATTTATTTAAGTAGTGGTGTCTGGAATACTATGTATGCTAAGATGGATTTTGAGGCCATATTGAGTTCTGTAATTTTCAGCACTATGACCCATTAGAGGAAAGAGAGTGTGGGGTGCTCAAGTGAGTTTCAGACCTGCAACTGTTCTGATTTATGATAAAACTCTGGAAGATGGCCAGCTTTGCATTTGAAGTAACATACATGAATGAGGAGTGAAGTGATGCTACAGATGAAAGATATCCAGCTAACAAGACTTTGTGAGTGAGGATATTGATAACATACTTTACTTGGTAGGTATTTAACAATATGACATTGGGTATGTTAAGAAACTTAATCTTTTACAACAGTTAAAATATTCTGCTTAGAATGGAATGGATATATTCTGATTTTTGCCACTAAAAATATATCTCCAGTGAAGACTCATCTTTCTCTGTCTCCTTAATTAACTTGGTGGTTGCTTTATGAAAGCAGGGTTATATAATTCCATACTTTTACGTGGAAGTTAGGGATAGTCCATGAGAATGGAATAGGGGTTATGAGAGGCCAGGAGAAGAGGTGTATTAGTTATTTTTCATTGCTGTGAAAAAACACCATGACCAAAAAGGTTCTTGGAAGAGTTTATTTGGACTTACAGTTCCAGAGGGAGGGTCCATATGGCTTGGGCAGGGAGGCATGGTAGCAGGTGGCTAGAACAGGGAGCCAGGAGATTGCATACTCAACTACAAAAAGGAAACAGGATAAACTGGAAGTGGACAAGGCTATGAACTCTCAAAGCAAGTCCTCAGTGATGTATTTCCTCCAGCGAAGTTGAACCATTCCCATAAACAGCATCACTAACTGGGAACCAAATGTTTAAATACTTGAACCTATGGGAGGCTTTTTCTCATTTAAATTAGCACAGTTGGACATCAGCAGGGATAGGGAGGGAGGGACCAGAGGATACTAAGCACAGTGAGATAGGAGTAGCTTCTGGTGTTGGATAGCATAGAGGGATATCCATAGATAACACTGTGTATTTCAAAAGGCTTAAAAGAAAAGATTTTGAAAGTTTCTTCATAAAGAATTTGATGACCACTTAAGGTGATAAATACATTTAATTTCATTTTAATATCATTTGATGCATACATGTATCAAAATTATTTGGTACTCCATTACTAGCTATTTTTATATGTCAGCTAAACTTGAAAGATCAAAGAAGTGAAATTGTATAGGGAAAATGCTTACAGTCCATTAAGATGACAGAAGTGTCAATGAATAGTCACAAAAATCTAAGAAAATTTTATACAAGTAAAACCTGAAAATGTCTCAAAGAAAAGAAAGAGATAAGTAGAAGCTAGGCTAATTTGTATTTTAGAGTTTTTAGTGACCTCTGGAGTTTAGCATCTTTCTTGGAAATCACCCTGAACCTGAGTGGTACACTGAATAGCTTATGCCAAAATTTATACCCTGTCTTTGCTAGTTTTGAATGGTAGGTGTTATGAGTGTGGCTTTTCTACATGGGTTTTTGTACGAACTTCTTTTAATTAAAGTTTTTCATTTATCTCACATCCCTACTGCAGTCCCCCACCCAACATAAGCTGTCACTGGTATTATAAGCGACACTACAAAATAAGGGAAAGGGATTGTCACTCTATATGTAGGACTAGTTCCAAAGGACTGGCAATTACAGCCACTTTAGGGAACCTGATAGAGAACTAACACTGCACCCATCATATTCATATCCTTGTCTACTTTGTATTCTTCGAAGTCTTCTGTAGCATTAGGGCCCTTGGTTCTAAATCCATACATGTCGTTTTTAAATGGAACTCTCATACAATTACAAATAGGAGCTAGAGTGTGTTTTATAACCACCATAGATGTTCCTAAATGGTTTTGTCCATCTAAAGAATGAATAAGTAGCATTAGTAAGTCTCTGAAATTCATGCAGTCAAAGCTTATTTCAGCCACCAAGCACTGAACATCCTATGACTCAGCACTGAATGCTATTCCCAGGCTTCCACTGGTAAGGGATTTGTGTCAGTCCTCCCTCCCTGGAACCTGTTGGAGAGATATAGAATACAAAGAAAAGTTACACTTCCCTAAAAATATTACACATCTGTCCATTTCCCTACAAATGCCGTGACTTCACTTATCTTCATACTGAAACAGGTTCTACTGTATCACATTTTCTTCATCTGTTCAAACACTGAGAGGCGATCAGGCCAATTGCTCTTCTCAGTTATTGTAAATAGGACAGCAATAAACATAAACATAAAGTGTTCCAGGCTGAGAAAGACAAACAGCACATATTTTCCCTCATATGCATAAATGTAGTAAAATATATAAATATTATATATGATAATCCATACAGATATACAATTAAGAAATTAAAAAGGGAACCATGATTAGGGGAAAATAAGGGAGAGAAAATGAAAGAGATGGTAATAGAGTACATGTGAGAGAGTCAACTGGGGAGGGCACTTGCGAAGGAGGCTGGGAGCATGGAGGAAGGAAGGGAGTGAGAATCCACAGGCACAGAGTATGTATGAAAATGCCATGATGGAGCCCATCACTTCATATAGAAGGAAGGAAGGAAGGAAGGAAGGAAGGAAGGAAGGAAGGAAGGAAGGAAGGAAGGAAGGAAGGAAGGAAGAAAGGAAGAGCGACAAGCAGCCAGGGACTGCAGAGATGACGGTGGCTCAGCTGTTAAGAACAGCTTACACAAACCTGAGTTGGGTTCCCAGCACCCGCACTTGGTACCACGCCCAGGAGGACCCAGCACTTTTGGCCTCTTAGGGCATCGGCCCCTCACATGCACACAACCCACTCACACATGGAAATAATTAAAACTAAAGAAATCTAAACAAAAAGAAAACAACAAGAATAAATTTCCCTTTGTGCTGGCCCGAGAAGAACCTGAAATCTTTTGTCTCTCGCAATTCAGCATGCTTATGCTACATGACTCAAAGCCCACCCATTGAGGCTAAACTTAAGGCATCACTCGTATAAAGGCCAATTATCAGTATTTTCATTCCTTCCCTCATATGGGTCTGTTTTCTAACCCGTGTCTCACTTTTTTTGCTCTTACTTGGGTCCTGTCCAAGTACTTAGTAACAGCTAGATTCTGAGGCATGACGCTGTGCTCAGAGCTCTGACACAGGCTTCTAATTCCTGAGCAGTTTCGAAGGCTCACTTTGCAGTTAGTTCCATTACGCTGTGGAGATTGACTGCATCCCCTGGGCTTTCCTATGGACAACCTTCCGTTTTGAGATAGGAAGCACCCTATATAAGGGCAGTGGGACTTAGCTGAAACCTTGTCCAGCTGTTTTATGAGACTGACTGACGGTTACACATGATTCTTTATGTTGTCACGGTACTTCCTTAATTATCATTTGGCACGCCAAGAATGTGAGGTGAGTCACTGCTCATACATTCCAAAATAGAGAGGGAAGAATGCTGGGCTCACGACTACGGAATTATTCAAGTCAAGCTATTCAGCAAAAATTACTAGTATCAGTTCTGAAAGAATTTAAAGCTAATCCTCGCCCCCGGTAGAAGTTTTAAATAAATTATGGAAATATTAAATTACCAATTTTTACAAGAAATTATCTCAGGTTTCTTTAGGAAATGCAGGGATTCTTTTAATCTACCAACAAATTACTTGATATAAAATGACTACTAAAATGTAAAAATGATGCAAAAATCCTTTAGTATTTTTGTTTGTTTTGGAAAGTTTTATTTTTTTTTTTCCCCTTCCAACTTTGCTTTATAATTGGGTGAAGATGGAGGTTTCTGTTCTGCCTGGTCCCACAGCCAATTAGCCCCAAATAAACACACGAAGACTTTTATTAATTTATAAACTGTTTGGCTGATGGCTCAGGCCTCTTATTGGCTGGCTCTGTCTTAATGATTAACCCATTTGTATTAATCTATATATTTACACGATGCTGTGGTTTACCCATAATCCAACATGTTACTCCTTTGGCAGTGTGGGATCTCTTCCTGGCCTCTTTCTGCCTCCTCTCCCAGCCTTCTCCTTGTCTGGTAGCCCCACCTACCCTTCCTGCCTGGCTATTGGCCAAACAGTGTTTTATTCATCAACCAATAAGAGAAACATAGATACAGAAGGACATGCCCTACCAATTGGGTGAATATAAATTAATGAACAGAAATTAAGACAGATATGTGTAATAATATAGCAAACCTGATAATTAATATACAAAACAGTGAATAAAAAGTATGCTCTAAGAAAAGGAAAATCAATATTTTTCAAGTTCATCTTTAAGTCTTTCCATCATGGGGTTCATTTAGAAATTAAACAACATAATAATACTTGAATTGGATGCCATATTAACTATTTATTGCACACTTTCTTCTATAATACAATTAGGAAGAATGTTCAAGAAACTTCTGCATGTATAAAAGTGTTAGTTAAAAATATGTATCTGAGTTGTCAGATATAACTGCTTTGTTTGCTCATCATTTTAAAGTACAATACCACTGAGTTGAACGGACAAGTCACCTCAAGAACAACAGGAAAAATAAACCCATGCTAGATGGACAAACCTCACATCTTTGCTAGACTGTCTCCACTGGTAACACCTGCTAAATGGTTAAAACCTTACATCCTAAACCATCTCTACCACTAACACTTCAGAAGATTTAAGAGTATTCCTACATTGATTGCAAGAAAAAAATAAAGAAGTCCCTTTGAGATACAACTATGAAGTCATGTGGTTATAGGAATCCTGATGCATTAGTGTGGGAAAGTGTGAAAGAGGAAGCACATTTACCTTTCTCAAGACTTGAGAACGTTTTATCTTTTCATCATCAAACTTAGTTCACTGATATTCTTCCTTTAGATTTCACATAACTCAGTATTATTTTGGAAAAGTAAACTGCATGAGTAATTGATCACCAGTGCATAGATATACAGTGATATCGCCTTAATTGAAGATTCCCTTGAGTGTGAACCCAGAGACAAATAATATCATTTGTTCAGAAACTTTGTTTTACATCTTTATATCTACTTGTGAGCACTATTGGGCAAAACACTTAGAAACTTCAAATATTTTGATTTCACTTGAGTTGTGAATGCAAACACTATGAAGAGATTTATTTACATAATAATTTATGTTTAGTATATTATTAAAGTAAGAAGTCTCATTATCATCTTCAGAGAGTACATCCTTAAAAATTAAACCATCAAATAAAATAAAAGCAAATGTTCAGTGAGATACTGCCCTTTATGTGCAAATTCGTCTCTTTTGGATTCAAATGCATACAAGCTTTTGAAAGAAAGTGATTGTGTTTCCATTTCTGAGGAAAATAGTGCTTTCCCCCTCCATTTGCTATGGTGCACATCAGACTGCTAGGTGTGTAAATCACAGCTCTTCCTATGGGGCAGCCAGTATGTTTTCCTAGCAGAAGGGAAAGGAAGCAATTGGAAGTCAGCTTTGTATCTGCAAGCAGACAGCTAACGCTTTAGGTGTTCAGAGGAAAACAGATATCCCATGTAGACAGGATATAACGGGGTGGGAGAAAGAAGAAGAAAGAAATAAGGATGGTCAGGAAGGGGAAGTGAGAACAAAAAATGGGCTGGCATCACAGTTTCGTCAACTTGACATTAAATATTGGGAAGAGGGAATCTCAACTAAGGAAAAGTCTCAATGAGGAAGATCTATGGTCATATCTGGGGTGCATTTCCAAACCACAGAAAAGAAAACAGTCCTGTGAAGATTAATTAATGATTGACCCAAGGAATTAGAAAAGGTATTGTTTTTATAATGCTTACAAACCTTCAAATATTTAATCACAACCTTAAACTTATGAATAAATTTACTTTTTATTTATTTAGTGTGAGTATGCATGTACATGTGTTGTGTGTGTGTGTGTGTGTGTGTGTGTGTGTGTGTGTGTGTGTGTGTGTGTGCATGCATGCGCGGACTCACGTGCACAGTTGTGTAAACATACTATCACATATAACATACAATCAGAGGATAATTTGTGGAATTTGGTGCTCTCATTGCACTGTGTGGCTTCCAGAATTGAACCCAGGTTGTCAGGCTTGGCTATCGGTATTCTTACCCAGTGATCTACCACTCTGGCCCTAAATGTATGAATTAGTTGAAGAATAGATGATAGTGATATATGATCCTTTGTTGTATGCTCAAGAATACTTTTATAGCAGTTCTATAGACTTTCCTGTAAGGTGTTAGGACTCTATTTTCATCAACTACCACTATAGTAATAAAAATAGTTTTGTAATTACTGTTGGATACTAGCAAATAATATGATATAATCACAATTTCAGTGATAAACTTTGAGATTTATGTTGACAAAAAAAATTGTGGTGTCTAATAACAATAATTTCTTATCATTTCAATTTTCTCTTCTTAGTAATGAAGGCTAATCAAAAATGGTAGCCTGAAATTACTTATATTGCTTTATGTGGCCCACATACTTACACATACCTTATCCATAACCTCATTTTAATGACAACTTGCATTTCTTAAGATACATTCACTCTAAAAAGAGGTGAATATTGTATAACTTTAAACAGAAATAAAACATTAAAATAATAGAGAGGAAAACTTTCATCTACTGTGACTAGATATTTTAAGTGAATTTGGGATAGATTTATGAGTGAATATTTTACTCAGCATCAACACACATGATGGTACTATGAAGAATTAACATCTGGATACTTGAATATGATTTGAATTGGGCAATCTTACCTGAATTCTCTCAACTTCTTCTTTATGTCTTGCGATACTTATCTATCTTCTCCAGAGGTGACCTTCCTGCTTTCATCATTTGTGATCTTAGTCCCCTCCAAGCCAGCCTCCTCTGAGATGTCCATTCACCATTGTTCATTTGCTCTCATGTCTTCAACTCATCCCTCCATAGCATCTTGGCCTCTTATTCTTCATATACATATATTTAATCCCACCTTAGTCTAGAAACATTTTCTTTAACAGCCCCATTCAGTCATAAACCTCTCAGTGTTATTGATGTATTTTCTTATTGATCCCTTAACCTATTCATATCTGGCAAGAATTTCTTCATCTCTATAAAAATTTTTCTCTGAGATAATAACAATCACTATTCTATTTCCAGTGCCAATAACATCAGCATTACAATGTCTCTCTCATGCCTTTGTTTATCTTTCCTGCCATCTCAACTGCTATGTAGCCTAGAAAACTTAGTGCATGCTCTATCTTCAGCATTCAATCCTAGCTGATGTCCTCAGTCAATTTTGCTTCAATTTTTGCTCCAATACACCTCACTTTTGGTGGAATTTTGTACACAATTCTGATCTCATCCTGACCTGACTCATGTAAGTTGTACCAGAAGACTCAATTGTTTAGAGGGTCCAAATGATGTCATGAGTTCATGAAAGCTTCTGCCACTGGATACCTACTCCTTACCTGATTATCTAGGGACCCTGTGTACCCCCCAAAAGGCTATGTGGATTCATTTTTCTGAGAAACACAGGAGTGTCCATCACATATTCATTTTTAAAAATAAAAGGAATGATTGAAGCAGGGGATGTAGCCCAGGGGTTCTAGCACTGGCCACTACCATACCGTATGCAATGTCCTTGGGTGTTGCCTTGATTTCCAGCTCTATAAAGAAAATATAGATCAAAGCAAGAACAAAAAAAAAAAAAAAATGAAGCAAGTCCACTTCCATCATTGTTTTCCAAATTGCTTGTCATAAATACTGTCTTTGCTGAAAACCCTATCCATGAAAATGTAACTTCCCAGGAGCCAGTCAAATTCTGCCCAGACCTGCTCCTGCTCATCTTCAGTCATTAGGTTCCAGAGTTTCCCTGTAGCTTATGACTGAGTTCTGGCTAACACACACACACACACACACACACACACACACACACACACACACACACACACGTGCGCACGCACACACGCACGCACGCACACACACACTTTGGAGGCTTGTGGTAAGGATCTAATGCCTCTGACTCTGGGGCACTGAGGCAGCATTGTGCATTCACATAGCCTCACAGAGTTCTCAGTAAATATGGTTCTACTGACTCCTCGTTCTCCCTCCATGGGGATCAAAATCAGAGAAATGAATATGAGCGATTCTTTCAGTTGCCCTCATGTTGCCTTGCTCTTTTTGACAAGCACATAATAAGCATATAAAATGATCTGTGCTTAGGAGGGCTACAGGGAAAGCCGCTTTATGGTATTGTGTCACTATTAAGTTCAGCTTTGATGCCAGTGAAGAAAAAGAAATTCTGCAAAGTATTTCACTCGATTCCCAATGATCATGGATACTCACTGTGGATTGAAAGGTGAATAAAGGCATAGTCTGTGTTTTCAAGTTATTTCTGCCTCAAAAGACAGAGGGGCCAACAATTAGCTATTATGGAATGTAATGCCATATATATGTGACACGCACTCTGGGAGACCAGATGAGGAACAGTTTTACAGAGGATTTGAAAGGTCGTGGTTTAAAATCCTGATGTGCTAGGTTAGCTGGGGGACAGCATGTGCTATGACTATTATAGGGAGTATTACAGTGTTTTTAAAGGTCAAGGTAGTTGAAGGGATCCTGAGAGAATCCTGTGTGTTAGTGAGCATGGGCATGAGAACGTATAGATAGGTAAGGATATTCTGAAAGGCCATTTGCGATGCTCTGAATAGTGTGAACCTCATTCATCTAAAAAGCCAAAGGCGTGGGAAAGCCCCATACACCCTAGGAAAAGAAAAACAGGAACTGTGTGAACACCATTGAGAAATCGCAGCTTTCCATTAGGTGTGAGACTTTCTAAGTGGATCCGGAAGCAGGAGCTGAGCACCCAGATCCCAGAAGTACATTTCCAATTTCTAGGGACTCCTGTGGAGACTGGGTTTTCCTGAGGATGTTTTGATCTTCCTTGGGTGAGAAATGTAGGACAGGACTCACTTGCATTGGGTCCTCTCTTTCTGAAGAGCTCCTTGGCTTACATCACCCTCTTGTTTTGCTTTTCGCTTGGGGGCTGGATGGCATCTGTAAAAGGGCTTGTGTTCAATAGGAAGTCATTTACAACGCCACAATGAACAAGTACTTACCAGAAAAGGCGAGAAATTACTAGAGCATCACCCAAGCTTTGTTTTCCCATTAACAACCTATGTGTCTGAATCCTCTTTACAAACACAAAAAAGCTAAGATTTCAGGCTCTCTGAGGCTCTGAAATCAAACATTATCCCCAAGCCCAAGGGAAGGCATTTCGACAGACTCTCCAGCCCAGCTAGCCAAATTGCCTGTAAGTGGACAGGTGATGTGGATGTCAGCTGGGAAAGAAATGACTTACTATAAACTCCAGGCATCTCTCACTTCACTCTCAGGAAATGTAACTTGTATCATATTTCTCTTCCTGGAAGATGTTCAGCAAGGCTGAGGCCTCGGTGATACTGGTAAATACGGAAGTTCTTTATAAACCCTGCCTCACACTTATTCAGAATGGAAGAATTGATTTGGAAGCCTGTTCTTAATGTTTAAAAATAGATTTTTTTTCCATGGGGTCATTCATTTTAAAAGGAAAAATAAATAAATAAATGTCAGTCTTGTTAACTCTGATCTGGAAAACTCCCTTTAGCTCTACTGGAATATAGCACTTTCTAAAAGGCAACTTTACTTAAAGCCTCGGGCTATGGTCTGCTTGAAGAATTAGCACTGGCAACTCTGTAATTAACAATTAGGCCTTCTGAACAAGTCGTTGTTTGGAAACAAATTACACTTGATTTGGGGAACATAATTTACAAAGTGAAGTTTTTCTAAAACCATTACAGCCTCCTTCTAATAGTTTATGAGCACTGAAAGTTTGAAAATGTGCAAATCTCTGTCCATTTTCATAGGATCGCCCCTGCCTCACATTCTTTATTCCACAATGAGGAAGTAGGCAGAAAGGAAATAGGAGTTTGGAGGTAGGTTTTCTTCCCAATCTCTTACTCTGTGGTTTGGCTTTATCTTGTACTTTGTGTGTGAGACAGAGGTGCTGTTTTCCATCTCGCAGACTGTAATTCCTTTAGGAATATAGAAAACTCCATCAGACTGACCTTTCCATAGAAGGAAAATGACTTAACATACCAAGAAACATCAACTGATGACTTTTCACCATGCTCTTTATTTTTCTTATCAGAGAATCATCTAAGCTTGTGATGGAGAATAAGTCAATCTTCTTATACTTCCTTCTCTCCATAAAACAACTATGCCAGTACATATTTGTCCATATTTTGGAAGTGACTTATTTTCAGTGTCATTTTTCCTGAATTTGCCAAACTTTCAGTGTTTGCCACCTGGAAAGGAGGAGGAAAGTGCAGCCTTGTCCCCTTGAGACAGTCCCTACTGGTTTTCCATCAGTTGGTCAGCCAGGGATGCCTTCCAATTTACTCAGCTGAAACCTTCCCTCCTTGCAGGATGAGGCTCTTTACCTTCAATTAGTTAACTCTGTGGGTAGGAAGCAATGTCAGACCCTGGTTTTGGAACTCACTGGATGACTGGGGTAGAAAAGACCTGCATATAGGACCTAGGATCTGTGCAAAGGGTCTCCTTTGGGTCATGGTTCAAAACAGTCAGGTTTATGATTGTTACTTTACATCCTACATAGTTATTCATTGCCTCCCTTAGCTCTGGCAATCACACAGGTCCAGTGTAGAGGGTGGCATTAGTGCATAGCAGACCTGCCACAAAGTGGCTGCTCGTTCCTGGGAGTACATTAGCTCCTGGGTGGGAAGGACTTCTATTCACCAATCCCTTTTGATTGCTATCCTATAAGGTTACCTTGGATGCCATCTCTAAGACTTATAGCTACTTGACCCCTGACCTCTGGATTGTGTTCACTAAGTCCATTTAAGAGGAATTCACTATCTTATGAAAACCCGAAAAAGTCCCCATTCTGATGACCCAGGCTCCAGTCATTGCTAACATATAAGGAAGAGATTTTATACAAGAAAAATAGAGTGATTTAAGTCTTTTTTTTCTAAGAAATGAAGTATTTATTTTTAAAATTAGGTTACCATTCTATTACTTTTCTTCCAAGAGTGTTACAGTCCCAAGCCAGTACCTTTCTTCTACAAGACACATAGACACTTTTCATCAAAATTCTCCAATATTTTTTGTTTCACTATGTAATTTGAGATTTTCACCCCTCCCTAGAAGTTGGGTTAAAGAAGTACTTGTCTAAAATAAAAAGTAATCTCTAGGGTTTATAAGGGAAAATAGTTCTGATTTCACCTTCTTTAGCATGTATCTTTCTTAAAACCCAACAGACTGTAATTAACTCATTTTGATGATATTGCTGAGTGTTTTGTGATACTTCCTGGTGTTCTCAAATAACGGGAGGGGAAGGAACTGTAATTATCAACCTCAGGGATACCAGGCACCTAGGAAGTACAAATGTCAGAGTGGATATTTTCCTTAGAGACCAAATATGATTTGTTGTTGTTGCTAATATCATTGTGTGATTGTAAACATTGATGATTTCCTTTTATTAAATTTTGTAAAATTAATATTGCATATTAATTAATTTACTCCTTTACCCATGCTCAGGAAAAGAAATAGAGACTTCTCTTCTTTATCAGAATCTGAAAAGGTTACTTTTTAAGTCAGGTCAGTAATGATGGGGAGAATCTTATTTGTAACCAAGGAGGATGTGAACAATTTGATATCATGGAAAAAACTGACCTTGAAATAAAAAGTCATGAGTTCAAGTCCCATCATGATCTCTGCCTGGCAGAGAGATGGAAGAGTAAACATTTGAGTTCTGTGGCTTTGATTTCTCATGTAGGAAATAAAACAGTTGATATAAATTATTGTCAGGATTCCCTTAAGGGAGTACTATAGTTTCTGATGACTGAAACATTTGCAAGAATGCAAGAGTGTTACTGGGTAACATTTTTGTTAAAATCTTTTGGTTAATATTTCCCCTACAGTGGTCTTAAATCACTGTAGGGATTGTATGCTTCTCTTTGGAAATGACTATCTGATGGGCTTGTTTTGGGGGTAGTTTTTGTTTCTAACTATTTGATGAAACTTTAGGTTCACCTGATACTTAATTGTTACTTCTGCAATTTTCCTGTTGAATAGAATATGGTGCAGTTCCCAAAAATTAGGCAAGTGAACATAGATTTTATGCTCATTCATCACCTGGGACAGGATCACATGTTTTGTGGGTTTCTGCGATAGTTGTTTAACAGATACAAGTTGGTGATAGCCCTGTTTTCATGGTAATCATTTTATGGTGGTTGGAAATAGACAATACATGTGTAAGATGGTAAATTATCTAAGATTCATAAGGCTGAAGAAAGTAGAGAAAGGCAAGGTTGCAGGTAGTGACTGGAGCCAGGTCAACTTTAAGCTTCCTAGAGAAAATGACATTTGAGCTAAGACAAGAATGATGAGGAGAACCCATGTAAATGAAAATTCTAGAAGGACTGTCCCATGGGAAGGCACAGAAGACACAAAAGACCAAGGCCTCCTTGACCACAGTGTATTCAAAGACTCAAAAATACAGGTCACTGTAGCAAGTCATAGCTGCCACACAGAATCTGGGATAGGAGGCAATGTGTCAGTGGTGGGACCTCATCAGCTTCTGGACCCGCTTCTGGAATGTGCCCTTTACTATGCAACATGTTCTAAAAGTTTTAAGTAACTTTTGACTTTAAAAGTTTGTTCTATCTACCATGTGCAGGCCAGACTGAAAACAAGAGGAAAAGAAATGTGTCTAATCACAATAGTGTGACAGGAGTTCTATGGACAGATGCTGGCTGCTTGGACAATGACAGTGTAGATGGAGAAGAGTAGATGGAATCAAGGTCTGTTTTGGTGGTGGAAGGAGTAAGATTTGCCCATGGATTGGGTTGACAGTAAAGGAGGGGCAAGAATTAAGCTGTTTTCCAGGGATTTGACTGGAACACCAGCTGTGTCTCTCTTGAATCATGGAGTGTTGATAGAGATATGCATTTGGCTGGAAAAAGCAAGACATTGAACAAAAGGATGATTTCAGCCTCCAAGTAGGGATGCCCAGGAGGAACCCAGGCAAATGAATTGAGTACACAAGAGGGAAGTTGACAAGGTTGACCAGGGTTTATCTCCCTTCTATCATATCTCTTCCCCTCCCTCTTCCTCTTACTCTTCTTCTTCCCTCTTCCTTGCCCCTGTCTCCGCCTCTCTTTCATACCTCCAGGTAACATTTTGGGTGCTCATATCTCATAACACTGGTGTGTCACTTTGGTTTTGCTAACTTAGAGGTAACGTGCTTTTCCTTCTGTGTTGTCTACTAAAATGTTCTTCCTATATAATAATCCCTATGGACCTCAGCTCTGTGATTTTCAGAGTGAGAATTGATTATTGGATGACCTGATAGCAATATGTAACTGGTTTTCAAGGATTAATGTTGACTAAAGTCTGGGGTTAACAGTTGGTGTTTTATAAGCAGAAGCTCTGTTGAGGAATGTAGAGCAGCCTACTAGTGGATATCAAGAGCCTGGGTTTTCTGCAAAAGTACTGCATAATCAGAGAGAATGCTGGTATCTCCCAATACTCTTTGACCCCATTTAAGTGACTTTGGATGTACAATTTCATTTTACCATAATTAAATGTATACAGAGGGATCAATGCCATTCTCTATCTCTTGCCAAGAGCTTTCTTGCAATACAGAAACTATCTAAACTTTATTATCTTATTTGTTCTTCCTAATGATGTCAAGTTAATTTTGTCTAGGAAGAAATCTCATTAATCAGCAAGGAAAAATGTCACTAGAGAATATAGTTAATGTACAATTTGAATAAATACAGTCCTATATAAAGTTCTGAACAATGAATTATTTCATGGATACTTTAAGTGCTATGTTTTAAATAATGCAGTTTCATTGTTTTAGTGTTTTGTCATTAATTGTTGATGTTGAATTTTAAGCATATAGAAATAATAATATTCAGGTACATTTTCATTTGAAGCTTTTTTGTTTTTTTGATGCTTCAGGGTTTTCCTCTGTGTAAAGTGATAATTACAGACTTAATGTCTTAGCTTTGCCTATTATAATAGAAAAATGTAATTAGTAGTTTACTTATCATCACTCAAATAACTTGCCTCACTACTTTCATAACAGCACATTTAGAGAATTAGGAAGAGGTGGTCGTTAGTCTGTATGACTCTATTGTTAGGTCTCTGAAGAAAACAATTTAACTTACAGCATATTTTAAGAGTTAGTATTTTTATCACTATTTTGGTTTGGTTTTGGTTTTTCAAGACAAGGGTTTCCCTGTGTAGTCCTGATTATCCTGGAACTCGCTCTGTATACCAGGCTGGCCTCAAACTTAGAGATCTGCTTGCCTCTGCCTCTGGAGGGCTGGGTTTAAAGGCATGAGCCATCATGCCTGGATCAGTTGGGGTTTTAAAATGATCATTAATAGAATTCATGTTCTTTGGGGGAAAATGAGTAAATATAGAAAATACAAAGAAGAAAATAGAATCTTTCTCAATTTTCACACCTAAAGGGAAACACTGTAATATTCAGATTTTTAGAAAATGTATCTTTTGTTGCCATCAAAATCCCACTGATGCAAATTCTCAGATTTGACACCATTTTCTGCCCTTCAAGGGTCACTTCAAGGAGGCTGGTACTTGATGCTCACTAGGTCCTCCCTTTCAGCTTCACACTATGGTCTTTCTCTTTGTGATTGAATCGGGCCTGCTGTACAGAGAACAGATGAAACCTAAGAGATTTTTGCAACACTAAAATAAATGACAAGTTCAAAGTCTTTAGAATCATGAAACCTCAGTGACACTCTGGATACTGGCCCCACACTCAGCACCTGACACAAATGGGGGCACCACGGAAACAGTTTTTCCTGGCACTTCTGAATAATTCAGCATAGCTTTAAGTTTACTCTCTATGATAATTAGCTATTTAAAATACTGATTTTTATATGCTCATTCTTGACTTGAAATGCTGTGGCCTCGCCTGTCCATAAATGTTTAGGTAACACACAATAATGTATAGAAAATAAACATAGGAAAACACATAGTGGAATAAATTCAAAATTCCATTGAGCCCTCAAGAGTTGGTTAATATTAATGCATGTGGGTAAAATTTATATGGACTATATTGCACTAGAAGCAATGAATATAAAATAGGGCAAAGACAGAAAATATTCCATTGATAATTTATAGCATAACTAATATATATGTATAATATAAATATATATTTTCATTTGAGTAAAGCTTAACAATATTTTCCTTAATGGCAATCTCAATGAATAAGCAACAGATAAGGTTTCTTATAGGAAATTACACTTCATACAAAAACATTCAGGCTGGATATCTTGACATAGCAAGCTGTCATTATATCTCTCTGGTAGCACACAAGTAATCCAATATGGCCTCTTTTATAATAGAAACTTTGGCAAGGCCCACAGAAACTATTCTGTGTCACACTGAATGTTTGTGTGTGTGTCCTATAAACATGAAACCAAGTTGGTAAGAGCAGATATCATTTTTAACATCTTGTTTTTAAAACACAGAGATTTCACTTTAAAACTTATAATCTTGGCAAGCAAAATAAAATCAGTTTCTTTTTGTTCTCAAAGACTGAATATAAATTTCTGAAAGAGAAAAACGAAAATTATAAGGATCTTTATCCACTGTGAATGCATGCCAGAGATGTTCTTTCCCTGAATGTTTTGAGAGTATAATTGTTACATGTTAATTATACTATGTAGTCATTTTGTCACAAGACAAGTTTTATGATATAACACATTAAAACTCTAAAATTGTATTACAAATTACTGGAAAGAATCATGTTGAACCTCTATATATGAAGTATTTAAGTTCCACCCTAAAATTAAGTTTGCCTATTTTGTTACTCCATCAATTATTTCTTTAACACGAAGTCATCAGGTTCCCCCATTGAAATGCTGATAGACTTTGTGGTAAATATAAATTCCATGTTTGCCTTCAGTGTCAATCAGAGATGAGCACAGTGATAATCAAAGTAGAAGATGACAAAAAAGTTGTTCAATTTTTTTTTGTTGTTATTGTGCTACAAAATGACTTAAAATAACTGTGTTGTTGACGTTCTTTTTTCCCATTGAAAGATTTTAAAGAAAAATATCTGTTCCATTTAAAGCAAAGAGAGCATGGACTCAAATCATCTAAACTAGTATTTTCAGAACTGTCAATCAAGCAAGGGCTTACAATAGTCTAATGCCTGTTTAAGGCTAGTAGGCATTGACAGCAGCATAGAAGCCACTGGGGTGGCTACAAGGGGCTCGGGGTTCTTAATAAACTTGTTCCTAGAGAATTCCTATTGCTTTCCCTGGCTGATACCCTAAATTGGTCTTTATTTTGCCAGGCCAGAGCTCGCTCAGTAGGAGTTGCTTCTTGCTTTGGGAAACTGTGGAAAGCAGTCAATGACTATTGTTTAGAATTACAACCACCATTTGTGGGAATCCAGACACTGTTGTTCATAACGTTGTGTGGAAAGACAGCAAACACTTGAGAAGGCCTTAACTTTGGACAATTTTGAAGCTCTGGATAAACATAACCAGAAGACTGACAAGAGCTGTAGACTACCTTTCTCAGTAGTCATCTAATACCCCGAGTGTACCCCAAGAGCAGAGCTGGGAGGCTTACAGATGAGTCTCAGGGACCATCCCTTCTCCGCTTCATTGGTACTGTGACTACAAGTTCAAGACATCACACCTTGCTTCAGTGTGTGTGTATTTTGATTGAACTCCTGTCCTCTTGCTGTGTGCCAAGCTAATACTTTACTCTAAATCTGTCCAGTCCCTTGTTTATTTTTAACTTTTATTTTTTTATTATGTTTAAAATGCACAGGTATAAATACATACATACATATGTACATATATCAATACTTATATAGCTATATAATGTATAAAGAAACATTAATAACACAATGCAAGGGAGAAGTAAGGGTTATATAGGAGCAAAGCATATACATACATGTATATGTATATATATATGTATATGTATATATATGTATACGCATATATGTATATATGTACGTATATATATATATATATATATAAAATTGAAACTAAGTTGTCATTTATCTATACCACAGTGTTGTAAATCTATATTAGGTATAATACTGAGAGTAGTCAGTAAAAAAATAACATGAACAATATATTTTTAAAAGGAATAAAATGGCACTGTAGAATAAACATTTAACACAAATAAGTAATAGAACAATAAAAATAAAAGTAAATGGAAAACCAACAGCAAATGAAACCTTGTCTAAATGAAATTTATATTAATTGCAAATATTTATCAAACTGATAGAAAGTATGATATATATCTATGCACTATTTAACACAGATATACTTTATTTTCCAAGTTTTAGTAGAAATAATTTATTAAAAGTATGAGAAGAAACATGCCACTCAATCTGAATTAAAAGATTGCTTTAGTGGCTATAAAGACTGCTATAGCAGCTATACAAATATCAGACAAAGTAGACTTCAAGAAGTGGCTGTTTCTATAATTCACCATTTTGTAATCTTAATACTTCAAAAAGTGATAACATGATCATTATACATGCACCCAACAACACAGACATAAAATACACAAACTCTAACAGAGTTAAAGACATAAATTTGTAATTCAATAAAAAGAATTGTAGAAACCTTCAATACCAAATATAAAGATTAATGAACCACTAGGAAATGGAAAATTTGAAGTCTGTGAGATAACTTATTCTAACAGTTTTCTGGAAGACATTCCTTCCTGAAACACAAGAATAAAAATGCTTCTCAAGTGTACATAGAATATTGTCCAAAATAGGCCATAAATATATTCTAAAAATTTAAATGTTTCATATTCACATTAAATATGTTTTCCAATCATAATGGACTCAGATTAGAAAGCATCAAAAGATACATCAAATGTAAAAACTTGTGCATGTTAAATATCTTGCATTTAAATAACCCTGGGCCAAATACACTAAAATTCATGAGTAGAAAACACAAGTTTCCAAAACTTACCCACTAGGAATAACTCAATGATTCTAAGACCATCTTTAGCATATTCTATGAGTTGAATACCACAGACCCCTTCCTACTGTCTGGGGTCACTAGAGTGAGAACATGAGTTGAGAGACTCTGTTAGAAATATTGGAAAAAACACAGAAAATATAGCCAGACATTGAGGCCTTGAAGGGAAGGGAATGGGAATATGGATGAGGAAAAGAGACAAAGACACACAGAAAAGAAGCAATGAAGACAAGCTCCTTCCACCCTTGCTATGAAAGTCAAGCTGGTGAAAGTCAATGAGATCTAAACTGTTACCCTTGAACATATCCATGAACGCCAGCCATAGGAGGAGAGACTGTATCCAATTCATAGAGTCCACAGAGTTTCTAAATGTGGATTTAGTAAATGTCTAAGGAATAGAAATAAAGATGGAGGTACCACCCACAAAGAAAAGGCAAATGATAATTAGAGGCACACACCTCTAATAATAAATAATAAAAAAGAAAGAAAGAAAGGTCCCAGCACTTGGGAGGTGGTCAAACCTCTGTGAGTTTGAGACCAGCCTGGTCTGCAAGAGCTAGTTCCAGGACAGGTACACAGAGATACCCTGTCTCACTCACACATACCCCCTGCTAAAAATGAAATGATTTAGTAAGCCTAGATATAGAATTGGCAGTGATGTAGGGTCTGTGACTCTGAGAAAGGTATTTTAAGACATCTCTCACTACACTCTCATGGCTATATTCCTTTCCACAGACCACCGTGAGCATCTCCAACAGCTGCCATCTTGCTTTGTTCTTCATAAGAATTTTTAACTAACTTTACTTTCAACATTAGATTTTCCATTCACATCACGTAGTTCTGATTTTGGCCACCTTAACATTTCCCTATTCTGAACCAATTTATATCACTTAGTTGTGTCCTCAAAACACTTCTCTACTATCGACCAGTTTGAAGAAGCATCAAGAGCAGGCTACGGGCCTTCCTTTTGTCATCTTTCAAAGCTTTATAGTGTTCTATAACAGATGACAATTCATCTGATGATGGTATAATTCCAAGTTTACTACCTGCTACTCACTGTCTTTATTTGGCTTGTCTATTATTGGTCTGGAGGGTATTTATGAAGTGTGATTAATTGCCAACATTTAATAAAAAGAAAGAAAGAAAGAAAGGAAGAAAGAAAGGAAGAAAAAGAAAGGTATATATTTTTAGATATAACTCCAGACTTTCTCAGCTTTTGGCTCCTTTGGAAAAATTGGATGATGTGGCAACACCGAATCTATGTTCCCATATGGTACCAGCTGGCTGGTGCTTTTAACAGCTGTCCCTGTAGATGGACTGGGCTGTTGCCTACAGTCCTCACATGTGTCCTTTCTGTAAGGACCAGTGTCACTTACTATTATTAACTCGCTACTCTGTTTTGTTTGTTTGTTTGTTTTGTTTGTTTTTATAGAGAGGTATAAGAATTTGTGAAATATCGTGTATTCACAGTTATATCAAAACGGGGGAGGTATATTGAAGGTCAGTCATGTTTTTGTCAGGAAAAAAAACCTGCATTTATTGATTGGGTTTATGTATTATCTACTTCGCACCGGCATTGCTGTAGATGCTAAGAACAAATCAGTAATGGGTTAGACACAAGCATCCAGAGAGTTTACATTTCAGTCTTCCCAACAGGAACCTGTAGCCACTGTGATTTAAGTCTTAGTTTATATTAACAATAACAAAATATTCCAGTAGTCCTAGAACCTGAACAAAGAGTGAGAAAGGTGATTGAGAAGAGGGTAGTGGGCTAGCTGATTGCAGTAATGTTAGAACTGAGGAGAAAGCAGATAAGGAATGAATGGATGGTAAAGATGCTGACAGATGGAATGTTCATTTAGTTTGGTGAGTGAATATCAGGCTACCAGTTGTACAACCAGATCATAGGAAGTCTGATTTATAGTGAGAAGACATAATTTGCAAAGCAAGATATACAACGATTTGAAAAATAACACACTTAAGATTTAAAAGGAGGTTTACTCTTCAATATGCAAATATGTGTGTAGGGTGGGATATTAAACAATGGAAAAAATTACAGTACATTCTAGAAGAGAGAATGCAGTTGGGGGATATACCTCACTGAATAAAAACAAGGAGCTCTTATTCAGTGTTGTAGGTGGGAAATATTGGTAAAAATCTACATCTCCAGATTGCTGAACCATGCATACTTAAGAGGAATCAGCCTCTGCAGAATCCAGAGAGGGGAGTGTGTGTGGGGTACACACATGAATATGTGCATGGGTGTGCAAACATTCCTCTGTGTGTGTGTGTGTGTGTGTGTGTGTGTGTGTGTGTGAGAGAGAGAGAGAGAGAGAGAGAGAGAGAGAGAGAGAGAGAGAGAGAGAGAGATATTCTGGTGAGCATGTGAGTTTGACGACCCAAGTTACCAAGTCATCATCTTCATTACTCAATCACAAGGGAGGTGAGGGTCTTACTAGCTAAAGAATTTGAGCCAGAAATCTTTCAGACTGGCCTCAGCAAGAGAGTAAACACAAGAATGAGCCAGGACACCAAAAATGGGGCAAAGGCAAAATTCTATGATGAACCATGAGACTCCTACATTACCTCCTCACCTCCACACTTGCAAAATGCTTAAAGCCAGGTGAAAATCATTTACCAGGTAAACACAAAAGGGATAAAAGGGAATACATCTGGATAAATAATCACCATACATTAGCATTTGAAGAGCCTTGGTGAAAACTCCTAACTAATGCTGGGCAGTGAGGTATGCCCATTGACTCTTCGGGCCAACACAGACAATGCTCTTCATATTGAAAGCAAGACAGAAAGAATACCAACTATTATTACATGTGATGAGGGAATAGTGTGGGATTTGGAATTTTCTTCAACAGTAGTTTGCCTGTAACTACCTCAAAGCCTCCACTTGGAAGTGCGTTTGGTGTTGTCTCTTCAACCATTCATGTGCCCACTTTTGAGGTTTAGATAGTCCCAAAGAGAAACGTCAGTTATCTATGCCTACTTTTTTGTTGCTGTTGTGTTTAAGTCAGCAACACTGCTTAAAACAATACAGAAATTGCCAATAGTAATTTAGTAAAATTTTATTTGATAATGGAAAAATATCCCAGAAGAAACAAATATCCCATTACTGGGATATTTTGAGGGAATTAATAAAAAAATGTTTTCTTTTCAATTAATTAAAGGGATATAATAATGTACTTGTGATAATGTCTGCTGCTTCTTTTGCTAAACCCTCAACAAAGAAAATAAAGCTAGGTTATGTGTAGGTGAATTTGTCTATTTCTAAGATTTATTTATTAATTTTAATTTCATGTCTGTGAGTGTTTGATGGCATATATGTATATGTCCTACATGATACAGTGCTCCTAGAGGCCAGGAGAAGATGTTCAATCTCCTGGAACTGGAGTTACAGACAACTGTGAGCTTTCATGTATGTGCTGGGGATCAAACCTGAGTCCTCTGCAAGAGCAAAAAGCACTTCTAAGTGCTGAGCCATCTCTCTAGTCTTAGGTAGATGCATTTATGCAAATGCAGATGCTTTTAGTAATTTGAATATATTCAAAGTGGAGGATGTACTTCCTTCACCTGTCTACCTCATGTCATAGCTCAGCAGCATGATTCACTGCAGATCTGTCTTCTTACTCTCATGATCATGTAACTGATGGAGTCCCGTGCCTCCTGCTGCCCCCCAGTATCACAAGTGAGCATAGTGCATCACATATCTTGACCCAGAAATGATCAAGCTGGGAAATTCAACTGTGTCCAGTGGGTTTCTGCTGCTGTAATAAACATCGTAACCAAAAGTGATGGGAAAGAAAGGGTTTATATTTCAGTGTTCAGGTTCCATTCTAAAATCAGGGAAGTGAAGGCAAGAACTCAAAGCAAGAGATACTGACTTGCTCTTAGGCTCACATTCAGCAACCTTTTCTTTGGCAGTCCAAGCCAACCCACTGAAGGATGGCACCGTCCATGGTCGTCAGGACTTTTCTATGTAAATTAGTAATTAAGAAAATGTCTCACAGACTAATGGGATGGAAGCAATTCCTCATCTGATGTTCTGTTTTCCCAGATACATCAAGTTAACACCAATGTTAGTAAACAAACCAGTTGGTGCCAAAAAAATTGCAGTTTTGAACCATGAATTTTAAATCTGTATGAACAGTCTCAAGCATAGCCTCATTAAATAAAAGAACCACCACCATAGTCAGCACATTTTTGACAGTGAGAAATTAGTTTGCTTGTTTCTTGGCATGGAAATCCATGTTTCGGGATTTGATGGACTCTTGGAAAGCATTTCTTTATCCTGTTCATGGTGGAAGTGTTTTTCTTGTAAAAGTTGCTGAAGTGCAAGAAAAAATAGTAGTTGCTTGGCAAGCGGTCCAGTGAATACCACAGATGAGGCAAAACTTGATAGTGCCACTTGTTGAACTTTTAGAATGTTGACTGTGCAATGAGCAATCAAGCATGGTCTTGAATTGTGTGCTTTCTGATGAGCTATGGTGGCTGCAAACATTGCTGATTTTGGCACCTGTTATCAGTTGACCATGCCTCTCATAGGTAACAGTTTCTCTAGAACTCAGTCAATTTTAGTGGATGAGACTGAAGAAGACTACCAAACAGCAACCATAACATTTTTCGGTGTCATTTGGCTTTGGTAAGTGATTTGGTTCTCATCACTGATCATCACTGGTTGTTGTATACAACCTCATTTGTCCCACATCACAAACTGATTGAGGAATAATTTGTTGTTGTGTAGAATAGAAGAAGATGGCAGTTCAAGGGGACATTTAAATTACTACACACCTACTTACTGAACTTTTTTGCCTTTCCAATTTGATCAGATATTGAGGGAACATTGAATTGGATCCATGTTGCATTTTTTTTTGTTAATTTCTCATGTACTTGTAAGAGCAGCTTAGATGCTTGTTCTCAACTGATTAACACCAACTCCCGAGGGCTGGTCCCTAAGATCCTCATCTCAAGGCTCTACTCTTACAAAATTTCTTGAAGTACTGTGCACATATGTTTGCTAGCAGTGCCTGTGCCAAATGCATTGCTGAAGATGTAAGTTGTCTTCACTGCTTTATATGCCATTTTGAACACGAATAACAAAAAAAGATCACCTGCATTTGTTTTTTGTCTAATATTATTTCCAAACTATAAAATAGAAAGGGAATAAGGACCATTAGCAAGGAAATGTAGGAAATGCACACCAAATGGTGTAACGTAACTATATTTATTAAAATTTATATTCACATATTAAATCACATTTTAGCAATATAAAAACTTCAATGAGTTTCTCACAATCTATAGTGAGATAGATTCTGTATAGATAGTTTCTCACCAACTTATATACATTCTCCTTAATGTATATCACCTTCCCATTATCATAAAGTCAAAACTCTGTTAGGCTGGGGACTTTGTAACACATACATATATATGTATTCATGTAAATAGATCTATAGATATATATGTGAATATTCCATTTAAGAAAGTAAGTAAATTAACACCTTAAGCAAGTACATCTTTTCCATATTTATTTGTAAATTATCTACTACATGTGACTGCTTTTCTTTTCTTTTTTTTTTAAGTAAGAAAGTATGTCCCTTAAAGACAAACAGACTTGAAGCTGTCATACACAAAGCATCGTGCAGGTGATCTTCTTTTTCTTTCTGACACACAGAAAAATAAAGAAAATGTCAGTGTTCTCCATAGCAGCCTTGTGGTCAGTGTCTTGATTATTGCTTTTAGTAGAGCTGAGTATAGTATTCATAGTTAGTAGTTAACTAATTAAGTGCACGATGCTTTATGTATGACAGCTTCAAGTCTATTTGTCTTTAAAAGACATACTTTCTTACTTAAAAAAAAAGAAAGGCAGTATTACAATATTGTAGAGTTTTTCCAATCCAATGAAAATAAAGACATTACTCATTAGCTAATGAAAATTAAATTCAGCATATGTGGATATGTATATTGTGAAATATGTTTTTGTTTCCTTAAGCTTTTACCAAGACCAATTTTTTAAACTTGAGATTAAGGTAGATGGATAATGGGGCTATGTTTTGGTGTCTATTATCTAGAAAGATTAATTTTTCTAAGGGAATGAAAATAAAGCTAAACTTCATTTAATTTATTGTCATCATAATTTACCAGGAAATCAATACTAGGAACTTATCTTCAAGAATTGAATATGGTAAAATTTCTTCATGAAATATTCATTTATTATTATTGTTATTATTAATTTATTATTAATATTATTTATAATCAAAGTTGAAATTATCTCCTCTCTTCTCCATCAAAAACCACCAAGGAAGCATACTTTCATTCTGATAAATCACTACTGTTCATCTGAATTCAGTGAACTCTGAACTCATCTGTGTTAGACACCACTGTAGACAAGAGCATAACATAGTACTATAGCCTACCCACTAGTTTACATATCCAGTCCTTATAAATACCATATCAGATGATAACAAAAAGGGAGAGGATGAAAATAAAAATTACACAGAAAATGAGGACATGACTGTGCCCACATCTCTAGCAGCTGAAAAAATGAATGAATAATAATAATAAATTATAAACTCATTGAGAGTAGCTGTGACTGAGAGATCATTTCAGAGTTGCAGTCTGGATACCTTCAGACTTCCCACAATAGTTATTTGTTTTCTTCCCATAGTAAGATATTTCCCAAAGGCCTTCCTGAGGAGTACTCTGTAGCAGTCACATTTCGAGTACGAAGAAGCACCAAGAAGGAGAGGTGGTTTTTATGGCAGATTTTAAACCAGCAGAACATGCCACAGGTAAGATGCCAATATATTTGATTAGGTCAGGTGGTTCTCTGTTTCATGTACCCAAATCTGAGAAAAGATGTAGTTAGTACTCAGATACTATGTTGTTTAGAGGAGTTATCAATAGAGAAATGCAAGCATTATAAGTAGGATAGCCTTGACGGTATCAGTGATGTGAGAATCTAGTGGGTGAGAGGTTTGTGTTTTCTTTTGTCTTGTCTTCAAGATTTACTTTTATGTGTATAAATGTTTGCATATATATATATATATATATATATATATATATATATATATATATATATATATGGGGAGAGCAAGCGAGAGAGAGAGCACAGAAGTCATAAGAGAGCTCAAGGTCCCCAGAAACTGGAGTTATACACAATTTTGTGCCATCAAGTGTGCACTGAGAATTGAATCCAGGTCCTCTGCAAGAGCAGTCGGTGCTCTGAGCCACTGAGCTATGCCTCAGATCCTGTTTTTATTTAAACTTAGAGATTTCTGTTTTATCTGAAGACAGTGGAGCTGATTTCCTTTTGCAGAAGCTTATTGAATGGCTCCATGCCTTTCGTCACTAGTATTATATATTACTCTGACACTTAAATACTTGTTTCATCGATAAAAACAAATATGGGCCATATGCTTTATGCCAAAAAGTGATAAGAACAATAAACTTAGGGTTGGGGAGATAGCTCAGTGAGGGAAAGCATTTGTCATGCAAAAATAATGACTGGGGTTCAGGTCCCTAGCACCCAAATGAATGTCACCTGTAAGTTCAGTATTCATGAGGTAGGAGATGGGATCTCCAGAGCAAGTTAGCTAGCTAGCAAGACTAGTCAAGTAAATGAGCTCTGGATTCAAGGGAGAGGCGTGACCTCCACACAGAAAGTGGAGAGCACTTGAAGATGACACCTAGTGTCAACTTCTGGCTCCCACATTCTTGAGCGCATATGTGCATCATACTTGCACACACCCTCGTACTCCATATGTAGGAACACATATACCCAAGCATGCCACATACACATGCCAAAAGGAAAAAAGAGATTTTAAAAAGCAGAATTCATGCTCTTATGGAACATGAAGTCCATAACGAAAGAACGCTTAGGTGAACTTACAGAGCAGAGTGATGATTCTGACGGAATTGTGATGGAGATAGAATGGAGGTATAAAGGAGAGTGCAGATCCAGGAGACCTTGTGAAAATGACAGGGGCGCCCAAGTGGTGATGCAAGGATCCCACAGACCTCAGAATTAATTACTACCAGCATACATTTGTGTTCATTTCTATCCATAACCATTGGATGCGCTTAGCTTTGCCTGTTTTTCTTACTATTAACATACATCACAATTTTATGATGGGATGATCATTTAAAATGAAATACATGTCATCTATAAAATATCTCTCTTTGCCATGAAAATTATTAAGGCTTTACAAGGTCCATGTCAGTTTTCATGTGAAAAGAAATGCATGGTTATAAATCTTGTTGTGTACATATTTACATAGAACAATAACATATCTACGCTTGTCTCAGTATGTAATAATACTATCTGCAAGTAAAATTTAAAACAGTAATTTTAATACTTCATAAAAACCACCCTTTCATGAGCACATAACACAATTGCATAGTTATGATTGCATTTATAAATGTGAAATAAGCATTCATACTTGTGTACACACACACACACCCTTACATGTTCTTTTGTTAAGGAGCAGATTACACAGGATGCTCTATGACAGCACACATGCAGCAAAGTGCTTGACCCTTTGTATCCTCCAGTCTGTCTCACGCCTTGGGCCAGCTCTTCGGTTATGCCGTTATATACATGGGACTTTGATTTGAATGCTTTACTAATTTTGAACACTGAATTTCAAGCCATATAAAGATACTGTACACATCTTCCTTATTTTTTTTTCAGATTTCTATAGTGATTGATGGCACAAAGAAGGTGGTAGAGTTTATGTTCCGAGGTGCTGACGGAGGCTTGTTGAACTATGTTTTCAAGAATCGAGAACTCCGTCTTCTTTTTGATCGTCAGTGGCATAAACTCGGCATCGGTGTGCAATCCCGAGTCCTTTCTCTCTATATGGATTGTAACTTAGTTGCAAGTCGGCACACAGAAGAAAAGGACTCCGTGGATTTTCACGGAAAGACAGTTATTGCTGCGCGAGCTTCGGATGGCAAACCCGTGGATGTAAGTGTAACAGTGATGCTAAGGGTGCTTCATCATCCCTAAGTTAAAGCAGAATATCTTACTAAGAGTGGCTTCCTGTGTCTGGGGGGGGGTGTGGCTCCATAGGTGGAGAACTAGCATAGCCTTCATGGCAGATGGGGATTGATCACCAGCTCCATATAAACCAGGCATGGTGGTTCATGTTGTGTGACTACAACCCCAGAACTAGAAAGGTACAGGCAAGAGGATCAGAAGTTACCGGGATCATTCTCAGCCACATAGTAAGTATAATGTCATCCGGTCTACATTAAGACCCAGTGAAATAAATAAATAAATAAATAAATAAATAAATAAATAAATAAATAAATAAATAAATGAGGGGGAAGGGAGGGAGGGAAGGAGGGAGGAAAGATTAAAGAGAAGAGAAAGAAGGAAGGAAGAAAGAGAGAGAGAAAGGAAGGAAGATAAAAGGAAGGAAAAAGAAAGAAGGAATTCATTTCTTCCTTTAATGACCTCCCTCTCATCAATGTTTTTACTCTCATCAGATATATGAAGAGTATTTATTCCCAAGTCTATTTTCACATATAATTATGTTTGATTTTCAGCTGCATTTTGCAGTCAGCAAATTTAAAATAACTGGGTCATTGCCTTTAAAAACTAAGATTACTAAGAGTAACTTTTTGTTAAAAAATGAAAATAAGACACAAATAAAGTATAAGCTTGGCCAAACCTTTATGCTTTAAATTAAAAAAAAATATTAGAACACGATGAACTTTAAATGGTTCCAGACTATCTGATGTTTTCACTCAAGAACAATAGGCAATTCGTTCAAGCAATTCTATTGCTTGTTCCATGGCTTACAATGTCTTTCTAGAGTTCCTTTGGACAGAAATAATCATTAAATCCATCAGTGGCTCATTTGCATGAGGAAACAGCTAGAAAAACTCAGGTGAAGCTAAAATGGTATAGATTTACTGTTGATTTTCTTGCAAAATAAGGCGTGCAATCTTTAAAGAGTGAGATCTGTCTAAACTTAATGGCTAAATATTTCCTTATGGGTAAAATGGTAAGACAGTCTTCCAAAATCTGAGTACAGATTACCAGGAATAAACAAATGCCAATGCTGTAAACACAAAGTGCTGACAATGACATTGCATTTCAGAAATAAAGTTTTGGGCAAACACACATTTCATGAGAAAAGTGTACAGACACAGATACATAGTCAAGGAAACGTAACTTTTAAAGCCTTTTTCTGTTAGGGAACTGGGTGTGAGCACATCAGAAAGACAGGACTGTCGGAACCTATGGTCGGGGATGACTGGGAATACAGGCAAAGCAGGTCAGCCTGTCCAGGGGATGTGTCTGGGACACAGGGACAGCTCACTGGCTTGAGTCAGAATCTCAGTTTGGATCCATAAATTTGGCAGTATCTTTGCTTACAAAATAGATTTGGTGGAGTTGCTCATTGTAACAGTGTAGGATTTGTACCATGGTTCAAGACTGGGGGTTCTTGCGATGGTACTGGACATTGTGTGTGTGTGTGTGTGTGTGTGTGTGTGTGTGTGTGTGTGTTGTTTGTTTTTGTTTTTAAGATGCAACCTACATATTTTATCTAGATACAAAGTTTTAGTTTCTTTTATACTTCAAAATTATGTTGTAAAAGATATTAATATTTAACAAATATGCACGTTACTGCCCATCCAATCACTTGAAACATGTTTATTTCAAACATAGTGCTCATTATGCATGAGTGTTTTGCTTGCACATACATATATGCACCATGTCTATTCCTGGTGCCTTTAACAGTCAGAAGGAGGTGTCAGATCCCCTGGAATTGCAGTTAAAGATGGGTATAAGCTGCCATGTGGGTGTTGGAAACAACATGTGCCCTGTAAAAGGTCAACAAGTGCTCTTAACTGCTGAGATATCTCACCCAACCCCCAAAGTATAATCTTAGTTTTTCTCTTTCTGGTGGGTGAATTTGATATTTATTGTCATTTGGTCAAGGACATACTGTATTCCTAGTAACCGTTGCACTAAAACCAGCATCTATTTTTAAATTTTCCTTTGAGAATTTCATACAATGTATTTTGATCATACTCGCCAACTTCCTCCATATCCATTTTTCCACTCTGCCACATTCCCTTCCCAATTTCATGGCTTTTGTTGGTAAAATCCACTGTATCCATCTGGTGCTTCCAGTGCATACATGGGTGTAAAGCCATCTACAGAAGCATGGGTGGCCTTTTGGAGGCCAAAACCCTGGAGAAACTAGCTCTATCCAGTACCATCAGCTGTCAGTAGTTCTTTAAGTAGGGGTGGAGCTTCATGGGGCAGTTAGGGTCCCTATGAGTTCACGTATGCAGCAGCCCCATCATTCTAGAACACAGGTCACAGCACTCCTCCTCAACATGTGGTTCTTATCATATTTCTGCTATTTCTTTCATGAGCCTTGGGACAAGTTTGGTTTACACGTCACGTTTACTTATTTTCTGCAGTTTGTCCTGTTGTGACTCTCTTACAATCCAGTGTCTGCTACAAAGGGTAACCCTTTAATGAGGGTTGGGAACAGCAATCATCTGTGACTATAAACATAAGTATTCAGCATGAAATTGTAATCCTTTAGAATTGATCATCTCTCTTAAGTAAAATAACACATATGCAGTGCTGAGCACAGTGTGACAAGTGGTATGATTTCAATACACAATGCGTATGTGTGGGGGGTTAGTGTGTGATGTATTCATACATGGTTCATGCATTTGGGAGTGCAGAGGGGCTTGCTGTGTAGGCAGATGTGAGGGCAGGGCAGGATGCTGGTGTCTGGGCTTTTTTCTTCGTCATTCCCTGCCCTGAGACAAGATCAGGGCAGATCTTGTTGCAGATGGGTCTTGTTTCAGGTAGGCTTGCTGGGCAGTGAGCACCCAGGGCCACCTGTCTCTACCTCTGATGGTAGAATTTTTTCCTCCATGGGATCTGGGAATTCAAACTCAGGAGGTCACAATGGCAGAATAGATGCTCTTACCACTGAGCCCTCCTGCCAGCCCCTTTGATAACAATGGTTGAATAAACCAGTTGTAAGCAACATTAGTTAATTAAAATTTTACATCTTTATTTTGCATAATGTGTATGTTATTACCAATATTTCATTAGACTAAGTATGGTACTTAAACTTTTCAAGTGAAAACTCATCTCAATAACCTTCATAAAATGCTGCTAAAAGTAAATTGTCAAATCTCATCTACTTCATATTTCTATGTCACACATAGACCTGAGGCTACTCATGAATCCACAAGTTTTCTATGTGCTAATATATTTTGTTCACATCAGTATTTTGGCTGTGTAGATAGGATGGGGGCAAGTTAGAGATCCACAGCTAGCCAGATATCTGTTTTCTATGACCACAGGTAAACTCTGACAATGTCACAATTTGATTTTTCTATACAAAACTCTTATTTATTAGCTCCAAAGTAACTCCAAATTAATTATTAATTTCAAAGTAATGCATAACCAATACCTGTTATACTGGCAATAAAGCACCCTAAAGAAGGGGAAAGAAGAAAGGAGAAAAAGGGGTGGAGAGGATTAAATCTGACTCATGCTATACAACAAGTCTATGTGTATTTATATGTTAACTATATCCTAAAATTCACAACCATATTCTAATTTTAAAGATCCAGTCAGTGCCTGCTGATATACAATATTACTTACTGGTTTAGCGGCTAGGAGTTAAAAAAGCTGATTCAAGCATTTACCATATTGATATTTTATCAATAGTAAGTACTGTTTACCATTTCCAAGACAAATGTTCTGATGTCTCCATTAAAGGTGTCTTTTCCATGAAGTACTTTTCATCTGTCTAAATGCCAAAAGAAAATGAGTCTTCTGTAAATAGAAGAAACCTTTGTTTAAAAAAAAAAAAGACTGAATCATTTGGTTTAGTGCTATTGATATAGGATTTCTCTGGGTAGTATAAACTGGTCTGGCGCATCACATATAACTCAAGTTAGCCTCAAGGTAACACTCCTCTTGCAGCAAAGTCACCCATGTTAGCATTGAAGGCAGGTGCCACTGGGTTCAGCTTTTGAGTCTTGCTCAGGATTGTACTAATTCAAAATCAATAGGCTTTATGCAGCCTTCATTAAATGTAGGGAAAAAAACTAAATTTCTTCTTTTATTTTACTGGGAATGGCACACTTACTTCATACCTCAAATAGGACATTGGGCCCTAAAGAGGAGCCTTTTTCCATTTCATGTTCACAGCTTTGACTCTCTTCCTGCAAAGTTTTACTTATAAGTGTCATTTTGTACAGTATTATAGTGTAGCACGTTGCAATATATCTGTAATTAGATGTTTGTCTTTGTCGTTTCCTTAATTCAACATTTCATTTTTATTGCTTGAAACAATTAGCTAAGCTTTTGTGTTAGCAACTGTGTTCATTAACTCATTTCCTGTCTGGGTATCTTCCTGTGTAGCTGACTGGTTTTCAAATCATGTGTTGAAATTTGACACTATAAACATGAATCTATCATTTATATTAACTTTCTTTTTCTTTCAATTTAAATTGCTATAGTTCATAATGCCTAAACTTGATTCTCAAATCCAATGATGTGTATTGCTACTTCCTCTTCACAGATTGAACTTCACCAGCTCATAATCTCCTGCAATGCTAACTTTTTAGCTGAAGAATCATGTTGTGACATAGCAACTACTAAGGTAGGTTAATTTTTTATGAGGTTAAACACAAATTCATGGTCTGTAGATTCTATGTATGGGCCACTATGAAGTATCTCCAGTGAATCCAGGTGAATAATTTATTCCCAGTAGGGAGCCCTTCTAAGTACCTGCCCAAACTTCAACCACCAGGTTGTATACTGATATTTGATGATGATTTGTTCTCCCTTTGGACTCAATATAACTGAAGAGAATTTGTACCTTCCCCCTATACCTTTCGCCCTGTTTTATTTGAGGCCTCAGCTGATTGGAGGTGCCACCCACATTAAAGTCACATCGTTCCCCTTAAGATTAGTCAACTCGTCTGTTTTGTGTAGTTTGCTTTGTGACACATTCCGTTCCTCCACTTTTTCCTTCTGCCTAGCTTTTGCAGCATCATGGCAACTGCTTTCCTAACACACGTCTTTTTCCTAGACAGTATCACCAGCATGAGTCTCTAAACCACTGAATTCTATGTTCATTTCTTTCTTTGCAGTAAACATTTGCTTTTAACCAAGGATCTAGTAGACACTGAACTAAAGGAAAAGACTGTGTGATGTGAACAGAGTCTCTATCTGCTCATCTTTTACTCCAGTCCTAAGTGACTCCCCAACAAAATATTGACCCAGTGGATTAGTCTCCCGTGTTAAATATTTCCCACCTTGCTGTATAACTGTACTTCATATCCATGTACTTCATTCCAAGAAAAAAAAATCAGTGCTTACTGTGTCTCACTGTGGTAGTCATCCATACCATTGCATTTTATGAATATATTATTTGTTTTTAATTGATTGAAGTACAAATTACACAGCGATGGAGGATTTACTTTCACACTCTTTTACACCTAGCATGTTGTCACCCAAAGATTTTCAGAGTATGCGTTACTCTGTTTTCCACTGCTCTGATAAAATATCATGATCAAAGGTAACTTATGGGAGAAAGTGCTTTTCAGCTTATGGTTCCAAAGGAAGAGTCCACAGTGGCGGTGGTGGAAGGTATGCCTGGCAGCAAGCAGCTAGAGCTAGAGCAGGAAGATAAGAGAGCACATCTTCGGCTGCAAACACAAAGTGGAGAGGATGAACAGAAAGCAGGACAAGGATAGGAGCTCTCAAAGCCCGGCACACTAATGCACTTCCTCCAGCAAGGCCGTGCCACTGCCTCCTCAAACAGCATCACATACTGGGGACCAAGTGTCGAACTAGTCTAGTTCTTTGGGATCATTTCTCCTTTAAACCACCGTACAGCCGAACCTCTTCATTTGCTGATTTGCTAGCTACAGAGTAAAGGCTGTGGAAGGAGAATACTCACCAAAAGAACACCGGAAAAAAATATAAGTACAAGATTTAAAGTTCTGTTTCTTTGGATCTTGAATTTCCCCCAAATATCTATGCTTGCTAGGAATTTAATCAGTAATTTTTAATTCAAAAACTCATGTAACTTCTCCCAAGCAGTTTGAGTAGTAGAATGAAAATCTAGCCAAATAACTCCAAGTCTTTCAAATATTATGTCTTGCTTATATAACTCGGCCATACAAATCACATCTCAAACCCAGTTTATGGATCTCATTCCAAGAGAAGTGAAAGTCTGCCAAATATCTTTCTATAAATACCTAAAAAGATAACTTGAATGCCAATCTAAAGACTTGAAATACCAATGCTGCCTGAGCCTATACCTTTAATCAGGAAGATTTTATTATTTCAAAAGTTTCTTAAGTCGTTATGATTGTGTTATGTTAGGGTTCATAAAATAACCATTTTCCATTTAAAAGTAATATAGTAATGTTTTGATATCTGTAAATGTAATATTCTTGGCCAATATTCATTGCCTTATGTTAGTACATTACTATAGAAATGGTTTATATATGTATAGGTGAAGAATTGGATAAAGCAATAGTAATTAAAGTCAGACATGACTTCACATTGTCAATGGTTCTTGTTAATTTCACATTACTAAGATTAAACATCAATAAATAATAAATAATGTTTATAATGATTATTTGGAAATTAGCTTTGTAGTTGAAAATAAGTTAGGAATTCATACTCAATATGTAAAACAACCAAACACAGTATTCTTCATGTTGATAATTATTTGTGGTGATGGCATCACCATCCACTCTGTAGTTAAAAGTAAATAGAAATATGACATATCTCATGAGCACTTAAATCAAATAATTATACAAAAGCCATTTAAACAGCTTATAAACTTCTGATATCAGATGTCTTCTTTGCTTTTTTACTTTTGAAAAGTGTTTTGAAGGGGGCTAGAAAATAGCTCAGTTGTTGAGTGCTCAATATACAGCCATGTGAACTGAGTTCAGAAGCCAGCACTCGAACAAATGTCACACGACTGACAATGTAAGGGAAAAAATTACTTAGGGAGTAATAAATCATCTGGGAAGTATAAACTGCCAGAGTAGAAGCAACTGGTGAGTTCTCCCACTTGTTTACCCTTCACTGAAGCCGCAAATAAAGAGTTAATCACAGGATCAGTGGGCTATCGGGTGTCAAAAAGAGTCCTTCTCTTTTGACTCACCTTGTGAATTAATTTTTCCTCTATATTATGAAGGTTTTATTTTGGCTAGGTATGTAATGTGATATATGTGTATGTGTGCATACGTGTGTGTGTGTGTGAGAGAGTGTATTATGTGTTTGTGCAGATATAAGCATATCTGCTATGGGTACAGTCACAGAAGAGCAGAAAAGAACATCAGAGGCTGTAATAACAGCTGGGCGTAAGCCCCTAGATGTAGGTGCTGAGAAATGAACTTGGGTTCTCTGCAAAAGCAGTCTTGGCTTTTAAATGCTGTCTTTCCTGCATCTTAAACTAAATTGTTTTTGGTGGTGGTGGGGATTCTGTCAATTTATAACCAAATTTTACTTCATGTTGTTCAGCACATCCTAAACTCACCAGATTCAGTATCTCTACTTTACCTTGTCCTTAAAGGACAATGGAGAATAATAGGACATACTTTGATTAAATAGTTATAATCTCAGAGTGTACAAAGAAATCCTTTCCACCTTTACTTACAGTTATAACCAGCTTTTTGTAGTACCTATGTTTTATCAATTAAATGTATATTATTTAAACTTTTGTTTGCCAGATACCATTCACATTTTGCTTATGTAAAGTCTCTTATGTAATTATTTGAAATGTACAATTTAAATATTTTTGTCATAAAGTCACCCTCATGTAACTAAATTTTTTCACTAAAACAATCTGTTTTCATGTAGTTTTTTGTATATTGTCAGCCTGGTTAAGTATGCTGGAGGTTTTGTGATAGAGCAAAAGTGTGGTAATTTTTCATACGTGGATGACAAGGCTTGGTTAGAAGAAAGAAGTATGGCTGGCAAGCAATTATTTCTTGTTTGATGGGAGCTAGTAGCAAGAACTGACATCATTTTCTAAATTCTCTTTGGGCATTTTAGTGTTCCGAACATGACGACTTTGGAAGTACCACTCCATCATGGGTGACCTCTCACACTGGTAAAACATCTTCACATCTGCCAGGAAACCAGGAGCTTAAAGACCTGTGCCAGTGCATTCCGAACAAGGTATGCTACCCTTCATATGTACGGATCTACAGAAGGTGCTTTTTACTCAGTGCTGAGAAATCGAATCTCACAACCACCCACCCACCAAAGTGGATCAGAAAAAGAAAGATTTGTTAGATTTTGCTTTCTTTCTTTCTTTCTTTCTTTCTTTCTTTCTTTCTTTCTTTCTTTCTTTATTCTTTCTTTCTTTTTTCTTCTTTCCTTCCTTCCTTCCTTTTTTTTTGAGATATTATTATCATCATCATATTTTTCACATCCTGACCATGATTTCCCTTCCCTCTTCTCCTTCCAGTTCTTCAGGCTCCCCACCCCCCACCTCCCCTCTGCCCTGCCCCATCCATTCCTCTTCAGTTTCTCTTCAGAAAAGGGCAGGCCTCCCAGGGATGTCACCCAAACATGGCATATTAAATTGCAGTAGGACTAGGCACCTCCCTTCATATTTGGTTAGTTAGACAAGGCAAACTGGGAGCGAGGAATAGGGTCCTCAAAGCCAGCAAAACAGGCAGAGATAGCCCCTGCTCCAGCTGTTAGGAGTCCCAAGAAGTCCAAGCTACACAACTGTAACATATATGGAGAGGGCCTAGGTCAGACCCATGCAGGCTCCTTGGTTGTTGGTTTAGTCTCCATGAGCCCCTATGAGCCCAGGTTAGTTGATTCTGTGGGTGTTCTAGTGGTGTCCTTGACCCCTCTGGCTCAAACAATCCTTTCTACCCCTCTTCCTCAGGGTTCCCCAGCTCTGCCTAATGCTTGGCTGTGGGTCTCTTTTGCTTTCCTTCTAATGTATGAAAGTTACAATTAATAGAAAAAGGTGAGTAGAAACGCACTGCATGGCAGGGAAATATGAAGTATATATAAACACTAGGAACAGGCTGCAGTTCCGGGATACTGTGTATACAGTATATGCTAGGAACAGGCTGCAGTTCCGGGATACTGTGTATACAGTATATGCTAGGAACAGGCTGCAGTTCGGGAATTCGGTGCTGGAGAAAAAGTTCCTGATCTTCAACAAAGACACAGAAAAACACTCTGCATAGTACTTCCCCTTTCCTGTCTGGTGACTACATTTGTCCAGCATCTGCACATTTCAAACCAGCTTCCCCCTTTTCTATTAATTAATTGTCTCTGTGAGGCATATTCAATTAATTAGCTTCATCTAAACCTTTGTGTCTTAGATCAGTGATGCTGGGCTTATGGACCTCTATGAAAATCCTTTTTATGGTCATAGAAGTCATAAGGTCTGTTTTAAAAACAGGCAGGTAAATAAGTGACAGGTACAATATAGAGATGATAGATGGATAGATAGATAGACAGACAGGCAGGCAGGCAGACACACACACACACACACACACACACACACACACACACACACACACACACACGCATAATTGGCTTTAGAGCAATGGAACAGCATTTGACACAGCATTCATTTTCTTTCCTCAGGAGGAAGCAGGATCACCAGGAACTCCAGGTTACATTGGACGTAAAGGGGACAAAGGAGAACCGGTAATATGAACACAACTAATGCTCTTGGAACAAAGGGATTTGTTCAAAAGTGACTTAAAAAGATTTTTCCACCTCATACTTCCCACAAACACATTTCTAAAAGGCTTTCAAAAGGCTCAACTGAGATGGAGATATCTGTAAACTAGAGTCCTGTCAGCATTTGAGTCTGCTTCTGAGATTAAAAAATTCTGAGAAATCTAGAACAGCGAGTCTTTGTACCTCTACGTTCTAAAGCAGATGTATGTCCCAGCTGCTTGCTAGCCTTCCTCATTACACTTTTCTCCAGATACCTAAGAAACATAGCTCCCTAGTCCACTGAAGGGTCCCCACTGAGCAGATTCCAATGGCCAACTTTTAGGGAAGCATACTGCTGCATGTTTAGGAGAAATAAAGAATAGTAGAAATAAAGTATTCCCTGGGTTGTCACTCCTGGAAGGAGATAGAGAATATCCTTGTCACATGCTGTAGGAGAGTTTCAGGAGTCCTAAAACAACCCAGAGAGACTGGAAAGAACTGAACAGAGGGGGTGCTGACTGCTCTTGACCTCTCCTCCTCATGCAATCGATTGTATGCAATAGCCCGTGTGTCAAGATCTGCCTTCCCTTTGACAAGCTCCAACTTAGCTGTAATGCTTTCTGGTCTCTTGAATGTGTCTTTTAAATAAATATGAAATTAAATTGTACTATGGTCAGGTGACTATGCTTTTCTGTCAAAGGGAAAAATCCATGACTCTAAATTATTTACATATCTAACTTCTACCGAGTAAGTCATGTGTGTCTCAGAGGAATATCTGTCTATCGTACCTTGCATGGGACAGTCTGACATGCAGTAGATGCTGGAGAAGAGGTTTTTGAAATGAAATGGGCTGTTTTGATTATTCCGGTTATAAATCTTGAACTCCTTTGCTTTGGTATCATTATGCGGAAGTTCAGAATAATTAAACACATTATGTAAAAACTACTTAAACCAAACTGAACGTTCAAATGATTACAGTCACCATGTGCAAACACGGAGACCGATGCTTTTCAATGCTCTCGTATTTGACCCCCATACAATCATGTTGGGAATCAGTATTGCCATTTTACAGATGGGGAAACTGAGAGTTAGCAAGGCTGTGTTATTGCCCAAACAGTATAGGTTGAGGCTGAGAACTGAGCCCAGGTCTGGTGAGTCCATTATCCTTCTCTTGACCAGTCTCCATTTTGAAAGCAGCTTCCTTTGTAGTACCTGTGCTGTCACTAGGGCATTCTCTCCTTTTTACTGTTTTATCCTGATAAACGTGTAAGGAGTGCCAGCCTAGTATTTATACCCTCATCTTACAACTGAGAGGGGGGATGTATTGGTAAATGGTGTACAGAAAAGGTGTACCACGTAAAGGACTCAGCGGAGGAAGGTTCAGAAACCAGTCATAACTCTTCTCTGCCCACCAGTGTGAGCTTGGCAACCCCCCCCACCACTGCCCTGCTCTTGATGTTTTGTTTTTCTAACTAGAAGGCAAGTGTACTGTGAGTGTGGAAAACTGTCCATCAAATATTTCCCCAGGTATTTCTTTTGCATCCAGGCTACTTCAGTTGTTCCCAAGGCTACAGACTCATCCAGCTTCCGGTGGAGCTGAACACAGTATCAGCTATGGTTGCTTTCTCTGCAGCCAGTTTAATGCAGCGTAGACACCCTACTTAGTGGCTAGCATCACCCTGGCATCGATAGAAACACTCAGCCTTTGACCATGCTCTCCTCCCAGGGTCTGTGTCAATGGTGCTGCCAGCTCTGCTTCTAAATTCACTTATTTAGCTGTGAAAGAAATTTAACACTTACGAGTGGAAAAGAACTACCACCCACAGGGTGTTTTCTCACTTCTCTAATACAAGGTTTATCATTTACTTTAAATAATTCTAATGAGCATGCGCAAAATAAAAGTAACGAGAGTCACTGCTATTTTGTTTTGGTGTATAGTTGCTATATGTTACAAATATTTGACTCTAATGAAAAATATCAGTCTTTTAGATTTCAAAAAATTTAAATCATACCATAGTTAAATATTTCAGATAGAATACTCACTCCTATTGGTTTGTAATAAAAATACCTTATTAGATTTTAGGTGTTCAGGCTGTGAGTTTAACCTTTGGTGGCTGAGCCATCCCTTGAATCTTGAGTTTTTTAAATAAATTTCTGAAGAAAATGATTAGCTCACACATCGTATGTGATTAAACGATTAGTCATGCATCTTCACAGGTACATTTCCCCCATTTTCATCAGTTGAACATATGGTATCTTCCACATCACCTAAACAGCATTGTTGAGCTTCTCTTAGTTAATGCCTCTCAAGTACAATTTGAATTTTTTTCCCTTAAAACTAGAAGTTCTTAAAAGTACTGTCAAAAACAAAATAAAAAAGATGACTTGTTGAAACATCTTGCAGCAAGTATGTAGGCAACATGCCACAGTGCACACAGCCCTAGCAAATTATTTTCAAAGGGAATATTTTTTATATTTAAGCCAGAAACTGTTTTATGATTATGGGATGAGGCATATTATAGTATTAAGCAGAATTTGCTTACCAGTTTCAATTTATATTTCCACCCAATATGATACAGCAATAAATTAAATTATTCACATGAAAATACTATTGTAAAATAGGCCTGCACTTTGAAGTTTGGTGAAATAACAGGAGTTATTTTAAGTGAAGACCCTTTACAAAGTGGTACTCAACCAAGGTAGCTTTGTCCCCCTGTGGAGACGGGAAGCAAGTTACTACACCGTGTAGCACTGTTTTGTCAAGTGTGGTTTTGGAGAATGGACTAAATTGGACTTTAAGGTTGAAAAAATATAGTATTTAATTATATTCTTTTACAAAGTACCTTTATCAGCCAGCGCAGACATTGAGAAGGTGTTCCTCACCTTATAAGAGCCTTTCTGTCAGATATCACGGAGCAGTATTATACCTACAATTCTGCTTAAGTTTGGTAAACTAACTGCTGTTAGTTCATGGGGGAAAGCTCCATTCTATAAACAAATACCTGGTTACTTTTGTTAAACTTATATAAATACATAAGTGAGTAGGAGAAATGGATTAGTTTCCAGAAGAAACTAATGTGTTGGGTGCCTAGAACCACAAGAATACATATACCCACATACATGCACATACCTCCCACACACACACATACAGACACAACTCTGTCCTTCCTGTCTAAAGTGGAAAACGGGGTGAGGGGAACAGTGGGTGAGCAAAGCCAGCCCTGGAGCCACACTTGCTTTCACTGCCTGAATTTTTTTTTATACAAAAACCTGCTTTACTTCCTACTTCTCTAATGTGCCAGTTCAATGTTCATTGTTTGAGGGAGATGTAAATACTTTTTAAAAATATGATTGTTTTTCAATAATGTCTGTTTTACTTATGTAATAGTAAAAATATAACTAAAATAGAGCCTAAATGATGCTTTGCTTTCTAAATGATTAACTTCTTCCTAAGGAAAAAAAAAAACTTTTTTTTTTTTTTTTGGAGACAGGGCCTCACCTTGTAGCCTTGACTACTTGACTCACTAACCAGACCAGGCTGGCCTCAAACTCAGAGAGCCTCAGGCCTCTGTCTGCTGAGTGCTGAGGTTAAAAGTGTGTATCATCATGCAAGCAGGAGGAAACGGTTGCTAAATTAGTTTTTTTTCCTTCTAGGGTATGTGGAGAGTGAATACTAATCATCAGTTATGTACTTGACGATAAGCAAGCAGAGTTATGGTCTAGTACACAAATCTTTCTCCTTTATCAAATGGAAATTTTACCTGGAACCACTTTTGATTTCTCTTAGTGACGAAATTAGAAGTTCATGAAAGAGACAGCTTGATGACTGGTGTAAATGGTCGGTATCTAGAGGGTACATTTTAATCATACAGCTTGATGATGCTCTTCCTCCCAGCCCTGACTTAAAAATGAGGCCAATTAGAACTCACTTGAGGAAACCTAAAATTTATTGAGCAGTAATGTTAAAATCACGCTCAAGCATCTTCTGTGTCTTTGGCTTCTTTTACAAAACACACAGGATGTTGCCAAACCAGTGAACTCATCTGAAATAATTACACATAGAGTTACAAACTTTTACCATGTTGATAAAAACATCGACTTACTTTATATGCTAAACACTGCCAAGAGCCTCTTTTACAGTAACTCATTCGACTCTGACAGACCTCTTAGCTCAGACTTATTATGAGTTTTTGGTTTTAGATCCTAACTTGGAAGGAGTGGAGTTAGGAGATGACGCTCTGCCCACATGAACCTTCCTGCTCCATGTCATCTGGATGTTGCCAAAGACCCAGATTTCCTTTCACACTCAGTTTGAATTAGATCGCAAATCCATTTGCCTTGCAGCTTAGGGAGTGGATTGTGAAGTTTGCTCCTTAAATTCTGCTCCAGGGAGTGCTGTGTCCATCTTTAAGTCTATGAACATCTTTAACGTTAGCTCTTCTAGCTCCAACACTTAGGAAGGTTGTATCCACCTCCTAAGAGTGACTGATAATCAATGCATTAACCAAATGAGAGGATTTTATAGTTTTATCTCCAGAAATAAGAATTATAAAAATATGAAGGTTTCATTTTGCTCATTTTCCAAACTCGAAACTAGATTTGAAATATTTTTCAGGTGTCCAAAATTGACTTTAAAATTCTATAGTCTGCCCTCCATGGCCAGTAGCCCACTCATGGCTGCTCTCTGGATTGTCCTGAACACACAGACATAGAAAAGTCTACCCTTTACCAAATATGCCTCTGAAGCACATGCATGCACACACAGGCACATGTATGCATACAAGCAGAGTACTCACTACTAAAAACATTAAACTAAGTACCACGACTTTATTAAAATAAATAATATGTAATGGCTAAATGTCATATGCAGTAAGATGCTCCACTACTGAACTATACTCCCCCCCAAAATGTCATATGCATTAAGATACTGAAGACTTACATCTAATGACACAATGGGCCAGTTGCTAATTTGCCTGTCAGAATAAGCAGCCTCAATATACAGGACTTTGGATGGTTTATCTTTTCTCCATAGACTCTGGAATGAGCACAAACAAGGCTGATCCACTGTTCATTGTCTTTGCATTTCCTTTCTGCTGGGGAACGAAATGACAGTGACACTTGGATCTTGATTTTCCCTTACAAGGCGTTGTGAGAATACTGCAGCTCCAGGAAATGAAGGCAGATGCTGTTTCAGTTTATGTACGTGCAGACGAGCCCTGTAGCGGCTGTGAATCCTAATGAGCTCTGTTCTAGCCTGGTCCAGATGTGGCGTTAATGCCTCAGAGACTAAGAAACTTATAGGCGTTTAGTGAAAATAATTTTTGTTTAAGCCGTTTGGCTTCCTCTCTGCATTTCTGGTTTTACCTAATTTTTCCATGGACAATCAGAATTAAGCTTATTTCCACAGTTTCTCCCTAAGTTAAGGGGAAAAAATTAATATGTATTTGCACGTAACAGAAACCAAAGTCACTAAATATGAACATAACTTTCTCCAATGAGAAAAAACTTTTTTAGATTATAGCATAATTATATTTCTCCCTTCCAGTTCCTCCCTCCAAATGCTCTCACATACCCCTCCTTGCTCTCTGTAAATTCATGATCTCTTTTTAAATTTCTATTCCATGCATATATATATATTATATTCCTTAATTATATATATATATATATTATTATAGTCCTTAATATAACATGGCAGTCTGTGTAAAGTTACTTGCATTCATGTTTTCAGCGCTGGGCATTTGGTATTGGATAACCTGATAGAAGACATTTTTCCTGCTCTCAGCATCCCTTAGTTGCTTGTAGTCCTTTGTGTAGGGTTGAAGCTTCATGGGGTTTTCCTTATCCAGTTTGCCTATTGGTCATCATCCTTATTCAGCTCATGTTGAAAAATAGGATATTTTATAAAGGCTAATAAAATAAATGTGAACTTTTTGACAACAAAAATGCCATTTTTTTTACATTCATATCAAGTATCACCAATCAAAAATGTGCTGTTTGTAAGAAAAACAAATTTCAGTTTGTTTTTGTTTCATCTTTCCTTCAAAAGTAATACTAGTTTTCAGGGTTATCAACTAATTATATAATCAACTTGTATTATACAAAAAAAATCATCTGTGTATTTCAATATCTGTGTATTTAAAAATACATTTATATTGAGCTTATCAAATCCATAGCATCAGAATTCTTCTAATAACCAATATTTATAGAAAATGACCTCAAAAATCATAGTTTCATTACTCTACTTTCTAGTTTCATTGGCCAAAGTCTCAAGGCTAAAACGTTATTGAAAAGCTCTGGCTTTGGTGTGGAGTGGCTCGCCATTGCCTTACCAGGGGATGGATATTAATATAATATATCACTGAAATGAGTGGAAATGTAAGAAGGAAAGGGGTAACAGAGGGATAGAAAAGAGAAGCCTGCTCCCTCTGCAGCTGACTTTATTTCTTAATGGTTTCTTATTCCCTTCTAATGCCTTCCACTCACATCCCAAGTAGAGCAGTTGGCAGAGACCGCAACAGATGGACGACAAGCTCAACACATGCAGAGTATCTGGCACCAAGCACTTGACTTTTATTTACCAAACAGTTAGCCAGATTTCAGGAACCCAGTCTGCTAGTGTCCCTTTTTTTGAGTTTAACACGAACTTGGTATCTAGGATATAAATACTAAAATATTACCTGGCAAAGAATCACACGTTGATTCTTTACATAGCTTAGTGGCTAATTATATTTTTCTTGGTGGAGATCACTAATATACCAAACAGTGTGTTTAAAGACATAACTGCTGTTGTTTAAGACATTTGTGACTTTAGATAGTATAGTTTTCTTGAAGTGCCTCCCTCAGAAACATCTTTCAGCCATCCAAGCCAGGACCAATTGCACCAGTATACGACAGCAGGTAAAACTTCCAGGTAAATTTAAAAATTGAAGATAAATTGATAATTTGATCTTTTATCATCATCATCATCACCACAGATTACCACATTTAAAATTTATGCAGTTTTTTTGTTTGTTTGTTTCAATGAAAACTTTTAGTCCAGTAAGCAAAATTGGAAGCTCCTCCATTTTCCTCACGTAGTATTTTGTTTTCATCACCAGTATTTGTGCATCTGTACCCATGGGTGCTCCTGGAATAGAAGGAATCATTGTCTATCTCATCTCTGTGGTGCCTACACTTGGACCAACAGAGGACACCCACGCTGATAGAATCTTCATAAATCCTAGCTGAATTATGCAAAACTCAAGGAAACTTAGCCCCAAAGTTCAGGAGGGAAATAAAAGACAGCTGTTAGACAATTATGTAGCAGCATCTTGTCGTGAATCTGTGACAGTGACAGTGGCTACACCCCTTTGGGTGTGACTTCAGGTGGGGATGAGGGGGGGGGGCTGGACCAGAAAGAGCAAAGGGTGAGGTGTGGTATCTTGCTAGCTAGCACTCTCTTCTGCTAGCACAATTCTGTTGAAGGATGAACGGTAAGAACTCCCAAGGCTTTATGCAGAAGCAAACTTCCGGGAAGTAGGTGGGAAGGAGACTCTACCTAACACAGCTTAGAGGTCTGCTTCCTAGAATGAAATGTACTAGAGACAGTGTGTACAGCTCCAGACTTTGCTTCCGGTTTCCTCGTCACCTGCCCTTCCTGCTCTTTTAAGCATAGCCAGTCTTCATTATCTGGCTTTCTTTCTGCCCAGACTCAAATTGAAAAAGTCTCCTTAGTGTTTTATTATCACTAGGAATTTTTCATCCTCCAAGGCTCCGTGATCATTTACTGCAAGGCTAAAACTAAGTTAACTGCTGGCTTTAGCACAAGTAAGCTCTAGTAGAGGTAACTGATACGGAGTCACACTATAATTACTCGTCACGAGGAATACTCTGGACAGGAAATGGTATGCAGTAACTGGTATCTCACTGCCCTCAACAAGGAGCTGGCTGATGGCACTGGGCTCTATATCTTGTCTTCTTTAACTTGGTGGACTATTCGATATAGGTGTCAGTTACCACACATCAGATCTTTCAGTAAATGACTCAGATTAATTGTTTTGATTCTTCTACCATGGTTTTGCAGTTTCAAATTTATTGAGAATGTCTTTAACCTATATTTGACAATATAATAAGCCCAAATCTTTGTTTCTGACAGATCCACTTAAAAAAAAATCATACCAATTTCATAGGACCCCAGATTTATATAAGATCCTACAAAAGTCGCTGTGTCCCTAACTTCACTAGGGAGATGATTTCTAAATTGTTTAGCTTTTTTTTAAAGCTCAATATATCATACATTTGACTAATTTGAAAAAGACTTGGAAATATATTTTGTCCTTTGAAAGGAAGTATTAGCAGTGTTTATAATTGGTTACAAAGTCAATATATACAAATACATTTTTAGAAGCAATTGTATTAATAGAAGAACTCTTTAGCATCCAAAACAGCATGGTGTGTGTGTGTGTGTGTGTGTGTGTGTGTGTGTGTGTGTGTGTGTATGTGTGTGCGTGCAGGTTATAGCCTTGTTTTCTGTTCTATGTGGGACCATTTCTAACATAACATGCTGAGTTTTGAAAGCCACATTTTAAGACAAGTATTGACTGGCCAATGTATACCCAGATAGTATTGTCATAATATTAAGACTCCATATTATCACTAATGGTTTATTGAATGGAAGTCTTGATAGTTACCCAAATGGATGTCATGTATAAGATCTAGAAGGGTGTTTTATCTCCCATAATTTAGGAAACAGAAATAAGATGAGTGGGTTAAACTTTAGGTTCAGAAAGCTTTAACTCAGTAAGTATACATGTGTCTTTGGTTTGTGCTCCATAACATGAATCAGACAGAAAAAGTTAACTGGAAGCTTATAATGATGTTTGGTGACTATCAATACTGTTTATGTATTATGTAATCTGGAGAGAGTGTGTTTTCATGTGTGAACAATACACACAGGAAGTCATAGGGCAACTTTTGGAAGTCAATTTTCTCTTCCTACCAAGTGTGTTCCAGGAATTAAAAGGCTTTTCATAGAAAAAAAAATCCTCAGAAAAGAGGTTAGAATAGTATCATTTCTTTGAAACTATTGATCATATTTTTCCAATAATGAACTAAAATCTTTATTGAAAGATAAAAGAAAAGCATCTATGCCTTCTTTAGGATGATACTGGGAGAAAAAGGTAGCAGGAACTCAGGAACACACACACACACACACACACACACACACACACACACACACACACACACACACACAGAGAGAGACACACGCAAAGCACTAGCACTTCCAATAGTGTTAGGTAAGTACTGAGTTTATAAGTAAAATTGAGTTTACCCTGACTGCCTGCACTTCTCTGAACTTTGCTCCTCTGTTTCAGAATAAGCACTAAGAGGATTGCTGCTATTGGCATAGGGGTTTTAAATAAAGTTTTATAGAATCAGCACTTGCCATTAACATACTTGAATTATGTCCTTTTAAGTGTGTATGGTGATTCATATATCCCCCTGACTTTTGAGATATCAATGGGAACCAGTATGCTCACACTCCTCTGATAAACTAGACAATTGGAGGTGATTTTAAATCTCTGCGTAGGGAAAGATGAGAGATCAATTAACACTTACCATAGGGGACATCATATCACAAAACATCAACGAAAGACACACCCGTACCAGCACTCTGGGCACGTGATACATAAATGTTGGCTGCTAGCAAAGAAGAGAGGAAAAGCCGTCACCACACCCTTTTCTCCATAATGGGCTGTTGGCGGGGTAAATACCGTATCATTGTGCTTTAGAGGATTATGTACTGTATCTTGTTATCCTGAGTAATTTGCAATATGATATAAAATGCTATATTAGATCAACCTAGGAAAATAATCTGCTTCTTAGAGACAAGTGGACATACTTCAGTGATGAGCAATAGAAGCTCCATTTCCATAACATGTTCCTTGGCGTCAGATACTTAATGCGATTTCCTTAGCTCCTTATCCGATGTTACTGCAGCTTTCTGCTAGTCTTGCCCAGTGGCTCCAGTAAAGAACTGTGGTAGAAATACTTAGTACACTGATAATGGACTATTTTTGATGCTTCCATGAGTAATTACATGTCACAGCCAAGTTTTACCCTTAGGACGACCACAGCAGCTACACTATAGAATACTTAGATAATTTAGTCTAAACAAAGAAAAACCTTAGCTCTTAAAATATTGTGTGCATGTATATGGTAGTACACTTCTGACTAAAAAAAATAGAAAGGAATAAAAACAGTAAAACTAAAAATAAAACAGTAAAAATAAAAAAGTAAAACTTTTCAAAAATGTATTAGCAATAAAATTAAGATCTCAATATTTAGGTAGAGTACCCCATTGTTATTTTAAAATCTGAAAATATGATGTTGTTCTTAATATATTTAACTTCTTTCAAATAATTCTGAGAAATGAAACCTGCATTTTTGGTAGTGCTTAAAAATTGTTATTAAGTGAATTCTATGAATATTCCACAGAAATAGAGCAGATCATAGTATTGTTAGCTTATTTTGAACTCTCTGAGTCTGGACAGTTGGGAGCCATGGTAAATTCCTAGACTGAAGTAAATGCCTGAGGGTTTACTGAGAATACCTACAACCCCCTCCTCCCTCATAGAGTATCTCCTTCTAACTAGTGTGCTCTTCACATAGCAGACTCATCAACGTAATGGCCAAGAATTCCAGTAATGGAACCTGATAGGCATCTGCTGAAAATGTTCATGCCCATGACAGGAAAGGGAGCTGTTTCATGTAAAATTGCCTTTGGTATGACTTCAGAATTGACTTCACAGCAATCAACAGATATAAATAAGGAAATAAACATGCCCATAATCTGATAAGAGTATGTGTATGTGCATATGTGATATCTCATAGTAGGGAAGAAGACACTTATAAAACAAAACTAAACGGCTGCTAGAGACAGTGTAAGGACATTGGCCACAACTGAAGAGCAATAGTTTGAAGCCCAGTCATTATGTACCCATCTAAATAAAATAATTATAGGAATAGCAACTCTCTGATAAGTATTCAGGAAACAATGCCTAGCCCACAGAAAGCATTTGTTAATTTACCCAGGGGTTTTAAAGCAAAGAAAAAGAAAAACACGGATGGGGAAAGGAAGGAAAGAAAAGAAAAAAAAAAAGAGAAGAAGAAAGAAAGAGAAAGAAAGACAGATTACTAATTAGCATATGCAATATGCAGGTTGTGGAATCATTGAGCACTCATTGGACATCTTAGGTGATACTACAAATTGGATAACCCTGAGACTGTGAGATTAGTACTTAACATCTCAGAGCCCCGATCCCTTTACCTTAAAATTTGAGGTGATTTTCCTGGAGTTGTGACATCACAGAAAGTTGGAAGAACCTACATGTGACAGATACCCAGAAAAAAATGTTAACTTTCTTCATAACACTGTAGCTTTCCCAGCACTTAGAAGGTAGAGTCAGGCATATCTCTCTGAGTTCAAGGCTATCCTGGTCTACAGAGTGTGTTCCAGGACAGCCAGGGCCAAGGAGAAACCCTGTCTGAAAACAAACAACAACAACAACAACAACAAAACCCAATCAACAAAAACAATGTGTGTGAGAAGGGGTCTTTCTCAGTATCATTTGTGGCTAATACGATTTATTTTGGTTACTCTTTTTAGGGTGAAAATGGCTTACATGGTATTCCAGGCTTACTTGGTCAAAAGGTAATGGGTTTTTATAAATGTTTCCTACAAACTAAGCTAATAAACCAGTCTTTCCAAGGAGGACTCATAGAAGCATTTACTTGTCAGAGACCTGTCAAGGAAAGATTTGTTTCAGGGTGTTAACAGCATGCCTTCCTGAAGAATCAGTAGTGATGCCCTCTAAGGGCCACAAAAGTGTTAAGGCTACGCCACTTCACCAGAACCTGTTTTTGTTTTTTTAAATCAGTCAGAGTGAACAATGGAGCAGTGTTTTCTGCTGGTAGTTTCTATTTGCATGTGTTGTGCTTTTTAGATTGGGTTAAGCAAAATGTTCACAGTGACATGCATTATCTAACAGTACAAGGATCATACATAATTAAGCTCTTCAAAACATACCTTTCTGGTTTTGCCTGGCAGTGCAGACCAATAATCCTAGCTACCCAAGAGGCTGAAGCAGGAATATTGCAGAGTGCCAGCCTACAAAGTGAGTTCAAGGCTAGCTTTGACAACTTAGTGAGATCTTGTATCAAAATGAAAAGTAAAAAATAGAGGGCTGCAGAGATAGTTTAGTGCAGAGTGTTTACTTAGCTTGTATGAGGCTATGGATTAAATCCTCTATAAATAATAAAATGCCCTGCAGAATGGTATATTCATACTCATGATGAAGGAGAAGTTTTTCACTGTTCATGGTACATTTTTCTGTGCCGGGCATCGTTCTCCTCACCAATATGAACTTCTGCTGGATCCTTTACTATCTTTCCAAGAACTGCTTTTTCTCTCTGGGAACAAACTCAACAGTATGTGCCAAGCACCACTGGATGCCCAGAAACTAATATACTCCAGGCTCCTGGAGGAAAGAGGAGTCACTTCAGGTGGGGCCAGCTGTCAAGATACGACCCAGACAATCCCTCCACAGGGGAGAACATTATTGATACAATTTTAGATGTCCCCCAAAGCCAAACATGTCATTCCTATACTGTGGCGAAGCATCACAGGTCTTAATAACAAAATGTCTGAAGTTGCTATGCATCTAGGTTTTGTTTTTTCAAAGCTGGAAATGCCACTTGGAAAGATATGCTTTCATTTGTAGCTACAGCTTTAAAACCGCTTCTTTACCTAGCCGCATAGATGTAATAAGATTGGACTGGGAGCCATGAAACCGCATGCTTCCGAGTGCCTTCACGGCAGTTCTAGACAAAGCCCACTGGTACAGCATGTGCTACATCTGTGAGTCGAGTTTCAAGCCAAGGGATATGCAGATTTATCTGCTGGGAAATAGTTTTGGACTTTCCAGCAGCTGTTTGTGGTGGCTGCATCATGCCGACTTCGTGGCCAGTGCGCTAGGGGAGTTTAGCAGTTTCAGTGTCAGCTTGAATTACCAGATGGAGTTAAGTTCTATATCTGAGGGGGAAGGCTATTAAAAGAAAGGTAGGTGCATGCATTAGTGATAAAAAAATACTAATAACTAATCTATTGTTTGCTAATAGGGTTTTTAGAATAACGGAAGCAGAAAAATACGATTTAATCATGTTTATACATATTACATGCATTTGTTTGTTCACAAATGCTAATATACTCATAAATTATCTATATATAGATGAGAGCTCACATTTTAATCTGGATAGTGCATGTGGATTTTAATTATATCATGGGCCACTTTGTGGAGGCAGTACAGAAAAGTTGAGATCAGAAACGTTTCATCTCTAGCTAGGTCTGATGGCTAGGTTTGTTTGCCATCCTAGCAATCCTGTGATGGAGACAGGGGGATCAGGAGTTCAGGTGTTTGTGATCTACATGGGGAAACTCAAGGACAGCCTGGCCCACATAAAACCTTCTCATAAAAAAATCTTAAATAGAAAAGCAAAACAATGAGGCACAAATATGGGTCTCTTAAGACAGAGTCGGGGTGGGCTGGAGGGGAGGCAATGGATGGATAGGAGGAGGGGTCTGAGGGATAACTGGGGTTGGAATGTAGAATGAAACTTAGATGAATAAATGAGTTATACAGAAAAAGAAGACACTGGCTGGGTGCCTTGTGCTTTGACCCCCAGTGAGTGGACATCAGATAAAAACCCATCTCTAACACTGACCTCCCAGCTACGCAACCATAGGTCCCTGACATATAGGAGGCTCTCAGTGAGCGTTTACTAAATGTTTGGTGGTAACATCATCAATCTATTTATAACAAATTAAATTAGAAAATAAAGTTATGAAATTGGAAAGGGTTCCAATGAGGAAAAGAAACACTTGCAGTTGTAGGTTTGAGAATGTCTAAACGGCATAGAGAATGTCCCCTTTTGTGACTGAGTCACAAGAACAGGACAGAGAAACCTGGGGCTTCAGGCACCGGGGACTGGGAGTAGGCTCAGGATACCCAGGTTCAATTCTAAACCCACTCATCATGAACCTCTCATTAGACACTCATGTGGAAGGTAGGTTTCAAAGAAGTCTGTGTCTTCTGGGGTTAATGAGATGCTAGTAACAACAAGAATTGCAAACACAAAGTATGATGCTTCATTCAATTCTCAAAGTAAAACCAAATGGTACCATTCTCAGATGTTCTTGGCTTTATGGGGATGGAATTTTTCTAGAAGGTAGGGAAGTACTAAAAAGATGTTCCTTGAGTACATTGTACTTCTCAGGTGTGTTGTTAATATTGGCTTAGAAATTCATATCACAGGGAATTACTAAAGTCACTGATCCTTTTTACTCTTAGAAATATCAGTATTATTTTGAAAATTCCATGAACTGTAAGAAGTATTCTTATTACTTTACACCATGCTCCTCTTTTACAGGGAGAACAAGGACCTGAAGGCATCAAAGGGGAAAGTGGTGAAAAGGTAATCCTTTCTGTATGTTTGTAAAGATGAATTATGCTCCTGATACAGTTTAATGTGACATTTAGTTTTTGTGTGTTCTGTACAACATACATAATAATTTTGTTGTGACACTAAAAACATTTGCATCAATTAGAGTAGCCTTTATATATTGGTGATTGACATAAAGTGTTCTAAATTTACTTAGTGGGCAGGCATTTCTAGTTATATAAATATTCCATTTATATATTAAAGATGCACAGATTTAATGGACATTGTATTTTTATGTTATGGTGTCATTGGTCCACAGTGACTATGTCTCTGACTAAAAGTATTGTTAGCATGGACACTGGTTTATTAGTGGAATTTTACCTGGGGTGAAATCAAGAAAAATTAAAAAGGAAAAAATAAAGAACTGTTACAGAAAAGAGAGCACACACTAAAATTGAAATTATTCATAATGTGTGATGTAGGGGTGGTTTAAACATATGGATGTTGTACAAGAAACTCACAAGACTTTTAAATGCCTTGGGTCACCTTACAGCAGACATTTTTACCAGTGTTACAAGGACACCAAAAAAATTGTGGAGAAATCTTCAGGCCAGAAGCATTTTTTAAAAAGGCACTCAGTCCCAAGTGGGAACCTTAATAAGAAGTTACCCCATTCCGCCCTGAGCTCCTGCTGGCAGAGCAGGAACTCCGCCATCCGGTGAATGTAGCCCATGCCCATGGGTACCCTGAAGGTCGAAGGAGAGTGGATACTGGTAGACTGTGGGCCTTGGAACATACCAAGGACAGATGGCATCCCTATAACCTAAGCATTGTCATATCACCATCTCACAAAATTGAACTTGCATTTTATACCTTTAAGTGGTGTTTTATTCTAAGACATAATTATTAGTCATCTTATAGTCCTTGAAAAACATGTAAGCAATCTTTCCTGTACAATCCTACAGCTTCAGCAGGTGGAAAGGGTAGTCTCAAATCAGCCAGCGTTGTTTGTGTCTAGCTTTCTTGGCAGTGATCAGTTATTTGCCTCTCCTAGAAGTATTTATAGAGACAATGAGTATCTTCTATAATTACAGGACAAATTACATATGCTGTAAGCTACATGATAATTACTTTCCTTCAGTGAAGTGTATGTGTGTGTTTGTGTGTGTGTGTGTGTGAGAGAGAGAGAGAGAGAGAGAGAGAGAGAGAGAGAGAAGACAGTCATAATAACCATGTAATTGAGGAAAAGAAATCCATTAAAATTATAACCATTTTCAATGGTCTCTTAGAATCCCTTGAATGGTTTTGCTTTAGTTATTGTCAGGCCATGTCTTTAAGTCTTATTTCTATGAACTTTTTGCTTAATTGGTAGGATTTTATCTTTAAAACTCAGTGAAACTAAGAAAATCATAATATGCTTTCTATAATTTAGTCACCAAAACTCTTAAAACTTGTTTTTTCTTCTCTGAACATAGTTGATATTTCATAGTAATAAACAGATTCTCACAGACTGAATATGAACAAAATACATTATGTACATGCACCACAATGCTATAATGGAATTCATTATTGTGTATAATTAATATATGCTATTCAAACATTTAAAAAGAATGCACATTCAGTATATTTTGCTCCTAAGATTTTCCTTCTACTTCCTATGTTTATTGAGTGTTCCATTCAAGTAACTCCTTCTACCATAAGGTGGGAACAATTATGGAGACTACTTTAACTATATAGAAAGAGAAAAGATAGTTGTTTTCATGAGAATCACATTCCTGATGGTTTATAGTCAGATTTAATATTCACATAATTATCTTTATGCCTAGGAGGTTCTGCTTTGATTACTGCTTATTAGACATTAAATGATCCTTTTTGGTATTGCAAGCTGAATAAAACATATGAATATGTCTGCATCTGATCTATAAAATATGTATTTTTCATGTGGTTGACTTTGGCTATGAGATAAAAAAAAAAGTTTGTGACAGCTCTTCAGTTTGGTGTGACAAGAGCACAGGATTCTTGAATTGCTTGCAATGCATTTTTTTAAAAAAACAAAATCAACTAACTATATTTGAATATCAATTCACTGTGGAAGAATAAGTATATAATTACTTTAAAAACTCATTTCTTCATAAACTCTCATAGTTTCTCCTTTTATCATGTTTGAAATTTGATGATTTTGAGTGACACAATGCACTGATTGTGGACTAAATAATTCAGGAAGTTATAAGAAATTTTATATCTACCAAGAACACATGGTTATGGTAAAAAAAATTAAATAACATTGGCTCTGAAGAATAGCATGCTGGGTGTTGATTTCCAGGTGTTCTGTTTACAGGCAATGGAATCCAAGTTCAGAAATCTAATGTTTTCATAGCTAGAAAATAAGACTTCAGCTTAATTCACTCATGACCAAGAGGCTCCACAAAAGTACAATTACAGACACACTGTTCTTAGTCCAACAAACTTTTGATTTATGAAGTATGGATCTGTTTATCCATTGATATCCATAGGGGATTGGTTTGAAGACTTGTCCTATACTCATCCTCATAGTATTTAATTGACTTTGAATTATTTTATAATACCTAATACATTGAAAATGCTATGTATATAGCTGTTATACCCTAGGGAATAATGACAAGAAAAACAGTCTGTTCAGTACAGAACACACATTAAACACTTTGTCTATTATTGGTAAGTTTCATATATACAACATATTTTTAATATCCACCCTGCTACCTCATAAAAACATTTCCTTCTCAACTTTATCCCTCTCCCTCCTTCCCTCCCTCCCTCCCTTCCTTCCTTCCTTCTTGCCTGCCTGCCTGCCTGCCTGCTTCCCTCTCCCTCCCTTCCTTCTTTTTCTTCTTATAGCTCTACCAAGGCTAATTAGTGCTTCTTATGTGCACTTTGGTGTGGAGCCATCCACTGGAGCATAGGAAACCTACTAGTGACCACATCCCTGCCCCCCCCAAACAATCATTCTCTCCCCCCAGTAACCCTAACAGTCAATAATAGCTCCTCAGTTGTAGGTGGGATCTCATGCGCCTTTTTGTCATCCATGCTAGAGTTTTGGTAGTTTTGATCTTATGCTGATCATGGACTGGCAACCATAGCTGCTTTTATTCCTGAGTGCAAAAATGATGTCATGCCCAGAAGCTAAAAGGTGCAGCATTGGTGGGAGAGTGGTGAGCATAGCTAAAGTTCAGAAGATAGCGCTTCACAGTACTCTTCTCCTCTTCCCCATCATCCAGCTCTTACATCCTTTCTCCCTACTCTTCCATGATGCTCCTCAAACTTTGCAGGGAGGTGATATGGGTGTCTTCTCATTTAGGACCAAGTGCTCACTTTTCTGGGTCTCTGCATTAAATGCCATATCTTTCCTTGTTTATTACCTAAGTTGGTTTTGATTTATTATTGAGTGGTACTGACCATGAGCATGTATAGTAAGGACCTAAAGGATTTCAGCTATTTTCAATGTTCTTATTTGGGAAACTAAAATGAGCTGGGTTTTCAATTCTCTTAATTTTAGAAAACACAAACAAACAAGAGATGAAAATTTGAGTTCTTTCTTTGTAAACCAAGCCAGGGGAGTGCTGGTAGCATGTAGCACTTGCAACATCCTCTAACTGTGAGTGTCCAGGAGGTGCGGACTCCTGTTTAGGCGTATGGGAATGACCCATTTTCACTATGCTGCATAAAATATAACGTGTGTGTGTGTGTGTGTGTGTGTGTGTGTGTGTGTGCATGTGTGTGTGTAGTCCTCCTGTTGATTTTATTAATGTTGAGTTACATGCAGGAGTTATTCTCTGGTGATTGCTTTTGTTGTTTCAATGGAAGAGATGGCCAATGCTTATTAGTAGATGTCTCCACACATGCATTTGGCTTAGTCATTCATGTTAGGTTTTAGTTATGTGAAAAGTCAGTATTAAACCCATTCTTCCTATTCTGTAGATTTGTATTTGAACATTTAGAATGTAACAGCGCCAGCAGATAGTGTCTCCCACATGTAATAACGATATGCAAATGCTAAGCTAATTAGTGGGTGGTAGAGCAGGCCGGTGGTAGAACAGGCCTTTAATCACAGCACTCAGGAAACGGAGGCAGTGAGTTCAAGGCCACCCTGGTCTACAAAGTGAGTTCCAAGACAGCCAAGCCTATTACACACACAAAAAAAACCCTGTCTCGAAAATAACAATAACAAAAATAATGGGGTAGTTAATGTACTTGGTAGAATTTTGTTTATTTATTTCTGACAGATATGACATACATTTAACTTATAGCCAAACTTAAAAGATGAAATGATATTTTATAGCAGTACTGCAAATAAATGTCACCCGTGAATAAATAATTGAATAAATAATTGAAACGCTGACTTCTAGAAATATATATATCAGAATTATACTCAATCAGACAGTCAGTAGTAACTACTTGCCCCCAGAAATGATGACTATGACACCAAAAATTTCAGGATCTAGTACACAGAAAAATGTGGCCACTTTAGTTGATTGTTTATTTGACTGTTGTCACACAAAGAACTTGTGTGATGGAAAGGGAGCCACGATCTGGCCACTTAAAATTGAATGAGAAAATGGCCAAAGAAGGAATGTATTCAGTGCTCATAAAATTACCTTCTGGACATTCTAGGGTAGTGTTTTAGGTCAGTAAACAAATCTCTTTACCAGATGGAGAAGTCTACAGTAGCTGAGTCATTTTACACCCTTGTCAGAGTTGGTCAGTATAAGCCCATGGTAAACGTGACTCATTAATGGACCAAAATCAATCACATTTATGTCAGAGAAGATGAACATATGCTTCTGGCCTGTCCAGCAGTACTCCAAAGAGAGACTAAATTGACAGCTTCTTGTGGTGCTCATGATGTGCTGTCACTGGGGCAAATGAATCACACATTGTTAGATGCTGTATTGTAACTCATCATGATGTGCCAGCTGTGTGAACCTGTGTGTGTGTGTGTGTGTGTGTGTGTGTGTGTGTGTGTGTGTGTGTTCTTTACTATGGGCTTTTCCTTTATAAGACACTCAATTCCTACTTAGCAGGATAGCTGTAAGAATTAAAACTATGACTAATGAATGAAAGATTCTATAAAACTAATTCATCAATAGCCAAATTATGAAAATTAGACTAAATATTGGTATTTTGACATAATTATTAAGTTTAATTTTTATGTTTGCACAAAGTAAACTTTCCCTCTAAACAAGTAAATAAAATATTCAGGATTATTAGCTACTTATACAAAACAAATAACCTCAAACCAATATTGATGTGCTTAGCATATTTTTCTTTCGCTTAGCTCAGAGGTTCTTTGGTCACATTGATCCTGTTTGGTTTGCTTAAGTTATCACATCTGAGCTAGGATGTTGGCTGAGGGTGGTTAATCCGTGTTGAATTTTAAAAGACACCATGTCTTTATTCTAGATGACTGCTCTCTTTCCAAGAGAGATCACAGACTTTTCTTAAGGCAAGGGTCCAAAGACAATATACAAAAGCTTGGAAGGCCTTTCTGCTCCTACCTCCAAACTAGCATGCCACATTTCCACAGTGTTTTGTTAGAAAGCAGGTTCTAAACCCAGCCTAGATTCAAGAGATGTGATACCAGACCCCACCCACCTCTAGAGTGCAGAAAGTATAGCTGTATGAAGGGATGCAAAACAGCTAGATTTCATAACAAAAGCAACATAAATGAGATAAACCACCTTACCTCTGAGTCAATAGTTTAGAACAGAAGTTGATTGATTTAACAATTTCATTTTCATTCTCCCATAATCTGGAGTAGAACAGTTGCTCTTAGTAGGATTTAGAGACGATGAAAACTATGTTTCCACACTTGATTAGCAGCACCGTCTTATGTGTAAAGCCAATATAGAAAAATGAAACTCATTATTTAGTAGTGACAGAAAAGAAGTGTTCATTAGCTACATCAATGAATTATGTTCTACTTTTGTTTAATATGTGCCCTTAAATTTTAGTTACAATGAAACTGCTATAATAAATGGAGAAAGCAGTTCAAAATTGAAATGTATTTTCAGAATTTTACTGGTAAGGCCATCTTGGCAACTATGCTTAATGTTTAATATTCAGAACTAAGGCAAGGTTGCTAAATCCTGTTATTACAATGAAGTACTTTGCCATCATCCTTACAAAGCGACTGTCAACTTGTCACCTTACTTACAGTGAAGTTTCCTGTGGGGAACACCTTGTGGGGTTTCCTGAACACTAGCCTGATATAGAATTACTTCATTTACCCTGATAACACGTGCAAAACTTCTCAAGCTTTTAGTTGGGACTCACATGTTTCATTTGACAACTGACTTGAAAAATGAAGAGAACAGATGGAGTAGAATAACTATAATTTCAAAAATCAGAGCAATTTATGTGTGGCCATTGAAAATTGATATGGGAGTAACCGTGCCAACTTTCAATTAGCATGGTGACAGGCAATTGGGACTCAGGAATGGCTATGCCAAGTCAGAGGCTTAACATTAGTCAGTACAGATTGTATGTTATTTCTCCAATCCTTATAGCACTGTTGAATAAATACTAAAATGAAGTATAGTAAACTCTCTTTTACTCATTAGTAATTACAGAAAATGGAATATTAAAGAGAGATGCATATATACAAATAAGAGAGTTATTTTCACAGATGCTAGTCTTTTTAAGTATTATTTCCAATAACCATATACTGTTTCACTATGTGACTATGTATTAGTCTATTTAACAATTACCTGATAGCATGTCCTTTCTATATGTTCTTGATGACTAAGGCTAGTGTTGTGATGTTTTGTTGAAGACAAAATAGCTATATAAGTAACGAACTGAAGCATTGTGTAGAACCCTCTTGAGACTTGATGTGAAAGGCAACAGGAAATAGTCCAGTGGATGGCTGGAGGAATGTGTATGCATCAATATCCAAAGCATGATCCTTGAAAGGAAATGTTCTTGAGCAAGATGTGGACAAAAAGGAAAAGGATGAATGTGCTTATAAGGAATTATATAAGTCCTAAGGACTGTCAGTCTAAATCCAATAATACCTTATTTATAAGGAATTTTCACTAGGCTATAACGTAACAAATCCATCTATATAACATGACTAACATTATTGTTTAACAGTACCTACGATTTTTTTGAGCAATGTTAATTTTACTTTGAAACTACATACTACAAAATCTACCTGTTTGTCTTTATATGCCTGAACATCACCACACTATAATCACTCATGAGCTACATTTTATTCTCTCATCCACTCTCCAAAACCATGGATGGATCTTCAAAAACTAAGCACATGGGTCCTCTTTAAAAAACATTATCATGGTTTCCAATTAGGTTAAGCTTCAACCCCTAATACAGTGTGTGAAGCCTTGCAGGGTCTGACCTGCACTGTACCCCTGGAGCCTTTCTCCTCACACCCCACTTTGTTGCCTCCTCTGTTTTCAGTTTCTGGCGTTCACCAAACTCTTCTGTCCAGTTGTCTCCATGGATTTTTGAAGTACTGTTCCCCTTATCTACTGCTTCTATTTTGTTTCCTACTGCTGTGATAATTACAGTCCATTGTTGTATGAGAAGTCACGACAATAAGAAGTTGAAGCCACGACAATAAGAAGTTGAAGCAGCCAATCATTGCACCCTTAGTAAAGAGCAGAGAGCAGTGAATTAATGCAACGTGCCTGTGTTCACACTACTCTCCCCTGGGCATTAAGTTCAGGATCTGCTGCACAGAGAATGTGTCACTCACAATGGGCGGGTCTTCCTGTCTCAACTAATGTAATCCAAAGAAACCTCTCCACAGATATAGGCCCCCAAGCCAACTTGATCAAGACACTCTTTCTCTGACATTTCTTTTCCAGTTTATCCTGGATTGTGTCAAATTAACATTAAAACTAACCATTGCCAATTACCTTACTTCTCTCAGCCATTCCACTTTGGAAGTTACTATCCCTGCTGTTATAATACCCAGTAAGTCTTTTAACACTATAATTCACTTTTAACTGCTTATCACAATTCCCAGTTGTAAGTTTCCCAGCGTGTGATTTTTTTTCTTTATAGTCATTTCCACTCAGTCAAAAGAGAAATTCCATGACAGAAGATATCAGCCTACGGTTTTGCTTTTATCTCCAACACCCAACATAATGTTTAACACATAAAAGAATTTAATTAATTCATTCATTACCACCAGGGAATAGTGTGGACAAGGTTTAGTGTTTCTTTTCATCCTCTTAAATTATTTAGTAAATATTTTGACGTACTCAATATCCTGTTTTTTTCAAATTCCTGCTAGTTAACTTGTGAGGTAGGTTACATGTACATAATATTTAATGTGTGACATGTGCACTTGCTCTATTACACTAATTCTACATGTACAATTATTGTAATTACATCTCAATGAATATATAAGAACCATTAATATATTCTGCAGTATGCTAAAATATGCACAGAATAAATTGATTTAAATACTTCTACATTTATTATGTACAAACTACATTTTGGCAGATGCTATCTAGCTTTATATTATGTCTTTCAAAAATATATAATGCATTTAATACCAAATACGACACAGTCTTTTAAATTTAAGGTTAATATTAAAATTTATCTACTGACTCCTGTGCTGTAATTTTTTTAGTTGTAATTATGGTGGAATTGTGGGCTATTAACTCTTGTGACCTTAAAGTATCTTTGTTAATGAAACTTATTTGTTCATTATATTACATAATTTAAGGATGAAAAAATATGGAAATCTGGGACACTTAACAAGGGGTAAGCAGAAAAATCTGGTCCTCATCTGTTAATCAGTGGTTAGTGGTTTTTCTCAAATTTAGACTTTCACTACAGCCCCCCAATTCCTCACTCAGGCTCTGGGCTACCTGCATTTCCCAATTTCTGCCTTGTCTTCTGGTTCTCTTTACACTGGGCATCCTGGGCTACAACCCTCCCTCTACTCTCTGTTACCTCCGTTTCTGGCTTCTCATTTGTTTCTTGACCTCCACCCCATTCTCTATATTCAGTTTTCCTCCCTGACATCCCTATCTGAGTTTCTTCTCAAATATTTTCATTTCTAGCAACTCGGAGAAGAGAGCATTTTTAATCTAAATATATGAGTTCCTTGGCTGCTGACTTGAGGGTGTTTTCTCATTCAAGGAAAAAGGTCAATTACACATTGCTGCCACTATTATCACCCCTGAGCTTTTCTGCATTTCTGAAGATTGAACCCAAGGTTCTGCACATGCTGGGAAAATACTCTTATCACTGAATTGTTTCCAAAGTCTCTATTCTTGAACATTTCTGAATGAGAGCATGTTCTAAATTAAGAGTAAGTTCAAGGCTGTCTTCACATTTGATGACAGAGTTCAGGGTATAAAATGAAACTATGATTTAAAAGGGCAGGACTGTCTTTACATTAGATGACAGATTTTAGTAAATGAAACGAAAATATGTGATTTAAAATGTCCTAAGTGGAATGGGTTAACAATTATGTAACCTTGCCATTTTCTCAGTTCATAAGTATCCATTACTGACAACATTTATTTAACATTAACATTCCAGATGCTAGAAAAGCAACCCATGTCACAAAATATTAGTTGATAGGTGCATCGTTTTTTATTTAAAAGCCACTGCTATGGAAACTTCTTTCATAATCATTGAATAAACAACTAACTCACTGTATGGGAATGGCTGAATGATTGTGTCACACCAAAATACTAGAATTCCAGTACGACAAGCAGAGGCATTGGCGCAGCTACTGTTCCATGTGAATGTGTACAGTGGCTGGCTGTGTGAACGTACCATCGAGGCTTATGATCAGCTTTCACTTCTTATTCTGTTATCTTCAAGAAGCTGTCTTCAGATCCTTCTTTTCTTCAATAACCATCACAATCCCCTTTAAGCCATTTAACTCCCTATCAATGACCTTCTTTAATAGCAGAGGAGGGTTAATGAAATGAGACACAAAAAAAGCACCAACGTTCACGTTAATTTCCTATACTTTTCCCCACTGCCTCTCACTGTCTGTTGATCATGCTGCATGATCAGACCCAAGAACAAAATTATACAACACTGGCGCTTGGATCAACGATGCCATAGAATGTTATTTTTTTTATACCTGCAACTGTCCAGCTTGGGAAGTGTAGCAATGCAGATGGTGTTAGTTGGCTACGTTCCAGGAGCTCAGTGATAGGGATATTGCCTCCCACTTAAGGTTTACTTATGTGTACTGATGATTCATGAAGATAATATCTTAGTAACAGTTGTGGTGAGAACACACAATAGCCCCCTGCAAGCACAGGTTGACCCAAAGGTTCTTTCTTGGTTAACAGGAAATTAGATGGTTACTTACATTGGATCTTGCAATTTATTCAGATTTTGTTAGACGATCTTCAAGGATTTTCTCTTTAATGCTGATAGACAGTAGTTATAAGTTATTTGCTTTAAGTCAAAATCTGTTCTTTTTATTAATCCATCCAAGTTCGGAAAACCTTTCGGAGAGCTTAAGGCAGTACATACACACTCAGGGACATTGTTAACACCTCAGGTGAGTGTAAGCATTGCATTGTGCTTTATTGATAAGTTTACAGACTCTTAACATTTCTCATCACTGCCTTCTTTTGCTGTTATACCTTGTAAGGCTAAGGATGCATTTCAGAAATTGCCACAATTATTCTTTTTTGTATGATCACTGAACCAACTAAGCAGTGTTGCCTCCTCTCGAGTCACAGGAGTTCTGGGATAGACTCTAAATATATGGATGGGTTATTCTACTGGAAGGTAACTATCTGGAATCTAAATATAAGCATCTATGTTTATATGTGGTGACTTCTCTTTTGGAACTGTGGCCTTTAAGTCCTGGCTGTATGCCTTCAACTCTGTTTTATTACAGTTATCACCCTTTTAGCTTTGTAGTAATTGTGGATTTTATTTATAGAAATTATGGGTGACTTGAACCATTAATATAAGTATCGAATAAGTAAAGGCATACCACTATCACCGAATCTTCTATCTGGGCAACAGCTTAAACACATCTGAAGATTTTTTTTAAAAAAAGTATTGTTATTTAACCACTTTCTTATCTCACTGACATCTACTAAACCATTCTTTGTTAGATGTTTTACTCAATTAAATAAACAGAAATTATAATACAAGAGTTCTGTTTTAGAGATAATCATATCCCTTAGGAGTTCCTTAAAAACTCCTTAAAAGTAATTAAATCCTGATATATACCAAGAATCCTTATTAAAGTACCTTTAATGTGTGCATATTTTAAAAGTGAAGATATATTATTGTACAGTAGACCAGCCTTTCCTTAAGATTCTAGGAGACTCGTGTCAGTGGGCGATTGTCATGAACTCTTAGTTATCTATCCTTCATCTGCCCTCCTTATCTTCTTGCCCATCTTGGTTGCAGGGGTCTCTAGCTGCTTTAGTTAATTACAAGGCTTTCAATTTCTTTTCCAGCCTGTTTGATGTCAATGCAACTCAGCAAGACAGAGAATCCCTTCAAACACACACTGGGTTTTAGAACAGACTTATTTTTTTTTTATTTTTTTTATTTTTTTATTTTTTTTTCAGTCATTCATTGATTTGATCCTTTAGAACCTACTGCAGACAAGATACTGTGTTCAGCACCAAGATAACATGAAAGAGATGAAAGCTCCTCTCAAAGAACTTGTGAAGTGTTTGACAGGGGCTTGTACAGGATACAGTGTGAAAGAAGAGAAAGGAGCATGAACCACCTTGGAGATGGAGGCAAATTTAGGTCCAATTGTATTAATCAGTGAGTGCTTAAGGGTAAATAAGACTTCTCAGAGCAGGAAGAGGCGGATGAAAGTTCAAAAGTTCAGTGTGAACACATTATGGCGAGTGTAGGGAACATGATGGAGTATATTATGTGTCAAAATGGAAAGCAGTGACCACTGGAGGAGAAATAAAAGCTCTTTAGAAAATGATTGAAGAGCAGCTTCAGGCAGAATATCCAAAGATGGAGGGGAAAGCATCAAAGAAGTAACATCAGAGGATCGCTTGGAGCATCAGAATCTGACATATTTAGCTCACTTTCCTCAGTAGTGGTACCAACAGACCCCCAAGCAATCACCCACCTTGGTAATGGAGCTGGCTGTTTCTGGAAGAAACCTTCCAGAGAATGCCCACCTGAAGCTTCCAGACAGATCAGTAGAGGCCAAAATCCTTTTGAAAGGGTGACCTGCGTAGGGCTTTTGTTAAGTTCTCCGTTTATTTTCACCATTTATAAAATTTAAAGGGCTTATTATTGTGGAGAGGATCATTTTGACCTCTAGTATAAGTTTATTCTGCTAGCCAAAATCTTGAGGCAATTTAATGGAATCATTTAATCTTCCTTTGAGTAAATGTTCCTCCCGTGTGTGTGTGTGTGTGTGTGTGTGTGTGTGTGTGTGTGTGTGTGTGTTGTATGTGTGTGTGATGAAACATAGACATTTCTTTCATGATTCTAACACGATTTAATTTTGATGGTCAAGTGTTATGTGGTGAGTTACTGATTTAGCATGCTAATGAGAAGATACAGTCACTTAACAACAACAACACCAAAATAACAAGAAAAATAAAAGTAGATTGACCTAAATGTCAATGATCTTCTGTCTAGATGTCGCATTTTTCCCTGAGATCTTGCTCTGGTTTACTAATTGTCAGAGAAGCCTCAGGGATTCTGTGTTACCTCTACAAATTGATCAGTATGTTATTCAACAGTTTCTTTGCTAGGAGTTCATCTTGGCTTTTGAGAAGTTAAAAAAAAAAGTCAGGTATTACTGGATTTAGCAAGGAGTGGGGGGATCAAGGAGTGAAAGGAATAAGAAGTAAGGATGCAAGTTAGAACCTGGAAAGTGAGGAGGGGGAAGGGGGATAGAAAAAAAAAGACTGTTTTACCCGTTATCTGATATATATTTTTTAAAAAGTGTGTCCATGTATGCATTCACAAGTGTCAATAAAGGTATGCCAAAGCACATGTGTGGAGGGCAGAGGTTATCCTTTAATGTCAGCCATTGCCTTCCACCTTATTTGAGACAGGGTCTCCTGTTCACTGTTGTGTATTAGGCTTGCTGTCCCTTGAGCTCTGTGTATTTTTCTGCCTCTGCATCCCATCCCATAAGGAGTGCTGAGAGTCCAGATGTACTGTGTCACATCTGGCTTTGTACAGTTCTGAGAATATGCCTGCAAGGCCTCATGCTCACATGGCAAGCACTTTACCATCTGGGCCATTCCCCAGCCTCTAATACACGTGTGTGTGTGTGTGTGTGTGTGTGTGTGTGTGTGTGTGTGTGTGTGTGTGCATATACGTAAAATTTTATGTTTTAGTGGCAAAAGGTTCAAATAGAATGTAAACATTTTGTAAAACACGTTCTTGTACACTTGTACATAAAAGTAAAATGGGGAAATGGAGAACACACTAACTAAAAACTAGAGTAAATCAAGTGAGGTTCCTAAAACTCAGTACCTGGGGAAAAAACACCCAGACCCATAGGGCAGATCCAAAGCTACAAAGAGGGTGAAATGTTTATTTTAAAGATTCAAACACAAAATAGAGAAAAGCAGATTTTTACCTTGGAAATAAAAAAGCAGCTTCAAAGTAAAATAGTAACAGGGAATTAATAAACATGATCAGTAAAATTTATGAAACACGGTCATAAAGTTGTAGAGGGGGAGATAACTTTAAAAGTTGGTTTAATGTGTGATCAATTTAAAAAAAAAAAACAGGAAATAGGAAAAAGAAATAAGACAAACTTAGAACTGAAGACCACAGTAGATGGGCTAAAAAATGTGGGATCCCTAGCATGTATCCCGAAAGAACCAACCAGATAACCTGGAGGATATAAAAACTTAATAACAAAATATGACTATGTCAATTACTATGAAAGAAACTGGAGAAGAAGCTGAAAACACATCAGTAAATAAAGGAGCAGTTGGTTTTCTAGTTGGACTCTATGGACCCAAGATTTAAATTGTTTAAATGTTTAAAAAAAAATTAATGCTCTAAGATAAAAGATAGTTTCTAAGAAGTTGGCATAATTCAATCATACAGGTAACTGCTGCTTGATTTCCCTCACAGGCATCTATACAAATGTATTAAATGTGTTAAATAAGACATTAGCAGATAGAACTATTCAGCAAAAGGTCAAACAGGGCTAGAGCAGGATGCCTGTGGAGATTTGGATTAAGGGATTACCAAATGCACTGCAGAAACCAATTAAAGGCTCTAATTGAGTGTCCCTATCAGCATAGACTGCAGTTTTGAATAACCTGAAGTAGTTGCTCTTAATAAAATTCCCTGGTAATAGGCCTTGTTTATTATTATTACAGGGGACAGGTAGCACCCCATGAGTTTATTATCATTACAAAGGATGGGTGACACCCTATGCAGGTCAGAGGAAACTTTCAGATTCCTGCCACTATGGGTCCATGGACTCAGATCCAGCCAGGCTTGAACACAAGGGCCAACTGGGATAATCTACCAGCCCAAGATATCACAGAATTCTCCATTTCTTCTTGGACAAAGGCTGAGAAGCATATCATACTAACATTTCATGAGATTTCTGCATTGCTGTCAATAGTACATCACATATAGGTGTAAGACTCCAAGCCTGGAACCTGACCTCTATTCTATGATTGGAACAACACTTATATTTCAGTCATGTATGGAAGGATGGATTTTCCTATACAGACTCTGAAAGTATTAAATTTATTCATGTTAAAGATGCCTTACACTTAATGACAATACATTCTTGATGGATGAAAGACTTAAGCCAAAATCAAAACAAAGTAAATATAATGTAGTTTTGAAAACTAAGAATGAGGTATATATACCAAAATATGAGAAGAAAGAATTGAAAAGAAGCATTGCAATGGTACAGGATCATCTTAAGCAAAATCAACTAAAAACGATAGTTCTATTCACAATGTAATAACTAACATTTACTATTTCGAAGGATTTTAAATTTTTGAGAAGAAAAACCCCCACATAACTCAGTTTTTAAGTGTGTAAGACATACGAACAAGCAGTCACTAAATAGCAAACTCACGATGTTAATGTGAACACAGTAAAGCTGGAGCTTAATGGCAGTCTGTGATGTGTAATTTAAAGCAATTATGAGACGTGACATAACACCCATTTGGCACCTGTTGCTGGATGGAATTCAAGAGCGAAGGCATGCCCATGCATTGCTGGTGGTATGCGCAGAGCTATATTCTCTTTGGGAAAGCAATTTGGCAACATCTGTTCAGAAATGAAAAATGCATAATCCTTTTACCTAGCAATCACCATCTTGAGAATCCTACTACTGTGAAGTATGTCACAGGCAGATGATGGTGTTTATGGCTTTAAGGAGGATAAAAGTCCAAATGGAGTCAGTTGAATTCAGCCATTTCCTAAGAGATGCACAGTTGGCCCACAAATGTCATAATATAAGTATCACTTGTTAGTTATACAGTACAAACTGTGTGGAGTGTTTACTTGTGGGGAATACAATGGTGTTTATTGCAGCTTTACTCATAATGGCACAAAATTGAAAACAGTCAATGTCCTTAACAGGAAATAAATGAATAAATTATGGCATAGCTCTATCATAGAGTATTATGGAAATTTTTAAGAAAATAGGACTATATGAGTAGTTCAAATTAATTTATAGAAGGCAATGTTGAAGGAGAATTTAAAATAGTAAAACTGTACACACACACACACACACACACACACACACACACACACACAGATAGATATATCCCAATTATTTTGAAAGACAGTACATATTCTATATGCACCCAGCTATGATTATGTGAGTTTGGATAAATAAACTGGAAGGACTTACACCATGTTGATAAAAATTTGATATCCTGATGAGTAAATAACCATTTTAAAAGTGAAAGTGCTGGGGACCCAGGCTTGATATGCAGCCCAGTGTAAAGTAAATTAGATAAAAAGAAAATAGTAATGGCATAAGAAATAGTTGCCCAGGTAACTTGAAAACATGAATATCACACATATTTTATATTTCAAAATACTGCAAATGTGTGAATCATATATTTTATACTAATAAACATTACATTCATAAAAAGTTCTAAATATACATTTGTATTATATGGATTCATGGACTCTAGGTATTGTCATTCATGTATAAATGTTGTAACACTTCATCTGTACTAACACATATATTTATGTATATAATAGCTATACATATGTATTTTAGCTAACTTGTTTTATAATGGCACGGGAGATCAAACATAAGGCCAAGCAGCCTACTTCTGAGCTAAATCTCAAGTCCTAGGAATGCTTTAAATTAAAAATGTGGCACATGAGAACTGTGTTGATGAATGGAAAAGCAGCTCAGGTAACTGATGCAATAATCAGTACTGAAATTGAAACAGAATTGTGAGAACAGTAACAGCAACACCACAGGAACACTGGGACAGGGAAGGGGCGATACTGAAGCAATTAAAGGAAATGAGAATAGAAAGGAAAGAAGAAAGGGAGGGAGGAAGGAAAGAAGGAAGGAAGGAAGGAAGGAAGGAAGGAAGGAAGGAAGGAAGGAGGAAGGGAGGGAAGGAGGGAGGAAGGAAGGAGGGAATAAAAGAAAGAAGGGAGGGAGGAAGGAAGGAAGAAGAAAGGAAAGAAGGGAGGGAAGGAGGAAGGAAGGAAAGGAAGAAGGGAGGGAGGGAGGAAGGAGGGAAGGAAAGAAAGAAGGGAGGAAGGGAGGGAGGAAGAAAGGAAGGAAGGAGGGAGGGAGGAAGAAAGGAAAGAAAGGAGGGAGGAGGGAAGGAAAGAAAGAAGGGAGGGAGGGAGGAAGAAAGGAAGGAAGGAGGGAGGTAGGGAGGAAGGAAGGAAAGAAAGAAGGGAGGGAGGGAGGAAGGAGGGAAGGAAAGAAAGAAGGGAGGGAGGGAGGAAGAAAGGAAGGAAGGAGGGAGGTAGGGAGGAAGGAAGGAAAGAAAGAAGGGAGGGAGGGAGGAAGGAGGGAAGGAAAGAAAGAAGGGAGGGAGGGAGGAAGGAAGGAAGAAGAAAGGAAAGAAGGGAGGGAAGGAGGAAGGAAGGAAGAAGGAAGGAATGGAGGAAGGGAGAAAGGGAAGAAGGAAAGAAGGAAGGAAGAAGAAATGATGGAAGGGAGTCTCCAGCCTGATCCCCTGGACTACTATTTTCCATTCTTGCACCAATATGACACTGCATGAGTAACTCATCTACAGTGAGCATTCGGCCACAGGCATGCATCTCTAGCTCTTTAAGGTTATCCTGGGCAAACTAGCATCTTAGAATTTGCATATCAACTTCAAAATTTACCAACTTCCAGCTCAGCAACCTGCTGAGATTTTTGAATGAGTTTGGGTTTTTTTGTTTTTGTTTTTGTTTTTGTTTTTGTTTTTGTTTTTGTTTTGTTTTGTTTTGTTTTAGTATGAAAGTTGGTTGGAACTTTTACAGAATCATCCCAATTCATAATCTATCTACTTAGATGTTTCTTATTGTTTTGGTGGGTTTATTTTATTTTTAATTATGTGTGTGTGTATGTGTGTGTGTGTGTATCTGCTACTGTGAGAACATGAATGTTAGTATCAATGGAGGCCAGAGGCACTGGATTCCCTGAGCTGGAGTTACAGGTAGTTAGAGCTGCCCGTAGGTGCAGGGAATCAAATTCTGATTAACTCCAAGAGTATCACTTCTTGTGCTCTTAGCTTCCTGACTATCTTTCCAACCCAGGTCTTCTTTATTAGTAGTAATGCCTTGCAATTTTCACTTTAGAGGTGTGTGTGTGTGTGTGTGTGTGTGTGTGTGTGTGTGTGTGTGAGAGAGAGAGAGAGAGAGAGAGAGAGAGAGAGAGAGAGAGAGAGAGAGAGAGAGAGATAGAGAGATGCATTCATGTCAATGAGTACGTATATGATAGCCAAAGATTAATGAAGGGATGAATGGCATCTTTTATAGTTTTCTCTCTTCTTTATTTCTGAGACAAGGTCTAAGTCCATCTAGGTTACCATGTGTCAGTTAGTTGTAATTATCTACCTTGAATCTGGGAAGACAGAACCTCAACTGAAAAACGGCTTTAATCAGGCTGGCCTGGGGGCCTGTGAGCACATCTGTAAGGAGTTCTTTTTTAAATTGTTGATTGATGTAGGAATGACCAACCCAATGTGAGTGGTAGCGCCTCTGGGCAGGTGAGCCTGGGTTATATAAGAATGCTGGTTGAACATGAACCAAGAGCAGTGAGGCAGTAAACAGAATTCTTCTATGGTCTCAGCTTCAGTTCCTGCCACTGGGTTCTCGGCTTGGGTTTTTACCTTGGCTTTCCCCCATCATAGACTGTAAATTGAAAGCCAAATAAATGCCATATTCACCCAGGGTGCATTTGTTCATAAGGCTTTATCAGAGCTGCAGGAAGGCAAACCAGAGTCCCATGCCATGTGAACAAACACTTCTCTACTTCCTTTCAAGTGCTAATTTCTTAGGTTTCCTTCCTGCCAGCATGCAAAATAGTGCACTGCTACCCACAGTATTGAGGAAAGGCATGCAGAGCAAATCTTTGCCAGTTTTCTGACCGTGAATACTCCTCATTCGCAGAGTTCAAAATACAAAGTGCACCCCAACACAGGTCTTTTGGGGGGAACTATTTCACCAGTCTTGCAAAACTTGAATTCCTCAGTGGTGAAATACCAATAGTACAAGGTTCAGGGTTACTGTCATCATATTCTGCCCTGGAGAAGTGTTCTGATCTCTGCCTGTAGGATCCTACTATCTGAGAGGCACCAAGCTTTGACTTGCAGAGGAGCTCCCCTCAGAGAAATGACTGATGAGTACTGTCCCTGGGCTCCAGAGCTATGTGGCCCAAGGCTGACACCTATTAGAGTAAAAGATGGATGAGGTGGGGCTCCAAAACCTTATTTTGGCCCATTGTTGAGTAACCTAGTCAGATAATTAAGACCACTTATAAGTGAGTGATAAAAGTGGAAAGGAGAGTCATGATAAGATATAAATGCAGTTGCTAAAGAACAGTTGAGCAGAAGGTCTTAAGAACCTGGATCCTGAAACCAGGTTTCATTCATCATTTCTGAACATTTTCAAAAACACCTTAAACTTATATTGCTTTGTTCACAAAATGGTAGGAATTTTTTTTTTATTTCAACACTCCACTAAAAAAAAAATAAGTCTCCCCTGAGAGTCTTTAAAATGTGGATCATTCAAAAGGTCTATTATTAATTTTATTGAGTTAATAATTGTTATGGTCTTGTACTGAGGATAATATTTATCATGGGACATCTTAAGATGCATATTATCATAAAATGCATAATAAGGACTTTCCACCTATATAAATTGAATTTAATAGATTGTAACAGCTCCAGTGGGCCCAGTGGGGTCTTTTAAAAATCCAATTTAGGACCTTGTTAAAACATGCATTCTTTTCATGTCATATTTTAGCTAGAGATCTTACTTTATCTATTTAAGCTTGAATATGTTTGATTGTATAAATACAAGGTACAAATAAAATAAAGATAAAAGCATAAAATAATTTTTCAAGTATTTGAATGCACCAAAAAGAGAAACAGGAAAAAGGACATCTTACAGTTTTAAATAATAGACACAGAAAATGTCTATTAAATTCAGTAGTTGCTGTGCAAAGCATTTTATGACATATTGCTGTGCACTGAAAAACTAGCCTTTTTGCACATCAGAATGTGAGAGTGTATGTTTCTGTTTAAGCTGAGGTTATTGTTAATTACCAATGGATAGACTTTAATGAGAAGCACCAGATACAAATTACACTCAGTGTCTTTCATAACATGGCTTGTATACTGCCCACATTGAAACCTCCTGGGCTGCTAGATCAGAAGCAGCCATATGCCTTAGAAGTTTGCATTGTACAACGTGCTCTCAGAGGTACTTGCACAATAAGAAAAGATTATCTATAAATACACACACACAAACATAATGTAGCAAAAACTTCAAGTCCCCTGTAGAATGAATGCCATCCCTAGCTGTGTGGTGTCTATGACAACTCTGTAAACATTCCCCTGGGAAATTATTACAGCAGGCATAGTATCAGTTTTCTACAGCTGAGGAGATATAGCCACCTTGGCACATGTGGGATGTCACCCAGCTTTGAGACTGTAGTAAGAAACCATGGAGCTCTGAGTGCAAGCTTGGATGAACTGTGTACTCTAGAGTCTCTTGTCTTCTAAGAAGTGGGGTCTTTTGCAAAATCCATTTTTAAGGATCAACTCAAAATCCACTGCCTCTGCCCACTCAAGTCCTATAAACTTACTAGTGATTGTCACCGATTCATCAAGCTATGCCAAGACACAAATATAAACAGACAAAAAAAATCCACAAGTCCAAACACTCTCATGTCCTTTCATTCTGTAGTATTCATCAAAAACTGAATTATTAAATGCAGCATTATATAATGTAATAATTCCATATTTTTTTTCTTTCTCATGGTAGAAATGTACACAATACTGCACCCAAATTTGGTAAAATCAGAGTTCTTCTCCATTTGCTCCTGAGTAGCTTAAGCTCAGTTGATGCTTGAAATCAGTCTTAAATGAAATCAGTGAAAGAACTGGCGATTGCTTTTGTACAAGGCACTATGGCACCATGGTAATGCAGACTAGCCCAGAGGTCCTTATGCCCTTGCAATCGTCTCCCAGGCGTAAAAGACAGAAACACCATAATTGTTCTTCAGCTCTTCTATTGGCTGACTTTCTTTTTCTTATAATTTATTTGTTCTTTTAAATTTCATTTTACATCCAAACACAGATCTCACTCCCACCCCTCCTCCAGCACTCCCTCCACCCACCCACTCCCTGCCTATCCCCCCAGCCCACCCCCAGTGCACTCCTCCTCATGAGTAAGACCTTCCATGAGGAGTCAACAAAGTCTGGTACAATAGGTTGGGCCAGGCCCCTCTCCCATGAATTAAGGCTGAGCATGGTATCCCACCAAAAGGAATGGGCTCCAACAAGCTAGCTCGTGTTCCTGGATTATATCCTGGTCTTACTGCCACTGAGTATGGCATCCCACCATAGGGAATAGGCTCCGGACTTGATTCTAGCCACGCCTCCCTGCATTCCATAACTACTTGTATAACTACTTCATGAAGTGGTTGATTGTTCTGCAGGATTCCTGGTTGTGCTTGCTCAGGAACCTCTGGCATTCCTCATCTGCTATAGAGAGCCCTGACTAGGATTGAGTCGTGAATACCACAAAAGTGCCCTACTCAGAGAGTGGCTTTTAAAAGGTGCCAAGTTTGAAACTGAGTAGGCAAAAATGGAGCTTTAAACTCAATAATCTAACCTAGGGATTCTCTATAAGTCTCACAAATGGTTTGTTATTGTCTCTCTTCTAAGAAACAAATCTTTACATTTTAATGGAGTTTTAAATGTCAAATAAGAAATGATTTAAATATGGAAATGCAGCATTATTCCCACATTGCCTCTCCATTAGTGTAGGTTTACTAACTGCAGTGGTAGCTTGCTTACTGCATTAAAGAATGGAAAACTCAGAGGTTATTCATTTCATTTATTTCTCATGCAGGCTACACTTGACTAAAAATGCAGCAATGAGTCATGGGACCGCCACTATTCAGGAAATATAGAGCAGAACATAAAATAGAATTTTATGTATGAATTACCAAGATAAGATCTGTCTCCACTGTAAAGTTGTTGTTGGAGACTGACCTTTCCCTAATAGATCCCAGATGAGAAAATAGTAGAATAAACTACCCTTATAAAGACTAAGCTAATCTGAACCATTTTAGAGTGTGTGTCTTTTGCAAAAAATCCTGATATCTCTTAGATGTGTTCACAGTTCCAACAAGCAAGTTTACTGAGTTCTGTGAACTAAGGACATACAAATGAAATAGAGACCACCGTGTAACTGTGAGGAATCCCATACCATTGCTCAGAGGGAAAACCTTTTCTCTCACAGACATCTTGAACCATCTATTTCGTGCATTTACTCTCAGGAGAAAAGTTTACATATCTCTACCCCAAACCTGAGTGCTCTCTCGCTATGGGGTCCATGTTCTCAGTTACCTACTAGACAAAACTACATGGATATTTTATTTATCCCTTCAGTGTAGAACTGTGTATTAAAAACAGCCTCTTCTCGACACTCACAACTGCTTCTCCTCCTACTTTGCTGTCTTTTACTTGTATTGTTAACATTACCGTCCTCACAGGTTTGGCCCAGACCTGAAACTTGTCACTTTTGTTAATGCCACTTTTTCTCTACTCTCTGTCACACTCATTTCTCAGAACAGCCTTAATTTTCATTCTTATCTCCCCAGATTCGGTCTTTCTGTTGCATTTGCCTAAATGATTGAGTTGTCTCCTAACTCAATTACTTAATCCACTCTTTCCTCCATGATTTTTCTAACAGCTCTGCCTCAATTAATATCTGAAAGATATGGTGTCAGGCTTCTGCTCAATGGGAGCCAATAACACACTAATAACTTCAAGATATCCACACAACCCTAACCCCAATTTTACAACCAAATCCTGCCTGCCCTTTCCAACTTCATTTCACAGAAAAATCCCATAGTTCAAACTAAACTCTGTTGTCCTTATATGTGCCTTTTATCATTATCCTGTTCTAGCCTTTTCAACTTCTTTTTATTCATAGTAGATCTTGCCTAATGATGAGAATTTGTCAAAAATCATGTACAAACTACTTGTCAACCAAAGATCAGGGGCCAGCTTAAGACTCTGCCTTTATTAACTCTGAGATAATCCTTCACCTTTTCCTTGTCTGATCATACAAACAATAGGTAAAACAGTAGTGTTTAACCATAGTGCTGTCATGAGGCTCTTAGATAAGGGGCATGCACACAAGATCTTCTATACATAACATACTATATACATTTGTGAGAGAGCAATCTTTGCCTTTGTTTCCAGTCCTTTGATGTGTTAAGGAAATTCTTAGTTATCAGAAAACCTAACAGTGAATGTGTTTAACTAGCACATCCCTATTTGTAGACATGTGAAATGCACTTCATTTATCTTTGTATAATTTTATTTTAAATGTATTTAGGAATGGGAGTAAAATTATTTTGGACAATTTCAAACAAACAAATATTCAAAGGCTAGGATAGTGATGTCCCTTCTATGTAATGAGTGAGGCTGACATCAGTACAAGTCAACCTTATTTGAGCTACACAGCCCTTAGTATTATTTTGAGGTGATCCTTACTCTGTGTGTGTGTGTGTGTGTGTGTGTGTGTGTGTGTGTGTGTGTGTGTGTGTATGTTTTGTCTTAAGCAGTTTAGTGTGTATGAATTTCTAAATGTATTTCTTTTTGCATGCCCAATATAACATCATTAAATCTTAAATGTATTTGAAAAATAATACTGGAGTCGACATGTAAAACAAGCTTGTTTCAAATTTAAATAAAAATTATCAAAAAAGGAAAAATAATAACTTTCAATATATCTTAGTCTTTTAGTATTCAGAGTTCTTATATCACTAGAAAATGTTAAATGTATTTTAACAATTTTCTTTAGGGTAAATGGTTCTGTACATTCTACCTGGCTGCCCTTCTGCAGTTCTTCTGTCTATTATTCTGTCATTGTCCCTCCCTTTGTCATTTGTTTCCAATACCTTATTTGTTAAAGACTTGGTCACTGTTTGTCCTGGAAAATGTCCACACTTTGTCCCTCTTCCTCTCTCTTTCCTTAAAGGGGGTTTAGGTGAGATTTCATAATGATTTGAGCAAGAGAACTGCATCTAAAGATATCTCTTTTTTAATTATTTCACACATTTTTGAGATTATACTATAATCACATCATTTTCTTAACCCTTCATTCTTTGAAAACCTTTCATTTACCCACCCTTGCTCTCTTTTAAATTCATACACACACACACACACACACACACACACACACACACACACGTCCCTCAATATAACATGTTTATTCTATATAAGGTTACACATAAGTATGTTTTCAGGATTGACAGTTTGGTATTTAATAGCCAATTTACATGCTTCTCCCTGGGGAAGAATATTTCTCCCATTCTCAGAATTCCTTACTTGTCTGTTCAGCTTATATTTAGTCAAGCGCGTGATAATTTATGGATGTAGCTTCTGACATTACTATCAGAGTCTCACAGAAAACTCAGTGAAACTCTTGCTGTCACAACCTTTCTACTCCTTTTCAGCAATGTTCCCTGAGCCTCAGGTGATGTAGATGAATCCATTGGGACAGGCTTCAAGATTCTATATTGTGACAGTTGTGATTTTCTGTGGTGATCTCCATCTGTTACAGAGAGAGCTTGCCCTAGTAAGGAATGAAGACCAGATTTATCTGTGGACATAAGGACAAATATCTAGAATGTAGGTAAGGATGATGCTCATTTAGTAAAGTAGTGGTTGTAAGTTCTCCAAGATCTGTGACTTCACTAGTAGCTGGCTAGATTTCCAATACTAATCACTGGTTACTGCCAAGGTACGTGTGCCGGTGTTGTTCCATCGAGGGTTTATAATGTGTTCCCTTGATTAGAATGAAGTGTCCCTCTTTAACTCTTCTGATTAGTTTTAGTTTGGAGTTTATTTTGTCAACTATCGGGATAATAATGCCTACTTGCTTCTTGGTTTCATATGATTAAAGTACTCTCTCTCTCTCTCTCTCTCTCTCTCTCTCTCTCTCTCTCTCTCTCTCTCTCTCCTTCCCTCCCTCTCTCCTCCTCTCCCTCCTCCTCCTCCTCCTCCTCCTTCTTTCATACAATGCATCAATACATCCTGACTGCAGCCTTCCCTTTTCCCCTTCCTCTCAAAACCCCTCTCCTGTCCCCCCAGACCTATGGCTCCTCTGTTTCTCTTCAGAAAAGCTTGATTGGAACCCTTTCACCTGGCCTGTCACTACAAGACTGTGGTTATCTTTAAAGTTGAGAGTGGAGGGGATACCTCAAATGCCCTGACCTGATAAGAGATTGAGATGTATTACTTGAAGAAAACAGATAAATAAATTGTGTTTCTTAATCCACTCAACTAACCTGTGCCTTTTGATTTGAGAACTGTGGCCACTGACTGATATTCAAAGTAACCACTGATGTGTGTGTATTAAATACAGTCATCCCATTGTTGAATTTTTGTGGCGATGCATTTTGCAGTGATGTGCTGTGTTTTAATAATTACAGCTTCAAATCTCTTTCCACAATTTCCCAGTTACACTCTCCTTCCTCTCTTCACCTTAATATAATACTTCCCACTTTCTTTAAGTTTAGGTCAGTAGATACAAACTTTGTAAAGCTGTTTATAAAGAAACTTTCTCTTTCAATTTAGCATATAGTTTATTAGTCTTGGCTGCACTGTCACGGTCTTTTAGGACTTGGAATGTGCTGCTCCAGGCTCTTCTAGCTTTCAAAGTTTCCGTTGAAAAATCGGTGATATTCTAATGGTTTTCTTTTATATGTGGCTTGTGTTTTTTCCCTTGTAGCTTTCACTATGCTTTCTTTGTTAAATCTACTTAGTGTTTTAGCTGTGATATGCCATTTTTTCTGGTCTTATCTGTATAATGTTCTGTGTGTTTCATGTATGTGTATAGGTGTTTCTTACTTTTGGGAAATTTTCTTCTATGATCTTGGTGAAGATCTGGTGTATGACACTGACTTTGGATTCTTCTCTCCACCTATGCTTATAATTCAAAGGTGTGGTGCTTTCACGGTGTTCCACATTTTCTTTCCCAAGGATATTTTTTAAATTTATTTTTATATTTCTTATTTATTTGGTCTAATCCACTATTTTAGGTTAGACTTCTGCTGATTTTGCTTAATTCACTCTACTTAGGCTTTCCTTTGAGTTTTCTAATAGAGTTACTGACTGTACACATATGTATGTAGGTATGTGTACATATGGATTCAGAGCACACATTTAGATGTCTCCCTCAAGTACTCCCCACCTTGTATTTTGACACAGGGCAATCACCGAGGCTGGATTTCACTGGTTTGACTAGACTGGCTTACCAGTGGGCCCTGAAATCTGCCAACTTCACAGGGCTTTAACATGTGTGTGCTAGGAAACTGAACATGGGTCCTCATGCTTGTGTAGCTTGGACATCTCCCAAGCCACTTTGAAATACCCTTTTTCTGTGTATAACACTCACAATTAATCAATCAATACCTAGATCCATTCATTGTTTTAGAGCAGCAAATATGGTGATAGTTTAACTTTGTTATTCCCTCTATTTTTATTAGGTGTAATATTTCTGTAAGAAGAGACTTTCTTGAATCAATTCCCTAATTAGCCCGTGTTATACATGAGTAAGAAGGTTTTGTCAAATATTATTTTCACTTATATACTGTTTTCAAAAACAAGTCGATTTCCTAGCATCTGCAAATGGTTAGGAATTAGATTTTACTATTTTGTTTGTGGTATTATGGATCTGTTTTAATTCATTGACCTTGTCATCATTAATACTAAAACTGTCTCATTTAGTCAGTAAAAGACCTTTTACCTAGTCCCTGAGTCACTTCACCACAAGCCATACATCTTTGTAAGCTCCCGCTGTTAGGATGACAGTTCATTTCAGTTTTAATGTACTGTAGGGGCTAACTTAGCTTTCATCTGCATCATAAAATTTCCCTGAGCATGAAAGCTTTTAGTACCTTCTTTCCTCTTGAACTCATGTGCTGTTCACTGTTGTAGTTCCCCTTGCCAATTACCATAGATTGCTCTTCCCCAAACAGCAATGCTGAGTTCCTATATCTGCAGTGACAGCACGGGGCTTTACATAAAATTGTGATGCTATCAAGTTGTTTGATTATTTAGCACTTCACAACTTAAGTGGACTTGTAACCATATAAACATATGCAATGTTTAATGGAGACACCCCCGCTTGCTTACTATAGCAATTTAAATCCAGTTTAGTTGAACATGCCTTCCAATCTTGAATATAGACTTGTGTATGTTTCTTCAGTCAAGGTTCAGTGAATAGAATTAAGCCACATAATTTTTAATAACAACGCCAACAAAACAAACTTTTTAAAAGCTAATTAAAATGTATAAAATGTTATGAAGGTAAAAATAGCACAGATGAAATAGTCATAGGCAGTACAGAAAAAAATATTCACATTTTTTTTTCTACATGATTTAATGTTAAGCTACTTAAAGTACCACCTTGCTCTTAACATGTCAGAGTGCAGTTTTAGGATTAATGACACAATCTCACTTCACCATATATTGTGTAACCTTTTGGGGAGACCTGACCATAGGACAAGAAAATGATTCCATCCAGTGTAGCTTGGTGAACCAATGGTTTTATGAGGGGTTTTTTTTTTTACAGGAACATGGGTGACACAAAAGTTGAAAGCCTATCCCCACGTAGGAGAAGACTCGATAGACCTTTCCAGCAAAGAGTCTTTCATAGTTCAATGCTCTATAAACTTGGGGAGCAGCCTTTGGTTCCAGCAAATTTCCAGGCTTCTTGAGCCTTACAGATTGTTAGCTTTCTGAGTCTAGATGAGCTTTCTTCCTTCTTCCAGAATGGAATGTTTCAATCCAGAGGTAAGAATCACACAGTGCATAGTACAGTTTTCAGCATCATGAATTTATAGTAATAGATATTTCTATTTTGACAAAAACAATTTGTGGGCAGTTTGTAAACACCTATCATAGAAGTTTAGCTCAAAATAAGCCAGGTTGTCGGTGATTTCTCACAACAAATTTATGGATAAAGAAACTACTACTCACAGGGCAGTAGTGGTACATGCCTTTAATCCATATACTCAGGAGGCAGAAGCAAGTGAATCTCTATGTGTTCAAGGTCATTCTGGACTACAGAGTGAATTCTAGGACAGTTAAGACTACTGTCTCAAAAAAAAAAAAAAAAAAGGAAGGAAGAAAACAAAACAAACAACAATAATAACTCAGAAAAAATATGTGATTTTCCTATCAAAACATTCTTTATGCTCAGCATCTTGTTAATTATAAATGGGTGGTAAATTGTTTAAAAATTTTTTAAAAGCATTCATTGTCAAATCGTCAAAACAATATCGTTCTAAACCATTGATCCTGCTTAGACAAGAAATGAGTTAGATACGGCAAAGAGAGCAATGGCTCCCGGGAACAAGTTGTGACTGGCCCACGTTGATTGTGGCGAATTCCCTGGATCTGTCATTCTGTCCGGATACCAGGCAGCAGCTGCAAGAGCCTGAATTGCTTCTCTCAAATGTGGATCACATTTCATTTCCTTTCCGCATCAGCAAAATGAAATGAAATGGGGAATTTCGGAAGTGGCCTGAAATATTATTGCTGACATGGCTATAATTTGGAAATGGTCAGACTATTACACAGGAGATTTGGCAGAGTGAGGAGTTTACTCTGCATGTGGCACCAGGTCTAAGTCAGCGTGACACTGTTATTTCAAATTCCATTGTTTTACTCAGGATTGCCTGTGACCTTCCTCCAAGAGGTATTTGTGGAAGACCTACTGTGTGCACATCTGAGCAGAGCCAGCCCAGATCTGTAACTTCGAGGAATGGGCCATTAATGTCTCATTTGATGTCTTGCTTTCGCCCATCATCTGTCTCCTCCTTTAGACATCTCTTTGGACCTGGCTTTCCCCCAGAGCTCTACTCTCTTGTTTTATTCCATTAACCAGGATTTATTACTGTGCTACCTACCCAAAAAAAAAATAGATGCTTCTCTCCCATTCTCTTCTGCCTCTCTTCTCTCTCTCTCTCTCTCTCTCTCTCTCTCTCTCTCTCTCTCTCTCTCTCTCTCTCTCTCTCTCTCTCTCTCTCTTCATTCCTGCTGTCTTATTTCCTCATTTCTCAACTAATCTGCAAAGGACTTGCTTCTTATTGTTTGCCATTTATAGTACAGAAACTTCAATTGAAAGTGATTGGAAGAGGTAGGCTATAACATGCAATTTGATAATTCCCTGCACTGTCATGATTCCCACGGTGCACTGGTTAACTGTGACTTGTCATCAGCAGAAGTTATGTCAACAGTTCTGAAAATGCCCTTTCTGTCTCTATTCCAAAGTTTTAGCTTTAAAGGGTCTGGAAGCTCTGAAAGTACATTAGTGAACATGAGTGATCATTGCCTAATTGATTCTAAGAGTCTTGAATTCTGCAATGCCCATGTAAATGTCAACTGGGCAGTCTTCCTCCTGCAGCAATTAGCTAGCTAACTTCTAGCCAAGTCTATGGAAACAATAACAGGCTTTAAGTTAAATTGGTTATTTTGTTTGTTTGTTTGGTTGGTTGGTTGTTTTTTGTTTGTTTGTTTGTTTTTTTAACCATAACTATTTCATGTTTAAGTCAACAAATCATCACAGAGACTTTATCTTTCTGGATCTGTTGTTGCTTGTTTGCCTTTGTATAGTCCTAGATGGCTGGCCTGGAACTCAGTTTGTAAATTAGGCTTGAGTTCACAGAGGTCTCCCTGCCTCTGCTTTCGAAGTGCTGGGAAGAAAGGTGTACAACACCACACCCAGTCTGTTTTGAATGCCAATGAGCAGAGAAAAAATTTTAGTTTGTGTTTCAATTTATTTGAAGTAGTGGACCTTACAATTCATCCTTTGAAATATTTTGGGGAACCCCACTGAAAATGTCTCTTGAAACATTTATTCTTTAAATATAGAATAAGAAACAGATCTCAAGAAACAGGACTGATGGGATTCAGAGAATGTGTTAGATCAAGTGAGGTGGGCAGCAATGGTTGTTTGTGTGAGCTGCTTATCATTGAGAGCACCTCGGGATGAATGCTGCTGAAGCCCCTCAGTGAACCAGAGAGGCTGGCTTGGAATTATGCCTCTATAGAAGATAACTTTTGTTACCCTTTGGTACTCCAGGAGCATCAACTGTTCTCACCCTTCTATGCTATCTTGCCAGGGTCAAACTAATTAACTGGCTTCATAACAATTCCAGAAAGAGAAACCCAAAGGAAGAGAGGTAGAGGATAGAGTTTGACAAGAACACTTACAAGTGAACAAAACTTTTTAAGAGCTGCCTACCAGCTTCAACTGAAAATCAAAGAAGGCCTGCGAACAAAGTGAAGTTAAACCAAACGAATAAAAGTTTTTATGAGTTTGTCCTTTGGCTGAACAAGAAACTTGGAATAATGTAAGTTCTTTGACCATGGAAGTGACTTATATAGTCTCTGATGAAAATAATAACCATGTGTGGTTTCTGACAGAACTGAATGCAGCACTTACAGGGCTGGAGAGAGATCAGAGGTTAAGGTCATCTATTATGTTTCTATTGTGACAAAACACCATGATCAAAACAACATACAAAAGAAAGCATGTAATTGAGCTTACATTTTCAGAGAGTTAGAGTCCATGGTGGCACCACAAAGGCACGGTGGCAGGAATAGCTGAGTTCACATCTCTATTCACACAGGTAGAAGGCAGTGAGAGGCTCACCTGGAATAGTCTTTTGAGACCTCAAAGCCTGTCCCTGCAGTGATAAACCTCTTCCAACAAGGCCTTACCTACTAATCCTTCCCAAACAGCTCCACCGAATGGAGTGGAAGTATTAAAATATGTGAGACTATAGGACCCATTCTCATTTAGACTGCTACAATGCATATTTTGAAGAGACACTGAAGCTTTGTTTGGAAGGTCATTATGTTTTGATATGATTTTAACATTAGTTTCAGGTAAGATTGGGTAATGGAAAAATCGTCAATGACACTTAATTCCAATGTGTCCTGCATACTTGGTTAAAATTGCTTTTAGGTTCTCATCAGCCATGCTTTCTATGGTTTATTGTATTTTTAAAGAAATCTTCATACATTCTGCTTGTTTTTTTAATATTTGATCTTTTAAAAATTATTTATTTTTTCTTATTTTACATATCAATCCCATTCCCTCTTCCTCCCTCCCTCCCTTTCAGGCCCCCAACACCTTCCCATCCCATCCCCCCACACACACTCCACAGGGAGGATGGTACCTTCCATGAGGGTCAACAAAATCTGTCAAGTCATTTATTTGGAGTAGGGTCTAGGCCCTCCTTCCTGCCTCTAGGTTAAGGGAGTATCCCTCCATGGGGAATGTGCTCCCAAAAATATTTTGTGCAACAGGGATACATCCTGGTTCCACTGTATGAGGTCCCATAGACTGCCCAGGCCTTCTAACTGAAACCCATGTTCAGGGGGTCTGAGTCAATCCAATGCTGGTTTCCCAGCTACCAGTCTGGGGGCCCATTGGCTCCTCCTTGTTCAGGTCAGCTGTCTCTGTGGGTTTCAGTAGCCTGGTCTTGTCCTCTCTCTCTGCATCTGGATTCCAGTTCATCTCAGTGTATAGCTGTGTGTGTCTGCTTCTGTTTCTATCAGCTACTAGATGAGGGCTCTATGATGGTGGATAAAATAGTGATCAATCTCATTATCAGGGAAGGGCATTTAAAGTAGCCTTTCCACTATTGCTCAAATTGTTAGTTGGGGTCAGTCTTGTAGGTTTCTGAACGTTTCTCTAGAGTCAGTTTTCTCTTCAAACCTATTATGGCTCCCTCTTTTATGCTTGCTTTCTCTTTCTCTCTCTCTTTTCTCTCATCTATTCCTCCCCTGACTCAGTCTGTAAAACTGAGTCAAATACCAAGAAACAATCTATGCTCATCCTACTTTCTAATTTCCTCTGATGTCAAAGTATTTTTTTAATTTTAGATTAAATTTTTAATGCCTTAGTTTTGTTCTTGTCCATTTTCCTCCAGTGGAAAGACAGAAGCAGCTGGTTACTATTTTCAACTTCCTTTTGTTTGAGATTTATTAAATATGCAACACATGAATGTATGTTTTTCTTGTCTGGGTTTAGAGTGCACCACTTCTTTTTTGCAAGCAATGATAGAATTTAAAGCAGAAAAGGCATAGAAATCATCTGGTCCCAGTATAGAACTTGAAATCGTATCATTTATAATTTGATTCTTTTGTACTTCTCTGGTGTTTTGTCTATATACCCTTCACTTGACTATTAGTTGGAATTGCTTTTTTTTTTTTTACTAAATACTGAAAATTCTTTGCCCATTAATTATGTTAATTAATATTCCACCAACTAATATTTTCCTGAGTTATTGTTGCTGTCAATTAAATTTTAAATGTTGGTGATGGTACCCAAGGAACTCAATTTGTCTTCCTATGCCAAAAATTTCACTTCATTTTATTATTAACTGCTATATGCCTTGAAGGCATTTTCTATTTCTTAACTAGATAAATATTTTCTTTCTCTATCAATGGAACTTTTTAAGATTTATTTTTATGTATATAGGTGTTTTGTCTGCATCTATGCTTATGTAACACATATGTGTTTGGTACCCTTGGAGGCTAGAAAAGATTGTCAGATCACCTGGGGCTAGAATTACAGGCAGTTTTGAGCTGCCATGTAGGTGCTAGCAACTGAACCTGCGTCCTCCAGAAAAGCAGCCAGTGCTCTCAACAGTTGAGTCATTTCTCTAGCTGTTAATAGTACCCTTGTCATTTTTCATCTGCAGCTGTTTAGGTCTTTTGCCCACTCCTTAAGTACCATCCCACAGTGCTGTACTCATAAGAATATATACTGACTGCCAGTAGCCCCTTATTTAGGGTGGGGCATACAAAGCATTGATGCCATCTATGCCAGAATTTTGATTGGCTTGAACTAGTGCAGGTTCAGTCTTGAGCAGGTGACTACAGCTTCTCTGTGTTCGTGTGATATCCGTCAAGTCCAGCAGGCATTTCATAGCACTCTCCCCTATCTTCCAACTCTTTCTGCCTGTTTTCCCACAAACTTCCCCAAGCTTTGGGTAGGGATGAAGATGTAATAAAATGTCCCAACTGGGGATGAGCACTCTCTGAAAAAAATAACACATGTTAGTTGACATGTACTTATTGGATTTTTCAATTTGTTCATTGCATTCTATTATATGGACACAAACAATTTTATAGTATAAAATAATCACATCAAAAAGTCATAACATGACTTTAGTGGCTGCACCATAGTTCATTCATATATGTGCAGTAATTTATCGGATAAGTTCCTTATTCTTGAGCATGTGGAATGCTTCTTGTAAATACAAGTGTTTACGATAAAGTACCTTAAGCTTCTCATTTGATTATTTCCTTAGGATACATTCTTAAAGAAAATCACAGGGCCAGGTGGAAGGAAATGATTTAAGATAGATACTTGGTGTATATTGCCAGATTGCCCTCTGGAAAGTTATTTCTTGCTTATGGAAGAAAAGAACTAATCCTTGTTCTAATTCTACTCTAATCATTTTTTATGCAGTGTTTCTTTAACCTTTGAACTTCTTTGGTTTTAGGGCTCAGACTGTTTATTCTTCAAATACGTCTTTCTTTAAGTGGATTAACAAATAATCATTTTGTTTCATAAAGATCCAAAGAGTATAAAGCTCTTGTTTTTTCTTAGCAAAGGGTTTGAAGTACAACATTTTTTATTTTTACTGTATAAATTATTTCTTTCTTGGATGAACCAGGGCCAAAGGTGACATTGGTCTGGCAAGCTTTAATGCACAAGACATAAACCTAATTCTCTTTTTGATAATGTTCTGTTTATTTCTACCGCTAAAATATTCTATCTAACGCAATTAGAGTTGGCTCTCCTTGGCAGAACCAGCCCCAGTCAAACAAAATGAAGGATGAAGGTAGGTTTTACACAAAGTGGTTTGCAGCAGTATTTTTAGCGTCATTGCTGGGCTCCCTTGGGCTTCATCTGTCTTATGCGCATCCTTACCCACACCAGTCCTTTCTCCATCTTTATGTCTTGCTTGATTTTTTAAGTTTTTGTTTCATTGTCATTTTCTTCCTGCATGTGTTCATCAGTGTCCTTCATTCTCAGCCAGAGTTCACAGTCCACATCTCCAATGTCTCCCTTCAGGGAAAGGTTGTATCTGTAGAGTGGCATTTATGTAAACAGGGGGGGGGGAAGAGAAGGGAGGCTGTGTACTAGGAGTATACACTCTCCCAGAAAACAATGACCTCTTTACCGCCCTATACAAGAGTTGTCGAGCTAAAGTAAAGTAGCTGTTGACATCTTTGAATACAATTTATATCTTTCCCTCTTCCTGGAGAGTTATTGCCCCTCCTTCCAGAATGTTACCACAGATCTTAGAATGAAATTTGAACAATAGCTTAATTTTTTTGTTTCTTTTGAAATATACATAATTCAAATCAACACAGTATCATTTTCTGATGAAATGAAGATTGTACTAAGAACTTATAAAGTGACAACCCTTTCCCTCAGTGGCTATTCTCATTTACATATACACTGTTTAAGTGGTTTAAAGGGCCACATACCCTACCTTTATGAGTCAAGAATAAGGAAATACTTGCCAAGGCTCTATTCCATTCCATAATGGATCTATTTCTAAGATAGATACAGTTTGGGTCTTTGCCTAGTTTCCTATAGAACTATTAAGAAAACCAAGAAAAATACCAAGTACTTACTGAATGCTTGAGGGTAAGGTTTTGGTTGCTGTTTTCTAAGTTTTACCTTCTCAGAAATTTTGTCACTGTAGTCTAATGTGCAAACACTTAAAGTCTGAACTAAGACAATGATGAAAGAGAAGGTGCTGAAGATACTCCTGCAGATATCACATACATATGTAATTTGGCACTTGAATAGAGGAGAACATCAAACATAATCCCTTTATCAGTATTTATGACAAAGACAATTATTTGTGAGAAACAAGAGCATCTCAAACACTACAATATTGAAAAGGAATGGTTTTTTTGTACAAGATTTCTGATGTAACAGTGTAAAACAGTGCTATCTAGAATCCCAGAGACATCTGCACACATGTTCTAGTAGACACTGAGAGAGTCCCAAACTTGAATAAGGCCAGACCTGTGGAGAGCACACTTGTGGATAAATAATCTTTCCTTCTAAATGAAATGGTCCTGCAGGAGTCAAGCACGCCCGCCAAGAATGGTCCTATTTCTTTCATGCCTTAATTCCTTGAGACTATTAAGCATGCCACCAAGCATGAAAAGGCACATTAATTTGCTTTCTTTGTTATTTAGTTGATGTATAGATGTGTTTTTCTCCCTTGATTTCCACAAAGATATTCAGGAGTCATGATCAAGAGACAGGAGGAAGCAATAAAAGTTTGCTTTCTGCTCTAGTCCCATTAGTTTGTGAAGAATCAAGTGCTATTATGACATTGCCAGTTGTGGACATGGTAACATTGTTTTAATAAGCTACTTTTATTAAAAATTTGAAATTCTGTCTTCTGACAGCTTTATGGGCTAGCTAGATCAGAACATTACAGCAAGTTATTTTCAGAAAAAAAATGTAGCTTGGGGAAATCAACTGTTTTCTATAAGACAGTAAAATCATACTTTAATTCTGAATGCTTGATTAAACAGTCTCATTTTCCCACTAAATCATGCCATACATCATTACCTGTAATTCAGTACTAAACTCCTGACTGCAAGCCAACTATTTTAGCACTTGTAACAATTCATGTTGACCTTATAATTATAGGCACACTTTTTAGGGAATGCATGATATTTTAATGGTGATTTTAAACTCCCTAAAGTCAAGTCACTATAGGGATTATCACTTCTAGAATATTCAGTTAGAATGCAAGTGAGCAAATTCAGTCTACCAGCTCACCACCTTCTAAGCTACTTTCTACATTACAGTGAATTGTATTGATTTGATAGTTCCACTGAATGACTTCAGACAGCCTGGCTTTGATGGGTTTTACTGTTGTATATTGGATTTACTTTGATGTGATGTATCCTGAAATACATTTTTTTTCTGTGTCAACTTTTCCACAAAATAGCTAGCCTGCTTAGTTTCTAAGGAAGTACACTGCCATCCATTCTTTCTCAGCCGGGTAATGTGGGATTTAGGACAAGACAATTCTCTGCCGTGTGGGATTGTCTTTATTTATATACTTTTGCATATATTCATGCAGTAACCAAGAAAAAAGGGCCATGAATTCAAAAGCAAACAAGGAGAGGTATGTGGGAGAGTTTAGAGGGAGGAAAAGACATGGAAAAAAATGTTGAAATTTTATCATAATCTCCAAAAAAGAAAAGTAGGATATGTAATATCTTTGAGGATTGTCAAGTGATGTTAAATAGACTCTACTCACTGAATGACAAAAAATCTGCATATATGTATGTGTACATGTGCAAGTATGTGTGTGTGTGTGTGTGTGTGTGTGTGTGTACTCTTTGGGTTAAATGCTAAAGTCCAAAGAACATATTTCCATTGCAGTTTATGTGATATATAGTAAGAGATATAGAAATTATAAGATATTAAGTTTCTCCAATTCACCCTTCAAAACATAAGACTTTGTTCTAATGTATAGTTAAGTGATTCTGACTGTGGCCTAGTATGAAGTGTACTCAATAACAGTGTCTTAGAACACTCGTGAGAGGGAACACTATGAATGTATTCTTGTGAGCATTGAAACCAGAAAGTCTGCTTTGAATTCCAGCTCTTCGAGTGACTACATGTCACACTAGCCTATTTATCCCTTCAGTTTCTTTATTTACACATGGATTATAAGATTATTAATGCTTATAGGCATCCTGAGAGGATCAAAGGCATTGCCATGCACACACCGTTAGAATAGTGCTTAGCACATAGTAAGACATAATCATTCTATACTAAAAACTTAAATGTGACGTATTTAGCTTTAATAGATATCTCTTTTCTTAATTTTTTTTCAGGTGGCTATACAGAAAAGTAGGTTTCAGTAATTTAATTTAGTCTTCTCTACAAATTCATTTTGATCTTTGAAAGATCCTATAGCAAAACTACCATATCTACATTTCTAAAATAGTCCACAAAAATCTTCCTTACACCAGTGCAAGCTGCCCTACTAATTATTCAAACCCTGAAATCACAAAACCAGAGACATCATTTGGTGACAGATGCTGCCATTGCTAAGAAATAAGATTTGACCAGTAGATTGGACAAGGAATTAATTAATAGCTTAAAATTTTAAACAAACAATATTATTTTATACAATCTGATATTTAAAGATGCCTAATCACATGAGCAATATATTTTCCAATAAAAAAAATCCTGCAGAATGAAACACCATCCCTTTGCTTTCATTTCTCCTGTAGCCAAAACTCCCCAGCTTCACATTACAAGCAGATACAACTACCATGCTTCAAGGAATCCTTGTGTGCAATAATATTACTGAAATCCTTAATAATCTGTGTCTTAACCTAGAATGCATTTTATTTGGTGTCTTATGCTTTTTAATTTAAAGTTTTGTAGATCATAAAATCTATCCTAGGGGAATACTATAATTACATCATTGATAGCCATCCCCTGCCACTCCCTCTCATGTTCATGACCTCATCTATAATTCCCTTCCTTTTACACACACACACACACACACACACACACACACACACACACACACACACACACACGACCTACTGGGCTCATTTTATGATGTTTTTATGTACATGTGTTTAGAGCTGACCACCTTTTAATGGTTGAATAATTTATGACCATATCCCTAGGGGGAGAAGATGGATTACTCATCTCTTGCAGTCATTTATGGCTGGTATCTCTCCATCTAGAGTTGAAGCCTTATGAAATTTCCCTTATCTGCTTCGTCATGTCGACAGGTGTTGTCAATAGTCAGTTCTTGTTTAGGTGACTACATCATCGAGGTTTTCTGGTTGCCCCACAGCTCAGCTGTTAAAGGTTAATGCTCAAATTTCTAAACATGTTTTCTACTTTTGTTCTGTATCTTTCTTTTCCCCCTCTGGCACTCAATAACATCGATAGCAGCATCAGCATGACAGAAGGAGAAAACTCATGCTTGAAAAAAAAAAAAAGCATTACTGAGCTGCTTTTCAGAGCCTATTACAAAGCCATAGCTTTAGCATTACAGTACTTTGTCACAAGGGACTTGAGTTACATGGACCTACTTCCATGACCACAGCTGTAGAAGCTTGATAAATACAGAACATCTCAACTGCATTTTTTCTTTATGACTTAAAGCATGATTGTTACATATCTGTCAACTTGAGTGCAAAATGGAACAAGAGGCACTATTAATTATCCCTTACTTATCCTGAAAAAGAAATAAATAACTTTAAGGGCCAGCCACCTACTAACTGCTCTTAGACTATGATTCTGAATATCTCTTCAAAATTACTATTCCTTCTACCTATTTTATGTAGATGCACTAACTGCTTAGGATTGTGCAATAAACACTATTCTTTTCATGACTTCCATATACCATATTGTCAAATCTTTAGCATGGCCAGTAGATTTGGACTTCACTGAGAAATACATTCTTTGGCCAGCTATCCGCTTATCTGACAGAACTCAGTGTTCACAATGAGTTGCCATTGCTGCGTTGTCTCCTTCCTGGCCACAAGCAATTGAATCCCTAAAAGTCACTGACTTAACTACTATTACATCTTTATTTTAGTAATTGCAAAGAGGGATAATATCAGATTGGGGTCTTTAAACTTTTTGATGTATGATTTTTATATATTATGTGGATTTTATAGATATGTATTATAGTTATAATTGCAATGAATCCAGAAGTAAGCATTACAACTGAGAGCCACCTTTCCCCAGAATCTTACTGACTTGTTCTCCCAAATTCATCCCCTTGTGCTAGACTTAATCATCTGTATATACATACACCTATTCTTTGAATTAGTCAGGGTTCTCAAGAGTAACAGAACTTATAAAATGAATCTGCCTCCCTCCTCCCCCTCTTTCTCTTACATATATTTTTAGAATGTATTAGAATGACTTACAGGCAATAGTCCAGCTAATCCAACAATAGCTGCCTGTGTACAGAAGGTCCAAAACCCATTAGTTGTTCAGTCTATGAGGTTGAATGTCTCAGCTGTTATTCAGTACATTCTGGAATCCCAAAGAAATAGGCTCTAAGGCCAGTGAAGGGATGGATTTGCTAGTGAGGGCAATGGCAAACAGGCAAAGATTGAGGCTTCTTTCTTCTATGTCCTTTATATAGAATTCCAGTCTACCGTGTGGTCCAGGTTAGATAGAGGTGGGTCTTCCCACATCCAAAGATCTGGGTTACAAGTTGATCTTCCTACTTCAAACGATTTAACTAAGCAAAAGTGCCCAATTTTGGGTTTTAGTTACATTCACATATAGTCAAGTTGACAATAAAATAACCACCACACTCTTCTATCTTATACACTTTCATATTTCATATTTATGCTTTTATACAAACTATACAGTCTGCCATGCTTATCAATGTTAGTAATTTTCTTGAATATGTCTCAGATCTTTCTGCTTTATTGCACTTTTGTTTCATATTGTCTTTGCGTATTTTCTGTATAGTTTTTTTGTGAACAATAAGAGAGGCAGCTTCTTCCTAATAAATTTCTCAATTAGAAAGTGGCACAATCTTTTGGCCAGTAAATTAAGCCAAGAATGAATGAAGCTTGATACCTTCCATTCCAGTCAACTTCCAGTCCTTCTGCCTCCTAGTATGTGCTGACTTTGATCTCATCTTTTCTTGGCCACAGAGAGCACACACACACACTCTCTCTCAGACACCCTAATACCTGACATGGAAATTTTTCATTGTTCTTTTTTTTCTGATTAGAAGCCTAAAATCCGTGTTTCATAATATATTGAAAGCCCTTTTAAAAGGCCATGTCGTTTTCCTGCTAGTAACTTTGAAGTGGCCCCCCAATTAATTTAAAAATATAATTCTTCATCTATCTACTCTCACTGTCCTTGACTTAAAAACCATACTTCTTATCTAGATACTAATTGAGTCATATTGCCTTGGGACTTTTGTACTTTCATTTATATAAACCTGATAGTATCCCCTGGGATTCTAAAGCAGCAGTCACATTTACATAGAGCTTGTTTCTACTTATCCCTCATAAGGTATCTCTCTCCATCACTTGTCTCATAAGTCTACTGATTTGCTTATTGTCTGTCTCACTAGTCTTATAAGTTGCAAGAATCTTAACTTTGTAAAAGAAAAATATATGCCGCATTTATTGTTTTTAAGTCTAAAGGAAGAGTGTTCATTCAAGGCAGCTGTAACAGGGAGATTGCAGCAGGGGAAGGAGGTCAGGCTCAACTCCATGTACAGGACATGCGTTGAGTTATAGGCAGCAGCATAAGAGGAGTACTGTGGGGGGGGGTTCACTAAAAAGAAACATAAATCATGGCACTGTTCTGATCTAAAATTTTTCTTACTAAAGACAGCCCAGAACAAGATGTCAAAGTGGGGTGATGAAGAACAGATTACAAGGATGGGAATGTTTTATAAGCAGAATTAGCAATTAAAAAAAAAGTAACCAGGTTGAACAAGCCAAGGCCAGGAAGGGTCACAGTCCAGACTTAGTTAGGAAGAGTACTTGGAGGATCCTGGTTAAAGTTAGGTGATGGAGATCACGTCTGTAACCCTCTCATTCTCTTTGCATCTCCAAAGCAATGTAGAAGTACAGGGGAAACTACAAACTCAAGACAAAAGTAAATATGCTACATATTCTATTAGCCACATGGGGGAAAGAAAAAACAAACAGGCAAAATTGCTTTTAATGATATACTTTACTTGATCCATTAACATATCATAAACTAAACTGGAAATGCAGATTAGCAGTAAAAATTTGATGACATGAGCAAGACTTTGTACTCATCCCTTGTCACTAAGAAGAATGGTGTGGGAGGAGACCATCAAACCATGTGCAATTACAATACAAGGGAGAATGGGTCCAAAGTCGAGGATAGTGAGTGACCACAAGGTACCTAGTAAAGGTTTATTGGATAAACTGATAAATGAATGGTAGAAATCCATTCATATAAATGGTTATTGTCTCCCCTTTAGTGGTTAGGATATTCCTTTGCTAGATTTTATTCTCAAGTGTCTACTGTTTTGGGAAGGAATAGATGGTTATTCCAAATAATAGTAGAATACTACACTTCAAATATATTTATTAAACACTAAAATAATGATTAAAATATACTAAGGTATTTATTCATTTTAAAGTTTATTTTGCTTTGTTTTGGGTTTAGTTTTTTGTTTTCTTTCTTTCTTTCTTTTTGCAAATTGAATGATTTGCAAAATGAAAGCTCTGTTCTTTATCCATCCTATGTTGTTGTTGTTAATGTCTGAATTGGATTTCACTCTGTGCAACAGAATTATTTTATCTAATTTTTGTTACTTCACTTTGTCCTTGGATTCTATATTGAATACCTACCTGTTCATTATTTACTCACTACAAAATGCCTGAGTAGTGAGTGATAGCTCACTGTTCCTCAACTAGGAACAGGAAGAAGTTTGGACTTAAACTGTGGGTAGTATCACTCCCAAATGCTTCCTTTTCCCATTATTCATTAAAAATAAAGGCAGATATCTTTCCTACTTGCTACGCAGTCAGGATGCATCTATCAGACTTGCCTTCTGTTTCCACTGTGAACACATTTAGCTATCAAATTGATATGACCATCACCAACTAAACACCTCTAAAACACTAAGTCCAAAATATTTGTGAAAATATTTATCTGACAACCTCTCTACATCTCATGTAGCTCCATTTAATAGCTTTATAGATCCAGGTTCAAACAAGGAAAGGAATTAGAAAACTAAAACGTATTTCCAAATGGGCAGGATGCTAGACTTTTTTTTTTCTCCAGCCTGGTGAGTGACAAGAAAAGAATGCAGCTACTGTAGCCTTCCCCCCGATAATTAAATTTTTTGATGTAACTCATGGATTTTTTGGCAAGCTTTATAAAGACTAAATCAATGCTAAATCAGAGGTATTTACAACATCCACAAATTTAATCCAAAGAGGATACTTAAAAGCTCATATAGATCTAAATGATGTTCCCCCAGATGGTGAATTAATGTAATTTTAGCAGGAAGCGAAGTTGCACAAATATGCAATATTGAGGCCTCGCACTGGTTTAATGTATCTGAAGCCACCGTGGCACAGATGTCGCTCATAACATTGGTGCCAGTTGCCTGTCGCTCTCTCTACTACAACGGGAAGAATGGGATTTTGGAGTTCAGGAAAACATGATTCATTTTCTTACTAATAATTTGTCAGTAATTGAAGTTGTTGGTGACTCTTATGTAGAAATGATTCTCATTATGTTCTTTTCAGGGTTTGAAAGGTGACTTGGGTGCTCAAGGTCCACCTGGACCCAAAGGAGAAAAGGTACTGTATCTACCCCGTGTCCCGACTTTATTTTAAGACACCCTCCCTACAAAACTATTTGATTTCTCATAGATCCCTCCTGGTTGCACAAACATCCTGAGATCAATGGAAAAATCTCTGAGTGAGGAAAGCCTTTTGGTTGCTTTAGTGTGAGAGACGGTGACATTAACACAGGTGTGAAACCTGCTGTTTCTCACCTTTGCTTGACAGCGCTGAGGTGTTCCAACACCACATTAGCAAAGGTGTTCTGTGTCAGGAAACTCAGCCAACAACACACACCACACTGTCACCTTGAGCTTCAGGCTGGAGGCACTGGAGGGAAGGAAGCAAACTTCATGTCTCAGCCTTAGATTAAATGCTCCATTCCTTGTGCACCATTTTATAACAGCATTTTGGCAGTGGCCTCTCAGTGAGAGCTAACAAATATTAAGGGTAAGGGTTGTGTTGTATAAGGTAGTTAAGCAATACTGATTTCAAAGGAGTGTGTGCGTCTGCATTTTATTCTCCACGATCAGCAGATGCAGAATTCCTTGACTATCTTAAATACTTATCTCTGAGTTAGAGATGATCTCACAGAGCAGTCCTTAGTGACTGATTTTAGTTCCTTAACAACTGTTATTTTGGTGCAGCTGTGCCAAAAATACTGAACGCGAATGCTATGTCTTAAAACTTGAGATAACTAAGCGGAATGAGAAAAAGAGAAAATCCTGAGAATACTTGCCATGACAGCCCCGTGGAACACTCCATAGACACACATCCTCCACGATGTTCAATGCAAGGAAAGTCGCAGCAAGGACACTCAGTCCTCATGATAGTTCTCATTGAATGAGCAGCGCACCAGAGACAGTGAAACACAGGAGTGACACGTCGTGAACTTGTGGATACTTCTTCAAAAATTTTGTTTTTAAACAAGGTCTCACTCTAGCCCTGGCTGGCCTGGAACTTGCTATGTCACTTAGGTTGGCCTTAAAATCATAGATATCCTCCTGCCTCGGCTTTCCCAGTGCTGGGATTTAAAGTGTACCACTATACCCAGCACTTCCAAAGACTTTTTAGTAGTCAACACACACACGCCTCAAACCCTGTATTCACACAGGTCAGCAAAGTGATTGATTCTAGCACTGGAAAACATGCAGATGGAGGAAAAGCCTCTGGATGCGGATATCACCAGCGAGCGATTGAGAGAGATGCCCACTCAGCAGAGCCTAGAAGAGGTGGTGGGAACCGTTTCTTGCAGCTGGAAGGCATGGGGAGGGGACCCACTTACTATTTCTGCTGATGCTCATACTAACTTTGTCAGAAAAATTATCTGTCGCTATGACGCTTCCCAGCTGCTCTATTGGCAAGTAACCATATTTGGAAAGATAATTTTTTTTTCTAATTTTGGATTCGTAGTCAAAAGAATAGAAAATTAGATTATTTTAGTTTTTCAAAACACGTTTTGCTACCACATAAAGCACGAGGGCACACAAGGCAATTTTTATATCATAAGCCCTCCAGGAAACATCATGAATTTCTCATTGCACAGAAAATTTTATCAAGAAAAATTCTATTTTTAATGTCCTTTCAGATTATAAATTTGTTGGTATGGAAATGAGGGAGCTGTAGGAGGGATTGGGGGGTGGGGGAAAAATATGGTCAAACTATATCACGTGAAATTCTCAAAAATAAATAAAAACATTAAAAAATGTGTCTGTATATATTGCCTCTTTCCAGAAACCCTTAAATAATATGTAGAAAGGTGCTGTTGGTAATCGCAACTTTTCTTTCTCCTACTTTAGGGTGATATGGGGCCTCCAGGACCTCCAGCCTCAACTGTGAGTATTCTTAAAGCAAAAAAAAAAAAAATGTTCTATTTGCTATCCATACTAGCAAATATAATTTAAGCCATGTAGTATTGTAAGAATTGACAGTAAAATTTGAATATGCCTAGCAAACTTTCTCATTTTAAGGATAGAGTCCTGCCCTGAGCAGTAAAGTGTTTGACCTAAGATCTTAAGGTAATTTCCAACAGGAGTCTGTAACCAGTATTTACTTCAAACAATATTCTCTATCCTCACCGTGGTTAATAATCATGCTCCTGTGCTTGATTACAAATTGTTTTATAATAAAATATATATTATGAGTAAATGAAAGTAGAAAATTCTACTTAGTCTAAAAACTATAAAAGTAACACCAAATACAACCATTCAGTAAGGAAAGGAAATCAACTAGCTCCATTCTTCCTCTTTCTTTCTTCCTTCCTTTCTCCTACCCCCCTCTCTCCCTCCCTCCGTCCATCCCTCCCTGTCTCTCCCTTTCCCTCTCTATCTCTTAAAACATAGTTTCAGTACTGAGTACCGCTTGCCCAGTACTGATGTTGATGTTGACCAGGCTGGCTTTGAACTCATAGAAACCCACCTGCCTCTGCCTGCTAAGTGCTGTGGTTAAACATGTGTCCCATCATGTCCAGTCAAGCTACACTTTCACACTGATAGTTACTTTGCCTCCAAATCTGCCAGAGGCTATTGTTATTTTCCCCTGATTTACTTGTGAATTTTGCAAATGATAAAATAGTCACAGACTCATGAGAAAATTTAAGTGTGCACATGATAGTATAGTTGTCAATTAAATGTTTCATCGTTTCTTAAGTCCTTAATCATAAATATATGAAGTATTCCCATTTAGATATAATTTATTACTACAGATTTCTGCATGGAGCACTAAAGAGTCCTGTTCAACTTGAGAAATTGTAAGCTTAATGAAAAAAAGGAAGGTTTTTTTTTTTTAAATAAAAAGATCAAGGTAGCCTGAGGTTTGTCAAATTTCATGTTGATATTATGAATGGCATAAATTAAGCACGAAGTCACTAATACTCTAACTCCATGACAATGCTAGAAGGTCAGGGTTAAGGATGTTTCCCAGCACTCTGGATGGAGTGTTGCTGTCTGTAGAGCACAGGAATTTGAAGAGTTTTGATTTCATACATGTGTATTTTTCTTAGAAGCTGAACACCCCAAATGGAATGATAGTAATGCCTTACTCACATTTTCCAACTGGCATTGAAAGAAAAATCATTTCTTGGTGTACAAAAAACTCAAGATTCCAAAAAGGGTCTTACTTAAGAATAACCAAATTTTTTAATGTTTTTTTTTTCTTATCAAGGTTGAATGAAATAATTGTGAAAGAAACTTTTACCTTTATGCCTTCCATTTTATACATTTTGGAGTTAAAATTTTATTTGGCATCATTTATAGTTGGGTTTGCTTGTTTTGGGCAAGCAAAGCACATGACTGTTTTTCTTCAACTAAGTTATGTATCCAACTACTTAGTCATTTGATTCCCTAGTCATTTTCAACTTTTGTTTGAAGGCTGATATGTGATCTTTGCTTATCATTTCACTTAAAGTGGAATTTTGGACCCACAGTCAGGAAATTGTATAGGACTCTGTTTACATTGTGCATGTTTCATAGCCACTGACTTTTTTTCTGCTAAGGAGCACCTCATGGTGGTCTCTGCCATTCATATAGGATGTACTTAAAGAGACACAGCTAAAATATTTTTGCTTTGTAGTGTTTAAAGATATGGCAAATCCAAATCCCAATGAAGGGCGTTCCATTTTATATAACAAAATAATAATAGTATGTTGGTATTGCTATTTGATATGCTTACCGTTAATTCATTTCCTTCTGTAGACAATCAGCCATCCTCTATAAATAGGGGTGAATTGAGGTCATTGTCAACATGCATGCTCTAAATATTTAATTCATCTTACAATGCAGGTTAATATTTTATTAATTTAAGTAACTGATATCAGTCTTCCAGGAAGCCAAAATGACTAATTGCCCTATAATATATTAAACAAGGCAATAATATATCAGAGAGTTCATCCACAGTAGTTTTCAAAACCAGCTTCCCACTAAAATTCACCAGAAGGCTTCAGAAAATGCCAGCATTGGCCTTCATCCCCCCAATTCTAATGTAATAGCTCTAATGTAGGACCAGTACATTTTAAAAGTCCCACAAGTTGAGCTAAATATGAAATTGGAGTGGAAAACCATTGTTTATGGAAACAGAAGTGAAATAAGCTTTCTTTCTGCCTGGGAAATTTTTAGAATGTCAGAGTACTCTGGCTTTGAAATCCAACTTAATGCACAGCAGTAAAAGAAATATCTCTATCTTGGGGGAGGCACATTGGTAAAAATTAAGATAGAAGATGCTTGGTTAAGTAGAGGGGGTTAGGGCTAGGAATGCCTTTCAATTACAACTTTAATCCAACTATTCAAGTATGCCTGCTGGGCTAGATGCCTTAAAGCTTCTCAAAATGTAAAGTGCATAGAGGCCACCCAGGGAATCTTATCCAAGTGCATAGTTATATTCTGTAAGTGTGGACTTGAGAATAGGAATGAATAGGAATTATACTTTCTCAGTAGGTACCTACTTGAAAGCTGATGGTACTCCTGATCTATGGGTCAAACAATGCTTAATACTCTTTCTAGCTCAGTGCCTTATTTCATAGGTCAGTGGTCCTCCATCTTCACTTCTTATTCAAATAACCACAGGCACTTTTTAAAAATATTTAACTTTTAGGCTGTAGTCTATGCCAGTGTAGTTGATGCAGCTGCATTTTAATTTTCCTAAGGCAGCTCCTATATCATTTGAGACCAATGGTCTTGAAAGCACACCTAATGATTTCTATAGCGTCCTCTTGGTATTCTTGAACAAACATTTTGGAGTCACTCATTAGTCAGTATTTGTATCAAGAATACCCAACATGATTACTTTCAGACCCTTCTGAAAGTATTTGGTTTCTGATTACTTCATTGTGAAGGGTGAACTTCAACCTACATATTTGCATCCTACCAGCAAGCCCAACAGCAATTTTTGTTTTTCCTAAGCAAGAGCACAAGCATTGACAACTCCAAGACATAGAATATAAAGACTGTCTGTATTTGCAATGCTGAGCTGGGAAAGGGAGTCAGAATCTGGACTACTTTCCTCATTTAAGCCATGGTACCTACTCATTTTGATTTCCTATAAAACTTTGTTTAACAATGAACGAAGAGAAACAGTAATTGAATATAATGTCTTTGCATGCAGGAAGTGTGTAGGAGGTGTTAATTTTATTGCAGTTATTTCTCTATTCCTGTGAATCACCATGCTTTGGCTATTGGTTTAAAGCCCAAGTAAAACCACATTGCAAGTAATGCAAAACAATATATAAAACCATCTATTTTTACTATTTTTTTATTTATGTGTATGTGTGTGTGTGTGCTGTGTGTGTGTGTGTGTGTGTGTGTGTGTGTGTGTACATATTTGCCAGCTAAATTTGTGAGAAATAGAATTGATGAAATGGTATTAAGGAAGCAGGTTCACTAGAGAAGTTCAATCCCAATAGTTCTTAGGCTTTCTGCTACCTCACAACCATTGACTGTTTCTCCTTGCCCAGGACACCTTGGAAAACACAGAACAGGGCTAATAAGAAGATTGACCACAATGGCACTGCAGCTTCCAAATGCAGTCTGTACTAAATTCCTGTTTGATTTGGTGAACATAGTTCAAGTTCAATTTCCAGAGTCAAATTCCTTTGGTAACATTTGGACCCTTCAGTAGATTCATCTTCACATGTTATATAGACACAACTCCAAAGTGACTAAGTGGGGGGGGGACTATTTACCATGAGCCAAACATACAAGCAAAAATAAGGAGGTGGAGGAGAAAGAAGAGGCAGCAAGGAAGGAAGGAAAAGACAGAGAAGGGAGAAAAAACAGATAGAAAAGAGAGGGAGGGATGGAAACCTGGTGACTGAACCATAGAGAAGAGTTACCCCTATGTCTCTTCTATCTCAACCTTTAAATATTTTATCAGTCTCCTTGGCTTAACAAATATGAATGATGATTTTTGACATTGTGTGAATAAATTTGCAAATCTTCCCAGATGACTTCTTTAAAGCCTTTCCAGATTATTCTTATAAAAAACCATTAAGGTATAACTTCAAGAATCAGCCTATTAAATCTGAAAGTGGAACACAGTCTGCAAAGCCTTGACCAAGAATCTTCTCTAAATACCTAAGCCCAAAGAAAGGTGACCCTGCCTTGTTTAGCACCCATCTCCAGAGTCCCTCTCCCTCCACACTGGGGAAAAATTGAGAATATAATATAGTTACATCGTTTGTCCACTTCTCTTTCCTTCCTCAAATCCCTCCCATATACACAGCTTTGCTTTCTTTCTAATTCATGGCCTCTTTTTTCACTAATTGTAGTTACATACATGTATGTGTTACATACATGTATGTATACTAAACATATAAATATAACCCAATCAAGGAGAACAATAGACATACTAACATGAATAGGAAAAAATTCAAGAGACCTCAGTCCCATACAAAGAGTTATACAGACAGCTAAGAGATACTGAGAATGCGAGTCATGATTTCTACCATAACAGAGGATACCATTTGAAAACATGCTTGAGTTTTTAATACCTCAATCTCATGCATGTCTTGCAAAAGTAAACATGGCCATTGTAATTTCATGCATGTAATAGCCATGCTGTGTCCAGAGAACCACATTTCACAACACCCATCCCTATCTTCCAGTTAATAGATTCTTTCTTAACACTCTTCTAAGACATTCCCTGGATCTGCAGAGAGGGGCATTAATAGAGATGTCCCATCTACACCCAAGCTCTCAGTCTCTTGCACTCAACACTTTGAACAATAGTGCTCCTCTGTGTCATCCACTACCCATTGTACCAACAAATTTCTCTGACTAAGGCTGGGAACAGAAAAAAGAAGAACTAAGATCACCTATAATATTACTACAAATTATTTAAAAGGCAGTTAAACAACATGACCACTTAGAAATCAACATCAGTAGGCCTATGAATTCCCTATTCTCGGGGATTGACTATGTTTAAAGTACCAGTTATGAATTCTTGCCTGTAAATCAGGCTTCAAATCCAGTCAGGAGGAGAAATTAGTCACTGCCATAAACATTTTCATAACTATTGTACCAGTGAATACACCTTGGCTGGCAGGTCAATATTATAACATGCAGTTACCCAGGACTGGGCAAGACTATGGGTGTCTTTTCCCCTCCAGTATGCTGCATATTTCCTTATAGCACTACAAAAGACAACCAACAGTGAGAGTTTCTTGGTAAATTCAAGACTAATCCCTATGTACCCTGCAACCAAACTGTGTGGTGTCTTCAGCAATAGGGTCTTACCATCTAGCTAAAGCACATAACAAAGAGCAATGGCATGATTTCTATTGCTTTCGGATCCTCTGGGTACTCTCTGACCAATAACTTGTAGGGAATAACTGCCACCCACTGAATGAAGGACTTTCCTGGGCCAAGTTTGACAGCAGCACAACTCTATAGCTACAGATCAATATTTAATAAGCAATTTGACAACATGACCATTTAGAAAACAACAATAATAATATGTTCTTATCTATGGCCTGTGATCTCTCTGATTATAGGCTTTTCCCAAGGTTACAATAGCAAGCATGGACTCTCTCCTGTTTAATGAAGAATACAGAACACAATAGGCACTGTATTTATTATTTAAAGTAAGCAAGTATTAATAAACTTATTATTGTGTTACAGGCATGTACTTTAAATCATGTTGGGCTGTCTCTTTTTCATAATTGTTATTCTTTTGGTAATAAGTATTTGCTGTATGCTATTTCTTATCAGGTTTTAAGCTTTATCCATGTGGATACTGTAGATTAGATTTATTCTTTTTAACTGACATAATCTTCCAATAGGCAAAAAAAACCTTTCATACCAATAAAGGTGTGTGAATTTTCCTGTTGAAGTTTTTATTTGCTAACAATATACAGCCAATCACCTTGTGCTTATCTCTCATGATGTGAGTGTTTTCCTGGTTATATACCTACAATTAAAACCATTGTATGGTAAAGAATGTTCTTTGTCTAACTTAACAAGATACTGCCTAATTTCCCTCTCCAAAATAGCCATACAAATTATTGACTTGTCCATGTATAACAATTCTCAAAGCAACTACATCTTAACAATATTTAATGCTGTTAAGTGTTTTAGTTTTAGGACTCACAAAGCCCTGCAACACATTTAAATACTTATGGGACTTTGGGTTTAGTATGGGAGACATTACAAATCAGTGAGAGAAAGAACAGACCACACCAAACATTATACTGAGACAGAAGTTTTTCCAAGTGGCAGAAAAACATGTTACTCTCTCATAATACTTCTTCTCTCATGCTGGCATATATTTACAAACTTAGGAAGATATCAAATTTGTTTGTATTGTCTCATATATTTTCTGATAGTTAACCATACTGTCCTCATTTTAGAATTTTTTCCTCATCTTTCCAAAATGTCCTTGATTGACATAGACAGGTAGCGCCTAAGTTTCACATTAAAAATAATATTTCTGTCTCTTGTTTTCTGTTAGGTTTTTTGAGGATATTTTTAAAGAATATTAGATAAATAAGATAGTGGAACTTGCCTTTTTGCATTTTAGTGTGCCAGAGTTTTACATTAAACCTTTTATGATTGTTTTGTTCTGCTTTTAGACTTAGCTAAAGAAATTTCTTTCTGCATTAATTTATTTGGCAGACTTTTTAAGTAGCCTTAAATGTTGAATTTATGGTATTTTCTGCATATGTTAAAATAGACATTTATTCTTTTTATTTTAACACCTCAGTCTAGTAAACTAGCTTATATATTTTCTGAGTGTGTGCCATCTCACTGCCCTAGGATAAGGCCTACTTGGCCATGTTGAATATTTTTACCACATTAAAAAAGGATGTGGACTTTGGTCTGACAACTCATTTAAAGGCTCTCCCCTCCCTTTTGGGCTCTTTAATTTCTGAAAAGAACTTGCCAGTCAAAATGTCCCATTTTTCATAGGCAGCTTTCATTACTTTTTTCTTCTTTAAAAGGGATAATTTCTGTGCGCTACCGTAAGATTCACTAATGCTTTCTTTGGTCTATTGTTAAATCATGATATGGATTTTTTAATACAGACAATATTTTTAAATTGGTGAATTTCTTGTTATAGTGGCTATTTTTCATTAGCATTTTCTTCATTATTATTTGTTATGTGTTCTTGAGAACTTGGTTGTTATTCTTGAGTATTAATAGATGCCTTAAAATATTTCTTTGATTATTCTTTCATGAGTGATATCAACCTGGTTTTCTGATTGTGCTGTTTATAGAATGGGTTATGTTTGCCCAGTTACTTGTATGGCAAGTAATTTCCCCTTCCGTTCACCCATGAGTGATTACTTTATAGGAACTCTGCCATAACTTCTTTTTCAGTGCTGTATAAACACACAACCAAAGCAACTTGGAGATGAAAGCATTGATTTCATTTTACAAAGGAAGTCAGGGCACGAACTCAAATGCAGAAACCTGGAGGCAGGAACTGAAGCAGAGGGCATGAAGGAGTGTTTCATACTGTTTTGTCCCCCATGGTTCGCTCCACCTGTTTCCTTATACTGCACACCCCAGGGCCATCGGCTAATGAGTGGCACCACCACCAATGTGCTTAGACCTTCAAACATCAATAATGAACCAAGAAACTTTTCTACTGACACAACTAGTGGATGATCTGAGGCAGTTCCTCAGTTGAGTTTCCTTTTTCTCAGATAGGTCTGGATTTGCGTCAAGCTGACACGAACTAACCAGTCCAAAACCTGGATTCTGGTCTATTTTTCTGGAGATAAACAATAATTTTAGTGAGTTATGGTAGTTGACTTCACATTACAAACTGTTTCATTTCTAGTTGGCACTTGTCCTGACCCCACTTTTTAGAAGTTTCCCCCTAATTCAGAGAAGGTCAGCCAGAGATTTGAACAGTATTTAGATTCAGAATTTGTGACAAACTTTTCTCCAGCGCTTTGTAACCCCTTCCCCTTTACTTTCCAGGAATGGCCTTTGCCCAAAACTCTAAACTTAGATCTTTCAATTCAGCTGCCTGCAGGCTTTTCCTTTAGCTACCGTGTGACTCAGACATGACTTCATGCCCAGACTAAACCTCTTAAAAAAAAAGAGAATGGTCTCTTGCTGCTTAAGTTTTCCAAATATTGACTCCAGTCCTGTAGATAGGCCTACTATTACAGCATTCCCATGACTTTTACTGCATTTCCAGTTTCTTCAAGTGGTTCTTGGTGCACACGCGTGTGCATACACACACACACACACACACACACACACACACACACACACACACACACCATACTTTATGTCTAGAAATACAGTTTACAGCCAAATGTTAGTGGTGCATGCTTTAATCCCAGTACTCAGGGGACAGAGGCAGGTGGATCTCTATGAGCTGGAGGCCAGCCTGGTCCACAAATCAAGTTCCAGGACAGGCTCCAAAGTAATACAGAGAAACTCTGCTTCCAACACCCCCCAAAAAAACAAAGGAAAGAAAATTACATATTAGATAAAACTATAATAGAATGGTTTAATGTTATTTTTAAACAGGAGAAAAATGGTAAAATTTTTAGAATGTAGAAAGCCCTCACCCTACGGGGAAAAAAATCTTTAAATCACTTATTCTAAGAGTCAATGCAACAGCTGCATACTTTGACTTACTATGTCTAACTCCTATTGCATTAATGAACAAAGGAATTAAAGCAAGAAACCCAACTTTCACATGTGTCCTCAAAGGACCACGCAATGCTGATTCTTATGGGATTCCAAAGTGGAAAGTTGAATTCACATAGTCACCAGGAAAAGATGAATAAAAATTATGATGGAGCTGAAACTAGAAAAACATCACTTTATATCACTTTTAAGAATTCATGAGTCCTTTTGCCCATTCACCATCCATCATCATCATCTGTGTTTTTATATGTGGTCCATAGTTGATAATTTTCCATAGGTTGGCCCAATGGGAACTGATAGATCATTATGGAAATGTAGGATGCATTTTTATGTAATACTGAATTGTATTTCATTTTTTTAGTCATGTGGACTATGTAAACGTAAGCATTATGAACTTAATTATTCCATTAGCCTTACCATTGAAAATTATACAGGATCTGACTGCTTCTCTCCCTCGCCCACTGATTCATAGTTAGTACCATGTGTCCTGTGGTTATCTCAGTAACCAATCTGCCGTCTCCCCACTCCTCCTTTTGTCTGCCATGAGACTTCTTTTTTCTACTAGGGGTTCTCAACTATAGCCTTGTACTACTAAAAACAAACAAACAAAAACAAACAAACAAAAACTCTACCACTGAGCTCTTATCCATGAACCTTTTCTAAATACAGAACCCAGAACATCCCTGGCCACTCTTCTTTTCAAAATCTCCAATGCCCTCTCCTGCTTTGATTTTAAGCTATCATCCGTACGTAACCCAATGGCCTATAGAGTCTTAGAGAATTAAGTTCTTACTGAGTTTCTGAAGTTGTGCTATTATTTCTGTCTGATGCATAATACCCTTCTCTGCCTGTTCCCCTCACCTCCAGGCACAATCCCATCATAGGTGCTTCACTTCTCCTGTTTGTTCTCCCTGATGAATACATGGCTAACCTCCTTACGAATGGACAGTTTCTGCCCATTCATCATCTTCTCAATGACCACACAGGCTCCCCTTCTGTTACAAAGGCACACAAGACTTTATAATATCCATCAGATGCTCTGTTTTCTCATTTCACATTCCTTCTAATGTTCTAATGTATTTAGAACTTGTTTTTTATGCTTATTTTGTTTTGCTTTCCTTCTCTTTTGAATATTAACCCCATGAAGGCCAGAGTATTTGAGGATTCTGCTCATTGACTATTAGCACAATAGGAGTTAGATATGGCGAGAGACGAGTGTAGATGTCCCATTGACCCACTTAGAAAAGTTATTTGTTTGGAATTTCAAGCATATATATACATTTATCAGTGTGGGGCAGATTGTTTGCCCTCAAAAAATAACTGGCATTTAGTGAACATTATCTTTGTTAATTTTTTAATATTCTATTAGCTTTAGTGATTTAGCTTACCAAATTCTTTCTACTCTAATAGAGTGTATATAAATATTAGCTGTTACAAAAAGCTTGAATGAAACTGATAAAGTGTCATATTTTAAAGGACGTTTCCTGCCACCGACTGTTTTTAACTCCTCAAGGTCATTTGTTTATTGAAGCTTTCTGCTGCTTCTTAGATCACTTTCTCAGAATGCTGTCCACTATTTGGATTTTTTTAAAAGCAGGATAATGGCCACAAGTAAAGTCTTCATGTGCCTCTGCACAATGACTGCTTAACGTTCTCAGGTTAACTGTAAAGGGAAGGGTGAGTCAATGCTGAATTCTAATCCCTGTGATATGTCTAGTAATTGTTAAAGTATACACTGGATAAGTCTTTGGCCTACAGTTTATAGAAACTTTAACTATGGTTTATAGTAAATCTTAACCGTATCTGTTCATTCATTTCTTAACACTTCTTTGAACTCTTAGAAGGTAAATGTAGTACTTAATCTATCAAAAGCTCAAACAAACTGTTGTCAACTGGGTGCTTTTGCTTTTATTAGCCCAAATAAAGTCAATTTCAAATAGAGCCAAGATTCTAGCTGAAATTCCCTAATTGAATAGATTACTAATATCAAAGAATAACTCCATGTGCATGTATTTTTCATATTTATACAGACATATTTAAATGATTTAGAACTGTGTCTAAATCATACTTTTTCTTGACTTGTGTGGACATCACTAGAACAGAAATGATGTTATTTCTGATATCATTGCCAAATACTGTGGCATGATATATATCATTTAGGGATTTAAACAGTTTTAAATAGCCTAATAAATAATAATAGTTTATTTTATGAATTATTTGAGAAAAGCATTTTTTAGAATCAGTTTGTTTCTAAAACAGCATATCCTGATTATAGGCAAACTATGTACTTAATAGCAAGATGTTTTAAAGGCCAAATTACTATTGAGCCTAAAGTATATTTTGGGTTGGTATTTATAATATAAAAAGAAGACAACATCAAGCTTAAATGAAAACATTTTTATATTAATATTAAGATTTCCTTGATTGTGGTGTGATTTATCTAAGATTATAGTACAAGGGTAGATTTTGCTAAGTTATTAGGAAACCATGAAGATTTTAACCTTGAAAATCTCTTGTTAAGGTTAATGATTTCTTTGTTCATATTGTTTGAATTATGGGAAAGGACATTAGCTTTTCATACATTTGAGTATTAGATGCAAACCCTTATAATTAAATACAGTCACCACTTGTCATTATTTTATGTAAATATGGAGTGTTTATGCGTAGGCTCCTAAACTGTGGGTGTTTTGTGCTATTCCTACCCTTCACGATTAATCAGATTCCCTTTAAATTAAAAACAAATATCACGACTGTTTTGAACTGAAGTTTTACTAACAGTGGCTTAATAGGCAAGATGGGGTCTTTGACTGAAATGAGACAGTTGGCCAGACCTCTCCTCCCCCGCTCCCATTGCTTCTGGGTTTTGCGTGTCATGCCTGAGGAAAGACAGGTGAGGAAGGCACGTGAGTGCTATTTTGTGTAATGTATATACTAATTTTAGTTCTCAGGAGTATGACTGCGTTGCTCTGGCCCTGTCTCACCGGGAAGTTTTAAAATACTCATCCACATGGCACCAAATGTTCAGCCAGAGGTCAGAGGCTAAGTCTGTCAGCAGCAGAGGTGCCTTATCCATGTTCACTAAATGATACTTAAATACCAGTTTCTTGGGGGCCCAGATAAACCTTGCTTAAGTGAAAATGAGGCTCCCAGACCCAGAAGGCATGGAGAGAGAGAGAGATACAGAGATACAGAGAGACAAAGAGAGAGAGGAGAGAGAAAGCAAGAGAAAGGCAAAGAGACAGAGAGAGGGGTCACACAGAGAGAGAGAGACAAAGAGAGAGCAAAAGAAAGGCAAAGAGACAGAGAGAGGACAGAGACAGAGAGACAGAGAGAGAGAGAGAGAGAGAGAGAGAGAGAGAGAGAGAGAGAGAGTATGTCTTTCTCTCTAAGAGAACTACCCTAAATACTGTAGGCAAGAGAGAAAATTTCAGCTGACCATTTATAAATCAAGTGGCACTCAATTAACAGATGGCCCGATGCACAGACCCAAAAGCTCACACATGGGGAACGTCTTGAAATAATTCTTTCTCTAAGTTTGTATGTAAAAAGACAATTCTTCAGCAAGTGGTGTGAAATCTTCCCACCTTCCTCCCTCAAGTAAATGTTTAACACGTGCAGACTGCAGTAAGCACAGGGAATACGGAAGTAAACAACAATGGCCTTGCCTTCCACTAGTTTAATCAACAAGTCTGTTAAAGTTGGTCCCTTTTAAACTGGTCATTTGCAAATAATATACAAGTAGTCTATAAGCATTTGTTCAACTGTAGTTAGTTGGCACCCTACACAAAATATTTACCCATTTCCAAGGAAATTTATTATATATAAATATTTTATTTTGTAATATAAAAAGCTATTTGCATTAGAGTCACAAACTCACCTACTAAATAATGATTTCTTATTAAATCTCAAAGGAGCTACGGGCAGCTCTTTTTATGGTAAAGGTTGTTTTTTTTTATTTATTTAAAAACATTATTTTTTTTATATTACCTAACAACCTCAGTTTCTCCTCCCTCCCCTTCTCCAGACCCCACCTCCCTCTTCCCAAATCCCATCCACTCCTCAGAGGGGATTAGGCCTTCTTTGGGGAGTCAAAAGAGTCTGGCATACCAAGCTGAGGCAGGACCAAGCCCCTCCCCACTGTATCAAGTGTGAACAAGCTATGCCACCATAGGAAATGGGCTCCAGAGAGCCAGATCATGAACCTGGGATAGGTCCTGGTGACACAGCCAGCTGCCCCACCTCAACACATCAAGCTATATAACTATCACCCACATTCAGAGGGCCTAGTTTAGCCCCATGCAGGTTCCCAGCTGTCCGTCCATAGTCTGTGAGCTCCCACTAGCTCAGGTCAGCTGTCTCTGTGGTTTTCCAATCATGCTCTTGACCCCCACCCTTTGTTCATATGATCCTTCCTCCCTCTCTTCAACTGAACTTCAGGATTCAGCCCAGTGCTTGGCTGTGGATCGCTGCATCTGCTTCCATCAGTTACTAGATGTAGGTTCTATGATGACAATTAGGGTAATCACTAATCTGATTAAAAGGAAGCTACTTCACAACCCTCTCCCTTATTTCTGGGAGTCTTGGCTGGGGTCATTCTTGTGGATTGCTGAGAATTTCTCTGTCACCAAGTTTCTCCCTAACCTCATAATGGCTCCCTGTATCAAGATATCTCTTTCATTGCTCTTAAGACTCCTTCCCTCCCCCAACTTGGTCTTCTTGATCCCTCATATTCCCATCACCCATCTCCTCCCTTGTAACCTCCCCCAAGTTTACCCCAGAGACCTTAACTATTAACTACTTTCCCATCCCGGGGCCCTCGGTGTGCATCACTCTTAGGGTTCTCCTTTTTACGTAGCTTCTCTTGGGTTGTGGATTGTAGCTGGAAGACCCAGGTTCAATTCCCAGCACCCACATGGCAACTTACAACCATTTTTTGTCTCTAGTCCCAGAGTATCTGATATCCTCTCCTAGCCTCCACAGGCTGTATGCATTTGTGGTCCACAGAAACACATGCCGGTAAAATACCAGTATAAATAAAATAAGAGAGTACAAATGAATTTTAAAGTCTTACTTAAAAAAATGTTCTTTAAATTTGTGAATCCAAGACTTCTGTAAGTGAATTAATTGATCAAAATAGAGGATGCTTAGGTGGGTGAGAAAGAGGCATGGGGATAAAGCAAACACAGGTACTCGCGTATAAAAAAAAAATCTCAAGAATGTAAATAAAAAATAGTGCCTTTATAATATAAAACTATTTTTATATATTTTGCGGAAATACGAGCAAGTCAATGCTTAAAGACTTTGAAAGATTTATGCTTTAGCCTCAGAGGAGATTTATGTTTTTGAAAAACATACAGTTGGCTTTTTCAACATGGACATGATTTATGTGCCTTTTATTAGATGAATGACTTGAGAATAGTTTACTCTGTCCTTCAGTTTATACTTGGCATCTTTTTCAGAACACATTTTTGAATTGTTTTCATCAAACATCCACATTACACATTTTAAACCTCAACAGTTAACTTTTACTAAAAGTAAAATAAAGTGGCAATTTTGAACTTTTATGATAGACTATTTCATCTCACATTAAAGAAATGCTAAGCAATCTAGGAAATTGAGGGAAAACACACCTCAAATGCTTTAAAGAATTATAAAGTGGACCAATGTATACAATTTTTCTAATTCCATCATATTCTATTAAAGCATCTTTTAAAAATATGTGTAGTTGAGCCTCGTATTGATTGACAGAGCTGAACTTCACAATGCTCACTCTCTCATAAGGAACAAAAGCGTATCCACTCTGCTTACCTGTCCCACCCATTTGATAACAAAGCAAGTACTCACCCAGGGTATTTTAAGAACTTACTGACATGCGTTCGAAGCTGGCCATGTGTCTTGATCATGTGTGCCTTGGTTTCATTATCTACAAAGTGTCATAGCTCTTGTGCTTTATAATATTGTAGATAAATGAGGTAGTATATTGAACATTTTAAAATAACTTGCTCCCCATAACCACTATTTGACACTTATTCATGGTTGATATTCTTATTATGCTGATATGAATCACAAATAAATATTAGTCTGGGTGAAGGCAGAAGACGTTTATAAAATAATTGCTAAGACGTTTAAAAGGGATTTTCATAAGATCACACTGTCTGTGGCATTTTTTTTTCAATTTAAGAAAGCTGTGGGATGTAAGATGCATCCCAAGTGTCCCTTCTTTTTCCAGCAGCAGTATGACCTCTAAGGGGACATGATCCCTGTCTATGGAATATGAAGCTGCAGATCCCAGGGTTAACAGTCCGTAATACAGTCCAGCTTACTCAATATTATTCCTTCATGGGCAAAAAACATATTGTTATAATATCATCCATTCCTGCACTGAAAACTAAAATCCTCTGGAAAATGTAAAATACTACCTTGAGCATCAGATGGAGTACAGGTCCCTTCTTTCTAGCCCTTAAGGCTAATTAAATACCACAAAATTCAAACAAAGTTCAAACAAGTTCAAGCATTCTTTAGCTACATACCCCTAATATCTATCCCGTTGGTAATTTGTTTGCTTTAAACTACCTTTTCATCACTCTCTCTATGTGTAAGGGATGGCTTAACCATAGATTCCTAACATACATAAAAGAACACTGGTGTCAAAACCTATGAAAGGCTATTGAGAGACAATATTCTATTGAGAGACAATTTAGCCTTCTGCAGTGTCATGAATCCTTGAGACTCCTGAGTCAGACCCGTGAGTACTTGAGTAAACTCACTAGAACAAAAGGCACCATGAGCCTGGGAGTTTCTCTGCTGCTCTCACCTCACGCACTCAGCACCCAAGTGGAGGCTGCACCTGCTGTGGACCTGTCAAGGCTGAGCAAGTCCAAAATTATGGAACCCAAACTTTTTATAATGGACTGCAAAAAGCTTGACCTTATTCCAGCCAGAGGATTAGTCTCTAATATTCCAAATAATAAGTGTCTTTTGCATTGCTAGGGGGGAAAAGTATCTTTTAAAAGAGATTCCACCCAGGCATGCTGGTGAATGCCTGCAATTTCAGCACTTGAGAGGCTGTAGCAGGAGGATCAGAGTTTGAGGCTAACCAATCCTCACCACCATGGAAAAAATGCAGAACAAAAGGCAACAGGACAGTTAATATCCATCTCACAAGACATGAGGACATAGAAATGACACACAGAAAGAGCCACTGTCTTCTGTGATTTCCACTCTCCTTTTGTATGATGTCTTGGCTTCTGGTCATTTTTCCTGAGTATACTACACCATCGACCACTTGCAGCTAATTTCACCAAAAGAAGCTGACACTGAAACCGTGCAGCTTACCTCACACCCCATTGAATAAAAGGGTATTGATAACAGGACTCTCAAGTTGGTGCTTCTTGATACCCCACATCCAACCATCAGAACCAACCCCATAAGTGATTGACACCTATCTACAAAACCCATGTAACATTCCATATTGAACTTTCCTCTTGACTAAATACATTAACCCAGGAACATGCACAACTCTTTGTAAAATTTAGAGATTCATTCTGTCCACTTTGGCTTAGGTGTATTACCAAAGGGAATTAATAAGGTATTTTATTGAGTACTGTTTTTGGTTTTTTTAAGGGCATATCATGATAAAGAATATTCAGGTATCCAATCCAATCCAGACCTGTTTTAATCCCCATGGCCTCCTTCTCTCAGGGGATCTATTTGAAGAGTAAAATAATAGAGGAGTTAGCCGCTCTATTCATTAGGTTTTGTCAACTTGAAACAAACTACAGCAACTGAGAAAAGGGGAACCCTCAGGTGATGATTTTCCTCCATCAGACTGATCTGTGGGCATGTCTTCTGGGGAATTTTCTTAATTGATAGTTGATATAGAAAACCCAAGACCACTGTAGGATATATCATCCCTAGGCAGTGGAATTTACAAGAGCTGTCTGTATGAGAAGGGTAGGTGCTATGGATTGTATACTGTGCATCTTTTGCTTTATGCCTGCCATCTACTTATGAATGATTACATACTAGATTTGTCTTTATGGTTTTTGGTTACCTCACCCCATAACCCCAGAGAAATTTGAACTCTCTTCCAGAAACAGTTAAAAGCAGATGCAGAAATCCACAGCTAAACAATTGGCCAAGCTCCTGGAGTACACTCAAAGTGAGGGAGGAACAAAAATATGAACAAAGGAGTCAAGACCATGATGGGGAAACCCATAGAATCAGCTGATCCAAGCTAGTGAGAGATCACTAACTCAGGTCTGACAAATAGGGAGCCTGCATAGGGCTGAAATAGCCTCCCTTAAAATAGGTGACAATGGTGTGACTGGGACAATATATGAAGCCATTGGTAGTGGGTCCAAGACCTAATACTAATGCACAAACTGACTTAGTGGAACCCATTCTGTATGGAGAGATACCTTGCTCAGCCTAGACACAGGGGTGTGGGGGTGGAGAGGTACCTTGATCCTGTCTCAAGGAGATGATGGGACAGACTTAGTAGACTTCCTAGGGGAGGCCTTACCCTCTCCATGAAGCAGATGAAAGGAGGTAGTAGTTGGGGGGAGCAGGAAGGAGGGGGAACTGGACTTGGAATGTAGAAAATAAATTATTAATAAAATGCATAAGAAAAAGAAAGTAAAGTAGATGAACAAGCCTTGGGAAGCAAGCTAGTAAGAGGTATTCCTCCACTGTCTGTGTTTCAGTTCTTAACCTTAAGTCCTTGCACTGGCTTCACTTAGTGATTGATTCTAACCAGTAAGGTGAAATAAACCCGTTCTTCCCCAAATTGCTTTTGTTTTATCATGGCAACTTAAACTGAGCTAGGACAGCCACTCACTGACACAACAAATGGAAATTTATGAGCTCGTAGGGAGTTATAGCAATAACCATAGGTGTTTGTATTGCATTTCTTTTTAAACAAGACCTAGGGAAGAATTGTTCTTTCCTTTCCCCTTACATTGCTAATTATATCAACTTCTAAACAGCTCTGATCCTTGAGTGCTTTTCCTCTGATGTGTGGCTAGCCCTATTTCTCTTCGTGACATACTGTTGATTTTTCATTTCGTTTGTTGCAGAATTTCATCCAGTTTTACATCGCAATCTTACACTGCCCTTCCAAATATAAAATATTCTAGAAGGCTAATGCATTCATGAGTCAAAAATGTCAAGAGTTTTCTCATTATTAATTCTGGTAATACTGACCTGAATCCTCATTAGCAGGTTCAAATGTAGTGTATTCAAATATCTCTTATATTCCAAAGTTTTCTTTGAAATTACAAGCTGAATATATTAGAAGTACAATAGTTTTGATGTCAGACATATTTGAGTTACCAGCTAATACTTACCACTTATTCATAGGGTTATCTTTTGAAAGTTTGACTTTATATATAAATGAAAGGAAATAATTTTGTTTCTAAGTGTTCTCCAAGTTAAATAAGAGCATGCATGTAAAGTAACTAAAACCACTAACACATAAGTCAGTATTCAATTAAACGTCATTTCTCTGTCCTCTTTCCAATAATAATATTGTGAATGGGTGAAGACTATGCAAAGGCTTGTTTTGGTTCTATACTCTTCAAGGATTAGTATTTGATTGATTGATTGATATATTGATATATGAAAATAGATTTTTTCTCACATAATATATCCTGATTATGGATTATCTACCTTTACTTCTCCCAGATCCTCCCCACCGCCACTCCCATCCAAATCCACCCCTTTTTGTATCTAAAGGTTAATGATAAAGTAAAAATATAGTATAGTAAAATATAATATGATATAATAATATAGTTAAGACAAAAACTAATATATCACAATAGAAAAAAAGAAAACAGAAGGAAAGGCGCCCAAGAAAAGGTACAAGATACAGATATAGATTAGAAATCCATTCAATCCATTCATACTCTCACTCAGGAATCCCATAAAAACACTGAATTTGAATCCATAATATATACACAAAGGGCAATCATTCCTCATCCTCTTATATAGGGTTCCCTGAGCATTATGAGGTGGGATTGAAAGGAGAATTCTGAGTTGAGCATTCCAAGATCTCTCATTCTTTACATAATGGCCAACTATGGGTCTTACTACATTTGCTCTGATCTGCTGCAGGAGGAGGCTTCTCTGATGATGCTGAGCAAGGGACTGCTCTATGGGTATAGCAGGATGTCATTAGGAGAGATTTTATTGCTACATTTTGTCTGTTTGTTTTGTAACAGTAGCATTTGGTTTCACCCTAGGTCCCCAATCTATCTATCTATCTAGTCTGGGGTTCTCATTGTCTGATACAGGATCCATCTCATGGAGTGAGCCTTAAGTTAAATCAGATATTAGTTGGTTATTCCCATAAGCCACTGGTGCACCAGCATATCTTGCAGGCACAACCATTGTGGCTGAAAAGGTCTGCATCTTTTGGTTTGGTGTTTACATTTCTCTTTTGGTTGTATGCAGAGTACCTTCCTGTACTGAGGATACAAACATGTAGGGGTGAGGCTCTATTTAGGCACCAGCTTGACGTGTCCATGTTCATTCAGTGAGTTGTGTAAGGGCTGTCTTCACCAATGGTGCTTTTCTTCCTCCCTCTATACCTAATTGATCTTAGATTTTTGTCTTCTCATAGTGCCCCATGTTTACAGAATGCTTTGTAGCAGGAATGTTTCAGAATTAATGTTTTCTTTGACCCATGTATCCATTTCGCCTATCATGTCTTTAGTGCCGGAGATTATTTTTCATCTCTTGTATTTTGTTGGGGAAGCTTAACTCTGAGGTTCCTGTTCAAGTTCATTTCCAGATTTCCTTCATTTTGGGTTTTCTTTGATTCTATTTTCACTTCCAGGTCTTGCACTTTTTTACTCATTTCCTTCCATTGCTTTTGTTTTCATTAATTTCTTTAAGGGGTTTATTCATTTCCTCTTTAAGGACCTCTATCATATTCATAAAGGCTCTTTTTAGGCTTTCATCTTGGATTTCAGCGATGCTGCAATTTTCTCAGGGCCCACTGAAGACAAATGTTGTCCTGGCTGTTATTGTGTTTTTACACTGATAACTAGGCTTCTAGGTTTTGTAAAATTGCAATTATGGGTGTTGATATATGTCTTGTCATTATTGGGTGGCTGGTTTGTTTCTTGGTTTCCATTGCCTTCTCTGGTACTTAGAATGTGGTGAGTATGGGTTGCCAGGTAATAAATTCTTCTGGGATCCTTATAGTTGTGCTCACTGGAGGTCCCTGGTTTAAAAAAAAAAAAGTGTTTCTATGTATTGGGAGCTGACACACAGAAATAAGGATGGGCTGGGAGAGGGGGTCATAGGCAAGAGGAAAGCAGGGCGTTCAGCCAGGACCTGCTTGTTCTTCTGGGAAGTAGGGCAGAGACTAAATTGAGGGGACAAGTAGTCTGCTACATAGCTGCCCAGGAGACTGGGAGTTTGGATATGGAGGAGAAGGAAAGTGAAGAGCTGAATCTCATCTACCTGCTTTGCTATCCTACTTGTTTCTGGCAGACTTGCCTGGCTGGTTCCCAAGAAATGCCCACTGGAACTGGGGGTGGGATAAAGCAATGCACTGGGAGAACGAAATTTGGAGGATTAGACCCATGTGATCCCTTGGAGATGGGAGTAATGATAGGGGAGTCTACAGCAAGTAGTCTGCTACAGGCCTGGGATGAGAATGGGGCGATTTAGAGGAGAGACACAAGAGGTGTCGCGGCCAGCCTTCCTGATTCTCTGGCTAGTGTGGCTGGTGGATTCCCAAGGAGTGCCTACAGGTGTTGAGGGCTGGGATAATGGGATGAGTTAGAGAAAGGAAGATTTGCATGAGGCAAGGAAAGTCTTTATAGACTGTGCTTATTTTCGTTTTTCTCACTATTGTGTATTTGCTTGAGATGCTCTGTGTTCTCCTGACTTTTGAGTGCAATGACTCTCAAATTTCTCCTGATGTATACACTAGGCACACAGCTTACTTTTCTGAAGCATGCAAATAATTTTCTGATTGCTTTGCTTCTTTGAGATACTATGAAAACACTAATTATAATTTACTTTCATGCCAACTTCCTAGGGTTTTGCAAATTGAAAATTAGGTGGCTTTGATAGCCCTGTAGTCTGTTTATTTGGAGAGCACACCCAACCCATTTAACTAACCTAATAAACTGAAAAGTGACTCCAGATATCCTAGGGGTCTGTGTGACATGCCATGACCAATCCTATTTGTGCTACTGACTCTGGAATTAGAGTGGCATAGCCTTCACCTATCAGCCTGCAAATTGTAGCAAAATATGCAGTTATATAGCTTGATCGCATAACTCTTACTCAGTATCACAAAAATCCAAAATACAAGCAATGCAACCACTTTTTTTTTTTTTAACTAGTACACAGATTATCAAAATCCTTCTCATAGTGTAAATTGAGAGTTCTTGGTGATCTTGTGAATGAAGAAGTAAGTCTTCTGAAGTCACCTGGGGGCCTGGAAAGCATCACCCTCCCTGTGGAGTGGGGGGGGGGTTGGGGGACATGGGAGGGAAGGAGGGAAAAATAGGTGAGGGAGAAAGGGAGAGGGGACTGGGATCAAAATGTAAATTATGTAAAATAAGAAAAAAATAAATATAAAAAAAAGAAAGAAAGAAAAAAGAAGAAGCTACCTCGGCATTTTTCTCAATGTTGTTCTTTATTACGTGGGTTGATTCAACCTGTAATGTACACTTCTCTGGTGCTGGGGCCATTAAATACAAATTGAGTCTAATGACAAGGTGATAATTAAACACACATTTTTCATTATAATAATAGCCATTTCCTATTATCCAAATTAGTAAATTATTGCAGTGTAGATATCGCTCTTACCAGCGAGGACAGCTTGTCTGCAGCGTGCTTTAGGCTAAGTTGCCAGATTTGAAAATCAAAGCAATTCTTTACTATTCCAAGTGCCACCTTGGAGAATTAGCTTCATTCATTTTACTGCATTCAGTATTTAGAGTAAAAATTCAATTCTTGTCAAATCAATACATTTAGAGAGTCAAAAGTCAAGTAGTACATTGGCTGACTTACTACGAAAACTGTATTTTAATAAATGGGTTTGGACTAACTAGGAAGCATTTAGAAAAATGAAGTTGGATCCCTTCTGACAAGGATGTCAATAAACATACTAAATAGATAAAGACTTTAAAGATGGACAACTGAATTGGAATGTTTTATAGGAGTGTTGGCTTTTTAACAGTAACAATTATCCTTTGTATTTATTTACTTACATGTCAGCAGAGGGCTGTGTTAGTGTGCGGGGGCATGCTTGTGGATGTCAGAGGACAGCCTGCAGGGAGTCGGTGCTTTCTTTACGTCATGTATATTCCAGAGCTGGAATTCAGGTTGTCAAGCTTGGCGAGCGCCTTTAGCCACTGAGCCATCTTACGTCCCAAAATGTGCATTTTAAATATCAGAGAACAGAAGTATAAATGAAAATCAAAATACACATTTAATCAACTGAACAAACAACTGTTTTTAAAAATATATACAATAAAATGGCCAAATGGGAAATAGTATCATTTATAATAATACACATAAAGACTCTTGTAAGCCAGTATGATGTGAAATGAATTCCTAGCAAATAAGGCTAAATTGGTTCTCTAAATACAAGGTTCCTCTTAGACATACCAAAAGAAACTATGTTCATTCATAAGATTAAGAAGCTGAAACCTGTCAAAGATGTTTTAAAAGACTGATAATTCATTGTGTTGATAAAGATGTGGAAATATATCCTCACACTCTAGGGAAAGTATTTGTGAATTCAGTCTCTGGGGGGTGGGGTTGACAGTTCACACTATCATCAAATTTTCACATTTTCCCAGCACTTGGGAGGCAGAGGCAGGTGGATCTCTGTGAGTTCAAGGACAGCCTGGTCTATAAGAGCTAGTTCAGGGACAGCTGGGGGCACACAGAGAAACCCTGACCTGGAAAATCAAAAACCAAAACAAACAAAATTTCACATTTGCTTTGAAGCAATGGGTAGTGTCCCTCATCTACGACATCATGAAGACACCAGAAATGACGTACATGTCCAGCTAGAGAGGACGGTGAACAGTGACGTACAAGTTTTGTTATTAAGATGCTTGCATTTTGGTGAATTTAAGTGTCAGTTACAAAGTCAAGCAGTATGAATCTCCTTTCTCGAATGGATTTTTGTTTTGGACATCTGCTCTGTTACCTGGCATTTGTGATTGCCTTCTTTTCCTGTGATTGCCTTTCATCTTTTCCACACTGCTCTCCGTTTCTTGTTTTCTTGAACAGGTCCTTTTTTCTCTTCGTGGTTAGCTTTCCAGGCTATCTGGAAAGGAGACTCCTGTCATGTCCCTTATTTTCAATTGCTTTGTTGTTTGTTTGTATATTGCTTGTTGCTTTGTTTGTTTGTTTGTTTGTTGATTGTTTAGTGTTTGTTTTCTTATTGTCTGTTGGCTGGCATCGGCTCACTGACGATTCTTTTCCTTGTCATCTTCTGCTTTGCTTTGATGTCTTTATTTGTGTAACTGTATCCTCAAGCAAATTATGCAAAAACAATGGGAAATGAAAGACATTTTTCCAAGACTTAGCTTGTCTTGAATTTTGTTTTCTATGCATATACTCAAGTGGCAATGTCAGTATTGAATTGCAGACAGGGAAAAAAATGTTTCCCTTAAAATGATTTTGATACCAAGAAGTTTATCTTCTGTTTTGGATTCCTGGTCCTCTTAGTTTCCTCAGAAGAGGGAAAGCAAGAACAACAGCTTGTTTCATCCTTCTGGAACTTCATTCAAGGAAACCAGAAGGCAAGGACATTTCTGTTTCTGCTTTCTGATAGGGTCTGACTACACCTGCATCTTCTTCCTCTGCATGAGGTGATTCATGGTTTATTAGAGGACATAAGCAGTCATATTCTGGGATGTAGGTAGGAAGCACGTCATCCTTAGAAACACACTTACCTTAGGAGGACCACTTTCCAAACTACTGCCCTGGACTGATTAAACAACCCTCTGTTTGCTATGGGAAGGCAAACATTGATTCTCCCATCATGTTTATTCCTTTGTCCCTCGTCTTTGCTACCTACCACACTAATCCTCCCTAGGACATGGCTTCCTCTTGCTCTGGCATAAAGGAAGCAGGCCAGTAGAAAGAAGATAAAAGAGAATAGTACTTCAAATACGTTGTTAACACTTTTTAAATGTCTCTAATACAGCATAAAATACATTTCTGTGTTTCACATGGTTTTCATAACCAAAAACAGTTGTAACCTACCCAACCTGGTATTGTTTAAACCATCTGCACTGTCATCTGCAGTAGGTATAGATGTGTTCACACAAAGTGAACGTCTCAGCACTAATTTCATTGTAATTCTGAAAGTTCAGAGAGTTTGGTGCAGTCCAATCACTTATTCTGCAAAGCTCTAATTAACAAGCATTGCTAATGATGTTAAACAAATTTGCTGCCATATAGCCAGTTCTTTAGAAGATGTTCTAAAGCAGAATATGTCTAAATTATTATTTATGACAGTCTTCATGTAGCCAATGATGTATGAAAAAGAAAGCCCCAAGCTCTAGATAATTATCCTAATTAGATTAATTAAAATGGAACCTGTCACTAGGCATGATGGCACACATACACACACACACACACACACACATAATTATGGCACACAGAATTTGGAGGCAGAAGGATTGTGAGTTCAAGGCCAGCTTTTATCATATCAAGACCCTGCCTCAAGAAAACACATACACACAAGGAGATAAATACTGAAGTTGCCATATGCCTATCATGTAAGTCATCAAAAGATGATATAAGTAGATTTGACAGACTATGACCTACAAGTCTTGTCAACAGAGCACTGAGTTAACTGCAACCAAACCATTTCATTCATTAGATTAGGTTCAAAATAAGTAAATTAAATAAAATTTATGTAAGCCAGGGTCAGAAGTCAAGAGCCTTTAAAGTTCTTCCTCAAGACCCAAGTTCAGTTCCCAGAACCCACACCACCCATGTCTGGTGACTTACAACCATCTGTAAATCCAGGTAGATCTGACACCCTCTTGGCCTTCCTGGTACCTATTCACATATGCACTTATGTGTGCACATACACATAAATAATGAAGTGAATCTCTTCCAAAATTTATACAGTCAAGAATAATTCAAAGGTAAGATTACTACCATATAAACATGTTTGTAATAAATAAATAAAGGTGAATTTAAAAATTATTATCAATGCAAAACTATGTTTGGAATTTAAAATGATATGAGCATCCTTTTACTTAATTATTTGTATTATGTGGATGTGTTGGCCTGCGGCATGAGTATGGGCGCATGCAGGTACATTCCTCAGGATCCACCACACTAGTGTTTTTGGTCACGGTCTCTCACAGGGTTGTGTGAGCTCCAGGGAACCTATTATTTATCTCCCCCACCCCAATGTTGAGGGTCTAATATTCTAAATAAGATAATTGCTTGCTTGAGCCAGGGTCTTGTTTTGTTCAAATCTGGCTTTGGACTCACAATATTTCTGCCTCCAACTTCTGTATGCCATAATTATGGATGTGTGCCACCATGCCTAGTGACAGATTCCATTTTAATTAATATAATTGGGATAATCCTAAATACAAGCAATAATGCTTGGCCTTCATGTGGGGGCTAGAGATAAAACTTCTGCCCTCATGTTTCCAAAGCAAGTATTGCACTAACTGAGCTATCACCCAAGGTCCACACACAGCTATTTTAAAGAACGTTTTTGGTTCTGTTTCTTACTAATTAAGAATTTGTATAGATTCTTCGATTTTTTATGTTATTCTACTTTTCAAGAATAAATACCTTCAAAATGAATCCTCATCAGCATGTGGCCAGTTAAAGAATACAGGTTATTTCTCTTCCTGTAATGAAGGGCAAGCTTCTTCAAGTGGGAGACTAGTGTCTGCTCCCACCTTTAACACCATAAAAAGTACAATCTAGCTTATGTTATTTGACATCAAATAGGATTTGTGGATGAATAATATAATTATCTAAGCTGGATTTTCTGTCACTGTGGTAATCAGTGTTCTCACTGCTACCTACTACAGAAATACTGTGAGTCATGTAAAGAATTAGAATCTTAATAGTCATTCATCCATTCATACCTACCAGACTCAGGGTGCAGTGGTAGATGACGTGTGAAGTTGAGGGTGTATATACAACATCCGAGTAGAAATCTCTACAACAAGAGTAGAACATCACTGTTGGATGATTGTGGGGAATATAGATGTCTCCTTTCCAAATCCAAAGACATGTTTTATTTTTTTATCCTATACCATTTTTACTTTTAGCATATGCACATATGACAATTAAGAGTAGCTATTTAAGAATCTCTAACAAAAGAGAATGTTTTTTTCTGAATTCACCCAACATAGGCTGAGGTTATTTCCAAATTGTACCTCTGAAACCATGGGAATGGCTCTCACTCAAGAGCCTGGTGTCTGAAACTGCTAGGGCTTTTAAATTGAATTGCTAGGATTAGAAAGCACTGCACTTGACTGCTGGTAGCAATCAGATGTCCATCCAAGTAGGAAACCCATTTACAGTGGTTTATGATCTAATCATTACTGCGCACACTAATACTTCAGAGGTCACAGATTTAAAATAAAAGCTCTCATTGTCATGTCACTGGGAAGGTTTATAAAGACTTCTTTAATCTGTAGATGGGGTAATACTGTTCTTGACTTTGAAGACACCCATTTCCTAGTATGCACTGAAAACTGCATAAAATAAAACCACAGACTTTTAATGTAAACATAGACTTAATTTTGTTAACACATATCCTAAGGAAACTGTATGTCATTCTAATTCTTAAATATACACTAATGATTTTTTAAAATTATTAATGTAACTTTTTATTTTACTTTTAATAACTACTATGAAAACATTTCCTGTGACTGGACCACACATCATTGATATTTTATGTAGTCATTTTGTCTTGAATAAAACAGATTTCCTATCAAAACCCCACTAATTTTCAAAAGAAGCAAACTTATTCATAAATAAATAACTTTTTCTGATATATATAATTAAGTAAAAGTTATTCTTGTTTTCATAGTAATGATAAGATTTTTTTACACTGGCAAGCTGTTTTCAGATTTCTATTTGAAAAAAAAAACTTAATAGCTTTTTAAAATACATGCAGTGTTTTATGCAGTATGCAACAATCATAACACTTAAAATATGATTATCCATATACCATTTTAGTCAAAATGGTTATTAGGTGTTGTATTACTTCAGCATTCCTGGCACAGGGATGCAGATAACACTTACAAAGAAAACACGCAAATTAATTCAGCACCTTTCTTTGATTGAGAAGTTATGACCATATCTTGTCTCTTTTCATAAGTGAAAATGTGCTCAAATGCAATTAATCTATCCTATTAACTTTACTAAACATCTGTTATGTTTGCCAAACATTTCAAAATGCTGTTCTGAACCACTTAATGCTAAGTAATTTCTCAACTAAATATTTACACCAGCTTCCATAAGGATAAGCCCTAGTGCGTCTTAAATAATCACCGGATTGTCCAGAGAGACTATGTGGAATGTAACACATTAAATCGCTACTCACTGGACCTTGAAATGTGTTAGCTGGCTAAGACCTCGTTTTACTTATTTTTGACTCTACCAAAAGATGTATCAGTCTTATGGATTCCACTTTTTTTTTTTTTGTCAACATTTTTAACATCCAGAACTCCATTGAAAAAGAGTGAATGCCTACGCAGACACGTAGCTCATAAAACTACGGAATATAACTTCAGGTTTCTCTTTCACAAAACTAAATCTGTGGCATTTTAGAAATAAGTTTATCATTGGTATTTTTATGGCAGACTAAATAAATGGAAAGAGTAGATGAAGGGGGATAAGCACCCGTTGTCTAATTAAATGAATGAGAATATATAGAAAGCATATAAATGCACCGTGTTTCCAAACATTTAATGATACAAAACTCTAGGTAATATACACAATGCCATGAGGAAGTTATCAAAGATTTTACTGTTTAATAACTGAGGTGAAATTCAGTCAATGTGTGATTCATTAGTAAATTAACCATGAGGCAAACTTAAACATCAACACAATGATAACTTCAGAATGAGGAATGTAAATGAAAGTTAAATTTATCAGTCTATTAAAAATATATGACTGTAAATCCATATGCACTGAACACTGATGTATCCAGACTGCCTAAAACAAATGCTACTGAACATAAAAGAACAGACAGGTCCATATACAATAGCACTGAATGATTTCAATACCAGATTTTCATCAATAGTTATCCAAACAAATGTCAGCAATGCATCTTCAGAGTGAAACTGTACTACAGATCAAATGAATTTTATAAACATTAATGGAATGTCCTGTCCAACAACTGCAGAATACACATTCATCTAAACAGCTCCAAAATGGACTACAGTTTAGATAAAGCGTGACTTAACAAATATAAAATCATGACAAAATTTTTCTTTTTCAGACTGTAATGAAATAAACTGAGATGCCTTATTATACTGCTAGCTGTATAATGGGTAGGGCCACTATGGGAATCATAATAGAAACTTCTAAAAGATAAGATAAAATTCCCACATGATATCCATACTTAGGGATACCTCCAAAGGCTTCTTTGTCAGTATACAACACAGAAACTGGCATATCCATGTTTGTTGTTGTATATTTACAGCAGCTGAGTTACAAAATCAATCCAATGTTCAACAGCAGATGCAAAGGTAAAGGAAAAGTGGTGCATAGTGGAGTTTTATTAAGCCACATAGAAGAGAGAAATTAAATGCATGGCACATCATTATCACCATGTTAACCAAAATAAGCCAGTCTCAAAAAGACAAGTACCTCCCTGTAGTGGTTGTACACGCCTTTAATCCCAGCATTGAGAGGCAGAGGCAGGTGGATCTCTGTGAGTTCGAAGCCAACCTGGTCTACAGAGTGAGTTCCAGAGCAGGCTCCAAAGCTACACAGATAAGCCCTATCTAGACAAACCAAACACACACACACACACACACACACACACACACACACACACACACACACACACACACAAGAGAGAGAGAGAGAGAGAGAGAGAGAGAGAGAGACAGAGACAGAGACAGAGACAGAGAGAGAGACAGAGAGAGAGAGAGAGAGAGAGAGAGAGAGAGAGAGAGAGAGAGAGAGATTCAATCAGTATCATTAAGTTCATGAGAAGATGCAGCCAGTAAAGGCACTTGCTGCACCAGCCTGAGAGAGCCCACATGAATCTGGAAGGAAAAAAAAATATTTCATAAAGTTGTACTCAGATCTTTACACATTGTGCCAGACCATGTATTTCATTCACATGCAGCAATAATTATTATCTGTAACTGTATTTTATATATGCATACATTATATCATTGATCAAATCAACCCCCCCATTCCCTTCCATCGACTTTCCACCCTATTTACTCCATCTCTCAATCCATATGTCCCTTTATTAAAACCCACTGAGCCCACTTAATGCTGCTTGTATGTCCATGGGGGTAGGACATAGATAGTCTCTCGGGGGCTGCATCCCTGCAAAAAAGAAAACTGAGTTTCCCACTCCCAGCAGCCACAATCTGCCAATAGCTCCTCAGCTAGGGAAGCACTTCCTCACCACCTGCCTCATCCATGCTGGGATTTTGTATGGCTTGATCTTGCGCATGCTGTAAGAACTGCTGAGTCATATGTGCAAGTGTCCCATTGTACAGAAAACCCCATTTCACTGACGCTTAAATACTTTTCAGCTCCTCTGTTGTGATGATCCTTGAGCCTTAGGAGGAGAGGTCGTGATACTGACTTCCCATTTAGGGCTGAGCAGCCCACATTTGTTACTTTCTACATTGACCAGCTTTGAGTCTCTGTGTTAATCACCATAATTACAGAAAGAGGCTTCCCCGATGAGACTTGAGAGATACACTAATGTATGTGCATAACGAGAAGTCTTTGGGAGTTGGTTTAATACTATGACCCATTTTCAGAGTCCCTCTTATGGGGCAGGCCTTAAATTCAGGTAAAAATAAAAGAGGTTATTATCCCCAGAAACATTCATGCCACTTTTATACCAGAGAGCCTATGTTGTGTGGTTCATTTCTGGGCATGACTGACGTTTGCCTCTCCCCTGTAGGGTGCATAACATTTCCAGCATTGTGAAAGCTTTCTGGTAATCAGTTCCTCCATGTTCTAAGACTCAAGCACATGGGTCATATCATCAAGTTCTGGAGGGTAACCTAAATTAAAGTATCACAAGATTTCTCTCACTTGTAAAACAGCAGGAGTGCAAAAAGACTTGGAAGTTAAGGAGTGGTATTTAGAGATATGGAAGGATGAAATGTAAAGGAGAAAATTACTTCTCTAATATAATGTTGAAATCTAAGTTATGAAAATAATTACAATTGTATGTATAGAGAGTTGTGTTCTCAATAGCACCACCAAGGATTGTTCTATGCCAATGTTTTCTTCTTTGTGACTTGGCCTACTGTGAGTTTATTGAGTATATATATATATATATATATATATATATATATATATATATATATATATATATAGTCTGTAATGGAGATGGAAGTAAAATTATAACAGCTTCTATCCTCCATAAGTCATAAACAAAGGAAAGGTTAAGTGCAGTAAATACAGAATGCCATTTACAAAGCCAAGTAAGACCCCATGGCCGACTGGCTCTGAAACAAGTGCTGAGTTCTCACATTAATTCAGGCAACCCACCTCTTAAGCAGATCTCTAGTTTTCATGGCAAGTGATGAATAAATGCATTGCTCGACCTTACTAAGTGGAAAGGCTTGAATACCTGTAAATAATAAAATACCCCCAAATTGTAATTTCTCAGTTGGGAAAAACATGTCATGTGTGTGTAATTGATGGATCTGTTTTACTACTGTCAATATTAAAAATACTTTTCTTTGTAAATGTCAGCTAATGTTCTTTACCGAACTATGAAATGTTCTGGAACTTGTTCAACAGCAGGGCATTTATTCACAGCAGCCTGAGTCCTGTGTTTGATAGCTAGCCAGGACACCGGGAGCAACATTTCTGAACAGTGGGGCAGCATGCCTAAGATTAAATATGTCATGGATGATTTTAATAGGAAGTTGTCTGTTAAAAATTAAGTAGAGTTTAGTAAGCTTTCATCAATCTATTTGGCTCCTTCACTTAGCAAAAGTGAAATGGGAACAGACTTTGTGGTACACTTGGGGTTTACACATGCACCATTATCTTCCCAGGTAGACCTTTGCACAAAGACTCTCATATCTCTTGATATGTTGAACTCATTCCAAACAAAAAGTGCTATTTTGAATGATACAGACTTTGCAATGTAATTAATTTTCCATACTTGTAAAGGGAATAGAATGCTAAGTATATATTCAAGAATTAAGCATATTCCTTTGATGATAGTTAATGTATATGTGTTTTAGAAACTCATGTTTTAAAACATTGAAGGAGTTGTCAGCATTTGGATAAATATCAAAAATGTTGTGTACTAGTTTGGCTATTCATGAAATACAGTAGTTTGCCCAAGGGCAAAAGGGAAGAGTTTAATCTAGAGCCAAGATTGTGTCAGTCTTGTATAAAATAGTGCATCTCTGCAATTATGCTGTGATTAATATTGGTATATTTTAACTTCAACATTTGGTTTACTCACAAACACTAGGAATTTGTTGTCATCTTGGAGTTCTAATGAGCCAGCTTTGCTTATATATCATTTTGCAAGTGGTTTTTAATATACAAACAAAATCAATCAGTTTCTCAGTCCCCAAGCTTCATTCCTGCCTAAGTTAGTAAAAAGCAGGATTGCCATGTGTTGGTATCATTATTTTTCCCCAAAATTGAATAAAACAATGAAAGTAATAAATGGATAGTCTTTATTTGTCAACGATGGTGAAGGAACCCAGGATTATTGAATTAGCAACAAGCAGAAATTTTGTACTAATGTTCAAAAATCAGGTAAAATAATTTACATAGAATTTTGTTATTTTAGTCAAATTAAAGCTATATAAATGAAAATTTAAAATATATTGATCAAAATTTTTATTCAAAATAAATATTCAGATGATAAAATCATGTATGTAGGCATATGTTACCACTGGTTGAAATCATATACAAACCAATAGGTCTGTTAGCCACAGAGCTGAAACAATGGCTCTCACAATTATAGGGTAGCAAGGAGACGTTATTCAAAGCAAAGTTATAATATGGATCATAAAGAAATGTGCTGTCAAGTATGGTGGCAGGCCACGTAAGTACAGGTACTCAAAGGCCCGGATGATTTGTTGGATTGGGATTTACAGATGGGAAAGCACAGGCATTTTTCTATTTTAACTGACAGGCTTAGATTCTGTAAACATATGCATGCCCAATTACTTACAGACATAAACAGTACATAGAGGATTCTCATGATAAGTACATAAAGAAGATACCATTTGCCTTACTGCCCATGCGCACATCATACTTAACTGTACCATCTCCCACCCTGTACTCTTATGGAACTAGACTATGAATGAATAGGATCTGTGTTTAATTCACCATGAAGGGGAGGAAATGTTGTTTAGAGTAGAGTGTTCCAGTAGCTCAATTCATGGGGAGATCTTACATTGCCATTGGGTCCCTATGTGCATTGTTCAGAGAGGGTTGGGTGCAGGAACTATCTTTGAGTAAGGGCCTCAGGCTTCCAAATGCATTATTACAAGAGGGGTTTGCACACAGCCCAAACCAAGTGAAACAGTAAATTTCTGAGCTATTACCTGTATTTGCCTGTCTTATATGCTTTTTTTCAAAAAAAAAAATAGTTTCTATGAAGAGATAGAAATGTCTATATTCATAATAATAGTTACAGGTCATCACAAAAGTACCTAGTGTTTATTTTAAGGTAGTCAGGACTTTTAAAGGAAAAAGATGATGTTATAAAGATGAATTCCAGGAGGCTAGCAGTGTAAGTCAGTGGGAGAGTGTATGCGTAGCACGCAAGAGCCTCTGAGTTCACTTCAAAAACAACAACAAAGAATCCAAAGCTTTTGTTCTTCTAGATAGAGTAGTATTAGATTTAATTATGTTGTTTGTTTATCTCAAATCATTTTGTGTACTTAATATATCGTAAATTAATTGTAAATATTTGAAAACCTAGTGTTTTTTTTTCTTTTTTTTCTATAGGGTACTGATTGTCTAATGATTTTTTCAGCCAGTACTCTTTAGCCAGCAATACTCCCATACCATGTTGAATAAGATAGATTCTATGTAGCTTAGAGCCTGGCCATAGGACTGAATCATTACATGAACACCATTTAAATGAATTTGTGTTGTGATTTTTATTTTAAAGGTGTGTGTGTGTGTGTGTGTGTGTGTGTGTGTGTGTGTGTGTGTGTGTGTGTGTGTGTTTGGTTGGTTGGTTTTTTGGTTTTTTGAGACAGGGTTTTTCTGTGTCACTTTGGAGTCTATCCTGGCACTCATTCTGAAGCCCAGGCTGGCCTCAAACTCACAAAGATCCGCCTGTCTCTGCCTCCCAAGTGCTGGGGTTAAAGGCATATTCTACCATCACTCGGCTATTTTAAAGTTTAAATCATAATAAGCTGAGCAGGCAACTCACGAGAGACATAGGGAGGCACAGCTGGGCTTTTTGGGGACTGGCTAGGCGGTGACAGGATCATCAAGAAGCTTTGCTGACAGGCAGATCATTTGAAGCCTGATGGGAAGGGAGAGGGACTGATTAAAATATGAAAAACTAAGCAGGCTTGATAATTATGTTGAGTAATGAGTATGAGACAGGAGAGTGAAGGGTGTGAGCTTGATTTCTAGATTGAGTAACAAGACACTGCTGTTTGGGTACTGAGGCGGGGAATGCCAAGGAGGAGTTAAGGGAGGGTCCTACATTCAGTGTTTGATGTGCCAAATTTCAGATGCCTGTGGGGTGTCTAAGTGGGTGTGCCATACAGGCATTTGAGTGTTAGATCTGCATATAGATAAACTAAGGGTATAGGGGTCATCACTGTGAAGGATCTGAAGCCCACAGATACAGGAGATCATGAAGGAGAACATAAACTCTGAAGATGAGTATAAAATCCCACATAAAGTATATTTGAATGTTCAAAGGGTAAGCAAAAAGCAATAGGAACGACCAAGAATAAGCAATAATAATTGCTGAAGATGAAGAGTAGCAATATAGTCTGAGTTTCATCCTGTAATAACAAATACCTGTAAAATTCAAGAAACTTGACTTTCAAATTAACAATACCTGGGATTTATTCAACATTTTTACCATCTAAGACTCAATGACTTTCCCTCATCATTTGGTGATAATAAGAAAAATAATTTAATAACATGTAAGATACTGAAAGGTACAACTGAAGCCAAAGACATAATCATGTGTTTTCTAAAAAGAAAGATACAAAGCTACTCTCAACAGAATTGTAGTTATATTTATAAAGTTTAAATATGTAAGAGGTACATTTTCTGCTTGCAAATATCGTTAGTGTCCATGTGTGACAGTTTGGCAATATGGGGTTTCAGTAATAAAGTATTTTTATTTTTCCTGGTTTTTGTTTGTTTGGTTTTGGTTTTTTGGTTTGTTTTTTTTTTTTTTTTTTTTTTTTAATCTCTCATCTGACTCAGATCAGAACTTCCATTTACTCTTTTCTGGAATCAGGCCCAAAAATAAACCAAACAATGAAGAGCCATTTATCATCATTGACAGACTGATGGACTAACCTTTCAGGAGCTCAAATGACTTAAATTTGTTTGGTTTCATCACTGAAATGAGTATCAGTTATCACTACATTCTTTCATGGCAGATGCACACGAGCTAGAGTGTTAACATGTGTTCCTTTTTCCTCACAGGGTTCCATAGGGATACAAGGCCCCCAAGGTCCACCTGGAAAAGAAGGCCAAAGGGTAAGTCAACTAGGAACAGCTGGTAGAGTTTGCTAACTCGGAGGATAAATTATTTTTGAGCAATAATAAAATAAAATAAAGATATAGCAAACAGGTGCACATAGGGTAGCAATTACCAAAGACAGAATATAAGATTAGGTAATTTGACAGAGGTTTAACATCAGAAATGTCTTAGTATATTTTCAAAATAGGCAGCACACACATACAGACAATTATTTGTATAAACTCAATTAGCCCTAATTTGGTCTAAAATACTTTGGTCATAGTTTTAACCTTTAAGTTAATGAGTATTTTGGTAGAAGTCCAGCTTGGTCACACATTCTCTTAAAAACTGTGGATATTAGCTATGCTCTTGACCCAAAATAACTAATTGACATATGTGATTCTTTGTATCTCTCATTTAACTACTATTTATTGATTTCAACCAAGATGAGTTAGGCAATAAATGAATATCAATTGTAATTGGAAATGCTACAATAACTCTATTTCTGGACAGAGCAAAGTCTCTGTGTCTTCAGCAAAAGGAATCCCTGAAACCGGCAGGCTCCACTGGGACTCTTGGGCCATTTTGTACTGTTTTCTGTTGATTCTCGAGGCTTGTGTGTTTTTACATGCTTTCTCGAATGCTTGCTTGTCAAGTCTTTGTGCTACATGAAGCAGGCATTTTCAGTGCTGCGGCAATGTGGATGAGGACTCTGTAACACGATTTTAAATGACTCTGTTTTGGCTGCTGAAATAGAGGTCATGCCTTCTCTCGTTGTCCGGATATTTTAAATCATTCTCATTTGTTCATATTAATCTCATTTCTATGAAATAAATCAAAACCTTCAAATTATCAGTGTACATCAAGTATCTGAAGACCAATTTATTAAGGTTTGCCTTTTGGGAGTTAGTAAAAAACCAATTCTCTTGATATTTTTTTCCTTCATTTTATGAATTGCTGAGCCCACTGCGGGCTGGTAGTTTGTCCCAGGAAACACTAATTGACCTCCTGCAGCTATCAAGAATAGGACTAGAAATGTACAATCCTATTAGAATGCAGGGAAAAATGTCTGGTAAGCCTGGTACCATGTCCAGTAGACCCCCACTGCAACCGAAGATGCTTCAAATCTTGGATGACACGTTGGGATTACATTGGCATGTGCTCAGGTAAACACTGCCCTCTTTTGTTTGAAAGAAAACATCTGCCCAGCAATGTTCTTCCTGTTGTATAGTTGTCTTCTTATAATTGCCATGTTGGAACAATCCTGGTTAAATTTTATCTTCTGGATTTTAGTCTCTAATGATTTATTATTTGAACAAGTTTTTCCTGGGATTTTGACATTGTTTTAAAGTATATGAATCATCGTTATATATTACTGAAATCATTAATTAATTCTAAACAGAAAAGTACCTGCCAACCCAGGTAACACCAGCATAGCCTGCAAAACCTGCCATTTGTTATGGGCTTAGGACATGTCAATCAAAGCACATGCAAATGCATGTGAATTAAGCCACATCTCTTAATTTGGATTGTAAAATGATTATGAGAGACCTGTCAGGTACTAACTAAAATGAGGACCTATTCAAACGAGGGTTGTTTTTTTTTAATACACTGCAAATTGAATTTGTGCCTTATCAAAACTTTCATTTCCAAAAAAAGATAGGTCAAAGGATAGATGAAGCTGATGCATTTTTCATAATTGCAAAGGCAACTATTTGAAATATATATGCATATATATATCTCAATCACTATTTTAATGCAAATATACTCCACTTACCAATGTGTGTATTCCAGAATATTTCCTATTACTTTCCTTTTTATTTTCTGTGAAGAGAAGCAGGGTCAGACAGTAGATAATGAAACAGGATTTTATAGTCACTGTTGTGTTTAGCTTCTCCCTATTGCTACTGCTGTCTCAAAAATGCCATGCATACCAAAGAAAGGAAGTGGCATCATTCATAATTAAAATAATTTCTGAGTATGTCCAATAATGTTTCTTCTGTCATATAAACTCCTTAAACATGAAGTGAATTACTGTAAGGAGTGTTCTCTTACAGACTTGTGTTTATGTCCTTATGTCCATGTCATTTCTCCTGTTCGTGAGAGTCAGATATAACTCAGCATGAAAACACATTAACTATATGGATGGGTGAGATGTAGATATGTCTTAATATATGTGTACACACACGCACACACATACATTGCACACATATACTAATGTATAAACATACTTACAAACATGCACACATATCTTCAGAAATTAGGGCCAGTAATTATTCCACTTCATTGAATTTTGAAATAGAATACTGTAGGAAAATGCATGACTATAAAAAAATATATTGGTCTACTGTCAAATGTGTAAATTTGATTGCAGGTGTTTGACTCTTGTTAAGATAGTTAAAGTAGAATATAAAACACATGACAAGACCCTAGGACTTAACTTCTAGGCACAATGTCTTTAAAGAGAAACTTTTAATGGTAAATGAATCATTAACTTCTTAGATTTCCTCTGTGACTACACATGTAACAATATCTCACATCAAGATGAGTTTAAAAGGTGAAAGATTTATACAATCTGAAGAGAAACTGAACAAGAGGCAGCTCTTGGTCCCCAGATTGATAGCTGGGAAACCAGTATAGGAAAGACCCAGACCTCCTGAACATAGGTGTCAGTTAGGAAGCCTGGGCAGTCTATGGGGCCTCTGGTAGTGGATCAGTATTTATCCCTAGTGTACGAATGGATTTGGGGAGCTCATTCCACATAGAGGGATACTCTCTCAGCCTAGATACATGCAGGAAGGCCTAGACCCTGCTCCAAATAATGTGACAGACTTTGAAGATCCCCCATGGAAAGCCTCACCCTCCCTGGGAGCAGAAAGGGGATGGGATAGGGCGCTGGTAAGGGGGCAGGGGAGGAGGGAAGGGAGAGGAAACTGGGATTGACTTGTAAAACAAGATTGTTTCTAATTTAAATTTACAAAAGGAAAAAAAAAAGATGAGTTAAAAACACAAGTCTCACATAGAGCCATAATCTGAAAAAAAATGTCAAATATTACAGAAGCATGTATGTATTGCTACAGTTATTTTTATTAAGACACTGTGGTTGGTGTATGTGTGTATGATCTAAAGAATTCTATTTATTCAGTGACAAAACTGTTTTCGTGGGTACTTAAACAGAACTTTGCTTAATTTTTAATTACTCAATTTTATTGGTCCTTTAATCTGTTAGACATCAGTTTACAAACTATTCATTTAATAAACTCTAAAATTACTGTTCTTATACTTAAAGACTAATTTTAACTTCAACACTATTCTATGGTGATGTGTATCTGAGATGTATGGGGATGTTTTCTTAACCTGATTTTTATCTTTGTTTTATACCCTTAACTTTTTAAACTCTTGTAAGTAAAATATTTGACTAGCATTTTAGTCCCATACATTTTATTAATCAATGCAAGTTTTAGAATTTAGCTAATAAATATTGATCTGATGTGTATGAATATGGTGTGTTTGAGAGGAGTTAGGTGATCTGTGTGGAGGCCTGGAGAGTTTTCAGCCCATGACAAGAACAGCATAGGGAGAAGGAAGGTACCCAAGAACAGAACCAGGAAGTCCCAAGGAGGGCGCTTTAACCTTTAGGGAGAATTCAGTAGGATTAAAACTCACACCAGGGGCTAGAAAGATGTCTCAATAGCTAATAGTTCTTCCTGTCTTACAGAGGTCTGATAGTCAGTTCCCAGTACCAAATGATGGCTCACCATAGTGTAAGTCCAGATCCAGGGGTCTGGAAGCCTCTACTGGGCTCTACAGGCTCCTGAACATACATGAAGCATAAAAGTTACACAGGCGCATGTGTGCTCATGAGCATATGCCCCTGCCCCGCCCCTTACACATACACAGTGCAGCAAAGTCAGCAAAGAGAAGTTTGTTAAGAGAAACAGTGAGGGACCAGTGTCATTTGAGAAAAAAAATTAATTGGTCGAAGGACAAGGCATTAGAAAAGAAAATTGAGGAGATGGGGTAAGGAAATCAGAGTCATTGTGATGAAGAAGAAGCAGCGATGAGAACTGGAACTGAATGGAAGCCCTGGGAAGCTTCCTGGGAAATGACATAGTTCAGGAGTCAGCTCACACGTGCATAGATGCTAACATGAAACACCACAAGAGAGATGAATTTGATAAAGATCCTCTCTGAGAGGCAGATTCCTGAGGAGTTCTTTATAAATGGAACCTCTCAAAGTACAAAGAGAAAAGTAATTATTTAATGTAACTTTCTACTTTTCTTATGCACACATTGAATATATGTCTGAACAGTATCAGTTTAAATGTGAGACTAACATGACTTTTATAAAAGAAATCATCCCAAGTCTAAAGAAAATGAACATTTATTATTGAGTCAGCTGGTTACCATGCTCAAATGCACTTGGCATGGTTAGACAAAGATGACATCTCATGCTTACTGCCTGTTACCAGAATCTAATTTTAACACTGAACAGAAATGCTCTCAATTTTCTTTCCATGCTTAGTCATATTCTCAGGTTACCCTGTATACCTGTGCCTGCTTGCCTTGGAAAAAATTGTCTTGCTTGCTTGCTTCCTTTGACATTGTGGTGCGGTTTTTACTTGGCCTCACACGGCTAGATCCTAGCCCTGTCTGGCATCAGGATTCCTTGCACACACAGACCCGGAGCTGCTCACACCCCACCCCCATTGCACTTGCCCAGATCTGGTGGCAAAGGAACAAGATCATATTTCCTCCATGATGCTGGAGCCAGAAAAATTATGCAACGCCAGGGAGGGTAGCATGTCAACCTGCTTCTCATGCCACAGGCAAGACAGTGCAGTGTTTAGTGTAGAGCTCATGAGCTCTGATGGGAGTTTAAATACTAGCTTTGCCACTTCTTTGGGGCTGTGTGATCACAAGTGAGTTCCTCTGCCTCTCCGCACCTGCCTCATTTAGACAATGTAGATTGTAATACCACACTAGGGGCTCCTTATAAGGAGTACAGGGTGCATCCCAGAAATCACCATGATTCTCATCTCCAACCTGAAGATCCAGAGATGTTGGTGAAAGGGAAGGCATGGCACAGCATCTATCAAAACTTTGATTAGTGATGCTGTTTAGTTGATCAAGAGAAGTCATTTAAGAAAATGCCTTTTCACTACTACTTCACAGAACCCATATTACTTCACTTTCACTCGAATTCTTCCTTTATCTGGATGTCTGTGCCCATGGTGTACAACCCCGTGATAAAGACCAGCATTTATGTAGCTGGATAATGAAAGTGGGTATTTCAGAAACCTCTGCTAATATGGAACAGATGACTTCTTTCCCTGGAAGATTGATGTCCCCATTGTAAGAAGCCAAGGACTCAGTCTTCATTTTATGGATAAATAGTGCTTGTGTATAAATTTACCAGGGTTTTCATGGCAAAGCTCCTTGATTTCCTTCTTGCTCATTTCTGATCTGGTTGCTCTGCTTCACCAAAGACAGCATAAGCAATACAGACGATGTCCTGATAATCACTGGGTTTACTGATCCCACTAGGACAAAGGCCATCAAAATCACTGCTTCCAGGAAGTCAACACAAACCCTTGTGTTTTTCAGGACACAGCATGCTGTAAAGGTAGGTCAGACCCGCCAAACTCTTTGGTTTTGTCTTTTCTTCAGAGAGTTTGTCTCTTTCTTCAGGAGAGTTTATTTAGATGCCGTAACTTCACACCTGTGCAAATCACCTCATAGAACAGCTAAGCCAGTAAAAGAAACCACTAGTTAAGTTAACCTCTGGTTTCGCATTCTTACATGGGCTTAAATCTGAGAAATAGGCTTTCTGGGAAAATGACAAATATAATGTAATTTAAGGAAGTCATTTGATTAAATTCTCAGACAATAAGAAGTACCTGCCGGGCATATGCCTATAATTCCAGCATCCGGAAAGCTGGGGCAGGTGGATCTCTGTGAGTTTGAGGTCAGTCTGGCCTGCACAGCAAGTTCCAGGGCCACCCAAGGATATATAGTAAGACTTTGTCTAAAAACAGAAGAAAGCTAAACTTGTCATCTTTATCTGTTAAAAGCAATACTGACCTTGAAAATGCACCATCGATACATCCATAGTTCTATATTAACATTGTGTGCTATCAAAAGAACTACTTAAAAACAATTTTGAGTTTATGTCTACTTAGAACATACATGCAGAAAAAGAAGCGTCTCCTGAGTCTATAATGTGTTGTGAACAGCATCTTTACCATGTTGCCCTCTACAACCCATGGCTCATGCTAAGTGCAAATGTCACATACTTGAAAGCACTTGGATGGTATCTTTCCCTACTATTTCTTGAACATACTTTCCCCATGAGGATTGCCTTGAGATCTCATGAAAGACATCATCTTTAATCGAGCCTAGAACTTCTAGATGAGTGTATAAGAAGTTAAGCAACCCATGCAGGATTCAGACAAGAAGTATGTGATTTCAGCTATACTTCTATTGAGTTTCCAAAACTCAATATCTCAGTATATGGAAATTACCAGATCTGTATTTATCCCATATTCCATTTTGCAGATTCCATAGCAGTCTTTGGGGATTTAGCATCTTCCAAATCTGCTAAATCTATATAAATTACCTAGATGTGTGTGTGTATGTATGTATGCATTCATGCTTGTATGTATGATATATGCATTATGTATATATGCATTATGTATGTATGTATATCAGCTGAAGCAATGAGTTAAGACAGGAAGGCAGAGAAGATGCCCCTGTCTGTTAACAACAAATATCCGCAAGGGTGTAGTTGGGTATCAGCAGTAAACATCTTCCAGTTTTGCTTCTTGCTCTTTGCCTGATGGGAACTATAAATCCAAGAAACAAGGCATAGGGAGACAACTTCTAGCTCAGTCTAATTAAAGTCAGGGGAAAGGAGACAAGCACAAGGCATGGACCAGACATTGTGCGAAAAGACCATGCTTTAGAGCCAGTTAAATGTCAGGTCTAGTTAATGGCAATGTATCTGTGGTCCATTGTGGTGAAATTCAGTCTAATTAGTGGTGCCTGCCATGAACTTGAAGCAAGAAAGAGAAAATGCTCTGAGAGGACTATCAGTGAGGAGGAAAAATGGTTGTAGCCTCTGGTTACAATCCAGTACTTATGTAGATAGCCAAGGCACAATGAGCTAAGGCTCTTACACTCATTTAAACAAAGGGCCGGGTGACATGATTTGTAGTAGAATAAAATGACTTTGTAAATTATCTCTATTTGGTGTTTAACAGAGAAGAACCATTTCCTAGTTTCCAAATTGGAGGTTGGCTGTGAATGGTTTGTTAATTTGGCTCCGTATGAGACCCGTTCAGTGTCATGGAAGAGGCCGGTCACGGAGCTTTCTTCAAATTGAGGACGCCCTGTCTCCAATGTCCAGAGATACTGAAAGCATCTGGTTGCATTTCCAGAACATCAAATTACCACAACTTAGAAGGTGGGGGGAAAAGGGATGGTAAGGTCATTCCTGCCCATCGAATGAAATTAAAGCTATAAAAATTCAACAATGCTTTATAGGAGGCCAGAAAAGAAGGTATATTTTTAATATAAGAAGAAATACTATCTATTTTGTGGCTCCACATAAAAATCGAATTTGCATATCTTTAAAAACAGAGAATATTGAGAATTTCACTGAAGCACTAACCCAAGATTTACTTTAATTTTCATTTTAAGACCACACATTAAGAAGGACAATGGGGTAGATGATCCTTTCTGGTCTCTATGAAGAGAAAGGCACACATTATCCTCACCCTGTGCCCCTGCTTATCTTACCATCAGTTAGTAACCAGAATTGCCTGGCCGGTGGGCAGGAAGCTGGAGGGGCGACTGTCGAAGTCATCCTGTTCCAGCTGTGGGATTAGTTTAATTCATAACTGCAGGCAAACTGCTTCAAATTCTAATGTAAATTTATCTGTTTTATCACAACTTAGTTCTCGGGTGTATTAGGGAATTAAGCCAGAGGCACTTTGACTGTTCTCTGGTGACAGGTGTGTATTGAAGCATCCTATAAATGCTACCCACTTAGCCACAGAAGCACTTAGAGGGAATGGGGAAGAGAAGAAGCAGTTTCTTCCCAGTGGGCGGTGATAACTCAGCCTCCAGGATCACCGCCTTACTGCATCTACATCATACTGAACACATTCCTGACAATTTGCTAACTTTGCCAGGGAAAATGTCAAGTAGAACGTTTTTATCCATTTGAGAGACAGTAAATATCTATCTATGTGGATGGCTGCCAACACCCAGAACGAGTGTGGGAACTATGAACATGGAATTTTCTTTTAAAGGCAAAACATGAAGAACAATGGAACGTTTTTATGGTCTAGTGATTTAAATAGAAAGTTACATTTTGAACCTCGTCTTTACAAAGCTCTAGTATCTCTGATAGCCTCCAGCAACAAGGGAATTCTGGAAACAAGTTTAATGTTTCCATCTTTTTCAGTGTGTCATACTGAATTTCCCAGGAGACAGTATCAGTTGCAAAATAAATATGATGATGCAACAGTTGAAAAAAAATGCCACATTTCTTTCACATGGTCACGCATTAGTACTGAGAGTCATTTTTGAAATCTATAGGAAAAGTTAATGGCCTTCCTTGTTTTCCTTAAAAAAAAAAAAAAAAAAGTCCTCTGAATTTTGGAAAATAGGGATATGCCTGTGATACTTTTAATAAGTTCAATACAAACACATTCATAAACATTTGTATTTATGTGACCATGTCCACCATAGTGGTCTTTATAGTCACTATAGTGTGAAAGATACATTAAGTAGCTACCATTTGTGGTTCCAGAACCAAAACTATGTGCTAGACTGCATCCACCCTTAGCACTAGCAAAGGTTGCTATTTGCATTGCTTATGTCAGAGATGCTAACAATAAGTATCTGGGATCATGAAAACATAATGAATAGCTAAAGAAATACTTAATACTTGAATGCACATGAAATTTGTAATATATATATATATATATATATATATATTCTCATAAATAATAAGCAAATGTTGTATATGCTCAATCATATTGATACTTTAAGAAAAGCAATCCTTGGAGTGGAGAGATGCCTCAGACATGAAAGTTTAGGCTCAAAACCAAAAGATCAAGGCAAGTCAAAAAGAGCCAAACATTGGTGGTTCATGCCTTTAATCCCAGCACTCAGTAGGCAGAGGCAGGCAGAGCTCTGTGAGTTTGAGGCCAGCCTGGTCTACAGAGAGAGTTTCAGGACAGGCTCCAAAGCTACACAGAGAAGCCCTGTCTTGAAAAACCAAGCAAAAAGTGCAATAGAGTAAGGTACCATTGATGAAAATGGTTATATTCTTGTGATCATGTCTTCATGCTTTCCATTGACAATATGTTTTGTGAAGTGTTTCATATAAAATATTTGCATACTATCATCCATTAACTTAACAGTGTTATTAAGTTTTTCTTTTTAGCATATTTGAGAGTATTCTTGTGAAAGAAATGAAACTAATCCCTGTACACTGAGAAGAAAACAAAAAGCTAGTTAACAGGGAAAAAATGGGGGTGAAAGCCTTGAGTTCCTGTTTTCTGTGACATGCTGTGGAAATTAGCTATACTGGGGTTCATGAAAATCAGAGGCAAAAGCTGTCCTTATTCAAGTGACTGATTAAAGAAACCTGTGAGCAGAAAATATTAGGAAATGTGACTTCAAGAGGAATCTAGAATAGTTTGGTTCCTCAAGGCTTCCTGGGGCACCTAGCTAGACCTTATCCCATACTGGGGCAAACAGTTGTGCCTCCTCTCTCTGAGTTGAAATAAGGAGAATAATTGCCCAGTTATCTCCCAACAGGCAGTTCCTAGAAACTAAGGAGACCTCTGGGGAAAGGTTTGGGAAGAAGCAAATAGTAGCCAACACTCACCAACTAAGCCTGGCTTTGTGTTGAGGATGGAACAAGACACGGATGTCAATGTCAACTGTGGAATTTGATGGCTTCCGAGCAGAAGCAAAGACACTGTAGTAACATTGATAATCATAATATGACAGGAAAGACAGAAGAGGGAATCTATGCATCTTTCATGTAAGGTAGATGATAGAACATTAATTACCTAAGCAAATGAAATAGCCATATGCTGTGAACATTGAGGAGAGCAAATAGAGACACAAAGCAATAGACTTAAGTATCATTGGATATTGGGGGGATGAAAATGGCTGAAATTCATTATATACATGGATGAAACTGACATAGAGCAAACAAATTTAAAGTTATTTCTTAACTATCACTTGAAAATAGTGATAGTGCCTTTGATGCCAGTAAGAAACAATAGAGGAAAACTTGAGATCAATCTGTTTAATGTCTATAACTAGGGACTCAGGCAGGAAGAGCCCCAGCCCTTAAAACCCAGGTTGATCAGAGCTAAAGAGATGACTCCGTGACTAAGAGCATTGGCTACTCTTCCAGAAGGCCCAGGTTCAATCCACAGCACCCACACTATGGTTAAAAGCCATCTGTAACTCCAGTTCCAGTAGATGCAATGCCCTCCTATGTTCTCTTCAGGAGCCAGGCATAACAGTGTTGAACATACATACATTCAGGAAAAACATTCATACACATAAAATTTTAAAAAAAGGTAAACAAATCTAAAAGAAAAAGTACTTTTAAGAAGTAGAGGTAAATTCATCTGACCTCCCAAGAACAAAGGACAGAATTTACTATTAGGAAGTCTCCAGAGAAGGTAAGATACTGAAGGCAGGCTGCAACTAAAGGAAAGGGTTCAGATAGAAAAGTACCAGAACAGGGCCTTGAACTTGGAGCAACCCTGTGGTCTGAGGAAATGCTACCAATCTTGAGAAAGTCAGAGGATTGTGGACGAGTGTCCTTTGCAGAAGCTTCCATTTCTCTTTTTCAATTTGCATGTGTGTATTTGTGTTATCATGAGTATGGATGTGTGCACATGTATACAGCGGAGGTTGGATGCAAACCGGAAGTTGGTCAGGAACCACCTTTGTTCATTGAGGCAGGATCTTTCATCAGGCCACAGCTTCCAGACATGGCTAGTCTTGATACTAAGCTGGCTCTAGAGAGCCCACCTCTGCCATCAGAGACTGGGATTACTGCCCCACCGAGGACTTATATGCATTTGAAGATTAAAGTTCTACTCCTGGTGCTTGCACACATGTGCACTAATCACTGTATCATCTCCCCTGCCCCTAAGCTGGAATTCTGGAAGGCAAGAAGATTTTCTTTTTGTACTTGAATGACATGCATAAGCTAAAGAAAACTGACAAATGGACAAAGTAAAGGTACAAGCCACTGAAAACAACAGTAAAGATACCATAGATGCCCAAAGAAAGTTGGGAAAGCAAGTATTGCATAGTCACTAGTCAGTGATTTCATTGGGAGAACCCACAGGAAGGTAGAAAGCAGTGGTCCCCAACGTCCCTAATGCTGCCACCCTTTAGTAGCACCAACAGCTGGTCGTGAAACAGGCAACGTATCCATCCTTGGAGGACACTGCACGTGCAACCATAACAGGTAACACAAGAGGAAAGAGGATGAGGACAGAAGGAAACAGATCTTAGTTATCTACACTTCCTTAAAGTTAGCATTGTATCTGCTTTCTTTTGAAGCCCGGGCTATTGTCTGCCTAGTTAAAGGCAACTAGAAGCATTAAGAAGGTTATCCTCTCAAATGACAGGAACTGGTTAACCATCCTTGTAGTGTAAAATAAATGGTTGAAGTGTGGTGCTTAGGAAACTATAAACAAGCTGAGATGTATACAGAAATTGAACAGGCTTGTTTGGAAACTTTAATAACAATTAACTACGACTGCGTAATCTCAGCCTATGATCACTGGACTCTCCCTGTAGAACTATTCATCGAGGAATAGCACTGAACTCCTGGAGAGTCACAGCTTCCTTTGGCTTCCTCTGAGTTATAAACAGCAGGTCCACACACTTGTGACTTTTATTAAAGTGAGACATTAAGATAGCATGCAAAGCCCTGAGAGAAATGTGATCATTTGGGTTTTTTTGCAAATTTGTTTATGATTTATATCTTAATTTATTTGCATATTTGAATTATTAATCTGTATTTCGTTACATGTTTTGTATTCATTTTAGAGAAGGAAAATGTATTTTAACTCTAACTTAGGGAAAAACAATTTTCACTAAATTTCTTTACATTCCATTATAATAGAAATAAACTAAATGAGAGCCTTGTGAAACAGTCTAAAAAGATGCAGACCAAAATAGTTAAGTATGGTTTTACCAGGCAATGTGATTAAACATATACTGAGTCTATTAATTTGTGGAGATACATTAAATCACAGCAGGCTGTCTACAGTTGTGTGTTGGGCAATGAGGCAGTGGAATCGTGGAATCATAAAAATATTTGCAAAATGTAAGCATATAAATTCAAAGCCAAAAAGGTTTCTAGAAAAACAAATACTGATTTTAAAAAGCCAATTAAAGCAAATGAACACTATTTCAAATACAGACATTAATAGTTTCTTAGTAATTTCTTAAATTGTTGCAGCTACAAAAGAAACACACAATTGTGAACAAAGGCATCAAATATGTTTTCTTGGAACCATGACATGAATATGTAGAAAAATTCTGTGGCTTGACATACACAAAAACTGTGACTATCAACTTGAGAAACAAAGAAAACTCCTAAATCGTGTTCCTGCTTCTTAACTAACAAACAGGAAACATCCACGTGGCAGTTTTTGGTGATTGCAGAGGATGGTAGCGTTAGAAAACTCTCCTCTTCAGCATCTTTTCCCACAACTATGACTGCATGGCAGAGGACTATGATGGATTACATTGTCAAAAAAAAATATAATTTGGAGCTTACTTCTTGCACAGGGCTTTGGTCTAATGGTGCAGCTATGGGGCTGGGTAAACTTCTGAAATTGTCCCCAAGTTCAGGTCCTAGCAATTACATATAACTCCATGTTCATACCACACACACACACACACACACACACACACACACACACACACACACACACACACACACGAGAGAGAGAGAGAAAGAGAGAGAGAGAGAAAAATAGTAAAACATTTTTAAAACCTTAAAAAATTTATTTCCTCCTTTTCAAAATTAAATTTAAAAATCTAGAAACACAAATTTGCCTTCTTGATTCATATTTTCTTATCTTAATATCAATATTTTCCATGTGAAGAAATAATGTAATGTGATTCTCAGTGCAGAGAAACAATTATCAAATATGTGTGTTAATCTTGTCATTTTATATCAGTGAAAATTTTTTCACCAAATATACTTAAAATGTGACCAGTTGCCTTAAATTTTACATTTTTCACCCAAGGAGGGTTCATATGTAAACATTCCAGGTAACCAAATCCATTCATTTCATTGGATAAAATTTAATGAAGTAGTTAAAAAAAAAAAAAAAAAAAAAAAAACTGAACATGGATTTTGGAAATGCATCATCACTTTCCTGGTTTTTATAAAAGTTTGGGTTATAAAGAACACATTGAGCTTGTATCGCAGTTTAATAAGGGTCAGGATAAGCAAATAGGCCGAATAGATGTTTATTCAGGGAGAAACAACTCACAATATAGACAGATGAACACAGCAGTTGGAACCAGATGCCCCTCTCTCTGTGTATTGCCAGAAAGAGAGCATTCCCTGCCTCCTTCTCAGACCTAGTTCCACAGGTCGCTTCCGCCCCTGGTTCCACCCCCCAATGGGTGTGGTCAGTGCCACAGAAGCAGACAAAGTGAATATCCCACTACAAGCTTGTGAAAATTAGTTTGACATTTCTTCCCCATCTCTTCAACTGCCATTGCTCAACTTGTTCACACACCTATTCATGACGTGAAAACACAGCTCTGAAGCTCTTTGGATAGAGAGATTGTTCTCTGTAAGAAGTGCTGTCAACTCAACTTGGTCTGGGTATGACAGAAATCTCAAAGCAAGCTCGATTTTTAGTATAAAAATTCTTATGTACAGTTATAACTTCTAGTTTGTTTAAAGAGCGTACATATTGATGAACTTTATATAGACATTTTTCGTCAAATATGTCATGATCTTTGAGTATATTCATTTTCTTACATCACCCTTCCCATCTCTTCCCCTGCTATCTCATTCATCTACTCAAGATGTGTGCGCATACATGTTCCCGTGTGTGTGTGTGTGTGTGTGTGTGTGTGAGTGATTTTATTAATTTATATAAAATTTATGAGAAGAAACAATACATTTGCCTTTCTGATTACAATATGCCTTTAAATATGACTATCTCCACTTGTGTACATTTATAATGACTTAATTTCACTCTTTTCTGTAGCTACATAAAACCTCACTGTGTATATATACAATATCCTCTCTATCCAGCCATCTATTTAAAAACTAGGCCGATTCTATCGCTGCTATTGTGAATAGTGCTGCAATAAACATAGCTTTACAAATATCTTTGTGGAAGTTATATCCCCAGAAAGTGGACATAAGATAGAAGATAGGTGCATTTTCTTTCCTTTTTTTTTTTTTTTTTTTTTTTTTGCTTTTAGAGGAATGTCCAAATTGATTTCCACACTAGCTATACCAATTCACATTCTTACCTGCCATGTATCAGGATTCCCTTTCTATAAAGCCAACATTCCTTGTTATTTATTTATTTACTTTTTGTGGTACCATTCTGCCTGAGAAGAGATGTTATCTCAATGTACATTTAATTCACATTTTCCTGATGACTAAGGATACTGAACATTTTTTTCCTGTTTCTTGACTGTGTACATCATCTTTTGAAAACTGCTCATTTCATTAGCTTGTTTATTGACTGACTTGCTTGAGTTTATTATAATTAGTTTTCTAGTTCTCTGTGTACTCTAGATATTAGTCCTCCATCAGACATGTAGTTAACAAGGATTCCTCCCATCCAGTAAGCTGTCTTTTTGCTCAATTATCTCCTTCAATGTGGAGAGGTAAGGTTTTTTAATTTCATGAAAATTCATTTGTCAGCTCTTAGTTTTGTTTCCTAAGCTATTGAAGTCCATTCCAGAAAAATCTTGACTTTGCTTATGTCTTTAAGAATTTTCCTTATTTTGCCCTCTGACAGTTTCAGAGTTTGGGGTCTTACATCAAGATTTTTATACAGGTAATAAGTAGGGCCCTAGCTTCACTCTTCTACATGTGACTATGCTGATTTCCCAACACCATTTGAGAAAAGATTCTGTCTTTTCTTCACTATATATTCTTAATGCTTTTGTCAAAATTATATATATATATATATATAGTGTTTAAATATTACTAGCCTTTTAAAAATAATTTAATTTTGTAATAATCAGTAGAAATGTGCACATATCCAGGCCACCTCCCAAATTAATGAGTAAAATATGCAGTGTACTCTTCTCAGCTGTGTTGTGTGTGTTAACTGGACTTAGGATGCCAACAGCCATCTCTTTAAGGTGAGGCTAACCTGTTTTTATTATCCATTCTCATTTGCTCTGGGTGACTAGGAATAATTCCCGTAGAGTATATATGCAGGGCAAAACAACTAGTAGGTAAAAAAGTGGCCTTTAAGTGGGATCTCTGAAAAGATGCTTTCAGAAGGAATAACTGTTAGCACCTTTACTCTTTTGGGCGTTTCCTTCTGAGAGGTAGAACATGAAGTGATCCAGAAGAGATGAAGTGTGAACAGTCTGACTTCTTTTTGTAAGATCTGAAGAACCCTCTTCCACAAATAACTTCAAGAGAGGACTCACCCTGTGATTCTCAGAGCTAAAACATGGCATCGCTTAGTAGAAAGGCTGGCCATGCTGTGGCTAAATTCTAGAGAGCAGAAACTTATAGTGTAAGGCATACTGGGAAGGGTTTGTGGGGGTAATTAACTCGAAGGCAGAGTTTAGATTTATGCTGACAGGTTATTTTTAAGGGAAGTTTAAATAAACTTCAGTTTGGAATAGGTAAATCAAACTAAACCATACACTGAAATTTTTCAGACCGCATCATTGGTAATGATAACACGTGGAATATTAATGCAGTAAAAACAGCATTCGTAATGTGTAATTCTGCATTTTCCTAGATTATCCCCACAGGGAAGTTATCCCTTAGCAAAACACTACTCTGTATTGAGGGTTATTATTTCCATTTTTCAGATGGAAACACTGAAATTTAAAGAGTTTACAATATTGTGTTTGGGACCACAAAGCAAGAATAGAGTTGGCTTCTAACCAATAGCTCCTGTCCAATTCTGTCCTCACAATAGCTAGGTTTTCCAAAGTTTGTGTTTTAATACATAAATAAATCACAAATTAATTCATAGTATAGACACCATTAAATATATAGAATACAGCAGGATTCATTCTTAAAGTGTAACAACATAGAGAAAAGTAAGTTGTAAGAAACCACACATGACACTTTTATAAAATTCTCTACTTGCTTGCCTATGCCTAGCCCACTTTGCAGAGTGCATTGATTCATTCTCCTGTTGACCGTTTAGAACCACCATCCCCTTCCATCCCTTCCTTCCTCTCCTTCCTTCCTCCTTCTTTCCTCCCTCCCTCCCTCCCTCCTTCCATCTCTTCCTCCCTCTCTCCTTTCCTCCTTTCCTTCCTTAATTTTAGTGCTGTGGAATAAACATAGGACCGCATGCACGCTAAATATATGTACTTCAGACCATTGAAACATGTCTGTGTGTGTGTGTGTGTGTGTGTGTGTGTGTGTTTGTACACTTGTACATCTCATAGGATTCTTGAAGCATGCAAACCTGGGGTAATTGCAGCCTCCAGACAGAGGCAACATATCTTATCGTGTCTCTGTCTCAGTTTTACAGTTACAACAAAACCAAAACCATACTAATAATATTAAGCCTAGAGCTGTGACTGGGAAAATGTGTGTGTGTGTGTGTGTGTGTGTGTGTGTGTGTGTGTGTGTGTGTGTAGAGCTAATATTGGTGTTTATAATTGTTAGCTATTACATCAGACTTACAGCTAACTACTGAGTTGAACACAGGGAAATTCTATAGCACTAAATCCAGGGAAAGTTTAGCGGTTCATATAGAATCTCGGAGACATTTCTGGATGTGTTGCCGAGCACACTTGCCCAGGTTATTCTCTGAAGAAATGTGACTAAACAGATAGTCAGGAGGTGAAACCCAGCCAACTGTTATCCTTGGGATAGGGCTACAGCTAAATGAAGAAAGAGCATTTCCCTTTGAGTCCATTAGCTCTATCTCCTGGTGCCCTTGGCTCCTGACCTATTAAAGCCAGTTAGCACCACCATATGGAAACTCACAGGAATTCTTAGGTGCAAATTTTCCACTGACTGGGGTGCTAAATCAATAAATATTTACCATCATTGGTTCCCCCAGAAAACTATTTGTACTTTTAAAGCTGTTACAGTATCATTTTGAGTCTTCCTTTTGTCACTAGACAGACACTTGTGAGACCAGCAGTACACCAGGACTAAGCTATTTATATCACAGGATGACAGGGAACTTTGGGGAATGTTTTATGGACTACAAATGCTTCCTACAGACTCTTCATTCTTCTTCCCACGCCTTGATGTTATGAGATATGTCAGGAAGCATTAGTTAGATCACCATATCTCAAACCTTGTAGAACTGTATACTCGATCTCAAAGTGCCTAGACATGGAAGCTTTGCAGCCATCTGCCTACATTTAATTTCAGCTTGTTAATTTTATACTTCAACATAACTTTAAAATCTTTGCCATTGTTTTTTCTGTTAGAGGGCCGTGCCATATGATATTCCATTTTGTGTTTTCAAAAGCAGCTGGATACATTAAAATATTGAAAGTGGGGTATTCTGTTGGAACACTTAACACAAAATTGACATTACAGGTTAAGGTTTTTTCCCAGCAGAGAATAAAATGGAATGTTTCTAAATTCTCCTATCTCTTTGGTTGTTAGTTCTTTTATTTGGATGAAAGGCTTGATTTTATCAGTGTATCCCAATATGGATGACCTCAAAAGCTACTTTAAACTTTAGCTCATAATATCTTAAGGACCTAATAAGTTCTGTGGTCCTTTACTTAGGGATAATTCCATTTGAAATTTCACCTACTGACAATGGAATTGAACATTGGCAGTCCTCTAAAACATTGAAACATAAACATAAGTATTAAAAGCATAATTCATGGTTTTATGACATCTACATAATCCAGAAGTACCATGGAACCAACGAATAACACAAAAACCTGTAAGAGTGGTTACCCACAGGCAAAGGTGAGGGAAATAACTAGAGGTGATTTGAGAAGGATTTCCAACCAGGTATGGTGGACATGATTGCATTCCCAGCTGGGACAGGGTGATCTCATGTTCAAGGTCAGCATCAGCTTCATAGCAAAAGTTTGTCACAGTGAAAGGGATTTCCCTTTAATCTTTGGTGTTTTATTTATTTTTAAGGCACTTCTAATGCACTTCTAATCTGGCAGCCATCTTCTTATCCACACTATTAGTGAGAGGAAAAGAGAAGGAAGTAACTGATGACGGCATACCTTGTCAATTTAAAGACATTTCTATTATTTTTCTCTTCCATAAGTTGTTCATGTCAGTGTCAGACAGTAAATTCAATAGGCTTTGTTTTCTCTTAGGCTAATAGGCTGGCCTAAGTAACAACATACTGTAAGGGATAGGGGTATATCTCAATACAAGAGTAGGTACTTCTAGTACATATAGTATATATAGATCCTGAGTTCTATATCCCCAGCACCCAAAACACAGTAATAACAAGAATCTGAATTACCAATAAAGTATTTAGGGTTCATTTCTTTTAGGTGTATTCTAGAGAGTGGCTGACTCACCATGCTTACAAGTAAAGGGAATAGCTAACTTCTATGGCCCCTTGCAGATTAAACTCTCTAGAAAATGGTAGACATGTAGTGTACTTTTCTACTGATACCACCTCTAACATAAAGAAGTTTGAAATCTAATAACAGTGAAAAGACTATGTAAATTCCTTCATAAAGTTATATATTTCTTGTAAAAGAAGATATCTCTAGTGCATTCATGTATTTTACCCACTCTCTCTATGTGGGTATTTTAATTCCTACAGTAAAGACATCAGAGACAGAAATTATGTGGTTTGGTCAGATTTGCTTGCTTAATGAGTAAGCGGGAACATCAATGGCCAGAGCTCTGATATCTCAATACTATATGTATTGTTTTCCATATGGTTTCTGTTAAATGAATGACATTATTTACTAATGTATAAAATATAAGCACAACCAATAAATATACCACTTATCTAAAGTATTCCAAAGAGAGGGGTGTTGTTGCTACTCTAGCCATTCATGTTGCTACATATGAAGATGGACAACTGAAATTTGGTGGCGGGGGGAAGAGTTGTCTTTAAGCAGCTTTAACTTACACATTGAGGGGGAAAGCATACAGAAAGAAAGAAAGAAAGAAAGAAAGAAAGAAAGAAAGAAAGGAAGAAAGAAAATATATACTTCTAGATTGTACTGCCAGGTTATGAGTGTGTCAAGGACTGGGTCTATATATAAATTTCCCTTTAATCTCAGCTAACTGACAATATTCTTCATTTAGTGAATGCTCAAATCTTTATCATTTATCCAAGATTGGCTTTTTTTATTTCCCCACTTATTTGTGTTCCCCATTACCAGACAACTCATTGAAGTAGTCAATAAATATGTAATTGCACTTGTTTCTCACATTAGCGTCTATAGTTCTCTTTACTGGTGATCAAAAAAAATTAGATTTCTACTTCAAGAGCTCCAAAGTCCACATGAACATGTATGTGACTATAACCATGCAACTTTGAAGACTTTCACAGACAGTGCACTGAATTTTCCTTCTTGTCTTTGAGATGTTTGCATCAAATAGATTTCACTTGCATGTGTTTTGAATGGATTTACATCAGGTTTCTTTTTTCAATATTAAAACCAATTGTTTTTGTGAATGGCACAAATGTTCATGTTCTGGGTTAAGCCATACTCTGTGTAACCGCACACTCATGTGTACTATTTCTAGTTTGGGACTGCTATGCACAAATCTGCTTTGAATATTTTTTAAAAAAAATATTGAATGAGAAATCTATACATATAGACAATGTGTTTTGATCATCTTAACCCCTCCCCCCCCCATGCCACACACTCAACTTCTCTATTGGCAGCCTGCAAGGCATTTGTACAAGACCATGTCAGCCCACATTCCATCATGGATGGAGGAGGGGTCATGAGGCTGTACTCTGACCAAGAGCTGTTGAGCTATTGGCAGGGGGTGGTTGCAAGTTAGTTTTCTTCAGAAGGGTAGGTTTTTCCATGTTTCAGTGAATGGCCCCATATCTGTGCACATATGGACAGTTCTAATTGGACTCCATGAATAATAAAGAAAATAGAAGATAAAGATATGTCAGGTTTTCATTAAAGTGACTCTTTCCAGGATACTGGTATAATGATATGTAAGGGAAAGATAGTGGCATAGCTTTCTTTAAATTCTCTTTTTTCCAGTGATTGGTTTCCCAGACATGATCCAATATGGAGGGCTCTTTTCATCACTAACTTCTCAGCATTCTCATTTGCAGCATCATTAGGACATTTAGTTATCATAGAGCATCTACCTTCTGAAGTATGGCATTGCTTCCCTTGAGTTCCCTAAATTATAGGCTAGTCATAATGCAAATGAGATATAAACTACACTTACAAAGTCTCTGTGTCTGAGTTTAAGCGTCCTTTTCCCTCCATAAGGTCTTTTGCTTTAGTTAGGCCAGCCAACTGACATACTGCTCATTAATCATACATATTAACTGGAGTAGTTAACGTTTTGAAATCCAAATTCCCACTCTGTCCACTGAGACTAGATCTTGTTTTCTCAATGTGATGACACATGCCTCAGACCCTGCTAATTAGGCCTTTCCCTTGGAAATTCATCCTGACATGTTTCAAGAACATTCTTCTCCCTGGAGTTCAAGTTCATTAAATTATTAATATCCTTGTATAAGTCTTGCAGAATTACTTACATAATAAAACTTTCTCTATTTTAAAAACCATAGTTCATGGTGAAGAAATTGGTCTCTCTTCCTTATATACCTTTTCTGAGTAAATAACAAATAGTAGCTATCACAATTAGTTACATACCATGCTTATATAGAGCAAAAGTGTTTTTACATATAATTAAGTCCTTAGTGGCTGCACAAATGTAAGGAGGTCTTGGTGTAAACAATCTAACTCAGGTAATCTAAAATCAGTTCTACTGAACTGCTGTGCTAAGTGGTTAGAGTATGGCAGGGTTACTATGGAAGTAACCATCTACCCACAACAGGTACTTATAGCATCTTGACTGGATGACCTTTTAAAGGCAAAACTCTTTGGCTTCCAATGACAATCAACGAGTATAGCTCAGAGTCCTAACTAGGAGCCCTTGGTGTAATTTGCAAAGCCCAGCATAATCCGGCCACTCTGTCACTCACTCTTCACCAGCCAGCTGTTTCTCACTATTCCATGAGCAAGCCCGGCATCTGTCCCCTCTGTGTCTTTCCCTCTGTTGACTTTTGTCCAGATCTTGCATGCCTTCTAGACATGCATGTTTCTAATCTCTTCTCAAGCTTTCCAGATTATCCTAAAATAGTTCACCTTCCTATGTAAGGGTTGCTTCCTTGCCTTGCTATATTTTTTTTATAATTTCTGGCCCTACCCAACTCTCATATATTAATGTGTTTCCATATATATATATGCATATGTATATGCATATATATATATATTAAATATAACACAGAAGTAAAGATCAGTGATGGTACAGACTGTTTGCCTGGCTTCAAGGCCTAAATCTGAAACTGACCTCGGATAAATCACTTTGTCACACACTCATCTCATTTATAAAATGGGATCACATCAAAGTGAATTATTAAATGAATATGTATTAATTTCTTTTACTGGTGTCACCAATGCTAAGGTCTTATGTTATCTCGTACAACCTTTGTCCACAGTGGAATACAAGCTTCATGGGAGCAGACTTCAAGCTACTAACAAAGCGTTAATGTTTCTTGGGTGTTTGATAAATGACTGGATATGTATGAGCTCCAAATGAGGAAAACATCTAATAAACAGTGAAGGGATGGCAAGCAAGCAAATGAGATGCTTACAAGTCAAAATGGACATTTCATGTAACTGAGAATTTTAGGATATGTATTACTAGGTGTAGCTTTACTAGATATTGGGAATAAGGCTCCCATGGAGGGGAACAGAGCAAGAGTCAACAGAGAACACAAGAGGAACCTGGAAAATGGTTCAGGGGATTTAAAGCAGCACCAGTCTTTTCAGGAAATCTCAATTTTATCCTGGAAAGTAGAACTGATAAGAGCCTAGAGGAGATAGATTGATAAGGACAGAGTCTAAATTACTTTTACCCACTTGTAGTTCCAACTGACACTATATGTTAAGTTTAAGGGAATGAAACATAACATTCAAATAAAGAAAAGAAGAAGAAGACCGCATCACCAGTATCTGCAAAACAGTATAACCCAGTGTTCGGGTTTTGAGCACCATCAATGTATTTCCCTGGTACTTAATCAATTGTGCAAGAAAAAGAAAGAGAGAGTAAACTGGGAGATGCCTACAGAACATACTTCATCCACAGCTTGGTGGTAAGAGGCAGAAAAGAAAACCACAGGCGACACACACAGCCCAGGTGTGCTGGCCCAGAAGGATCCAGTCAAAGCCGCCCATGTGAGACGGCACATCTTGTCTTGTCACTAGGGGTATATAATCAGCTTTTCCCACACATCTTTTCCTATCATCCCTGACTCCTCTGTCTCAAAATAACAGCTGGAGATAGTGCCACAAAGTAGCACACTTGGGAGGGGACTTCCTTGTTACTTGCCTCCATTGAAGTACCTGAGCTTCCTGAAATTAAAGGAGCAAAGATCTCCAAGTATCACTAACTGCCCATCCTTTCTTTCTTGGAGGTGGGACCCAGGTCTCACACATCTTGGCATAGTTCCCTCTAGCACCACTGTGTAAAACACTGATGGTCAGTTTTTCCCAAATAAAGGATATTCATGTCATCTTGATAGGACTAATTTCTGAAGGTGGCACTTAAATATCCCAAAGCACTTAACCCACTGAGTACAACTGAGTCCGTCGAGAACTGCATGATGAAAAGCTTTGTTTCTTAGTGGCGTGACCTTCAGTTTTGTCTTGGGGTTAACCATGGGCTTCACTGTATCTGTCAGAAATGTGTTAATAATCAGAATGTATTCGTGTGGATGTATTTGGTGCGAGTCCATTTGGTCTTTAAGAGTGAACATGTAGCTCTAAAAGTCTCAGCCTTTTACTTCTCCCCTCATTTTTACGTTATCACATGTACGTATGTACACAAATACTGCAGTCAGAGGACAGCTTGCTGGAGTAGTTCTCTCCTTCTACCATGTGTGTCCCCAAGATTAAACCCTGGGGGTTTAATCATCATCATTCTTGGTGCCAGGTACTTGTATGCTCCATGCCATTTCACTGACCCCCAACTCCCAACTCTTAAGGATATGTCTTGTAAAGTGTGTAACTCCAAAACTCTGAAAATGTACCCTGATGAACATCACAGTGTTATTGGCAGTTTCTTGGTGCTGATGCTGGTCAGGAATTCAGGGCTTGCTCTTGTGCCTTGACTTACACTGTGACCTAGCAGAAGTTTGTGGGCAAATGTCACCAAATTGCTTTCACTTTAGCATTCCCAGTAAGCAAGACACTGTCATTTATCTGCATCATGTGTCCCTTGACATGCGAATTCTATCTGCTCTAAATCAGAAGCGACACACTTGCTAAACATGAAAGATAAAAATCCCACAGTTGTGATGCATGATGAAAGTTTTGAGGCTGAGGAAAGCTGGTGGTCCCATTCTTAGTCCCTGAGATAGCGTGTAAAGCCGAGTCCCACTTCCCAATCTGGGAACATGCAAAACAGGAAAGCAGGCTCATTTTCCCCTGTCATGAACTTGCAGTTTCTACCCTCCCCCATGTCACATACACATTAACACATATCATAGCATGCTCAAAATATCATCCAGCCATACTCTACAAATATCATGTGTAAATAAAAATAAATCAGAAACTCCACTGCGAGGGGAACATTAATCCTGTCTTAATAAAGTATTATTTTTTATTCAGATCATCATTTATTTAATGTAGCCCAGGGGAAAGAGACAATAATGTCAGGACAACTTGTAGTTTGTTTTGAAAAACATCATTAGCTGCTAGTGAAGTCTCCTGAAAGAAAAGAAAAGAGAGCCAGCAAGATGACTCAGCAGATAAAGCCATTTGCCACCAAGCCCAAAGATCCAAGTTTAGTGCCTGGGATCTATATGGGATGGAAAGCAAGAACTGAATTCTGTAATAGTTGTCCTCTGGTTTCCACACCCATGTGCGTACAACACACACACACACACACACACACACACACACACACACACACACACACGCTGGAGGAGTGGGGGGAAAAGAAAGAAAGAAGGAGAGAACGTGGGGGAGGGAGTTGGGAAATGATGGAATGATTTGAAGAATTTAAGATCCCTTGGAAGTAGAGGAGGCAGCAGAATGGATTCATCTTTCCACAGCTCTAAACTTATTTCAGATCTCTTGTTCATACTGAATTACATCCTCTCCCCTGTCCTCACAAGAGCCACTTGTCTGATCCCCGAAGTAACCAGACCTTTATGACTACTGTTGTTGCTGTCACAGATGTATTTTTAAATATCTGCGAAGACAGAAAATGTGCTTGGGATGTTACACATTCCTCACATGAGAATGTGTTTCTCATTTTTGCACCTATCATTGATTTTGAAACATGGTAACTCTTTACAACGCCAGTCATAAATCTTATTTCCGTTCACAATGTAAAAAAAGAAATTCAGACTTCCCAGATAGACACTAATGTTTTCCTGTGTAATTAACACCTCATTCACAGTTGTGTGTGCCAGTCAAAGCCTGTCTGCTCTTTCTTGACATTTCCCTGATACCTGTTCTGGCTGAGCCAGTGCCTAAGGATGTGAGAAAAACAGACAGGAGAATAGAAGAATGTTTGAAAGGAGCCACCTGCATTTGCAATTGACAATTTGGGAAAAGACACAGTTGGACACATATTTCAGCTTGTGGATTTGAGGGCCTCCATATCACCCTTGATTGGAGTCTAATTACTGATGTAACTCCTTTGTCCTCATAAGCCTTACCAGCAACACACACACATTAAAAAACACCTGTTATATAAGGACCAGTAGTCCATTATTTGCATTCTTCTGTTCTTAATGCTGGTGGAGGGCAAAGTGTTTATACATCAAGTGTGTAATTTAAGATGCACGTGCGAGTCATCCTGGGAGGATCAGATAATGCTTCGTTGTTGCCCGTTTGCAGATGGCGTTCACTTTAATAGCCCAGCCTGCTTGATGGCTTGCTGACAGTAGTCATAGTCACCGTCTGCTGCTTTCTTTCTTTCTTTCTCTCTTTCTTTCTTCCTTTCTTTCTTTCTTCCTTTCTTCCTTTCTTCCTTCCTTTCTTTCTTCTTCATCTTGAACACAGCAAATACAAATGAATTGTCATTAGACCCTATAAATAAGTTTATTCCGTTAAGAGAATATCTCAGTTTCATTTTTAAGGTTTATTAAAATGTGAATCAAAAAGGTAGATATCACTGTGGTGCAGCTTGGTACTTTTTCATCAAATGAACACCCTCCGTGTAACCAGCATCCAGTTCAAGAGTGGAGACCCACGTGTTTCCTTCCATAAGTCACTATCACTCACTGTAATCCTTAACTGTGCAGACTAGTTCTCCCTGCTTGGTCCCCTATATAATCTGATCAGCTATACACTTGCAAATTTTTAGATTTCTTTTATTTTTTAACTGCAGGGGAGGGTGTTGTAAGGGGCATAAGTGTGTGCATGAGTGCAGGTGTCCATGAGACTAGAATGGACACTGGATTCCCTGGAGTTACAGATGGTTGTGAGCCTCCTGACATGGGTGCTAGGCAGCAAACTCAGGTCCACATCCCTAACCAGTAAGCCATTTATCCAGCCCCAACAAATGATGTATATCGCCCTATATAGTTCAATTTCCTTCATTTTAAAATGTTTTATACCTTCCTGTAACTTACTTTATATAGACATTTTATGGGCATTTGACTGTTACATTAGTGTTTATAAATCTCTATGCATAGCTCAGAGTTGATTGCACATTTTAAAAAATGTATTATTTATTATTATATGTGGACGATGCAGGCAAGGGGCTGGCATGTGCATGCTACAGTGCACGAGAAGATCAAAGGACAACTTGTAAAGTCAAACTCAGGTCATCCAGCTTGTGTCCAAACACTTTACTAAACCATCATGTCAGCTCATGGTTGCACTTTGCAAAAATGTCTCTTGTATTCTTTAGCAACTTCCCTTTCGACATTGCAAACAGTTTCATACGACAAACTAGAAATTCGGATAAAGTAGTAAAAGGATAAGGAAGGATAAAAAGATAAGGAAGGAAACGAACTGACGATTATTGCTGCTCCCGTGTTCCAGAGACTGTAGCACATAACATAACATCTATCATCCTGTCAATTTTTAAGTATATGCTGTATTCACATTGTTGCAAAACAGATCTCTAGAACTTTTTTACCTCCTACAACTGAAATTCCACACTAAGCAACCCCTCTCTTCCTGCCCTCTGGGCTGCTAGAAGCAACTATTCTATTTTATGTCTCTATGAATTCGAATACTTAACTACCAGTGTGAAAGGTGTCACCAAGTATTTGTCAAGATTTGATTAGTTTGTTTCACTGAGGCACGTGATCAATTGCCCTCCATGCTGTACCGTGTGATAAAACGTCCTTCTTGTTAGGCAGGGTAACAACCCAGTGTATGTGTGCACCACATTTGGTTTAGCTATGTCTCCATGGAGAAAAACAATTGGTTCCATCTCACAGCTGATGAGAGTATTGTTGTGATGGACTTTGTGTGACCAGAGTCCTAGAACAGAGACCTGACTCTAGGGGACCCAAGAGACTAAGGTAAATTACCCAGAACCATGAAGTTCTAACCAAAGAAATAAGTGATAGTAGAAACAGGAAAGTAATTTTTCAGTGAGATCATACTGGGAAGAGAGCAAGACTGGTGCCTTCCTCACACTGTCTTCATGGTATTGAAAATAGAAGAAGAAGGAGGAGAAGGAGGAGGAGGGGAAGGGGAAGAAGAAGAAGAAGGAAGAGGAGGAAGAGGAGGAGGAGGAGGAGGAGGAAGAGGAGGAGGAGGAGGAGGAGGAAGAGGAGGAGGAGGAGGAGAACCTGGAGATCAAGAGGCAAGCACAGTCAAGCAGCCTTGCACAAACTATGTTGGACTGATTGTCGTCTCAGCTCTGGCTGTGCTGGGTGCTGGGTTTCCTGGCACCAGGGGAGATAATTGCTGCCTACAAGGCTCATCGTTCCTGGAACATGCAGTAAACTGGAAAGGAGCAGTAGCTGAAAAAGAGAGTACTGCCAGAGTGAAATAAAGTTGGCTGGTACCATGACTACATGGTTCTCCTTCAGGTCAAGGTCAATCACTGGAGACTTTGGGAGCCATTTCCATGGCCTGGAGCAGGATATTGTAAAATCAGGTGGTCAACGGTCCATCAGACATGATGTTCCTCTAAGTCAAGAAAATACCCTACTCCTAGTGTCTTCAGACTCAAGATGGGAGGAAAGTAATTAGGTTAGTTTGGGGTGCTCATGTTAGGAGTTTTAGACACCCCTTAAATAATGAACTTGTCTGCGGGAATAGTTGGACAGAAAGGCAAACAAGAGTTAGCAAAGGCAAAGGTCAGGTATAGAGGCAGAGACACCAAGTTTCACCCTGCTTCAAGTTACTTCCACCAAAAGACCCTGTGAGTCCCTGAGACACTTTCAGCTCCAAGAAGCATGAGCTGGGATGTATTCCCAGATCACATGCAGTTCTGTTGTCAACTTTCTAAGAAGCTCCGTAGTATTTTATACAGTGATGGCTTCATTGGGAAGTCCTACCAGACCATCTGTCTATAAAGGTTCATTTCCTCACATCCTTGTCAACACTTGCTATTTTCTGGGGGTGGGGGTGTCTGGGTTTTTTTTTTGGTTTGTTGTTGATTTGTTTTTTGTTTGTCTGTTTTGTTTTTGGTTTTGTTTTGTTTTGTTTTTGGTAAGTAGCCTTTCTAATCATTGTGCATGATGTGAATTTTACAAGTAATCTCTTTTGGAATCTTCAAAATACCTGTAGACACATATAAACACCATTTTATACACCATTTTACAAATCCACAAAATGTTTCTATGAGAAGAGAGACAGTTAACCCAGACTAGCTGCTTCTGAATTTGACAATGATCATTTTCAGTTTCGTATAACCAGTCAACCAATTGAATTACTTTGTTTGGGCTACATTTATGAGACTTGTGGTTTCTATAGGACTTATTGGAGATGCCGATTCTCCAGAACTGAAACCCTCCAATTTGGAAACCTCAGCATAGGACAGAGACCATCCATGTTAACTGGTGTTGTGGGTTTGAGAAAACATTAAATAGAAATCTAAACAGTTCAAAATCTTTTTAGTTTTGCCAAACAGAAAACCTCTCTGAGGTTTCCAGGGTAACCAGTTAGTGCAAAGCTATGATTTTATGCTGTCTACCTTGGTTTTCAGGAATGTATTAGATTAGCTTGGTCATAATAAGGCACGAATTGTACACCTCTCTGGGTTGGGAGGTTTGTGAAATGAGATTTATCAAAGTTTCTTCTGAACAAATAAACCCGAGATCAGCTTCCCTAACAAGGGCAGGCTTTCCTAGATCTGCAGTTGTCTGAGATATTTCCAGGATTTCCCTCCTTGTGAATATCCAAATGCCCACTTTACAGTGGGCCTATAATAAGCCTTGAGATGAAAGGAGAGAAACAAGAGGAGACAGGCATAGAGGCAGACATGTAATAAACATTCGTCCATCAGCATAGCAGATTTCTCCCCAACACTCCCATCTGCAGCCCCACCCCCAAGACCCACGTGTCCCCACTCAGTGCTGCAGAGCCTTGTGAAGAAAATCAGGACGTTTTCCTAAAATGGAGAAATCTGACTTTAGTCTTAGCATGAAATAGAGGTCTGTGCCGCTTGTGTTGGCTAAACTACTCAAGTACGCCTTGTATTGTTCCCCAAACAATACAATCTGCAGTATTAAAAAAAGCGACCTGGGGGGGGATCTCAGCTCTGAGATAGACTATTCTTCCCTCAAATGCCCAGAGAGACCTTCTGGAAGACCAGGAGACGGTGTGCGTGCGTGCTGCTGTGGCCTTACAGAGGAGAATACCAGAGAGAACCCTGAAGCTTCTTGGAGGGGAGAGAGACAACATCTGAGAGTGAATGTGAACTATTATTTCCATAGAAATAATGGCCCCAATATCTCTCTCATGCTGGGGAGTTCCTCTCATGGTTCTGTCCATCTTGTGCCAGAGTGCCCTCTGCAGGGCAATGAGACTCTGACCTGAAATCCCAAGATCTTGCCTTGCCTGTTCCCTATGCCATGTATAATAAAGCTAGAATGGGTGGAGGGGGGGGGAAGGCAGTTTGCTGTAAAGCACACACTTAAAATTGTTCAAATATGCTTCTGGCGGTTACTAGACACTCAGGCCTTAAGCTGAAAATATGTGTTGGCTTAAGCTACCCTCACAAATATATTCCTTTATGTTTACAACCCTCGCAAATATCTCCCTTGCTTGTCCAATCTTAGGAAGGATGTATGAGCAAATCATCCCTCCCTGTGCTCAGCACCCACAGCGGTGAGGGCTCTGACAAGGCTAATGTAACACATCATGTAAATCGGTGGAGAAATGAGGGCATCTGGATGCTTGCCCTCACCAGCCAGAACCATGATGGTGTTTTGTCCCTCACAGTTGCACCGCAACGTTGTGTCATGGTATCTGACACTTGCTTTGCCTTTAACACATACACTCAGTGGTAAAAATTAATCAATAGCCTCATTTTCCCTACTTCCATCCCAAACAGACACTCGTTTCTCTTTTGAAGAAGGAGGGCTGTAAACAAGCCTGACCCAACAGTTTTAACTTAACCTAATGCACGCTTACAGAAGGAATGGATCACCTGCTTAAAGGTCTTTCATTTCATTATTTCCAGTACTCTTGCAAATTAGTAAATTATAGTGCCTCTACTTCTGAGTAAACTCTTTCTGCTTGCTTAGTTCTCAAAGGCAATTGACTTGCATTTAGTAAAAATCAAACACATTGATTTTCTGAAAATATATACTGAGCAACTAGAAGATGCATGCTCATATAATCTGTACTAAATACACAGAATATAAAATTACATATTCATTCAAATCTTACAGTCCGCCCCCCCCACACACACACACAAAGAAAACCAAAGTTTCAATCACTTAAATAGGCAGCAAAGGAAAACACCTCTAATTGTATGGCTTTTGTAATTATTTTTTTTTTTCTGTTTTGTGGATGTGAATGTAGGAGTATGTATGAAAAGGGTGAGCTTTTTATTCTTTGAAAATTTCATGTGTGTGTATAATGTATTTTGATCATATTTTCATCCTTATGTTTACTCCTCACCATCCTCTGAACTCGCTTTTCCCAACCAATCCCCCTCCTCTTTTCTCTCTTAAAAAAGAAAGGAGGACAAACTAACCCACTGGGTTTAGCTAGGGCTGTTTTCATAAGCATGGGCTGAGCATGGGTGTAGGAGCAAGGGCAATTCACCATTGGCCACATCACTGAAGAACCCCACCCCCACCTCAGTAGCCATTTAGCTTCCCCTCTAAGGCTGGGACCTCCTGAGAGCCTCCCCTATTTATAATAGAATGTTGACAGCTCAAGCTTGCGCCATCTTGCACAGGTAATCACAGCTTCTGTGAGTTCTTGAGCAAAATGGCTATTACCTGAAGCTCTTAACAGTTTGCCCTGAACTTACCTCCCATAGCAATGGGAACATTTATCTCCCCAGTCACAACACAACATTTGCTTCTGTCTCAAAGCTTGACCTACAGTTCCAGCTGCTGTTTAGACTTCCTACCCAATGTCAAGCTTAAATAAAATTAGGAAATTAAATGAGGCTTTCTGTTCTTATGCTTACAATTCTCAAACAAATCAAAAGCATTAAAAGGGTTGGCCTGATGCATTTTACTTTTTTTCAGGATTGTTATCATTGAGCCGTGATGTGTATAAGTACCCTATCAGTGTGGCAACCATGTTCTTAGTAGCATCAATGGGATGGAATCGTGCTATTTAGGAAATGTAAGCTCACAAACATTCCTCACTCAAATCATATAACATCAAAACTCAAACTTAGCTTCCTCGTTTTAAGGGGAAAAGATTAAGAAAATGATCTTTTTAAACAAACAATTAGGGCCAGAGAGAGGACTCAGTGTGTACCCTGGAAGCTGAATGTAAAGGGGGAAGGAAGAGCAGATTCCAGAAGTTACATTCTGACTTCTACTCAGATGCCATGGCATGGCATACTCCCCCATAAACACTGATAGTAAATAAAATTAAAAATAGCGATAGCAGCTAAATTCTTTTATATAATATCAGATGTGTAATTTATTAACCATATTACCACAAGCCCCTGCAATTGTAATTCAGCTGGTTATGAGTTTAGAAGTGTGAGCATTGCCCTACACTAATGGGTACTATGTAAGAATTATAGTTAGTTCGCCTATCCAGATAGAAGAAAAGAGCTAGTTTATATACTGTAGGTAGACTAAATAATGCTTTTCAAACTTCAGTAAATGTAAGAGTTACTGGAAGTAATTCTGAAATAGATTCATGGCTCTGAGTCCCTGAGAATCTTAACCAGTTTCTTAATTAATCACTCTTGTGGTTACCTCCTATCAAATTAGAATTCAGCCCCTCTTGAGGAAAAAAAATTTTTTTTGAGGCTTTATTTTTACTTTATGTGTCTGTATATTTGCTTACAAGGATGGCTGTTCACCCTGTACCTGCAGTGCCCATGGAGGCCAGCACAGGGTGACAGATCCCTTGGCTGTAAGTTTTCACATGGGTGCTAGAAGCTGGAACCGGGTCTTCTGGAAGATTAGGACTTTTAAGCACTAAACCACCTCTCCAACCTCTGTGAAACATATTATTTCATCTAAATCACAGTTTTTTATTTGATCTAAAACTGCAGAGTCATCAGAAAAAATGCTGATCTTAAGTCATCTTTCACATAACATCCTGACATTTTGCTGGAATATCAAGATAGTTTGCGTGAGAAGAAGGGTCAAGAGCAATCAGCGTCTGTTCAGCTCAGGCAGTATATTTCCCACCGTGGTCATGGAGAACTAACCCACAGCTTCACACTTCAATGATGTTTAAGAGCCATGCAGGCTTGGAATTGTTTTCTTCAATTGTTTTTAAAATAAGTTTTTGCCAGGAGTTGGTGGTACACAGCTTTAATCCCAGCACTCGGGAGGCAGAGGCAGGTGGATCTCTGTGATTTCGAGGCCAGCCTGGTCTCAAAAGCTTCACAGAGAAACCTTGTCTCAAAAAACCAAAAAAAAAAAAAAAAAATACATATGTAAAAGCAATTTTACTGTCTTCCTTAATGAAATGAAATTAAATCACAACAGTTAATCTATTTTCTTTTCATTTCAAGGGAAGACGAGGGAAAACAGGGCCCCCAGGAAACCCAGGACCTCCAGGACCTCCAGGACCTCCGGTGAGTAAGTAGGCTACGGTCAAGCAACAAGATAAGCATACCTGCTGCCATCTCATTCATTTTATTGTCCTTTATCCATTAAAGTGGGCTAGGCTATCATTGCATTGATCGGCACCGATTAATATTGATTCCAAAATAACAACGACGACCAAACCCACAAGGGGGTGTGAATTGTATCAGATAGGATGTTGATTTTATGGCACTTTAAATATATATATATATATATATATATATATATATATATATATATATATATATATATATTTAGCAAAACAGAGAAGGCTTTATAACTTTCTCAGGATTACTTTGTGTTTTGAAGAAGAAATTGAGGGTGTGCCGGCAGGCAAGGAGAAGGCTTTCTGTCATTTCTAAGCATTTGACAAGGCTTCAAGACAAGTGTCTCTGAGAAGGAATTTAGATGATTAAGGCATGTGCTCTTAGTGGACCAAATTCCTAGGGAGAAGATGAAGATGCTGGTGTCTGGACTGTGGGCTCAGGTACTGATAGATTTGCTTACTAAAGAGTCGGGAAGATTAAGAAATCCATGACCATGTGAAGGGATTTACAGTTCTCTGCTTCTTGTTGTTTGGGGGAGGTATGTGCATATTTGAGCTTAGCTATGGTTCTGATTCAGAGCTCTCGTTAAATCTTGTATTTGGAATAAAAGTGGTTTATGAACTTTTTAATATAATAAAATAGCCAATTTGTTAGACTAAGAAAAGAGTTATATAGACTATAAATGGGTTTCTACATAGGTCAGCATTTGCTTAAGAAGAAAACATTGGACTAAGTCATTGGTTCATTTCTGCATGGCAATTGTGATTTAAGGAAACCGCTTCCTCTAAATGACTAAAATAGTTCCTTTCATATAAACAACATCAAAACCTCACTTTGGGGTACAGTCAGTTTTCTTCATTTGAGGTTATTCCCATCATAGAATAAATTGATGACCTGTATCTCTATCCCACTCAGAGTAGCTGAGGACAACATTGAAAAGTACAGTAATTAATTTCCCATGCTTTGGGCCTTAATTTTTCTAGATGAAAAGTCTTCCCCAAAGAGAACTTCTGTTTCCCAATGATCAGAAATGAAAAATGTTCTTCATAGTGGATCTTTTCAAGGTTATCATAACCAACATTTTCAATAAATAGCTCATCAAAAAAATCTAATAATTGCACGTAATTCATGCTGTTCAAATGTGTTTTACAAACATTTATTTAGGGTTCCACTAAGTGTTTAACTGAACCTGGACTTGAAAACTGAATAAGACACTGTCCTTGCTTTTAGTGAGACTCGAGTTCAGGTAAGAGAAATATAGGGTGAGGACGAGAATTCAATGAAGATAACACCGTTGGTTTCCTGGAGGGATTTAGAGCAAAGAATAAAGATGGATGGTTGAAGAGCAGAACAAACAGAACAAGGAAAGGATCCACCTAGGTGCCCCCCCCCCAAGGAAGGAAGACAATGCGAACAAAAACGGGAATGTAAAACCAGTGGTGGATAGAGGTGGGCTCCCTGCCACAGACGGCTGAGGCCCAGCCAGAGGCCAACAGAGATGGAGTCAAACCTTTGCAGGGTCCTGGCAAACCTCATGGAAAGCTATGAAAGTAAACAAAGGGCCTAAGCTGCAAAGGGCCAAGGCCAGATTTCACTGATGGTCACTCTAGCAACACACTGCAAGCAGATTTCTGGGGGCAAGCGAGGCTTACTGTGGCTATTTATTCTCCCAAAATCTCTGCAGGATGTTTGATACATCTGCTTGATTATCCCATAGAGCCATTTGTGTTTTGTTTCCATATAGAATGAGAGGTGACTACCAGCAATCTAGTCTATTTTAAATGGTTTTGTTTTGTTGAGTTTTTTGGTTTTTTTGTTTTGTTTTGTTTTGTTTTTTTGTCTTTTCTAGAACTGTAGCCTGCTCTACATGAGCCCTATTTCATGACAGGAAATAAGGCAGCTAAAAGAAAGTGTGATAGGCGGGCTAAAATTCTCCTAGTTGAGATTTGAGATGTGTGACTCATCCTATTGGCCCAGACTAAGAAGTTCCTAAAGCAATTATGAGAACGGCTTATGACAAGTTCAAATGTAGGAGCAAAGCAAAGAAAAATTTAACTTTACCTCCTATCAAATAGGAATTAAACAATATATCCTTCAAATGAGTGAATAGCTGAAACATAACGTTATGTTTGAGATTTTTTTTTTAACTTTGGTCAATTTGATTGTTAGAAAAGAACTAGGGAGTGGGAGTGTGCAGGATGCACTAGGCAAGGCTTTGATAATAGAGTATTTGACTCGATGTCCTCAAGAGAACATCTTTCCTTTGGGGGGTTAAAGGTGTTTGTTGTTGTCTTAGAGGTGTGTCAACGATGATGAAAGGAACCAGGACTGAGAGGGAAAGTCTCTAATGGCCTGGAGCAGGTCAATATAATTAAACTGCTTTAGCTTCTCCTTTCCCTGTGGTTCTTTGTTCTGAGGCCAAACTGGTATTTTCTCACCTAAGGAATTTTTATGCCAAGAGACACATTGTTTACAAAGAATCATTTTCTATGACTTTAGAGATAGCTAATGGGTTGTGTGTATATGCCTGTGTGTTGGTGGGCATGCACACATGCAGGAGGGTGTGCAAAGAAATTACTGTATCTACAAAGTCATAACAACTAACGCTTCAAGAAAACTCAATCTCCTAGGGAAAAAAAACAAAATTCTAGAAGAAGGTATTAACTATCCTCATTTGCTTTGCTGTTACTGTGATTAAATCACCTGACTAAAGGCAACTTGGGCAGGAAAGGGTATATTTGGCTTCTACATGCATTTTCAGGACTGACCATTTGGTATTGGCTAGCCAATCTATGTGCTCTTCCCTGCAGTAGGCAAATTTTTTAGCTTTCCTCAGTAGCCTGTAGTTCTTTGTGTAGAGTTGAGGTCTTGTGGTCTTTCCCTGACCAACCTGACATGTTTATTGTTGTTGTCCTTGTTCAGCTCATGTTTCAGCAGTCATATTGATGAGAATTTATGGGTGTAGCTTCTGAAATTCGACAGAGAAGCAGTCTCACAGCAAACTCCCTGTTCTTCTGTCCTATATGGCCTATCCAACTCCTCTTCAGAGATGATCTCTGAGCCTTAGTTATAGGAGTTGTATTGTAGACGAGTCAACCGAGACAGGACTCCGTAACTCTGCCTTTGATTGGTTGTGGCTTTCTGTAATGGCCTCCATCTGTTGCAAAAAGAAGTTTCCTTGATTACACTCATCAGATAATACAGGAAAGGATGCTTGGTATCTGGCTGGGAGGAGAGGTTGGATATAGTTTAGTGGGGATTTTTGTTTTTGTTTTTGTTTTTTGTGTTTCCATGCCATCAATGTAGAGCCTGCAAAACCTAAGACTATGGTACAGCCATCTGGTAAGGGCCCTCTTGAACAATAGCATGGGGAGGGGGGACATCGGGGCTCCTTCTTTCTCTTACAAAGTCACTAATTGTATCATAAGAACCTCACACTCATGGTCTGGTCTGATACTAATTACATCCTCAAAAATCCCACCCACCTCCAAATACTACTAAATATGAATTTATTTATTAAATTTCCAATATATAAAATTTGGAGAGCTCAGTAAACAACAGCAGAAGGAAACCATTAAGTAGAGATACCTTAAATGAATAATACCTTCAGATGAGCTAAGATTATAATTGAGAACAATTTTTCAGAGAGGCAAAGTATAATAACACTAAGTCCCTCATGAAAGAACTAAATCCAACAGAGAAAAGCAAGAGATGCAGTAAAACCAGGAAGTTTTACTACAGAACTAGCTTGGTGTTAAATGGTGTTTCCAGTGTCTTCTAAAATTCTCAGAACTACCTCAACAAGTTGAAATTACTCTCATTTTGCAACAAGATAAGTGGTGCTCAAATGCATCAAACACAGGAGTGTAGTAGGTAGAGGCAGAATTCAGACTCTGGGAGTTGAGCCCCAAACCCACTTTTGTTATGCTTGAGCACTTCCGGGTTGCGTTTTGATGTGGGTCAGCCTTACACACAGCATTGACTTGTCTATGAAGAGTCATGGCACCCACCTCACAGGACATTAAGGTAGCATGGGGTGTGGGGGTTCCATCCCCAACCCCAGGCAACCCTTCCTGGACAGTACACCTGACAGTTCTTTATCTGTTAATATGAAACCATAGTGCCTGCCCCACCTACTTCCCACAGCAGCTAGGAAGACCAGCTGCCATATATGTACAGGAACTTGATGTTGTATGTAAATAAATCCATTAATGTTACTCTGAAAATCATCCGTTTGCATTATAGGTAGAAGAGCTTGTCCAAAACTACAATGGAACCAATGTGTTTTTTTTTTTATCTTTTGTAGTTTCCCAAGGTCCAGTACCAACAGTTTAGTACCTATCCTTGACTTGCTTAAATGATTATGCTACATGTTCAATACTTACCCTCCATGTGTAAATTATTTCCAAGTCACTATTACAGTGGAGACAAAGGATACAATGGTATTTTTTTTTCCTCCTGCAGCTTCACAGTGTCTTTCTGGGTATGGAGTTGGTTTACCCACATTTGAGACATTGTATTTTATTACTTGTGATCTTCTCACCACATGTTCCTCACACTATGATAAAAACATCTTTCTAAAACAGCTTTCTGGTGTCCTTAGTAGGGTATGCAATGGAAAATAGTGACCTTGTGTTGCTAACAAAACTGGGAAGCCTGGGCACACGGGATGCCTTAGTTAATCTGTAAGTATTTCAGTTTTTAGTTTCCTTAGAGAAGATTGGAAAGCCATGGAAGTAAGCTGGAGTAGGAGGGAAAGCTAAAGAAGTTAATGAGCCATTAAGTGAAGGATTTGACAGCCCACCCTCCCTGACGTTCATTTTACTTCTTATTTATCATCTCAGTAAGGAGCATCGATGAAAAGCCACATTAGCTCTAAAATGTGTTATTATTCTTTCTATCACAGAATAGCTTTACACCGTCTTTATTTTCTCTCTGGCATTGTTTCTGTGCATTGTTTCATTATTGTGGTATGAGAATCCAGCAGTGGGCTCAAATATGTCACATTTGAGTGCAGAACCATTTAGGCTGAAAAAAAAAAAAAAAGGAAAAAAAGAAAAAAAATCAAGAAATATGTAAGATAGGCCAGCAGCACCCTCTACTGTTTCCACTGGAAACTTTCTAGGCAAAGATGCTTCTATGATAGATAGAGAATGGACTTTTTTTTTTTTTTTTTAACATGTTTTGGGTTTAATTATGGGTAAATATAATAATTTTAGAATTTTATTTTCATGATGTGTGGCACTTTCTATTTCTCTTACATCCCAGCAACAGTAGTTTTTAACATCAGCTTGATACTTCATGAAGTTGAAAATTCAGTCCCAACTGTTGGGTCTCTAGAATGCCTGTTTATGGTAAAATGCTGATGCAGACATAAACTTTGTAGAGCTCACTCCAAAGAAATACCCTTTCTCTAAGCCAACAATCTGGCTTTAAATATTTACAGCCATCTTATTTATGCTTTGATTTTAATGTCACTGTAAAAATAATTTATTTTACCTATAAAGCAAGAATCGTCACATGGTTCTAAAGACCATGATCAATTAAACACCAGATGATGCTATTAAAAGTGTAAATTTGGGGTGCAGAATTTAATCCACTTTCAACAGTGCTCCTTTCTTTGTGGTTTCATTTTCTTTGGTTTCTGTTAACTATGCTCAACCATGGTCCAAACGTGTTAACTAAATTCTAGAAATAAATAACTCATAACTTTTCCATTACACCCCAATTTTGAGTGAAATCCCACACTGTCTCTCTGCCAGCCTCAAGCTGTGTCATCTCTCTTGCCCACTGTATCCAATTTCTATAGAGCACCTACCTGGTAGCCTTCGTGTCACCACCACAGCAGCACAAAATGGTATTCAAACAACGCGTACTTTACTTAACTCAAATCTCAATGGTGGTGAAGTTACTGTAGAAATGCCAAAGAGAAGTAAGTGATAAAGCACTTCCTTAGTGAGAAAGACCGAAGTCATCCACTTAAGGGGAAATTATATGCTGAGGCTGAGGTTTCTAGAATCCTACAGTAAAAAGTCTTCTATCTGTGGGATCCTAACATGGAAATGAAAACTGCTTGTCCTTCTTTGTAGCTCAAACTCCCAAAGCTTGTATACATTATAAACATTTGGTTTAAATGGTGAAATGTTCATTTATAACTTCACTGATATTAGTAGTTACCGGGTATCAGCTGAGGTTCTTACGTTTACTCCCTATAGATAAAGGCGGACTAGTGCAGTCATCTTTCAATCACTACTAGAAACAGTGTATATACAGTGTTTTAAAAAGTAGAGTAGCAAACCACACAAAGCTCTGCTTAATAATTATACTCTGTTGTGGGAGGAGCATATAGCAGTGGCTAATAAACAATTACATAAGAGACAAAACAGCATTACACATTACTTGAGTAGCTCTATGGGAATAAAGTGATTAATGTAGTAAAAAAAATAAAAGAGGCATTCTTTGGGCCAGGTTGGTACAAGGAGGTATCTCTGGTCAATGACAAGAGGAAAATGGCAAGAGCATTCCAAACAGAAAGATGATGTGTTCAATAAATAGAACAGAACTGAAAACTTATTTTCAGGAAATGATCAGAGGTAGGAACCTTCATCACATTAAGGAGTTAAAAGAGTGGGAGTTGGGGATGGTAAAGCGGAGATTAAAAAGTTTGGGTGGTCATTGCTCCCTTTTGATAAATCTCACATGTGTGTTTTTTCTGTAGTAGTTAGTTTTCTGATTGTTTTGTTTTCTCATTTTAATGTGGTGAAATAATCACTTTTCTGATTATCATGATGATGACTTAAATTGTAGCCTGTCATTCTTAGTCTTTGAGTAGACAGACAGTAGACTTGTTTGACAAGAGAAAAATAAAATAAAGGTTTGATTGTGGCCCATTTAATTTTAATCTTGGTATGAACACTGGATTCAATTTTTTATCAAATGTGAGAATTCTACCACAAATAAATCAGTCTTTCTTTTCCTATTGCTAACTCTGATGCTTTCTTTCTAATGGCTCCCATGTTGGGTCAGATGAACAGTCATAGCAAGGCAATGAGCACCCTCAAAACACCACAGAACCATAGAACTATTGGGTTTGTACTCTCTTTGTCACCCTGTCCTTCATTTGCATGCCCTCTTTCTCTGTTACAATGCTGAGGGTGCAAAAGTAAAATGTGATTGTATCCAATGTAATGATCACCTCCCAAAACAAGTTATTACCCAAAAACACACTTGGACTATTGAATAAGGCAGGTGACAAATTATTTGACTGCAACATTATTTCTTATTAAAATGTCCCATGCATGACTGTGTGCAATTTGAGGCACATGGTATTTCAATGGGAATCCGTCCATTTGCAAGCCTTGCATTCATCGAAGCTTTTCTAAAAGCTCATTTCAGCAGTGGTCCTGGCTTCTTCTGTCTATCAAGTGACTAAAGGCCATGCACTTTAATGATGATATCTTCAGAGAAAATAAACCTAACCATTTATTTGAGTCAATAGGATAGTAATTATATTACTTATTGAAAACTATGATGACATCTGTAGATACAAAAATACAGACTTGTAGTATCTAAAAAATGGAGACCTGACACATTAATTATTTTTACTGCCACTCATCCCTTATTGGGGTCATGGTTCCAGACAAAACAGCTGTTGTCAACATTACTAAAATTCCAGTGTCACCTTGTGACCACAGAGTAAGTAGGCATGCATATGAGGCAGCTGGGTGTCACTTGGATCTGCTTTCCTTCTTGCCCTTTTCTGTCTGTGAGCAGCAGTAGAGGAACATTATTAGCTCTTTTCTCCACGCTAAGCCTTTTGTGGTATGACTGAATGATGGTTGAAGAGGTATCCTCATCTTCACCTGCCACTGACTGACTACATCTCCATCTGAGCTCATCTTGACTATTTGGGGGGAAAAAATCTATGTTCTTCCTATCAGCAGAGAGGCAGATGTTTGAAATCCTTGGTCTACAGGGCTAAACTTGTAATTAATGGAGCCAGTGCATGAATTTTTCATGATTCCTTTGTGTTGAGTAAATATTAAGGTTTAAGGAAGGGAAGTGCCATCGCCATCCGGTTTTATTAGAACATTTTTATGTTGGGAAAGGGTGACTTGTTTCTGAAATAATCTTGTGGTTCACACTTGGCACAATAGCTCCAAAAAGATGACAATTGGGTATTTAGCTTTACTGCTGCTGTGTGGCTTTGTGGGGTCAGGAGGAAAAGACCGTCTCTGTTTTAGCAAGACTCCAGGTCCACCTGTGACAGTTTTGTCTGCACAACAGCTACAGTTCAGTTTAGCAGGAGGAAAGACCAATGTGAGTTGAGAAGCAACAACTTTTCCACACTGTCTTGAGGGGGGGGGTCTGAAACATGGAAGGAAACCAAAAGAAAATAAGATATGGAGCAATTTATGTTGTGTCTAATAATTTTGTCAAATGGACCACAGACCCGAGAAAACATAGCCAATTGTTAGTTGTTAAGAGTTGTTCTCCACCAGCCTGGTTCCACAGCCATGCCAGCCTCAAGTAACACACAGAGATGCTGTATTTGATATAATGCTGTTGGCCTGTTACTAGCATTACTTATTGGCTAGCTCTGTCTTAAATATTAACCCATTTCTGTCAATCTAAGTGTGTCCACGTGGTCTTATCTTACCGAAAAGAAGGCTTGGCATTTTTGAATCTCCCTCCTACCTCTCCCGGAAACCTCCTTGTCTCCTAGTCCCGCCTACCTTGATTTACTATTGGCCAACAGGTTATTCATTAACCAATAAGAGAAACATGTCTACAGAATGACATCTCCCATCAGTTAGTATTTGATTATAATATTAGGTTGTAGATTCATGAGATATTTATTATAATATTTATTAGTGTTTTGAGAATGAGAATGCATTTTGATCCTATACAACTCCTGGCTCCCGCTCCTAACTCCTTCCTAACCCCAACAACCTCCCAGATAAGTGTGTCCTTCTTCTTTTAATAGTTCAAGTACGATTTGAGGCGTCCACTGGCACATGAACCTACCAGAGTCGGCATCCTTAAAAAAAACGCTCTCTCTCTCTCTCTCTCTCTCTCTCTCTCTCTCTCTCTCTCTCTCTCTCTCTCTCTCTCTCTCTCAGCATCTATCAACTGGCTACTGCTACCAAGTTAGCACAACCATAAGGCTTTATCATACTATTTTCTGTACCATTTGGCATGCTTACAGCATTTCAAATTCATTTTCTAAAATGGAGAAACCCACCCCACTAAGAATTAGTAAAGGTCACCATCACTAATCATGTCTGTACTCCCAAGATCATCAGGGTTCTCTCTTCTGGAAACTCCTTGTGCAATGGTGCTAAATATTTTTAAACTGAAACCATCAGATACATTCCCCTGGAACAACCCTGAGTGCACTTTAGGTAACAAAGGGGTTCAGTCGGGCCACAGCTGTCATTTGCAGATATGTCATTAGTACAGTATGGAAATCAGAGCAAAAACAGCAGCAAACATTTGAGTTGGAAGCAAAATAAAATAAAACCTGCAATTTTTCCATTGTCTACAGCAGTCCCCAATGTTCCTAGATATTGGAATGCCCCACATGTTCTTAGCTTCTGTGTCACTTGGCTGTGTGAGAGCCACCAGCATCAGCCTGGTTATCCTGAGTCTCAACAGTCTACCTTAAAAAATGGCATTTTCCCTTCACAGGAAGCCTTGTCATTCTCCCAGTGCTTTCAAAGGGAATGAATGTTATCACTTAATTACAGCAAATGGTAGTGCAGAGGGCTGATAAATGGAAGCCACCTCTGCAGCCTTTGTGGGAAGACTTCATTCCAGATTTGGATGGCATATGGAGAGGTTTCCGGAGGCCAGGCAAGAAGGTTGGAGGCACAGCTATTCCCAAGGTGTCGCTTTTGTTGATGGTGATCTTTTGGGGACACCACTGGATACAAACAATTATTTTCACACATCTCCATGCTTGCTGCCTTTCATGTCCCCTGGTTTTTATCACCTTGCACTGGATCATTGGTGTTTCTTCTGTGGGTGGCAAGGACTTGAAAGATTCCCACTGCTGCTTATATTGCAGGCAGCTGACAAATAGTATTTTTCTTTTTTCGGGACATACTGCAGAGAAATGAGTATGGAACATTTTGTGGATGGGTAAGCAGAATGGCAGTATCAGGGAAGGAATCATTTATATTTTCTAACATTCATGTCATGGGTATCAATCAAAAGGTACTGTTCTGTCAATAGTGCAACGAGGCTTAGATGACCTCTGAGGAAACATGCACCTTCCAAAATGATGCTTCCATGACTTGGAATGTAAAGGGTTAAAAACGTTTGCAATTCATCACTAATTTAGAAAATCTGTTTTCATGAAATGGATTAATTATACCCATTGAAAAGCATTCACTGTCACAGCCTCATCCTCCCACTCCTGCTCCAAAATGACAAGTGAAACCAGGGACTGTGCAATTTTTAGAAAACAATCAGGTCACATATTGAGTAGTTTGCTTATTCATACAACCATGAACTACCTATGCTTGAGTTCCCTCAATTACACAGCTCAGTATGCAGGCCAGAAGCAGACAAGCCCAGCGCAAAGTGAACACTTTCCTAGAATACACAGAGGAACACGTTTGAAAAATGTCCAAAGTGGCAGACGGGGGAAATTCTCATTCAAGATTGAGAAGCTGCCTTTTCTGCAACCCCTCACCTGTTAACCACACAGGTTTTGAATCTCAGAACCGGGGCACCGGGAATATCTCAGACCAAGACTCCTAAGAGCTATAGATCTTTAAAGGGATGGTCACATATCCTGCCATGGGGTGAAGCAGATGAGGCAAGAGAAACTACGGGGTCACAGTGCTGAACATTGTGGGCCACAGTACGGAATGCCCTGGGTCACAGTGCTAAAGATAGTGGGCCACATCACAGAGCAGCATGGATCACAGTTCTGAATATCCTGTGTCACAGTACTACTCAGAAGTTTCAGAAATTTGCCTAAAATAAGCATGTGGCTGCTGCCAATTTCTTTTAACTTTTATAGGGGAGATCTCCCCAAAATGTTGTAGCCAAAATGCGCTGACGTACCAGTTTCTCCTCCAGGACAGATCACAGTGCCTCTGCTGCGCTCTTATTGGGGAGATATTTCTTTCTCTGCGTGGCAGCTTCACAACTAATGTTCTCTGCAGTCTCATGCTCACGGGAGTTTGATGTCATCAAAATTCTCCACAGGTGATTTTGCTCATTTGATTACAGGGTCTTTCTTCTACATCCTTTGCAAACTGTTGTTTCTCCTCTTGTCTTACCATGGTGTAAGGGCCAAGGCTTCCTACCCCTCGCTGGTGTTAAGTAGTGCCAGAAGCTCTGTTAGCTGTAAGGCCTCAGATGTTTCGTTGCCTCTGGGTTATTTTCTTTCCTCTCACTCTCTGAATCTATTCTGGCAATTTTTCCCTCTATCTCTTCTTCTCACAGAAGTCTATGCCAGATTCCAGAGCTGTCCCTCCATGGCCCTCGTTGATCCTATTTCATATTGAGGGGTCCTGTCATCTTGTACAGCAAAAGGACCCCATCTGGATATTTTTAACTGACTTTAAAAGGTGGTTGGGATTTTATTCTCCTGTCAGTTTAAGAGTAAGAGTTAAAAGATTAAAGCTGTGGGCTCATGAAACTGGATTCTTCTCTGCTGGCTGCACCTGAATAAGTTATTTATTCCTATGCTACATGTAAAAGAAAAGGTATACCCCCCCTCACTGGGTTGTTGAAACAATTAATGCAACAATAAATACACCTAAATTGTGGTGTTACTGGGTCCTTTCCACAACCTGCATTTCCAGTATTGAAAGGTGGTTGGTGCCTTAGAGAGATGACCAAACCTAAGCTTCACCATTGCTTTTGCTTTCAAATTCTTAGTTTGATCTAAAGCTGTTAACCTTTGACCTCATTAACAGGATTAAGGCAATTTATAAATGAAGCCTTCCCAGCATGTGACTAGCTCACTGTCTTGGCCTTGTACCTTCTGCCAAGGGAGGGTACAATAAGTTCCTCATGGGTTCAGAGGCCAGAAAATATAAGGGTACAGATACTTGTAGAATTTTCATGAACTATGAAATGTGAATCTTTATAATTGCACCATCCAAGAATATTTGCATCTGAGGTGGTAGTAAAACCTAATACCAACTAAATAAGGATTATTTATGGAACTGTAGGCATAAAGCAGACAGTAGGTGGAATGTATGAAGAAAAAGGCACTCCTCTGAGCAGTCCTCAAATATGACTTAATGCAAAGTATCTGGCCACATTCCAATGCTGTCCCACTAGAATCCCAAATATGAGCACTCAGGGAGCTTTCTCGTTCCAGAAACCCTGTCTTGATATTTGAGTTTCTGGGATTTATTTTTTGGTGGTTTTCTGTTTTGTTTTGTTTTGTTTTGTTTTGTTTGGGGTTTTGTTGTTGCTATTATTGTTGATGTGTGTGGGTGGGTGTGTGTGTGTGTGTGTGTGTGTGTGTGTGTGTGTGTGTGTGTGTACATGTGAACATGGAGAGAGAGAGAGAGCATTCATGCTTGCACTCACATTCACACACATGCATAAGTGGAGGAAAGAAATCCAGTATCAGCACATCCTCTCTGATGTAGGCTCAATAAAAAGGTCCACGGTAAAGTTACAACCATTTTATTCACAGAATTAACTCTCAGACAGCAAAAATCAAGACAAATGAAAGGTTCTACATTTCATTTTTTGTATTTATTTAATTTTATGTGTATTTTTTAGTTCCTACATGTATGTATATGTACCATGTGTATACCTGGTGCCTACAGAGGTCATAAGAGGACATCGGATCCCCTGGAACTGGACTTGCAAATGGGTGTCAAAACCACCACTTGGGTGCTGGGAACCAACCCTGGGTCCTCTGGGAAAGCAGCAGTGCTCTTAACCCCTGTGTTTTCTAAAAACAAAACAATGCTTTCTCAAACAGTTTCTCCAAAGAGCCCTATTGATTTTTCCCCCCTCAGAGTTATAGTACAATCTCATATGTTGTAATTCTAGTCCAGTTCCCGCCCATGAGCAATTTCCTACTTAACCAAAGCTCCCTAGGGATTTGCTTCCAATTGAGTTGACAAGTTCTCAGATTAATCTGGGGCTGTCCTCTATGAATCCAGAAGCAGCAAGCTCCTTGCTCTTTGCGTGGCCATCTACAGTGAAGCCAAATGAACAAAGAGGAAGTGAGCTTTGCCCATAAACATTGTCTTTTAAAAGCAATAATTTATTGAATTCAGACAATATCTGGTACCAGGAATGGGGGGGGGCATAGGTTGGAAAACTTCCCTGTGCCACAATGGTGTTATAATGCTGAATCTCAATCGTAATTGAAATTCTGTCCTCAAGGAGTTTTCATCCAAGCAGACTATAGATCAATACCTAAGTAGCTATACTCAGTGTAAATGTGCTGTATTAAGTCCTGAACAATGTATCATAAGTGGAAACATATATGAGAGAAAATCCATTTTAACATTAGTTTTTCGAATCATTGTCACTATTCCTATGTCTCAGATCTTAGACTTCCTAATGAAAATTTTAATTATCAGGGGAAAAATAATTACTGTTCTGTCTAGCCATCTGAACAGTGGAAATGAACCTTGGAATATGAACCCAAATAACTGAGCAATAATAAGCTTTCTATTTTTTTTCCTTAAGCTAACTTTGCTTTATTTCAAAGCATATTTTTAGCACAAATTTCTTCACATTAGTTTCTGATATTTCAGAGGTCATTAATGAAGTTACTTAGCGACAGCTGTGTATTACTCAAAATGCATATTTATGAGTCCTGGAAGGACCCCCTTATACCAACAGGACATTGAGGGGCTATGGTACATTGAGATAAGTGGCATCGAGGTAGTTGTTGGCAAAGTTATGAGGCAAGAAGGAATGCTTTTAACAGAGATGGGATCAACAAACAAGGATCAGTCAATGAGCAGAAGTTGAGGAGCCACCGAGATCTTGACTCATTGTTTAGGATGGGCTAAATCTACATCAAACACTCAGACATGCAGACAAAGTTCATGATAAAAATAGCAGGTTGGTGGACCCACACAAAACTCTGTTCTTTTGAGCCTTGTATACTAGGTGAACTTGCTGAAAAGTGAGCGTATAGCTAAGCCACTAAGAAAGTCTGAATTTTAACAGGAGATTCACCCTGCCTTTCAGACATCAAGAATGTGTAGCCCAAACTGAAATCTATTAAAAAGATGCTAACGACAGTTCTTCGCTTCATGCTGTGAAAGTGTGATATGGTATCTGAGATAAATGGTGATAGACTTTATGGTATTTCTACTTTTCATATCCAGCAGAAATTTAGCCAAAGACTCCTTAAATGCTACGAAAACATATTGCTGAGGGTATGAACTTCCCGAGTTGAATGTAGATTTAATTCCCTGTACCAGGAATGGTTTTTTTGCAACCTCAGCATCTCTCCCCATGCTAAGTTTATAGACCTCTCAAATCAGTGCACATCAGTACAGTTGAGTCCCAAGCAGTTGTGTCTCCCTAGAGTTCATTAGCCATTAAAAGCTGCTGTATAATTGTGTAGTATTCACATTAACTCTAATGTGTTGCATCTTCTGGTGCAATCCAAGGACTCAGAGCTCCACAAAAAAAAAAAAAAAAAAAAAAAAAAAAAAGAACTAGGCAAGGCATTTTATAGCCCTGATTCAACTGCAGTCATATTATCAGTCTTGGTTGTAGGCAAGACACTCTGATAGTATTTCTATACAAAGCTATATTTGGTTTATATCTATATCTATAGTTATATCTATAACTCATAAGTAGATTAACCAATGGTGGTTTGCCCTCTGTGACTATCCCCTTCTCTTTACTGAGGGTGACTTGTCACAGTGTCTTCTCAAGTCATTCTTAAACACAAGTCTTTAAGAGAAAAATAACCTCTCGAAAGCCCTGGAGCTCGCGTTGCCTGGAGACTTGTCACCATACATTTGAAACTTCTTTCTCAGAACTGATTGGTGCTCTATAGGTCTGGGGGCACTTGCTAAACTTGAAGCAATTGATTCCTTGAGGCTTCTCCAGCTATGCTGCAAACTAGCAGAGAAGCTAGGAAAATTAGCACACTTTTTTTTTTTTTTTTTTTTTTTTGGTGATGTGGCTATCAGAATGCCTTTCAATTCTAAGACATCAAGGTCTATATTGTTTTTCTAACCATACACAGAGCTACCTTTGGCATATATATATTTGGAGTTTATCCATGATTATCATCCTCTGCTTCATTTGAAGTTGTGTTTTTCTGAAAGTTTTGTGATAACAAAGTGAGTTATTTTCTACACATGCTGAAGTTGGTGTTCATGTATTCTTCCCTATCTGTGTGAGCGTTTGCTCTCAGACTCAGTCAGGCTCCTCAGCTGTCTGGGAGAGCTTATTTAAAGTACTGCTGCACCAATGGACTGTCAGCAATAAATCTCTATTACATTAATCCTTGAATTTATGGTACCCAGAGTACTCCACTGACTAAGAAGTTAAAATGTCACCATAAACGCCCATCACCTGATTAAGTAGGAGAACTTAACACTTCAGATCAAACCCACTTGGAACACTATTTTGTAAGTGTGGCATTCTATGACAAGAAGATGTGAAAATATGGATGTCTCTTTTGTAGATGTGTTGATCTTTCTGGGTATCTGAATAATTAATTGTTTTCACTTTTCCATGGTTTGTGGCTCTTTTTAGTGGGCTGTTTCAGAGGGAACAGTCACACTGAGTCACCCATATTTTCCCACTTACTCGCAAAGGTGAGTTCAACAAGATCAAGATTCTAGATCCAAAGTATACTCTGTGTCTGTAGAATACAGCTGTATTGGGTGGGCAGATAATCATCTGCAAAGAAGCATTCTCAATTCTCTCCTCAACTTTCCTGTCACGCCCTGTTGTTTTGCTATTCTGTTGTCACTACCCTGTTTGCTCTACTCTTGGTGGTCTTTTTTCCTGCCCTCAGAGTTACTTTGAAACCCCTTCCCTCACACATGTATTTCATAACTTGTATTGTTCAACCATTTTTTTCCTAACATGCAATAGGATGCATTCTGACAACAATTGTATTCTGAAATATCCAGGCATACTCTTTCTTATCAAGGATTGAAATAATACATGGTGGTGGATGTGAGCTGCAAGGAACAAATACTTCTCAAAGAACTAATGATTTAAAAAAAAAAAAAAAACAAATAGAAGTTTCCCTTAAGTAAGCAATAGGGTTATACCTAAAAGCAAAGTACTTACATCCTTCCATCCTGCTAGCACAGGATGAGAAGGCTGATGAGAAGTGCCAACTACAAGTTTTGTTGTAGGGGAAGAAAACCTCGGAGAGCCATCATTTGTCTTCTCTAGGGCAACACTTAGAAACACACACACACACACACACACACACACACACACAATAGCAGTTATGACAAGTGTGGTTTTAGTTAGGATGCAGGCCCCTGAATTCACTATAGCTATTGAAGTTTTAGGGCAATAAGACAAGAAAAATAAAGGATGTGAATAATAAAGGAAGAAGTCAAAGAATTGTATGTGCACATGATGTGATCTATATAGTAAAATGCCCCCAAAGACTTTCAGAAACTCTTGAAACTGATACACATTTCATTAAAGTAGTAGGCCACGAAGTCAACACACAAAACCAGTCACTAGTTTACCAAGTAGAGAAAGAACTCAGAAAAATGAGCAGAGTCACAATAGCCTCAAAGAAAATGAAATACCTAGGAATAAATTTAATCAAGTAAAGGACCTCTACAATTAAAGTTTTGAATTGCTGAAGAAAGAAACTGAAGAAGACAGGAGAAGGTGGGAAAGACCTGTGTTCCAGTTTCCCGGCATCTCCAATTCGGGGGGAGGGGTCTCCACAGCAACTGAAATTGCACATTCACCAATAGCCTCTGGCCTCTCTCCAGACACTCCGACCCAGCCTGCATCACAGTAACAAGAATCAGCTGCTCGTCATTATCCCTCTGATTCTGCAGCTTTCATGTGAGCAAAAACCAGTACCACATGATTCTTTCGTATTGCCAACTTAGGCTGCCAGCTGGGAAACGCAGCTTTAGCCTCCCGTGGACCACGGGTTGTAAGCTAACCCCAAGGAAGGAAACATACAATCTTTCCAGAAGATTTTGCCTTACTAATGCTGGGCTCTTTTTAGTCATGGTTGATTTTTAAGCTCCAGATACCAGCATTGATTATCCCCGTGAAGCAACAGTTTCACTTCTACAGATTCTATCCTACCCCCGCCCCTCCCGCAGGGAAATAATATAACTCCTTGATTTACAAAACTATATTGAACCTCAGAGATCAGTTAAAAATCTGCTGCTGGAATGGCGGGCGATTCTTTTTAAAGTGCTGTCCCCTCTCTACACACAGCTGTGAAATTGAAAAGCATTTGGTCAAAGAGCAGCAAATCAGTTTTTTGTTTGTTTGTTTTGATTTTTTGTTTGTTTTGTTGTTGTTGTTGTTGTTGTTGTTATCGGGACTGAGTTTACTTCCCATAGCTCCAGTGTCTATTCATCTAGATTTTATTTCTTCTTTGCATTGGCATTTTTGCAGACCCAGTTCATGCCATCCTGGGTGCCCTCACTAGTGACGCTGAATATGCCAGACTTGGACCAGAAGGCTATGTAGGTTCATTCCTTCCGCAGCCTCAGAGGTCTCAGAGGCCGGCTGGGGCTGCTATGAGCAGATCCTACTTGTTAGCAAAGATAGGCACTCCCACACACCTTAGCTTTTCTTCCTACAGTAATTTCGTTAGTTCCTGCCCCATCTCCTCAAATCTTCTTCTGTGTGCACTGTCAATTACATATATAAGAATAGCAGTGTTTGCAAAAGAACTACTCCAGCATGGTCTGGTATTTCCGCCAGTGTCCCACACATTCAGGTTAAAACCTGTGACTGTACACTTTTAATGTTAGAGCCCTGTGTAAGTGTGGTGTGGCTGGTGTCTTCAGGTGCAGCTACTTCAGCAGAGTTGTCTTGCCAGCGTTATTCAAACTCAGGAGATGGATTCACACTTCCTGGACTGGTATACTTTTCTATTTATGCAAAACAGAGAGCAAGCCGATTCTCAAGCCAAGTCCTCTTGTCTTCCTCCCCATATTTCTTCTTCCCCTCCTCCTTCTTCTCCTCCCCCCTCTTCCTGCCTTTCCCCTTCTCAGGGGTAACTTCCACAGATTCTTAATCCAACATCTCACTCTTTGAGAGATTCTCAGAGTTCCTTCTACAATTTACAAAGCCAGGCCTCAGCTGCCCATGTGTTTCTCAACATTACCTTCTAAGCCCTCAGGGTAACAGCCTAGTAAGCTTTGGTCACCCACTGACTTTTCTAGCCCAAAGTTTCAAATGTGGGGACATGTATTTGTCTTATGGGTTACAGTCATCATCTAGGGAAGACAGAACAGGAATGTGGAGGTGGCAACTAAAACAGACAGTGACAAAAACTACTGACTGACTTGCTCCCCTGTCTTGCTCAGCTACCTTTCTCTCATAATACAGGCTCACCTGCCAAAGGATGGTGTGTCTCACAGTAGGCTAATTACCCTTACTTCCATTAACAAGTAAGACATGTCCACAGGCCAAGCTGATAACGTCAGATCCTTAATTGAGAGTCCCTCTTCCCAGAAGTGTCAGGTTGACAACCGACAATTAGCCATCACAAACGCACATACTTACAGATCAACAAAAATAATATTAGGAAAATGGCTGTATTACCAAAAATGATCTACACACTGAATAAAATTCCTATTAAAATTCCAGTGACATTCTACAGAGAAATAAAAATAGAAAAAAAGTAATTCTAAAATTCACATGGAGCTGTAAATTTTTCCAGATTAGCTGAAGGAATCTGAGGAAGAAAGAACAAAGCTGGGAGTATCTTAATATCTGACTTCATGTTACACTACAGAGCCATATCAAGAAAATCAGCGTGATTTGGTATTTGTGCACAGTACCTTCCAGTATCATGAGCACTAGTCAGTAGAGGCAAAGGCTCTAGGTAGGCACCAGACCAACTTCTCCACATTCAGTGAACTATGTTGGCATTGTCTTCAGCAACAGGGCCTTACCATCTGCTTGTGGGGAGCAAGTGATAGCCTTGGCAAATAGCCCGAGTTCTCCAATGGAGTCTCAATGCATATACAAACCAACTTAAGGGAAGACCCCATGGCCAGCAGTAGATGGACACACAAAACAAATTCAGCCACAGTTTTGGAGATATTTTGGTCTCATAATGTTTTGTTTGAGAATTTTTCACCTTACTGATCCTTTTGCTTCTATATTATGGTTTCCAATTAGAGGTTTTATGAGTTTTGTTTGTGTGTGTGTGTATGTGTTTCTCCTGCTTTTTCTTTGTATTGTTGTTGGGTTTCAGTTGTAAGTTTGGTTAGTTGGTTTTATTCTGGTGGTCTTTTTTTTTTTTTTTTGGTGTTTTGGTTTGTTTGTTTTTTTTGGGGAGTGCCCATTTGTTTTCTAAAGAGAAAAAGAAAGAAGGCATAGATGTGGAATGGTGGAGAGGTGCAGGGGATCTTGGAGGAAATGAGGGAAGAGATCAGAATATAATGTATGAAAATAAAATTTATTTTAAATTAAAAAAGAAAATCAACATGATATTAGTAAAAGAAAAGAAAAACCAGAAATACAGAGTCGTAGAACAGACAGATGAGACACCTAGTTTTGGGCACATTTGACAAAAACATACATTGGAGGAATGAGTCTCTTCAGTAAATGGTATTGGAGACACTGGATATCCATATATAGAAGGACGAAACTGGAGACATCTCTGCCTCAATCGCAACCTGTACAGAATTTGAAATGCATCTAATTCCAAATGGATCAAAGGCATTAATGTAAGAACTGAAACCCTGAAAGAGTTAATGAGAAAATATATCAAGATACAGGCTTCTCGGGAGGTAGTGGCAACAACAGCAATGTACAAAATCTAAAAGCTTTTGATCAAAGAAAGCAGTAGATAGAGTGAACAGGTAGCCTACAGAATGGGAGAAAAAGAACGCAACAAACTTAACACCAAAAAAAAAAAAAGTCACACAATGCAACCCAATTCATAAATGAGTTAATGAAATGAGCAGTCAGTTCCCATAAGATGAAGCACAAATTGACAATAAATATATGTGCAACATTCTTGGTCATCAGGAAAATGAAAATTAGAACTACATTGAGATTCTATTTTATCCCAACTAGAATGGCTACAATTAAGAAAATGAGTGACAACAAATTCTAGATACGGAGAAAGGAATCCCTATACACTACTAGTTGGAATGTAAACAAGTCTAGCCACTATGGAAATTAGTATAGAGGTTCCCCAAAACACAAAAATATACCTATTTCATAACTCATCTATACCACTTATGGGAATATACACAAAGAATGTTGGGTTAATATGCCACAGAGACACTTTTGCATATCATGTTTATTAATGCACTATTGTGAAATTTTGCTTGAGGAAGGAAAATATTTATGTGTATACAATGGAGTTTTATTCAATCAAAAAGAATTAAATTGTTACTTAGTGAAAAGTGACAGCAAATTGAAATTATCATTTTAAATAAAATAGGTAAGACTCAGAAAGACAAATATCACATGATTTTTTTCATTTTTGGGTCATGGGTTTTATATAGATGTTTAAATACACACACACACACACACACACACACACACACACACACACACACACACACTGAAAACAGAAGGTACAGGGATAAGTCTACCAGAAAGAGATAGAATGAGGTTGGGATACTGGACAGTAAATATGATCAAAGTACATGATATACTTGGAAGACGCTGTTCTTATGAAACATGACGCTATGTGCAATGGATATTCATCAACTGAAACAAATAAAAGATGAGGGTAGATCAAAGATGACTTTAATTTTATCCCTATCAGATGACAGTGATTTGAGATTGAGCCAATTAACAATTCACAGTTCTAACTTTCTGTTTCTTTATGTTTGAATCATTAACAGTGATGGCATTTATTGTGGTGCCATTGCAAGGATTTAATGAGTTAATCCATACAGAACTCTGCTATAACAAATGTCACACAAGTAGCACTATATAAATTTGGAGTATTACTATTTGATTGATCCCTATAATCTATTCAAGAGGCAATATTTTTATTGTTTTACTATACTTAGAAGCCATCATAATAAATGATCATACAAAGAAGAAGGCATATGAAACTAAATTGACTCACCTTATCTCAGTTACTGCATATAAAGAGTCTTATCATGAACACACAAATTGAATACTTGATACCTAGACTCCTTAGTCTGAGAGACAACTGAGGCCACAATCCAGGGTGTTCAAAATTTCTCCTTGTCTCATATGTATTTTCATAAAGATCAATATGTATGGAATATTTTGTCTCCTATGTTTGAAGAATAAGTTATTAACTTGCATGTTTTGGGCTAGAATGTCTACATCCACCCCCAGTTCAATGGTTGCTTTCCTCGTTATTTTATCTAATGGACCTAGACTATTTTACAATGCTGGATGATGGAAAGGTATATGATGTCATGATATTAGCTCTTTTTCCCAACAAGGTAACGGCATTGTTTGTCTTTCTTATCACAGTCAGCTCCATCACTCTCAGGTCTCATTATTGTCTCAACTATTATAGCATCTTGCTCCCAGGCATTCATCACCCCCACTCTCACATCCTTTTTGTTTAGTGGCGCAATGCCACAATTTCACATTAAAATAATCTTCAACCACAAGCCATTCGTAGGAAGCATCTAGAATAAGTGTTAGCCACCATTAAGTATGCCTACACTCCTGAGATGCTAACCTGAATAGGAACATAACTAGCTATTGTTCCTTAAAATATTTTTCTTCACATTTCATAACTTAGGTTCTTTTTTAAAAAATAATCTTTGTACAACAATTTGTTTGATCATCTAATTTGTCTTTTAGGTAAAACATTGGGAAATTTGCCTCTATAGTATTTTCTCTCCTAGATTCTGAGGTACAGATGAAGTATATGCAATCTCCTGTCTGAGATATTGAGTCTAACTTGGCTGCAGCTCCTTCATAAAATAATGCTAAATTTGGTCTTTCTTATGGTTCCCTCCCAAAAATGTAACCCTTAAAAATCTTAGGAAATTCTTCTCTCCCTCCCTTCCTGGTAGCTCTAGAGATGGACAGTTGTCTTGCTTTTTATTTTCTATCCAGTCCAAGCTAGACATAATGCCAAGCAAACAGTCCCGAGACAATAATAACTGCCAGTATTAAAATGTCTTAGAAGTGAGGTTTTACTTGTCTGTTACTGGTCAGAAATGTGTATCCCATTTTAGGATCCATGTGTATCCCATTTCAAGCAATTAATTCATAAGAGTAAGTCAACAGAAAAAATGTACTTCTCCATATTATATATTAACAATATGTGGTAGCATGCATGTCTACAAAACACTGATTACATGCTGTGAAAAGTACAGAAACGAACGGAAGTTATGTCCGTCCCTCTTGGAATAGTGGATGGAATCCCTTTTAATAAAGAGCTTGATGGTGGCTGAGCATGTAAATATTTCCTGTTGTCACAACTATACTTTCAGTTCACAGTTCATGTAAGACAACATAGGCAAAAAAAAAAAAAAAAGAACTTTAGGAATCTGATTATATGCTGATGTCCATAAAAACAGACCCTGAGTGTATTAGTTTCAACAAATATATTTATCTTTGCTTTCTCATGCAGGGACCTCCTGGGTTACAAGGTCTACAACAGACTTTTGGTGGATATTTCAATAAGGTACGGCTTCTTTATTCTTTATTGTCTGCACAGAGACTTTTATGTGCTTATATTTTTAGGAGGAAAAGGCATTATTAATTCCTAACATCTCAGACTATGAGATACGCACTCAAAACACCTTCTTGACTGAATGCTATGTTCCCAGACTTAAATTTTTAAAAGTTCCTGGACATATTATAAACCAAGGGTTTGGTTTTATAAATTTTAAAGTGGTAGTTCTGAGTTTGATAATGAAGAGCCAAGAGAAATTATCTGTTACCTGAAGCTCTAGGTCACACTACAGCTGAATTTCTCAAAACCAGGGTCTCAGGCACACATCCACATCCCACAGATCAAGAGAGAGAGCTGAGAGCCTCCCCAGGGATGGAAAGAAACAGCTCATAAACTTCCTTGGTATCTTTTTCACCACAGCTGGAGTAAAAAATACTGCCATGGAAGTATAGTTGTGACAAGACTATCTCCTGATTATACCCGAGAATGGTGTAGATAGCTACAGAGGACTCAAAGATGGGGATGAGCTCATTGATGAGTTCATCATTCAAAAACAAACATACAGGGTCTGATCACATGGGGAAACCCATACAATGCCATTTATTCCTTCATTGCCCAAAATGACAGCAATTGCAGTCCTTTCAATAGCTACCAGCTCATCACTGATACCTTATGCCACAGAAAATGTTAGAAAACAGACCCTTGTGTTTTTGCTTTGTTTTCTGGTGTTTGTTTCTTATAAATGTCTGTAACCAATATTGCATCTTTGTTCACACATTTCAAGAACCCGTGTTTCATGTTCCAAACCAAATCTTTGTTTTTCAGGATTCACAGGATTCACTTATGTTTCTTTCATGAGTGTGTGTGTGTGTGTGTGTGTGTGTGTGTGTGTGTGTGTGTGTGTGTGTGTGTGTTGTGTATAACATGCATGTCTGGTTCCCATGGCGGCCAGAAGGTGTCAGATATCTTGTAAACTGAACTTCAAATGGTTGTGAGCCATACTGTATGGGTTCTGGAAATTCAACCTTGGTTTTCTGCAAGAGCAACTAGCACTCTTAACCACTGAAACATCTCTTAAACTCCCAACCCAAGTCTTGATGATAGCTGCTACTCAAAAACACATTTTTACTGCTTTTCAAGGACAAATTGATTAACCTAAAATTTCAGGTCTTTGTTCATCAAATTAAATTTAGTATAAGGGCTTAGAAAACACATAATTGGTAAATTTAAAAATCAAACATGTAGCCACTTTGTTGCTCTTGATAAATGTAAGGTCACAAGCCTGTCTCATTCATTTAGATTTTCCATGGAGTGCTGTTACGATGGCTAAATGTTTTCCGATTCTTTATTAAATAACCTGATACTAGCATTTTTAAAAAACATTAGAAGTTGGCAAGTTTTAAAAGAATGTAATCTTGAAGGGTATCTAAATTGAATCAGTGTAAGGACAATTTGTAATGACATCTACTGTTATAAAATAGGACTTACCATAAAAGCTTCAAAATAATGAGGATAAGTTGGGTCTGATGTCACAAATCAGCTAGAAAAGACTGAGCACTATACTGTATTCCTCTCACCAAGCATAAAAAGGTACGAAGCTGCTGCTCAGCTACTTAAATATTTGCTAACCCTTGCAAAACTTCCGTGGCTTTGTCTTTACAGGTCTTCCAACACTACTTCTTTGTGCACTCTGTCTTACCGACGAGTCAGTTTTCCTGCAAATGAAAACATATGGAACCTTTGTGTTTTAGAGTCTGAAGTTGAAAATGTTAACTTTTAGACTTTAGACTTGCTTTAATGGGAACTGAGCACAGCAGCTGGCTGGGAAGTTTTGAGAGTTGTGTGCGAGTACCTAGAACTAGGCTATTGTCTCTCTGTACAGGTCTTCCAACACTACTTCTTTGTGCACTCTGTCTTACCGACGAGTCAGTTTTCCTGCAAATGAAAACATATGGAACCTTTGTGTTTTAGAGTCTGAAGTTGAAAATGTTAACTTTTAGACTTTAGACTTGCTTTAATGGGAACTGAGCACAGCAGCTGGCTGGGAAGTTTTGAGAGTTGTGTGCGAGTACCTAGAACTAGGCTATTGTCTCTCCAGAAGAACCTCATTTACTATCATCACTGGTGCAGAACGGAGCCTCACATTAGGGCACATGCGCACTGAGGGTGGCTCTTGGGGCAGGAAGATAATAGTGTAGAGAGAGGAGCCAATGCTTATTTTTCCCCTAACGAATGCAATAGATCCATTTTGAGTCAGCAGTGTTTACGTCTATAGTGATGGATGGGAGGTAGCTGACCAAACAATTTATGTTTCCTCAGGAGAGTGGATGGGGCTCCTCCCCTGAGGTCTCATGAGAATCAATAAGGAGCCCCTCACCCCAGGACCCACTGAATGATACTTTTGTATTGTGACCATCTCTTCTTCACAGAGCAAAGAGCTGAATGTGGTGTGATGAGCAAGATACATTTTTCACTCAACACTACCCCTGACACCCTCATCTGGTTTGGGATAGTAAGGTTGTTGCATTTTGCAGTTTGTCGCATGCCTGATGGTCTGGCTATAACAAATGAGCACAGTGAGGGAGGAGCTGAGATTAAATAATGGACCATGTATTGAGACATATAAAGTGACACTCCAAGGTTAAAACAATCTTCCCTTTTAAATTGGCATTGATTTATGTGATGCCTGCACTGAGCCCTGGACCTTAGCTCTTCTTCGGGCTGCAGCTACAGCACTTGCACAGCCCAGATTCTGCTGAGGCAGCTCCCCATGGGAGGAGAATGGGTAGAAAGCACACTCCTCATACATGGCCCCTCCCCGCTCCAAACTAAAAGAGTAATGGTTCATGCCTCATCCCAGCAGTCTGCACTTGTATTTCAGTCCTCAGACAGATCTATTCCTGTACACATTCCCTGTCTCAACTAGAGGAGAAACACATGCATACGAAACCTCTCCCTTCAAAGCACTAATCAAAAGAAAGGAGAGAGAGAGGAAAATGGGAGCCATACACTGGAAGGTGAAGCCAGTAAGATTACCCGTGCGTTTGCATGTGTGTTGATTAAAAAGAGAATAAATTTCCCTCCCTATCACAGAAATGGTTTTCAGACAGCTGCTCTCGTCCTGTTGGGTTGGGTCAGAGCAACAGTGACTCCAAGCACGCCCGTCCCCCAGGAAAGTCTGCTCACTTCCCAGCCAGACTATTCTTCATTGTCTTCAGCTCTGGAAATTTTATTAAACATTAGATAGGTTCCATCAGCTTTGACAGTCGTGAGCTCCAGAGATGGAAATGTAGAGTTATCTATGCAGACTGAGTATTGAGTACTGTGGTACACATTTGAGGAGACATTGAAAATACATGTCACCATGCGCCATCCTGAGGCTCAGTTTGAGCTCTTGGAGATTGACACATGCCTCCCAGCAACCAATTCCAGTGTTCACTTCTCCAAACAGTTGATCCCAGACAAATGATAGCAAAATAATATGGTTCCCTTCCAGGTATCAAAGTATACCTTCACACTGATGCCCACAGATTAGAAAGGACAGAAAACTCTTGTCTGAAAACAGACATTCAAGGTCTTTTCAAACACAAAATTAAATCTAACAGGGATGCATAAAGCAAAGGCTTCGTTGGTGGCAATCCTTCTGGCCCCTAAAGATTTTAAAAGCTACACTTCAAATCCTAATTTCCTCAATTAGTTACTGTCTTGTTGCTGTGACAAAATACCTGAGGAAAGACACTTAAGGAAAGAAAGGTTTATTGGGGCTCACAGTTGGATGACAGGGAAGTCATAGCAACAACAGCTTGAGGCAACAGGTTACATTGCAGCAGCCTCCAAGGAGCAGCAAGAGATGCATGCTGGTGCTCAGCTCACTTTCCCCTTTCCATTCCATCCAGAACCCTAGCCTCATGGGATGACGTCAACCATATTCAGCGCGTGCCTTCCCACCTCAGGTTCCCTAGTCTAGATTAGCCCTACACAGACTTTCCCAGAGACTCGTTTCCATGGTGACTCTACATGTCATCAAGTTGGCAGTCAAGATTAAAGACACGCTTTCCTCTACTTTCCCTTTTCATGGTGGGATCCACTGGCCTTAGGGAACATTGAAGACTTAGGCACTGACGTATGAACTTTTATAACTTGGTTTGATTATAGAGATGACTGAAATATTACCTGGGTCATCCCATCCCTTTTGTGGCCAGTAAAATGTTTTCTTGAAAGTAACTTTGTGTACAAGACTTGAACCAATTTTAGTTATTCATTCAACTATGAGAATGATACTCTGTCGGTCATATATTGTATTTGAACTTTCAATGTATCATTAACCCAAGAATGGAGAATAGCACCAGGAACTCCTAGGATCAGGGATTAACTGGATTTCTTGACCTGGTTACTGAGTAAAACAAGTATACTGTGTTCTGGTTTTCGAGGCGAAAGCCATCAGAAAGTCAAAATTCGGGAATGCTGTGAGAACAGTGTGACTTGAGGCTACAGAGAAATTGTTAGATCCAAATCACCTCATCTACGGTTCCCTAGAGTTTGCTGGTGTACACCCTCACCAGAGACACTCCATGCTCTTCTGCCCTGTGGTCCAAGCGCTTGGAGCCTCAAACTACAGAGGGCATGCATTAAGAAGTGATGTCTTAGACAAAAGCACATTCCAGCATCCCTAAAAATACCCAAGCAGAAGTACAGCTGGCGGGACATGCTGGCATTTTAGGCACAGTGACTGGCACCTTGCCCAAGTGACTAGTGTTTTTCAGGAAATCTCTACAGTTAGATGGGAAGAGAGGAAGAGTCTGAGACGGAGATAAAGAAACTGAAGAAAGCCCAGAGAAAGACAAGGGCCACTCGGGTTCCATTCATGGAGTTCAGTAAACCAAGTACCACAAGAGTTCTTCAAACCATAAGTTTCCTACAGGAGATGCTTTAGTGCAGGGAGGCTAGAGTCAGAGGAAGCTTGTCTCAAGTTTTTATTACATTCATTATCTGGACTGGTGGGAACATTATGGCCATTTTGATTTTGAAAAAGTTGCCCAAGAATGGGAAGCAAGCCCTGGGATAATGATGTTTTCTGTTGTGTTATCAGAAGATAAATGGGTGGGCTGACCGAGGCAAGAAGAAATGTTTAAAGAAACTGACCAACTTAAGCTACCGCTTATTATGCAGGTTCATCTAACATCAGTGATATAATTTCCTGAGAAGGCAAAAGCATGGCCCTCACAGGGCTTACAGGTGATCGATAGACAAATTCACCCTAAACCAGACAAGAAGGAAAACAGCTTTATTCATTAAACCATAATAAGAACAGACAGCATGACTTACAGGAAGAGCCAGTAGCTGTCAAGGCAGTGGATAGGCAGGGACTCTACTTGGGAGAAGTCCTGATCCCAGTAGGGTGACCTACTACACATGTAGCTTTCCAACCTGTAATTCCCTCTGTGGGAACCGGGACAGTCGGATCTGGTCAGTTAGCTGGGAGGTTAGCAGGAGCCATGTGCGCATGTCATTTTCAGTCCTGCATCTCATCAGCGGAGTCCTGATTCATCAATGATTGGTCTTGGGCAGAAGCTGGGGTCACCTGGCTGCAGTTCTAAGGTGTCTCCTTACCGGTTTCATGCAGCTTAAGGGAGTAAGGGTTTCTGTGAGGATTTCTGGACCAAACTTGTGAAGATTGACTAATGAGAGCCTGCCTGTCCTCTTGCGGTCTTTACTAATGGTCTCAACACCCAGAGGATTCCGAGGCCGGGTGCTTCCTAACAATTTGTGTTTACTTTTTCTGTATGATGATAAACACAATCACCCGCCCAGGGTGGGCGGAGTCAAATATTTAAGAGTAGAAAGAGCAGGAGACGCCTAGTGCAACCAACTCTGTTGAGTATGCATATGGAGAAGGAAGTCACCGCCCTTGGAGTTGTGACGTTTTTCCTGGAAAGAGTACCAGAAAAGGACAACCGGAATCTCCAACGTTAGAGATATTTAGCTGGTATTTAAGAAGATTAAATATTCATTACATTAACGGGAATAAAATAAGAAAGACAAAAATATGTGCTGAAGTGTCGCACTGAGTACATAAAACACAAAGTACTAACATTTGACTAGCTGCTTTTGTATTAAAAACAACTGGACTTTTTCTTTGTTTTTGCCCAGGGAGCTGGTGAGCACGGAGCAAATGGCCCTAAAGGAGAAAAGGTAATGCCAGTTTTTCGTTGTTTTCAGAATGATTAAATACTTTCACCTACAGGGAGCAGCCACCATTGTGAGCAGTCTCACCTGCCTGCTGACCAGCAGCCGGATGCTACCCCTTGGGGGCGCTACTGAGCAGAGGTGGACTATAAGGGAGGGGATGTATGGAGAGAAACACCTTACAGGCAGCCAAAACCATTCCAAGGGAGATCCAAATGGCAAACTGCCTACGGCTCATGCTCACTGGCTTTCTGTTCTTAAACAGAGGCTGCCGTGGGATTGTTTTGTTTTGTTTTGGTGAGGTTTTATCATGTCCAGTGGTAGTCTAGCCAAGCAATTAAAAAAAAAAAAAAAAAAAAAAAAAAAAAGTTTTGAAGTTAAAACACCAATGTGCTTCCATTGCATTTTCATAACTCTCACTTGGAAGTCTGATTTTATCATTTGTGAAGATGGTAGATTAACTTTTCTACAGAAAATTTCACTCTGCTCCAATTTGACCGTGAAACTGTGATGACCTTGTGGATGTGAACACAGTGAATATGGTCAGAGAAATTTTTTTAAAAAAATATTTTTATAAGATGCACATTAAATCTGCAGACGGGGATATGAAGGTTTGAAAACACTGTGCAGGGCAGATGGCCTGTGAGAACTACACTCATCCATTCATTCACCCAGTAAAAGTTCTCTTGATTGAGGGCACGATACTGTGACACAGAGTCCAGGAAATATGACTTTATAAATCAATCAGCACAGCCAATCTACTCAAAAGATTGTGTATCTCCCACCGGAAAATATCTCTAAGAGATCTCAGCAGGAACCGTGAGTTCCTTATAGACTGACCATTCAAAAGGAAAATTCTGCAGAATACATAAATAAAACATGGACACTCTGAAAAAAGATTTTAAAATGATTCTATAGCAATCCAAGTCACTCCTGTGTCTTGGATTTCTGAACAACATTATTTCCTGTGAACCAATAGCTTGTAGAGCCATCCCATCCTCACAAATGCACTGCATTTTATGTAATTACTATTGGACATATGTAAAACACAGGGGCAATGGGGTACAAAGCTTGTCACGCTGGACAGCTGAGTGGAGAAGGGGCGTGTGACACTCTTACAGCATTTAAATGATGATTTATTTCTTGAAACAAAACAGCTGGCTTCTGTGCCGTCCTCTTCGTTAGCAAACATATGTCACTTAGAAATTCTTAAGACCTCGCTGATGAGAAATTTGATTCTGGAAAACAGGTGTATCTCAAACTCCAGTGACCATTCCTACCACTTGAAACCTTTTCTAATTGCTTCAGAATCTTAAGTGGAGTCAGAAAAAGCCTGTGGCATATTTGTCCCATCTTCCTACCCAAATAGCTGATCTAGAAGACTCTTCAGGGAACTTGACACTGTACCTGACACCAATGTACCTATGAAAGGGTTTTTTTTTAATTACCATTAATGAAGGAATAATAAACCCTGCATCAATAAACACAGGAAGCCCAAGTGTAGCAGCTACTGGAGGGATGAAGTCAAGCCTGTGTGCTTGTCCACTTCCTGCCTATTCTGGACCCATCTCTCGGCTTTGCAAAATTGTGGTGAAATGTGTGAAAATGTAAAGTCCTTAGTGGATCTCTGATTGTGCTTAATGCTGTATTCAGGGCTTCCAAACCCTGACTGTACCTAGAACCAACAGGAGAGGGTAAGGCAAATAAATACCTGTTCTGAGGTTCCACTCACAGGGACCCTGAGTAGAGAGGGACCGGAATCTGTGTTGCTTACACATGTGTGAGATGATTCTGGCATGCAGTCAGGGCAGGAAACCACGGAGGGATGGGGTGAGCATCCACTTTGGGATCAAAAGTTGGCTGTGGCACTAACTGTTTTGTCACCTTGGGAAGCCAGCCACTTCATTGCCTTAAGCATCAGTTTCCCCGTATCCACAATGGGCATAATCATTTACAGGAAGCATTGATGGATTAAAATCTAATGAGATGAATTTACCTGGAAGCACAATTTCTGGTACAAATTAGGCTTTGTACCTTCTGCCCATGAGGTCTCATTTAGCTCATTTTTGCTATGAGCTATTATCATCCTTAGTGTCTTGACTTGCTTCTCTTTGCATCCTTCACCATAATTTTGAAGGGAGGAGCCTTGAGTAGGGTTGTAAAATAAAAGATATAACTAAAAGCATACCTTAAACACATGCATGATTTACCACTGATGTATAATATGCCTCTTCTCAATACACTCACCAGGGATTGGGAATTATAAGAAGAACAGCCTATCATTTGGAAACTGGCATCACCTGGAAGCAGCTGTGTGAGGGAAAACTGCCCTGAGTCTGAAAGGATTTGGTGGAAGGTCATGCATTTACACAATAGACAGTGAGAACTATGGATGTAGAGACTGTGGAACAAAGTGGAGGAATAAGGACTTCTGGGGAAAACATCAGTTTTCTCCTGGAGCAGAATGTTAGGCAAACAAGATGGAGGTTCAATAACACGTGGCTTTCTAAACAGCATCAAAACTGTCAGGCTCAAAGATGGTCTTCTGATGCTCTTCAAATGCATCGCTGCTTTTCAACTCATATCTGCCTTGATAAATCAGTGCAATGCAGTATAAAGATGAAAAAGAACCCACGTGTGTCTAATATTAGACATAAACATTTGCATAATTCTACATGCAAGATAGATTCGTATTGTTTTAACCAAGGCCAACCTCACCCAGGGAATGCAAATCACAGGCTTTGTTCAGCCCCTCTGCTGTATGTACTCCATTGGCACTCTGCCTACCTCAATTGAAACCTCGTAGCATCATATCCCCTCCGCCTGGCCCTCATTCCTCTACCCATCCTCTATTACTTTTGTTTATAAGTGATTTCTAGCCCCTTTACTTGATTACTTCTGTTAAATTAGATGAGTCTAATTTTCAGGTGTATTATTCCCTTATGATTATATACTGGGGATGTTAGCACAAACCTGATAGGTCAATTTAGAGTTTTTACAAATCAATTATGCACTGGTGCCTTAAGGGTTCTCGGCCTTCACTATCTTCTTACATTGAACACGATTTACTATATTTAGGAAAACACATACCACCTACAGAGTGCTAAAGTACTGCTGGGGATACACAAGATGTATTTTTGCTAGGATAAATCATATATCAAGGCTGGAGAGATGGCTCAACAACAGCTAAGAACATATTGGTTTCCATCACCCACAATGGGCAGCTCACAACTGCCCCTAACTCTATCTCCAAGGTATATGACATCCTCTTCCAGCCTTCTTGGGTACCTTCACACATGTGTTGCACATACAGATAAGCAGGCACACAATACAATCAATGAATGAACAAACAAATAATTATCCAGCATATTTTAAATTGTATAACCATTGCTTCAAAAAAGTTACTATTTTTCAAGATTAAAGCTGAAAGTAATCTACAGAAAAGGCTAGAAATATGTAGGTCATATGCAGACATGATGCAGTCTGCACATGAGCAAACTGTAGAACATACAGGTATAAAATACATATATCATTGGCCTGCGAATTGACTGTCTAGAAGTCTGTTGAGCTATCCCTTGTGTAACTGAACGAGGTGTGAGCTAACTTTAATTGCTGTGCTTTTGGTTTTCTCAGACAGGCATTTTACAAGACTGGCTAAAGCTTTGAAGCATGAAAAATTAGAACTGTGGCTTCAAATTTTTAAAATCAATATTATACTTACAAATCAAGGAAGGTAGTTAACACAAAAATGGTCATGTCTATCCATTAGGTAAAATACCAAAATATTGATTTTGGTAGAAATGTATAAATAAGCCAAAAGTTTTGGGGGCCTTAATAATTTGATGGGCTGTTGTGTGAAGATTTTGTTGCAAAGACATAGTCACATTCTCAAAATAAAAATGTTCACTGAAGACTTGTGTGTAACAAACAAAAGCTAGAGACAGCTCCAACGCTGGTCAGTGGGGCTGGGATCTCCCTCGGTGCCTCAGTACATTGGAGTGCTAACCATCAGTTGCAATAAATAAACAAAATCACATAGATCAAATGACAGGTATCAAAAACAATGTTGAGGGAAGAAAGCTGTATACAAGAACCCATCCTTCATGTCAAAGTAATATTTATGATTCCATAGAGAGAGTGAAAGTAGAAAATATCTACTGAGAGGTAAATACTGAATCCATGAGAGTCGTTTGCTCTGGGATAAGAGGACAAAGGGAAACGTGGAGAACTTGTCCATGATTTTCTTAAATTGCTTTCATTTTGAGAATTTAATATGGAAAGGCTTGACATATTCTATTTCGTTTTCTTTATCTTTGAAAGTTAAAAAGATATTTTCTTTTTTTTTAAAAAAAAAAAAAGCCATATACCTATAAATGCAACAGTAAACACTGTTTTACAAAAAAATCACTTGAAGTTGGAGGAAAATTTTTCAAAAGGACATGTCATCTAGGGCTATGTTTAACTTAATAATAATCGAGTGACTGTTCAGGGGTGCTGGGAAATGCTAACACAGAAGTTGGGTCCTGCATCTCCAATGTGTGCTCAGTGATGTAATTTCCTCCTACAAGGATACTCTCTCCAACCGTATTTTCAGAAAATACTCTTTCCATATCACATACACATCCCTCTTCAACATGTTTGATCAGAACATCTTAGACAGTTCTAAGCTGCTGCTGTCACCATATCAACAAGAATGACTTCTTTGTCCACAGCCAGTCATCTACACAGCACGGAAAATGCTGAGGACAGCTGGAAGACTCATTTTTCCTTCTGTGATCACTGACTCTCCCCACCTAAAATAAGAAAACAAGAGCAGATTGTTGTGTCATTTAAATGCAAAACTAAATAAATAAGGTTTTGGGTACTCCAGGACAAAACTGTAATCCTTTTCTGTCCATGAAAAATAGGTCACATTGTCCCACATTAATTTTAAATGTGCTAATGAAATGTTATGGATTCCTGAAAGACCTAAGCCATGGAGGAGCCTGTCTATGTTCAAAGCTTCATGGAGGCCCTGGACCCAGGCAGGATTCTGTGGGTAGAAGAAGATTTTCTCTTCACTCATGATGCATCTGTCTTCTGTTTTTTCTCGACAGGATGACTCTGGGCTGCCAGGATTTCTAGGGTCTGTTGGCCCTAAAGGACAGAAAGGAGAACCTGTAAGTATTTTATCTTTTGAGGGCAGCGGGAGAAAGAAAAAAAGTAGGTGAAGAATTAGAAGTATTTTCCCAGCTCCAATTCCACGGCCTTTCAATTCTAACACTGAACGGCACTGTAGATCAGAGTCTTAAGCAAGTACACACCATGCCAGGCACCAAACCTTCTATATATATTAACTCCCTTAACTCGTATAAAAAGCCCCTTGGGGTAGCCCATTCCATACATAGGCTGGTTCCAGAACCCAAGCTTTCAAACCATTAAGTTGCCTAGATAGGACCAAACACCCGTACCTAAAATGAGAAACTCAATCAATACATCAAATTTATCTTAAGAATTGAAAATGCTTCTCTCTCTGCTCAAACAATTGCTCTCAGTACACCTCTGAAATTATTTTCCCTTCTGTTTCTTTTTTTCTTTTTTTGTAAGATCAAAGTGACTTCACAAGCCATCTTCCAATATTGCTGCAGCTGGTTTCTTTGAAAACTTTTCTTTGGATGGGGAAAATAATAAAGAAAAAAGACAAGAAAAACCCTATCACATCATTATATATATTCAAATAGAACCACTGAAGAGAATGCAAAAGCCTAGTTACAAAAACAAAAGTTATACCGTGTGTGTGTGTGTGTGTGTGTGTGTGTGTGTGTGTGTGTGTGTGTGTGTGTGTGTGTTCCTGTGCCTCCCTGGCCCCAGGATGGTAAGTATGCATTGCCATTGCTCTGTAAAACACACGTCTTCATTCTTGTGAAAAGGTCGGGGTTAGCATATGGCTTGTCTTTTTTGTCATGTGCAGCACACCTTGTTAAATCACTTCACCCATGTCCCGGTGTGATTAGGGATATAGGTTGACAGGGCAGGAGGGATGGAGAAGTCACTAAAATACCTGCCTGACAAAGAGAAGCGATAAGAAAAGCACTCGGTGCTTGCCAGCCAAGCTCCACCTGTGCTCAGTTCAGTTAGACATCTTCATTGTCCTAGTCATTGTTTCTGGCAGCTTTGAAATCATCACCGCCTCCATGAACCCTGGTTACTGACCTTCTGGTCACTTATCCTCGGTGTCCCGACCAGGCCTCCCTAACAGCCTCTAACAGTGTTCTCTGGCTGAGGCTTTCAAAGGATCTGGGAGCTGTCATGTGACCCTTTCCCCCAGCTCACCACTCCTATACAACCACTCCCGACATCTCATAAGCTCTCCCAGGGCTCTCCACTGTCTGCCTACCCAGTAATTCCCATGAATTTAGGTTCATGGGTGGGCCGTGGAAGATCTGACTAGGAAGACGCGAAGCAGAAAACAATGTTCTATGAGCAACAGCTGTGCCCTCTGAACACAAGCGTGGATTCAACGCCTGGGAATTCTAGTTCTGGGGTTCAGCGCGGAGCCCTGGAGCCTACATTTCCCACAAGTGACACTAATGCTGTTGCTCCAGCATCACTAAGGGCTGGTGTGATGCATGGTTCCTGGGGATGAGGGTCTTTATCCTCTTAAAGGTTCCCTCTGGCTTTCTCTCCTGCCTTCAAATGTTCATGGGAAGCCCGGATGCCCATGTGGGCCGTTCTTAGCCCTGTTCTTTTTATTCAGTAGAAATGAACTTCTTGGGCTGGAAAGACGGCTCGGAGGATCTAAGCACTGGCTGCTCTTTCCAAGGACCAGGGTTCAGTTCCCAGACCTCACATAGTGGCTCACAACCAACTCTAGCTGTAGTTCCAGGGGATCTGGTAATGCACTGTGACCACTATGGGCACTGGGCACACACATAATACACAGACACCCATGCAGGCAAAACAACCATACTCATAAAAATAAATATAAAAAAATAAGTGAACTTCTTTCCCCGCTAACTTCTATCCTGGGCAGTCCACTCTTACCCCCTTGATGACTCTGCTTCCTCTGTGCATCGTTGCTTGCTTTCTTGTCTTCCCACAAGTATTACATCATTAGGTAAAACTTTGTTGTTTCAACCTTTTTCTTCAAGAGCACGATCTATACTAGACTTGGCACAATAACACGCAGCTCGTGGAAAAGAGTCGTCATCATCTGAAGTAGAATTTTGAACCCCTGTCTTCAACAGCAACATCAAAATGGCCACATTGGCCGCCCCCTACCCAGTTTTGGGTATTTAGAATATGATGACATGTGTGGCATATTAGAGCTGTAAAATATGGATCTAGGTGGAATTTATGATTGTACAGATAAGGAAAGGGGGACTCAAAAACTTCAAATGGCTACCCCTAGGTAGGATTCAGGGGAGATGAGACTAAATGGCAAACCCGTGGTTGACCAGATTCCTACAAACTACATCAGTCAATGTAGACTTTGAACCAGGCCTGAAGGGGCAGGCCTGTTCTCCCAGCTGTTTAGGGGGATAAGGCAGGAGGATCTCAAGTTGAAAGCTCTCTCCTAGGATACAGAGTGGGTTCAAGTCCTAACTGGACAACATAGTGAAAACTAATCTCAAAACTCCAAAATAAAGTGAGAGTCCTGAGGACACACCTCCATGTTGAGGTCCTGGCCTGGATCAATCCCCAGCTAGTGGGGGATTCAGTGTAGATTTCAAGCTTGCAGTGACTCTGATAAGAGTGACATGAGTTAAGTAGGCACAAGTAGAAGCAACATAGCCCACCCTGCATGCCTAGACCTTAGTAGTTAAACACGTAACTAAGAATGAAAATGGGAAAAGCAAGACAATAAATAAGGCCCTGATCTAACATGTAAAAATTAACCCAAAATAAAAAATAGCATCGTGTTAGGTAGAAAACATCTTGTGTGGTTATACAAGTAATAGATACGTGTCTTTAGGCCAAGAAAAGTTAGCCCCCGCTTGCACTAGAGGGCATCTTGGTTCATTTGGAAGAGGTCATTGTTTGATTGCCACCACACGCAGTCAAGCTGATTCAAATCCTGTGGCTTATCCTTGGGTACCTGCAAACTTCCCAGTCACCACTGAAGAGGAAGTGAGCCTAAAGAACTGTGGGCAATCTGTGCCTCAGTTTCTTCAACTGCATATAGCTATAACAACAGCCAGCTTCTCATTGATACGTGGAGATTAACGTGTGTGTGTGTGTGTGTGTGTGTGTGTGTGTGTGTGTGTGTGTGTGTGTGTGTATGTATATGTAAGAAGAAGATCAGGAGTGGAGGTGATTCTTCACATCTGCCTCTCCAGGGGACCTCCATCCTAACCCAGTTACCACCCATTACCACCCACATCAGTTCCACCCATTTGGGTTATTGTTTACCCAGTAATTAACCCCTTCGAGTCATTTTGATTCGAGTACAACTGGCATTCAAAGAGCATCCTTGAAGTACTGCTTCTGCCTGGTGTGTTTAAATGCACAGCTAACCTAGGTGGGAAATTCAAGTGGACATCTGCCATTTAACAGTTCCCAGTACCCATTTCCCGCCACTTGCAGATGAATGCATGCGTATTCATTTTCATTTCATAATAGGAAGCTTTAGCCTTGGGCAGCATTTCAATTTGGCTGCTGTTGGGAGCCTCTAAGTAGTATTTGAATGATTAACTCCATGCTCATTCGGGAATATGAAGGGATCCGTAAATTCCTTCTCACTTAACCCCTGTCAGAGTTGATTTCTAAATGTTTATAATTGATTCTGGTTTCTACCCATTTTCCTAGGGGGAACCGTTCACAAAAGGTGAAAAGGGAGATAGAGTAAGTAGATGTTTAGTGCTATCTTGGGTATTCTATTTCATTGATTTCTCTCTCCAGTTTGTTGTTTGACACCTAATCGATTTGATAGAGTAAGTTTCCTGAAACTTGTATTTTCTTCTGCTGTTTCTTACTGTTATCTTCAATCCTTGTTAAATGCTCTCTTGTGATAACACTTTAACTTTTGATTTGGGTTATATGGGCTTTCTTTTGTATTTTTATTTTGCATTTATTTGGGGGGGGGATGGTATGTGCATGCCATATTTTGTATGCATGCCCTTGCGTGAATATGATGGACTGAAGACAACCTGTGTGAGCCTGTCCTCTCCTTCCACCATGTGGGTCCTGAGGACTGAACTTATGTATTCAGGATCAGCAGCAGCTGCCTAACTCTCTGAGCCATCTCAGCAGTCTTATTCCGGTTTTCTTTAGCCTACTGCTATCAGTGGTTAGGCCTCAACGTCTTAAAAGCCATCAAGTAAAAATAGACTACCAGGTGGGGGTGATACACACCTTTAATCCCAGCATTCAGGAGGCAGAGGCAGGCAGAAAGAGTTCAAAGCCAGCCTGATCTACAGTGTGAGTTCCAGAACAGCCAAGGCAGAAATGCTGTATTAGAGACAAAAAAAAAAAAGAAAAGAAAAGAAAAGAAAAAGAAAGAAAGAAAAAGAAAAAGAAAGAAGAATAAACTAAAACGTGCAATATGGGTTTTCAAAAATTTTGTTAAAGACACAAACTGGACATTCAAGTGAGTCGTGGAAAATAAGAAAATATTGTGCTATGTTATGTAATCTTTTTTTCTGTTTTACTAAGTGCCTACGAGTGGAGTCACCAGCACACACACCTCTTTAAACTTAGCCTATTCCATTCTGCCTCTCATCTGAGGTTGGCCATCATCTGGTGGTGAATTGTTAATGTACCAGGATGTCTTAGTTTGGGTTTTCTATTTCTGTGAAGAGACAGCTCTTGTGAAGAAAACATTTAATTGAGGGGACTGGCTTACAGTTCAGAGGTTCAGTCAATCATGGTGGAGAGCTCGGCAGCATGCAGGCAGATGTGGTTCTGGATCTGACAGTCCTGCATCTTGACTCAGAGGCAACTGGAAGTTCACTGACTGTCACATTGAGTGATACATGAGAAAAACAACTTCAAAGCCTGGCCCCACAGTGACTGGCTGCCAACAGAAGGCGTGGCCCAGATTAAAGGTGTGGCCTCTAGCCTCAAGGTCTGGATTAAAGGTGTGTGTATGTTTTCCAGCCTCCTCCAACAAGACCATACTTCCTAATAGAGCCAGTCTCTATGAGTTTATGGGGGCCAAATATACTAAACTATCAGACATGATGTCACAAGTGAAAAAAAAAATGAAATGAGGAATTTTGTTGCTTACTGGCAATAAGGATTCTGGATCTTGTTTTAGCTTGATTGCATAGCTTCCATAATCTTCCCCTTTGTTGTGTGCTAACTGATAGAAAGTCAATTAGAGTATCAAGATGTCTAACCCCATCTGGATTCAGGAATAAATCATATGGCAACTATTTTATTCACAGGGAGAACCTGGCCTATTAGGACCACAGGGAATAAAGGTAATCTTGTGGAATTTTCTAATCACAGTTGCAATGTTAGTGAGACGGTGAAAATAATAGTAACATTTAACTTTCCTTTCCTCTCATGCATTTAGGGAGAACCTGGAGATGTTGGTCCCCCTGGTTTAACAGGAAGCCCAGGGCTAAAGGTATGTACTTCTTACGTCAAGGTGTATAAGACGTCACTATTGGGAAATAATGTGGGAATTATAGCCATCCTGTATTCAAGAAGGCTTTGGTGTGCCACTCATTTTCTTCACAGATGTTCTCAGAGATTTTATCTTGTTTCCATGGTGACCCCCCACCACCACTGGCTGCATTATTACAAACACAGAAGCTAATCACAGCTAGGCCTTTTGGTATACAATAGGATTTTAAATTTCTTTTTCAGAGCAAATTCACAAACAGCATCCATAAAAAGCTTTAAGAGTAAACAATGCCAGTTAAATCAATGACCCTGTGCCACATTCTTAACGGGAAAAGGATTCAGGATCTGTTTCTACAATAAAATTATGCATCCCTGAGATACTTGAGTTTCCCAGAGAAAATTCTACAGGGGTGTCTCAAGAAAAAAGCACCTGGGGGGCAGGGGAAAGGGACTCTCGGGGGAATTGTTCCCAGGTAGTGAATCAGACCAGTTACGCAGGTATCACCTGCTGAAAAACAGCAGGCCCATTAAATGAAACATCTCAGAGCTTTCTTGCTAAGCTCAGAGTGCACGCCAGCACTATATACAAAAGGCGGGATGCTGAGAAGCCAATCTCTTCCTTATAAAGGGGATGGTATTTCACCAACATTAAAATACAATCTATTTTTGTGCGAAGTTAAAGTGTATGTCATCTTCTGCTTTAGGGTCAGCAAGGACCTGCAGGTGCCATGGGGCCCAGAGGACCACCAGGAGATGTCGTATGTACAGCATCTTCAGTACTCTGAAATGAAACTGAAATTAGGGCATCAGTCAGTGAGATATATTATGCTTTGTTTCCCAAAAACATGGGTCACCACACAAACTGACCACTTCTGATGTGGGGGAGGGGCTACTACTGGGAAGTCCTTTGGAGTGGAGCCAAAAAAAACAAAAAACAAAAAAAACAAAACTAAAACAAAACAAAAAAATCAATCTTTGAAACTTAACTCAAGTTAACTGAATTGTCAGTAGCAATACTACTATACAATAGTGGAAACCATAAATATCCAAAGAAGTAAGAGAAAACAGCAAGCATTTCCAATATGCTATACAGTAAAGTCACTGTGGGTGTGGTCTCTCTCTCCCTCCCTCCCTCCCTCCCTCCCTCCCTCCCTCCCTCCCTCTCTCTCTTTCTCTCTCCCCCCTCTCTCTCTCTCTCTCTCTCTCTCTCTCTCTCTCTCTCTCTCTCTCTCTCTCTCTCTCTCTCTCTCACCTCTCATGCTCTTTGGAAGCATCATTTCATATATTCCCCCAGATTTCTACCTTGTAGATAATCTCCTAGCCTTCCTCTGTGAACTCAAGTACTAGATCAAAATGAAGAAAATTCCTGGCTACAGCTCTCAGTGACTCTCTGCTCAGGACTAGGATTCTAGTTGGGCGGTTTCTTTCCACCATCGTAGGAGCTGTGCATGACTTAATTTCCCTGATTTCTGCTCACTGCTTCAGCCTCCTGGGGGCTATTGGTTAGATCATAGTGTGTTTGCTAATTTGAACCCAATCCATAGGCAAAGGTTTTCGTTTGTTTTTGGAGACAGAGTTTTCTGTGTAGCCTTGGCTGTCCTGGAACTCTCTTTGTAGACCAGTCTGGCCTTGGATTCCAAAATCATCCTGCTTCTGCTTCCCAAATTCTGGGATTAATGGTGTATACCACCACTACAGGTCTAGAAAAAAAATTCTTTTTTATTCTTCCTACAAGCCAATAATTGGACCACTTCAGAGATTCCCTCATGGAAAGACACCATAAGAGAGAGAAAGTATTGATAACATGAGATTAACCACAAAATATTCTAGTTAGGCTGAACTGTCTGTACTAGGAACAAAATCAATAAATATAAAATCAAAAGGAAAAGAGCCACTCTGGCTAAACATAATAAAAACACCTTGACCACTTAAGTTGGGTTGTGGAGCCACCAACCACCACCCTCCCTCCTCCTCCTCTTAGCAACTGTATGGGTGGAACATTTCAGTTCTTTTCCATTTCCCATTATAGCTGCTGACTTCACTTGAGACAACAAGCTACATATCTTCAAATAACATTTCTCCTTAGGCCAAAATAAGCATTACTTTATAGACAGATGTTAATACTCAGTCTTCTTACAAAGGTAGGATGCGATTACATGAAGAGATGTCCTAACTGATCTTGTCCTTTAATTCTGTATTTTCCAGGGGTTTCCAGGAGAACATGGTATCCCAGGGAAAGAAGGCATTAAAGGAGAGAAGGTACAGTTTAGACTTGACTTTTGAATAGTAAGTGAGTAAATAGGAAGAAGAAACCAAGGATCCTATCATCATCTGAGAAGTAGAAGGTTTGCACGAGGCTTGAGCCTCCCAGGATCTGTCAGTGCAGGGGACAGACATTCATATACACTATGATTCGGTGCCCCTGGTGCCACGCATCATTGCAGTCGTGGGTATGGCACAGAAACTCAAGATGACAAAATGAGCTAGCTTGGAAGTGAAGATGTTAGGGCTGAGGTCAAGCTTTGAATTCTCAGAAGTCTCTCTGCCTTTTATGACCTGTTTGGATGCATGTGAGTGTAGTATGTCAATATTGCGTCATCCCCAGAAAATAGGGCATTCAGATCATGAACTTCATGGACAGACACGCCCTTTGTGCCCGTGTTAGTGCACAAGTCTGTGTTTCTTTGCACTGCTAAATTTTGTGTAACAGAACTCATTTCAGAACCTGAGTGTGTTGTGTTTAAAACAGCAAGGGCAGTGCCTGGGATGAGCTAGGCACTTGGTAGATGCTTTTGAGGGTCAGAGTACAAAAGTGAGCAGAACGATGAAGTTTGACTGGCTATGACAACATAAAGCAATGGAAACCATGTCTCCAAACTTGTGGACATGAACCTCAGCAGAAAAAGAAAGAAGCTTGTCTTGTTTTCCACAGGGAGATCCTGGCGGAAGGCTAGGCCCTCCTGGACTTCCAGGTCCAAAGGGTGATGCTGGGCCTCCAGGGAAAAGCCTGACAGGAAAGCCAGTAAGTATCTATCTCCCTTTTACTAGGATTGTCTTGAGAGTTCAGTTACTGCTAATTCTGGGTCTCCAGTTTCAAGATGCAAGTGAAATTTTAAGCTACACACACACACACACACACACACACACACACACACACACACACACACACACACGTCATCTTATACCTTGGCTCAGAAAGCTAAAACAATTTGAATGTTCGATGCAACAGAAGATGCACACTCGTGCAACATTTTACAGATGATCTGAGATATTTCAAAGGCCCCGGCACCTTATGTACTGATTCCTCAGGGATCTATGAATCTTTAAACACTGGTTCTGAGCCACAAGACTTCCTGGGATACCGCCTTAAACCAGATGCTCAACATTTGCCTTCCAGAGTTTGAGGCTATAACCACAGACCATCTTTCATAGAAAGTGTGTGTGATCCCTGCTACTCAGGACATAGGAAACGGTGCCACCAGAAAACCCAAAAGTCAGTATGTAGTTGGAAGTTTTTCTCCAGCCTGCCAGAGGCTTCATATTAATTATAATTGTTTGGTCAATGGCTCAGGATTCTTACTGGCTAGCTCTCCCTATAAATTAATCCATTTCTCTTATGCTATATTTTACCACAAGGCCCATGGCCTGTTATTTCACACCTTGCTTCCTCAGTGGCTGTGTGATGTTTCCTTCTTTCTGCCTCCTTTCTTGCCATAAATCTGTTGGGATTTCCCCTGGCTCTATTCTGCCTGGCCATTGGCCAAAACACTTTATTCATCAATCAATAAAAACAACACATATTCACAGCATACAGAAGGACATCCCACATCACCAATATGCTCATTGGATTCACCCATTTTCCCCCATCCTCTTTCTACCTCTTATAACAATTATTAATGGTGATAATTCTGAAGGTTAGATGCTTAATTTCACAGATTAAAAACCCCTTATATTTTGAATTAGTTATACAAAATCTATAACCTTTAAAATTTTCTCTCTATTCTTAATAAGAGTCTTAACTCAAGTAAAATGAAGGATAGTGAGTCGTATTTTTGAATTATAACTTCTATTTTTTTAATTATTTAGAAAAAGATACGAGTTCATCTTACATTTTTTTTTTTCTTTTAGGGATTAGATGGAAATCCTGGAGTGCCTGGTCCACGTGGACCAAAGGTATATTGATTTCATAGCTAATTTTTAAAGGAGTTAACAATTAAGAAAATGTAACTAAAAAGCACATCCGTCTCGAGCCTCTTATTAACAAGAGCCCTTGCTTTCACAGGGCGAAAGGGGATTGCCGGGTATCCATGGCTCCCCAGGGGACACAGGCCCTCCAGGGGTAGGAATTCCTGGCAAGACAGTAAGTAATATTCAGTCCAGTGATTGAACCCAAGTTGGTTACACTTTTGTCTCCACTCTTACCAATGCAGTGCTCAGAGTCTTATATAAAGCAGTAAGAAGAGAGAAAGAAATGGAAGAGATACAAACAGGAAAGGAAGGAATAAATCATCCCTGTTTAGACACTACCTAACCCTGAAGACACTGCCAGAAATCTCTTAGAGTGGTAACACATTTTCAGCAGTATAGCAGTACACAAAATAAGCATTAAAAAGTAGCAACCTCTCTATATAGTATTAAGAAACTTAACAAGAAATATCAAGGGAAAAATCTCATTCAATTCCCTGGAGCACGGGCAGTGGCAAGGGGGTTACCTAAAAAAACAACTGACTCAGGAGTCAGAAACATGTTCAATGAAAACTTGAAGGTTCCGGAGCAGACACTAGGGGTTGGAGACATTGCTTATGCTCATACACTGACAGAATTGATGCAACGAGAATGCCTATATTACCAAAAGCACGCAATGTAATCTCCATCAAGATTCCCATGATGTTCCTCACAGAACTGGAAAAAGCAATGCTAAGATGTATACGGAGGCCCAAGACTCCAAAGACCAAAAGCGATCCTAAGCAGAAAGAGCAGTAAGCGATCCTAAGCAGAAAAAAAGAGCGGTTCTACACAGGGGATTTTACTCATCCCATAAAGAAAAAGGAAATCATGACATTTGCAGAGAGGGGAAAAAAAAATGGATTCAACTTGAAATCGTTCTATTAAGTGAAATAAGCCAGACTCAGAAAGACAAATAGTCCATGTGGAGTTGTGTGTGTGTGTGTGTGTGTGTGTGTGTGTGTGTGTGTGTGTGTGTGTGAGAGAGAGAGAGAGAGAGAGAGAGAGAGAGAGAGAGAGAGAGAGAGAGAGAGACATAAGTAGAAATGGAACCATGGGAAGAGAAGAAAAGGGGGAGTAATGAAATACATCTGACAGGAAAGCAGAAGGCTTGTCTTGTGGTGAGGATAGAAAGACCACCAGGAAGAAAACAGACGAGGAAAGTGCACTGGAGGAGAGCAGTGTGTGTATGAAAATGCCATACTGGAAGCCACTACTTCCGACACTGCCTTTAAAAGTCAGTAAAACATTATATCAATAACTCATTAAAGAGGTAACAAGTTTATAGGGAAAAAATACCACTTAGGGGCACAATGAAAAGGCAACAAAAGCTTGATACTAGCAATGTTATGGATAGTTTTAAATAAGATAGAGAACCCAGCAAATGCTGGTGCCAGCTGCTCAAAAGAAAAAAAAAAGATTTTGAAGAAGAAATGGAAGGAGAGCAGAGTCTGAGCTTAAGGGATGATGGGAGGGAGGGGAAACTGTGGTTGGAATGTATTGTACGAGAGAAGAATCTACTTTCAATAATAAACAAATAAATATAATAAACAAATGGCTAACAGGAAAATGAGTCAACAAAGAAATGCAATGAGGCCCCGGCCTCTGAGCCCCATGGGCAGTTGGTTTCTGATCTGACAGGATTTGAACATGTGACTCGCAAACCTGCAGAGTGGAGAGAAGGAAATACCCCAGTGTGGGAGCAAAGATTTGTACTTTCAGCCTTGAATGGCTGGTTCCTTAACGGCTGCTTTAGGTCATGGCAAGCTTTCTAGAAACCATGTCCAGGGCTTGTAGAGCGTTTAGACTGTGAAAGTGTCAATCCCTGCTTTCTGCTAAGTAAACTACAGGGCATTTATGAATATCCCTGGTAGAATTTGGATAATTCTCTCTCTGTTTTTACCCAGGGCTTCCAAGGACCAGCAGGAGAGCCAGGTATTCAGGTAAGTGAGGTCACTAAGTTACTCACAAAATAAGTTTAGTTTTCTTGACTGCCAGTAATTACTCAAAAGACTGTCCTATGGAACATTTTTTTTCCTTCATTTTTTTAGGGTCCTCGAGGTCTGCCTGGATTGCCAGGAACTCCAGGGATCCCAGGGAATGATGTAAGGACCTTTCCCCAACTCACATCCCATGCCCACTGTAATTGGTAACTTGCAGAGGTTTGAATAAGTGGCTTCTGTTTTTAGGGAGCTCCAGGGAGAGATGGAAAGCCAGGCCTTCCAGGCCCCCCAGGTGACCCGGTATGTAGACAGGCTTTGCCTGATTTATGTATCTTTAATGCACCCAGTAGCCAAACAGCCTACTAAGCAAATTTTGCTGTCCAAACTAATTACGGTGTTCAGAGACTGCTTGGTGATTTTGTTTATCCCCATTATTTTGTAGAGGGGGGAAAAATTCAAGCTGGGTCAGCATTATTGTGTGTGTGTGATAAATACTTATTTCCTAAGGGTATAATTCAGCTGTACAATTTTGCCCCAGGCTGAGCCTTAGCGTTTAATGTCTTTGTTGCATGGAAAATTGAGACAAAACAGATAGCCATGATTTCTAGTCTTTCTAATGCTAGTGAGTAAATGAACTTCATTTTTCTAAATGGAAGTTTACAGGTAAGTTATCTCCAGTGTGGTGCATAGCCATTGACTGAGTACCTTGGAACAGACGAGGTGATTAAATTATGAAAATTAGGTTGAAAAATCTCAGAAAAGGCATTTAGATGCTAACCGTGCATTACAGAGTTTTATTTCAGGTTAAACCTTGCTATGAGTGACAGTAAATCTTTTTAAATAGCCTCAGCTCCAACACTTATATTTTTGAGAGGCCATATGGCACATGGCATTGTATTGAGAGCTTTGTATAGTAAAATCTAAATCTGGTCCCTCGCTGGGTCTCCACAGATCCGCTCACCTCCCACACTGTGTGTCTTTGAGAGCCTTTAGAGGCTCTCAAACAATGCATGCAGTGGCATTGTTCAACCCTTCTTAACTCCATCACTGAACTGTGTGCCCCTCATCTCACATCCTGTCAACTGTCACTTGGGCATACATAGTGTTCCTCTGAAAGAACATTTTAAGACCTGTGGCCCAAACACAGCTCACATTCCCCAGGTGTCTGTCTTGCCCCTCACTTTAGGACACTTTTGTGTCTTTAGGACTTCTGAAAGAGCTGATTAAGGCAGACTCACCATGCAGTCTTCATACTTCTCAGCAGCCTGAAAATGTGCTTGGTAAAGGAGTGACTTCCTTCTTTAACAAATGATTTAAAAAACATATTACTTAAAACCAACAATATGGGGAAAGCAGAAAGGTTGCTTTGTCTTGAAACTACAAAACACTGGTGTATAATCAAAACAGTGATGCAAATGAGTTTGCATGATCTTGGTGAAGGAATAGTGAATACTTTCATATCAGAACTGTGTGTAAGCTTTATGCTTACAAACAAAGCTAAGCGAGTGAGTCTGATGGTGAGACTCGCCACCCCCAAATTTCAATTGGCATGACACTTGAAGAAAAAAATGCACGCATCAACTTCTATGTTCATGTTGCATTGGGCTCGTGCACATGCGAATATCCATGGATTTGGGTTTCTCTCTTTTAACTACAGATTGCACTTCCTCTCTTGGGAGACATTGGCGCCTTGCTGAAGGTATTCTTTTGCTATTAAAAAAAAAAAAATTACATGTTGGTGTGTCGAAAAGGTTGAAAAGAAATGTTCTACCAAAGATAGAATTAACTAACTGCTCAGCCCAAACAATTCAAATTCTAATGTTAGAAAACATTTAACACTGAAAAGTACACATGCCTTATTATATATAATACTATATATATAATATATATAATACTATATATATAGTATTATAGGCAGACTATATATATAGTATTATATATATATATATATTATATACATATAGTATTATATATAATACTAATTTTTCCACTCCCTTCTTTCTGGGTCACACACTGTGGACAGGGAGATAGGGGGAGCGGTATTAAGATGAGATACAGGAAGGGGTAATCATTGCTACCTTTACACAGGTCTCACCTCTTCTGAAACAATGGCTTTCTCTTCCTTTTCCTTCCCCACCCTGCCTCACTACCCTGAAGCCTGTCTGCCAGCCACCCTGTCAGCTCTGGTCAGGCTCAAGATGAAAATCAGTGCCACTAGTTTACAGATTGAGTTTTTATATCACGGAATTTTGCAAAGGGAGCCATAAAATTCCAAAGGCAACAAGCCGCCCTAACATCTGTTACCCTGGTAAACAAAAATTATCTCTACCGGTTAGCTGTTCCATAAATTACCTTGGGCTAAACATGGTGGCACACACCCGTAATTCCCTCCTTCAGGAGGCTGAAACAGGAGTACAACAAGTTTAATTCCAGCTTTAATTATACAGAAGTACACGCCATACTAACACCACACACACACACACACACACACACACACACACACACACACACAGACCCACCCACACACACACACACACACACACACAGACCCACACACACACACACACACACACACACACACACACAGACCCACACACACACACACAGACCCACACACACACACACAGACCCACACACACACACACAGACCCACACACACACACACACACACACACTATGGCTACCATTTTTTTCTTAAACATTTAACCATGTTTTATCAGTAAAAGTGAGGCATCTGGTAGTGGGTAAGGCTATGCATATGTAGTTAGTCTCCGTGCAGTCTAGTAAGAACTGATGGACCTAAATGAAAATGTAGCCCTTTATTTCACTCTTACATTTCCTGTCTTTGGATGAACAAGCATACACACCACTTTTCTTGTACAACTGGTGTTTGTTCTAATGATTTGCCTAATGACTTACATGTAAACATGGAATATAGCATTGAGCCCATCAAAAGACATGGCCTAGTTTCAAGAAAATATGTGTAAATATACATAGCAGAGTTTTCTTATAACACAGAATAGTGGAGAGTTTCAGAGAGCTCTCATATTGAGTTATAATTATATGTCAGTCAGTGCAACCTTACTTATTTCTTTCCCATTTAGTCTTTACTGAAATGTTCTGAGCTAGGCTGGAGTGCCATTCTCAGTCATCGAAGATACTTGAAGTCCCAAATAGCTAAGTAATTTGCCCAGACACACAGCTAATAAGTGCAAGGTTGATCCAGGAATATGTGTCCTCGGGTTTTAAGCCCCGGATTCTTTGTAACAGCAATAATGTTAGAAATGACAAGATTGTAGGGATTAGCTGCTTGAATTCTTGAAGGATGAGAAACTTGTATACTTAACCAGAACTAAATGTTCTGACAGAATATAGGATGGCTCACAGCACAGACAACACACTGAGTGAACTCTGCTAAGAGGAAGACTGGGCTCTCAGGGGTCTCAGGGACCCCTGAGAGGAACTGACTGTATTGCCAGGTCAGCCTCCTCCAACAAACACATCACACTACTCTTCCAGTCCCAGAATCATCTCAGTAAGGTCCTGAGTCACAAAGGTGCGGGCTGGTGGGATGCAGCCTAGAAACCTTGTCAGGTGATGCCAACAAGCTTTATTTAACAGAAGAAGGGGGAAACAAGTAGCCCCCACCCAAACCCCAAATTCAAGAATTTGGTTTGAAGATTGACCAGTGGAAGTAAGTAAATAACATAACGTTAACTCTGGGCCCTGTACGCCAGCACACTAACTCAAACTCCGATTCTTGATCTCCTTACAAGCTGTCAGCTGCTTTCTGTTCTCTAAGATATCTTGAGGCAGAGCATTGAGAGGGCCTGGCATAATGCTAAAACCAAACCATTCCTCCCAACCCTTCTAAATTAATCTGTGTGCCAGGTTCTTGTAGAATCAGACTGTGCATTAGCTAATGATTAATGCATTTTAATCATTTCCATAGAAATAATATTGAGTCATTTTCTTCAAGAAGCTATATTAAAATCAGTTTCCATTGCTTTATGTAACTGAAGAAAATGAGATCATTATCAAATGAATCTAAGAAGTTTCTGTTGAGTTAAAACAATTATCATTTTTTAAATTTTTTCCTATTCTTTTCCTATTTTACTAAATATGAATTCCACTAAAATCATCAGTGGAATCATCTATCTGAAAATGTTTTTGAAATCATTATTCAAGGGTTTTGCTCTATACTGATAAAAGTATATGTATATATATATCATATATATAGGCATAATTCATCTTTTTCAAACATTTTGAAATATGGAAACTCTCTTGATTCTCTTTAGCCCCACCTTCCCCTTCCCTGCATGGTGGTTCTATGATTTTATGTGTGTTGATGCATAATGAAAAATATTGGTTATGAATAATTTTACTCTTTCTTGCCAACTCGTCATCAATAACAAGTTCGTTTTTCTGTTTGATTCTTCTAATTATTGAAAACAATGAAAAATAGGAGTTTCTTTTGTCCTACTCTGTCATCTGTCCCCTCCATCAGTGGTCCTTAGTCTTTTCTAGTCATATTTTTATTCCAACATTTTTTTAAACAATCTTTTCATAGACATTTTTTTCCTAGCCATGTAATACGACTTTGGTTTGTCTTAGGAATGTAGGCACTTGGGTCAGAGCCACTGTAGATGTCCTGAAGGTTGTAAAGTCAATGGAACAGTGATACAACTGATGTCTCCAATCTATGCTTAGATTTGACCCTGGGTCAAGTCCAAAGGACCCTAAGTTCCTGTTCTTCCCAAGGATACCTCTGTGACAATCATTAGCAGACCCTGTGGTGTGTTCCCAACTCATTCCACTTTCAAATCAGAATTTCTTTCCTCCCTCTCTTTTTTTCTCATTGTAATTCCACAGATGTGGACTAGTAGTTTTATGTACTCTTTAAACTTGCTCCTTAACTCAAACCTTAATATGACTTCTCTTCCTAAATGTACTAAACAGTTAAAACTCAGATTGTGTTCTCAAATTATATTTCCCACTCCCACTATTTATTTGGGATTTTCCTTTGAAATGACATAAGAAGGTGTGTGTGTGTGTGTGTGTGTGTGTGTGTGTGTGTGTGTGTGTGTGTGTGTGTGGTTTTGTTTTTAGGGGAAAGTTCATCAGTACCATAAAGATTACTGATTAGGCTTGTCAAGTGTTTACATCAAAAAGTCATCTTTCAGTTGGACAGATGAGCCTCTGAATTTAGAGCAGCCTCCCAATTGCTCATTTGACAAGGGGTCAAATAGATCAAACATCAGCTTCATAAACAGATTTTATGAACCTCTCAGTTAAGTTGTCTTTATACTTGCTAGAACTTCTGTGGCAACTGCCAAGCCCATGTCCCTGGGCTGAAAAGCAACAAAGGGGATGAAGGGGACACTGGGGAACCTGGAAAATACGATTCTGCAGCCAGAAAGGTGAGAGGTTTGTGGCATGCCTGTGGGTCCTACGACATACCTCCTGGATGTCCTCTTGCATCTGTGACTTCTCTGTCTTCTAGGGGGACATAGGGCCACGGGGTCCTCCAGGAGTCCCAGGCAGAGAGGGGCCAAAGGTAAGAAAATCCTGTCTCAGATTCTCAACTATATGAAAAGCAGAGAATCGCATTTTTAAAATGCACCTCTGCTATGACACTTGCTTTTGGCAATTTGGGGCAAAGGGCATTTGCAGATGATGCCTATCCAAATGATATACCCCAAGTGTTCTGATGGGGGATTTTTTCCCATTGTTCCAAACAACCCTGAAATGGTCCACCATTAGCTGAAGTTACTGTCTTTTTAGGGAAACAAAGGAGAGCGAGGCTACCCTGGAGTGCATGGGGAGAAAGGCGATGAGGTAAGAGATTCTCTGATAAAACAGCCAGCTAATTTTTCTCTCTACATGATTCAATAAAAAAAAGACACTTGAGTCCTCACCAATATATGTTTGATACAAAGACCATTGTAAACCAAGAACAATTAGATGTTTTAAAAATAACACATTTTGATAATTATAGATGCACATTTATCTCCGGTGGTCTAGATGTTGAGACACAAAATTAAGGCTAACAATTAATATGAAAGTTATGAGGTTTACTGTTTGTAGGTAGTGGGTAATTATACCAGCCCTTGCAAGAAAGGGAAGAAGAAGAGAGAACTCACAAAAAGAAACCTCAGGGTAGCAAAGAGTTGGAAAGAGTATACACATAAGCATAGAGATGAGGGCAGCTTCAGAGCCCAGTCAGGGGATATTTCTGTACTGTGATTGAACTTTAAGAACCTTGGTTTCTCTATGTCTCTATTCATCCTCCAAACGCTAGGGAGAAATAAACTGTGCAGACTGGTTTAGGTCAGCAGCTCACCCACCCCAGGACCAGGCATGCAGCTCGAACCTGTTTTTCAGATAATGGTGTAATATTCTGTCTATAAGCCACAGTGATGCTTAGGATATCATTCTCGCCCTGCATAATTCACATTAACTCTTAGAAAAACCAATTAGGATGATGAATTGCTGTTAGTTTAAACAGTTTTGGTGCTAATAGTTCTTAATGAAAGTAAGAAAGCCATCTGGCATATATTAACCTTGATGGTAGTGAGGAAAATTATGACACTATAAAATAGATCTATTTTCCTGGTTAGAACTGTATTTCACATTACAAGTTATCATTATTTATTATTGTTTTTATTGATATTCATTGTGTTCTAGAAACCTTTAAGGTTGGCTTGGGATTGGTTTCCAAGTTAAAAATTAAAGAATAAGAAATACGGCATTTATTTTCATTTATAAATAAAACATCAAAGGCATTTTTGTTTTGAAAACAAGTAAGAATTAATGAGCTTTTGCTTCCTGGAGTTCCACAGAAGGTTTCAGTAAAGTATAAGCACAGTAATGGGCTTCAACAGGCAGGCAGGTTTTAACTGCCTAGACTCAAGAGGTGGGTTTAGAGGCAATTGAGAAGGTAATAAAAAAAAAAAAAGATTGAGAAATAATTGCAATTTGGGCTTTTTATAAGTGGCTCTGTTAAATTCACTAGACATTAAATTTTATTGATTCTGTGAGGTATGTTTTTGTCCTGGTGAGCTGAACCCACCGTTAATGTGCCTCAATACTTTAGTGTGCTCTTCATAGGTACACTCTGCACACTCTTTGACATGGATCACTCAAAATGCTGCAGAGGACTCATTAGGCTTCAGGGGACACTTTTCCCCTGTTCTCCGCATTGTGAGCATAACATGAATAAACCTGGCCCAACATACTGACTTTGTCAGGCCTTTTGAAAGGAACAAGGCCTTTGTCTTTCCCACAAACTGGTAACAGCAAAAAACTGCATCATCCACTTGAGCTCAGAGAATACCTTACTTTGTTGATTTGTTTACATGAATAAAATGTTAACCAACTGGCCAACAGACTATATGCTCAACAGTCATGCATGGCCTCTGATGTTAAAAACAACAAATATTTATTCTTCATTCATTGGAAAAAGTACAGAGGGAAGGGCATATATTTTTAGAGCTCTGATTTTATAATCTTCAATTTAATTTATTAGGTTAGAGGAACCACGCATTAGAAAAGTGGTTTCCTACAGGTTCTTCATATATTTTTTATGACTCATCATCAGCTTGAGATGGTACTGAGAGGGCACAGATCCTACCCTTCCAAGCAGAGAATATTTGTTCTGGGGCCTTGTGTCTTCATATAATATTTTACAATAATGAATGACAAGCAAGACATGAAAATATCATTCATCACAAAGTATACAAGTGATGGCAGAATACCTATGCAATGGATTTTAATTTATGTTTGAGTGTACACCACTGAGCTTAACTTGACTATCTTAGTCTTGAATGTCTGTCTTCTTTAATGGCCATCTTGTCTTACAAAAATCATCTTATCACCCTTTAAGTTTCTACAGCAGCTTTCACTCTTAATACAAAATTTCAGGTAGCTGAGTGAAAGACTGCTGATAATGGTGTTTTTACATATGCAAGTGGGGTTTATTTTAAAGTTTAATGTGGCCACCAAAGGTTAATGAGTCCCATGATTAAAAATTAGACAACCTAAAATCTCACTCAGCATCTCTAGGCTGACCTAAAGTTGAGACTTGATGTAGCAAAGAGAGGCGGAAATATGCATATGCATATATGAAACAAGTACATGTAGAAAAATGTGGGAATGCACATGATTTGATACATGTGCATAAGCTTCAGTCATTGAAAAGTACCATTGGCAATGCAAAAATTTTCCTTTCCATTTACAAAGTTATAAATTTGTTTGTTAACTCATAAAGGTAATAATAGGAAAGTGAAAAGAGTCAGTCCATCATACTGATGTGAACAGTCCACACATGCACATGTATGCACATATGTATATACTTTTGATACCTCAAAGCCCATCCCCAGTGACACACCTCCTCCAACATGGCTGGCCCTCCTAATCCTTCCAGAACAGTTCCAAGCAAATATATGAGCCCATGGAAGCCATTCTCATTCAAACCATCACAGCACCTCATGAGTAAGCCTGAAATAACATGTGATCATCTCATCTGGCATTGGACAGACTGAGCTTGTCCTTAAGCCTGATGCTACAAAGAACCTCAATCCAGCTCAGTCCTGTTGGTGCCCCAGAAAAGATGCAGTCACTTTTACCACAGTCCCTTCACCTGATATTTATAATAAATACAAAACTTCATCAGGTGAGAACAGCAGAAGGAGGAGTTTTATTATAACAAATGATAGTAAGTCAACTTAAAAAGAATACTTTATTCGATAAAGGGAACTAAATCTTGAAAGAATGAAACTGTTTGGTCTAGAAGTTGGGTCTTTTTGTTGTTGTTGGTTTGATTGCTTGCTTATGTGGTTGGTTGGTATTTACATGGGCAGACATCAAAGCCGGGCTACAAGCCCAGCCCATCAGTCTAGAACCCCTTACCAAAAAAAAAAAAAAAAAAAAATTGGTAAATACACAAAACAATAGAAACCTAAAACTTAAGTCTGTTCCCACAACGCCGAGGTGGTAAGAGTAGTATTATGTTTGGCACACACTCCAAACCCTAGAAAACCACTGGAAATCCTGGAAGACTCACTCAGGCTGGCAGTAAATTCACCTGACAGCAGAATGAATCTGACACAAACTCACATGGTCTGCTCTGTTTCCCTGTCCTTTCAGAACATCACACTCTGCGATGGAAGTGTTTATTTATTTATGTGATATTGGAAAATGCTTCTGCAGGCACCAGTGGGATCTCATCACACCACCCACAATGGATGCAAAAGAAGAAAAAATCTGAAAACCCAGAATTCTGAACCAAACCTAATCACAAATTTCCAAAATTTAAAAAAATTATCCATTTGGGTTAATAAAATAAAAAATTCATTCACTCATTGTAAAAACACATTGCTAACTGCTCAAAATTTTAACCTCTGCTATGTAATATTTGTGACTTCTTTTTTTTTCCATGTCATCCAATGGTTTTTTAAACAGTGATTTGGTAGCTATGAAATTTTCCACAGTATGGGTTTTAAAGGATTTACTCAACTAATACCCTCTAGTGAAACATCTGTTAAAGATATAAAATCACCTTACAAATTTCTCCCCAAGTATAAATAAATGTGCGGGATCTTCAGTCCCACCCATTTAATTATTATCCTGTCAATCCAAAGAAGGGGGTGGGAAAAGACATTCCTTTTGATGCCTAAGCCATAATTTTACAGTTTAATTCTCAGGTCAGAATTAGTTTTCTTATAATGAACTGAACAGATAGACTAAACGTATCATAAAACATTTTCTTCTTTACCAGTAGCTGAATGAAGCTTCGATGCACTCAAGCGTTTCACTACCAGCATTATTTTATGCCACCCAGCTCGTATCCAATTGTGTACAACCAACTTGTACACCAGACTCAAAGCTTGTATTTCCATGCTTTAGTAGTATACAGTTCACAATGATGCTACTTCTGTTTGGTAGGTATAGAACACATCAGAAATGGTCTATAAATCGCCAAACAGATGAAATTACCTGACGTTTAGCTATTACTCTTTGAAGTCGATATTGAGGAACTGGAGAGATAGCTGTCTCAGAGCACTTTCTGCTCTCCAGAAAACCCAGGCTGTATTCCCAGCCCCCAAATGGTGGCTCACAACTATCTGTAACTCCAGCTCCAATGTGATCTTCTGGACTCCGCAGACACCAGGCACACGCATGTTACCCAGACATACATGCCAGTAAGCACCCATGCAGATATATTTTTTTTAACTAAATCAATTTTTATAGGTAGCACATGCCAAGTTTCTTGATTAAATCCTAGGATTAACTCTCAATAACAAAATATTTGAATTGCAAAATTTATTTGTTCCCTGTAGTATACTTTATCATAGAAACTGTTTCTTCCAGGGTCTTCAAGGAATTCCTGGCCTCTCGGGAGCTCCTGGTCCAGCTGGACCCCCTGTAAGTGTTTGATAAGACTATTCTCCTCATAGGTCATACCTGAAGGAATGATACAAGGTGCATTAATATTCCTGGTACCATCCATGACCCACATCTATCTCTCTGTAGATCAGCTTTAGAAACATAGACACCTTCAGCACCTCCAGCTTTCATCTAAGATTAGTTAAGCCTGCTTAGTGTCCTGGAGCCCCCCTGTCAGAAATTTTGCCAAGCCAGAGAGCATCCTCCCACTCTGTTGGAAATAGAAACTGGGTGGATACACAAGTGCACTGTCCTCTTAGTTAAAAATTTAGGTACTGACCTTGGAAGAGAGATTCAGATGCAACACAGGCTGGGAATTTTCCAAAGAAAAATAACAGGCCAAAGATTATCAGCTTTAATTTGTTTTATTCCTATATGTGAATTTTTAAAACTCTGTTTCGCTGCTCCTGAAACACAGCAATATGGCCTTTGGGTTATCTTGTTTCCCTGAAACAGAATCTGTTATCACTTCCAACCTGCCGAACCCAATCTCTTATTTAGAGTTGAATTTTAAGCAACCCTAACGTTCAATTGCCAGATAAAAGACAGGACACACAATCGCACTTGAGTTTCAGACCAACAAATAATGTCTGTGTAAGTTGGTCCCAAACAATGCATTTTCCTTGCTAAATTAACTCCACTCAGTTGATGTCCTGATTCCTCTGTCCTTTCCTCCTCTTGAAGCTTCTATGCCAGGAAATTGTTTCTATCCCTCAAATAAGAGTGTGACCATTACTTAGTGTTTTGAATCATGAGTTTACCATAATTAAAAGGCTATCAAGTATGCTTACACCTCAGTATATCCAACAAACCTGTACAGCAAAACTTAAAATTATGAAAGAGAACTGTAAAAGAAATCACAAGAATTGCTGCTAATTCCATTCTCAAAGAAGAATTAAACTTATTTTGTTTTCCTTTCTACAATGCCGATCACATAACTCAAGATGCACACTGTTAATTCTGCCCAGTCTCAGTGTATTTAAGATGTTGATCACTACCGAAATTATACCTCATTTAGGAAGACATAATGTTATGTAAATTGCCATTTAAACTGTAAGACTAAATTCTTCAGTGTATCAAAAGGTTCCAATTAAGGTCGTTGAATGAGGTTGGCCAAGGAGAAAAATCCCATGGACAGACGTTTTACCCTTCCAAGGGCTTATCAGGAGAATACAGCTGCTGTATCAGCCTGAAGAAATAAAAGCTTGTAGAACTGATTTAATTAGGATCAAATGACCTTCAAAATGGCTACGTTTTAGCAACCGACTCCCGACACCTTTTTGACCATTGACTAGTTGGTTCCATAACAAACTCATCTGTCCATTTTACAGGGCTTAACAGGAAGGACTGGACACCCTGGTCCCATTGGAGCAAAAGGTGACAAGGTACAGAGAAAAATGGGGCTGGTGTTAGCGGTGTACTGAGACCATGCCATCAATAACAGTCTACAAGAGCACATGGTGGCAGGAAGTGGCTATTCATTGAAGTGTACTTACAAAGATGCTGGTCTAAAAGTGGGCTTCAATACAGGAGGGGTGTTCCTAGAGGAAAGTAAGACAAGAGAGAACACTGGGGTGGGGTGTAGAAATCCAAACTGGTTTCAGAGGCTGGGACATCAGTCCATGTGGAAGGGTGACTGGCCCAGGTCTCCTCAAGAGACATAGGTAAGCTGGGTTGTAATGTATCAGAGAGTTCCAGCTGAGGCTGAGTCTTGGTCTCTACACAGCATCTCACACAGTCTCAGAAGCTGGGAAGCACCCAGCCACAGCGCTGGGGGTTTTGGTAGCTGGTGGGGCCCATTTTCCTGTTCACAAAGGGCATGTTCTAAGTGAGTCCCTGTACCGTTCAACTGTAACTCAACTCAGCAGCTTCTTTGAGCTTCTTTAGAAGGGCGCTGATCCTATTCATGGAAGTTCCACCCGGTGACCCAACTGTCTCCCAAGGGGCCCATCTAATTCATCACCCTATGAACCAATGCCCAAACATTCTGAACAAGCCCTCTGGCTCCAGATGTCTTACTGGCTATAACGACAATGAACAATAACCAAAGGGCTTTTGAGACAATCTGAGAATGTTGTCCCTAGAAGGCAGCAATGGGAACTCACTAAAAACATTCTCCCTGGGAAGAAGAATGTATTGGATACTTCAGTTGCTCTTTCAAATCATCCGAGGAAACAGCCAAAAGTAGAGAGAGTTTGTTCTGGCTTACAGTTCAGGGCTGCAGCTCATCATGGTGGCCAGGTCATGGTAAGAGGACATCTTGAGGTCACACAGCGCCTGCAGGCAGGAGCAGAGAGGTCAAAACTATTCTTATTCAGTTGGCACTCAAGCCCATGTGATAATGATGTTCACATTCAGTGTGGGTCTTCCCCAGCTCTGCTAGACATTTCTAGAAGTGTCCTCACGACACACCCAGAGATGTGTTTCCGTGGTGATTCTAAGTCCCAGCAACTGTCAGTGAAGAGTGGCTACCACAGCTCACAGCTTGACATAAGAGCTGTGTTTGGGTGGGAAGACCAACAGCTGGGGAGCATCAGGCTGCCCTGGTCAAAATCAGCATTCCAATGTCAGTCCAGGCATAGCCTGACAAATGGTGAAATAGTTAAAACTATTCAGATTAAGGAAGTAAGTGTGAAGGGACCACAAAAGCTACTTAGGTCTCTCCTACACACTAGCCAGAACGCCAGCTCCCAGAGCAAAATGGAGCATGGCGGTGTCAAGGGGCAAAATATCCTCCACAACACTTACATGAAACAAGGTACTTGTTCTGGAGAGCCTCAGCACATTTTTATCCTGTTAATATCTCCAGACCCTTTCTCCACTCTACCAGCCTTTTTTTTTCTCTCTGTTTTCTATGATAACTATTTGGTCCTAGCCTAGCCTTAGAAGTTAATGGGAATTCCACACTGAAATAAGCTTGAGGGCACAAGAGAGCATATGACTTCTAATTGTGCCAGGAGGAAAGAAACAAGTGTTCTCGATAGGCACATACTGTTTGTTGACAAACGAGAACTGTGATGTAATGCTCTAACGGACATGGCCCGCAGTTAGCAGAACAGAAGGCATCTCAGGGAGACAGTGGCCATCAAAGCAGTTTAAGGAAGACACAACAGGCATACACAACTAAGTGTATTTATTCTCAGGCTGTGTGTTTCATGAGAAACTATATAGTTTATTCATGTTGACAAATATATAGTTTGTGATGTTTTCCTTTGTTACTAGAAAGCAGATGAGTGTTGAAATGAAATCTTTGGCCAAAATCTGGGAAAGGACCAGTAACCCTCAAAATTCCTAGACATTGTATGTTAATTAGCCATGTGTTGTCACTGTCCCCGTAAACATGGCATAGAATATTTCATGAGAGAACCATTTACAAACAATGCACAGTTATAGAAACAATTGGTAAGAAGCCAAGGGGGGGGGGGGGCTGCAATGATGCTTACTGCGAACTGGTAAGCGTTCTGTGCTTCGTAAAAGTCATTTTTCCAAGTTTCAGTTCAAAATCACAGAATAGTAATTGTTCCGCAGTAAGCAATTAATGTTGCCCCCCCTTTGTTTTTGATTTGTGTTATTTAAATTATATCAGTAAATTAAATTAATAGACCATTTCCCTTAAACAGTGTCATGCCAAGGTCGCTTCCACTCAGTAAGACACATCTCATCTGGCTGTAGAGTTTGGTATGAACCAACAGCTATGGTACAGGTTATGATTTGATACTTTGGTTAAATTTACTAGAATGTTCTCTCCGGTTCTAAAAAGTCGAAGGTGGTGGCGGTGAAGGCAAGAGTGAAGGCGTTCAGAGAGCCACAGCCTCAGAGCCTGAACTATCCCATACACCTAGGAGGAGAAAATTCCCTACTGTGTTCAAAGCCCAGAACAGGTCACCTGGCTTGTCCATCCCTAATGGAATTAAGTGTCCTTCCCCTAGGGTTCATACAGTGAGAACCCAGCTTGAAGAGAAGTATTCCCTTTCTTGGAGTGGGCAGATATATTTTACTGAGCAAGCTAAGCAGAATAAGAGTGCAAGGCTGAGGCAACATGACAGACCATGGTGATTTTAGAAGGTGGCTCTTTGGACAACGTGGTTCACACATCTGAAGTGGGAATGGCCAAAGCATTCATTTGGGCCTGTGTATCTCCTACAGGGCAGCGAGGGACCCCCTGGGAAACCTGGACCTCCTGGGCCTCCTGTGAGTTGTTGAAGTATATACTTTAACTCTGTGTCCTTATGACTCGTAAGGCAGATTGCTCAGGTGCTGGCAAAGTTACATCTTCTGAGTTTCCTGTGTATGCGAGCATGTGTGTGTGTGTGTGTGTGTGTGTGTGTGTGTGTGTGTGTGTGTGTGTGTGTGTGTGTGAGTGTGTACGACAGACAATGAAGCATTAGGTAAACCTAACTTGTCCCTATTTCAGCTAAGCTACAACGTGTAGTGTTCAGATTTGTTTGTATACGATGAACTTCCCTTGCATGAAATCAGGATGCATGGCTGTGTGCTGACCTGACTCTAGACTTCCTACAAAGGGCAGAGAATCATTTGACTATCATATACCTTCACAGAAAATAAAAGGCATTTAAAAGGAGATCTTTCTTAGCCATGCAATTTGAACTTTCAAAGATGCTGTGTGTGCTCGCCGCACGAGTGATGTCTGAGACGTGAGGAAATTTTCCTTCTGTGGCATGCACTGAGAAAAATGCTAAGGTCCCTGATGTTTGCTCTCCTGGTCTACACAGGCTTGCACTCTTTCTGGGAAGCTGTGGAGAGGCGAGAGGGCCTCTCTCTCTGTGGCAAGTCTGCCCTCATGTGGGGCCATGGTCGAATAGCAGCAAAGCTGTCCATTATTTCCCACATTGTTTCTCAGGAATTTAAGAAGCCAAGCTTAGGAGAGAGAGGCAGAGTCTGGTGGTAGCTTTCTGAATGCTAAAGCGCATGCTATGGGTCTGTGTACAGGTGCACGCCTTGCACATAACCCTGCTGCTTGGCTCTTTCTTTTCTTAAACATGTTCTTCAAACCAATTCTTCCTTCCTTCACAGAGAAGCAAGATAGAAAACTCATGGAATTCCAATTCTAAAATATGCTCCTCTCCTCAATGGGTAAAAAAAATACATACCAAGAGACCTGTGTTTTTATATCACACTTAAGAAATCTTCCTCTGGTCTCTGGAGTCTTCAAAAATAAAAATTCATTTTTTAAAGACATTATACATCTTTTCCAGGAAGCTTTCTTAAAGGTCTTTTCTGCCTCCTCGGGGCATAGCATACTAAATATGGCCCATGCTCAGCCATTGTCAAATGAATGAAGAACCAATAAAAGAATAAACAGGCAGACTATCTTCCTCTATCACTGCTGGTTTGAAGATGCATGTCAACTGTGCTTGCTGGGAACAGCTGCTCCCACCATTATCCTCAGATAGTAATAAATCGACAGCTTTCTTTTGCTTTTGCACATGAGATATAAGAATAATGTAAACACACACCTGGATATTTAATCAAGTTTATCCTTTCTAAGTGTTTCCAAACTGAAAGTTTCGTGTGCGTTTCCCGCAAACGCTAAGGTGGATGGGAATTTTCAAACTGTGTGATGAGATCTCTTTTCATGCTCTTTTCATATTTGGGGGTTGGGGGGGAAGCTTTCATTCCGCAGTTATTAAGAATGCTTTTGTAGAACTATCCACACGGGATTATGAGTGAAGTCCTCCAATTCACCTTGATTTCCTGTTTTGTTTGGAGAGACTGTAGGGAAACATCACTTTGCAGTAGCCAAATTCTTCCCCATTCACATCTTCATCAGCCTCCCCGCACGGCTGCCCACAGGTCAGCAAGCTGGAAACACGGTAAACTGGCAATTCAGAAACTGAATTTTAATGAGCAAATAATAGTTTTCCTCTGGCTGCATTAGTGCCTCGTCTGCAGGCTTGAACACTATTCAAACCCAGCTGGAAACATCCACATGCTGCAGACATAGCTCAGGCCCCTTTTCTTACTGCCTCATTTTGAAACATTGAAACACTATGGTATTTTGTTTATTGTGTTAAAGTAAGTATAAAATAGAAAAACTTAGGTAAAATTAATGTAAGAAGAATACCAATTGGTACAATGACTGAAGTTCTTATTTCTCTCCTAAGGGTGTCCCACTCAATGAAGGAAATGGCATGAGCAGTTTATACAAAATCCAGGTATCTCCATGTCTAATTTCCTGTGGTCGCTTTCCAGTCACAGGGTTCCATACATTCTTCTCATCTGTTTTCTCTTCTTTTGAAGGGAGGAGTGAATGTTCCCAGCTACCCAGGCCCCCCGGGCCCCCCTGTAAGTACAGACGATTATCTTTAACTTGCTTGAGCTAGACCACAATAATGATGGGGGAAATCTCTCAAACTGAATGTCACAAATGTAACCAAATTTTACAGGACTAAATGATAAGTGAAACTAATTTTAATAAAATAAAAATTTCACAAAGCCTTAATAATAGAAAATATTTAGCATAGCAGTGTCAATCTGTTATAAATCAACACCCAATCGTGTTCATAAAATAACACCATATTGTTTCTTTAGAGTTGTTTTATTTTTAATGGTGTGTGCGTGTGTGTGCGTGCGCGCACACACATGCACACACATGCATGGAATTTACATGCAATGCCTGGAGAGGTCAGAAGAGGGTGCTCAGGTCCTCTAGAAAAGCATTATGTGCTCTGAATCACTGAGCCATCCCTCTAGACCCCAAGCATGTTTCTTAATTTTATTCTTCAAATCCAAACTTCAGCAGAAGAAAAACATGCACCATCTTTATGTTTGTTAACTGGCATTCGAAGAAAAATGTTTCAGATACTGTAAGTGTAATTAGTGACAAAACATCTTTCTATGCTTTTCTTCCAGGGCCCAAAAGGTGATCCTGGACCAGTGGTACGTATGCTCTTACCTTGGTGCAGTAGTCTTTGTTAACACTACAAAGGGCACAGAAGGCCTGCTTTCCTAGATGTGTCAGAGACAAGCCAGCAGATAGAGATGCACCAACAAATGTGTCCTTTATTTCCAGGATGCATTAGTCCTGATGCTTTCCGTGCCCTTGAGGTCCGTCTCTTTCCATCAGCAGATTTTAAAAACCATCCTCTGCTGTAGGAAGGCACATATAATGCTCTTGACAAATGGAACGTTCCCCTCTAATGGCCTTCTTTGGATGATTGATTCACTTTTAAGTAGCTCGTGGAAGAGAAATACTTAAGGGAGAGAAATTCCTTAATATGTCTGACATCTCACCAGCAAAAGAGGGAAAAGGACTGTTTATTTACTTTGCATGTCTTGGGCAATTATTCTGCGGGGAGTGCAGGCTGCCATAAGCCTACTTATTGAGTGCAATGTATCCGGGGGTTAACATTCAGCAAAGAAGGAGATCATGTCCTCCAGCTGTCCGAAGGATGGCAGTTGTCCTCAGCATCTTTCTTAACCGTTGATCCTCACGACGAAAGCTCTGCCAGATCCAATTAGATTCCCTTTAACCTTTGGCATCTTTTCCCCTGCCAGTGTTCTTTTCAAGCAAATATTCCATCCTTCTTGTTCCATTTGTATGTCCTTGTAACCTTTGAGGAGGGAATTGAAACTAAAATGTACCTAACGCTGAAATAGGCTTTCAAACCACTTCTGTTGCTATGTGCATGTGGGGAGGGGGAATGAAGGGGATATCAAGTCTTTTTATTATAGTTGAAGTTGATAAAACTATCTGAGTCTGAATAGATGTTAAACCAAAAAGGAGACAAACCATAGAAAGTAACTTTTTATATGTAAGAATACTTTCAAAAAGACTTATCAAAGAAGTTATCTTGGTTACTGAACAATATACACATTAGATGTTTACTTGATTTACCCTAAAATAATTATTTCAAGACTTTAGTGCTATGTTCTGAATCCCAAATACATTAAATAGAAGTTTCCTTTCTATAAGTTACATATAGGACTTTAGATTCACAAAGATAAGATAGATGATAAAATGTTTTCTTTAAATCTTGCTAAATGTTAATGGACTAAATACTGTTAACTGTGGTTCTTATTTGCTAACTATTTTGCTATATATTTTACTATGTTAAAGTTAAAACCCTTCTTTTTATTTTAGACAGAAAAGAGGAGATGATGGAAAATGTCATTCTGTAAATATGTTTCTCCTATAGGTTAATGAATAAAGCACTGTTGGCCAATAGGAAAGTAAGACAGGCAGGACTAGGAGACAAGGAGGATTTGAGGAAGTAGTAGGGAGGAGTCAACATGTAGAGACTTGAGAGAACAGGTCCAGTAAGATAAGCCCACGTGGAAATACTTGGATTAATAGAAATGGGTTAATTTTTAAGACAGGGCTGGCCAATAAGAAATGCTAGTAACAGGCTAACAGCTTTATATCTTAAAAAAAAAAAAGAAAAGAAATTTCTTTTCTAATTGGTTGCTCTTTCTTTGTTTGCATCTTTAAAAATACTATTATATTTGTTCATCTAGAAAATACTGTCCATTTTTATTTCTATTTTCCTATATAATATCGGTAAAAAAAAAAATTCCCCTAGTCTTACTTTCCTACTGACTTACAGAACAGAACCCCCTTTGAGTCATATAGATAATCCAGACTTCTCACTAATATTTCTGGCATATTATTTCAAGTTCTCATGTTAATAATTGCAGGTTAAAGTGAGAACATTTTTAAAATATGCAATACTAAAGAGTAAATTATAATTCATTAGTGCTGGTAAGTAGCTGGCCAAAAAATAAAGTCTGTTTGATTAAAATTTAAAGAAATTAGGCCCCATATTTCTTTCTTTCTTTTCATAGATTTCTACAAGGCTGCAGTTTATTTTCCTTTTTCTAACATTTTAAAAATATAAATTAGAATCAAGCTTGTTTTACATGTCAATCCCAGTTTCCTCTCTTCCTCCCCTACCCCACCCCATCCCTTATCCAATACCCCTTTCTGCTCCTAGGGAGGCATTCCAGGGGCCATCTTCAAACTCTGTCCTATCATTTTGAGCAGGGCCTAGGCCCTCCCCTACATGTGTCTAGACTGAGAGAGTATCCCCTCTTAGCTGCTACAGGGCAAAGAATAAAAAGGAAGTGAAGGATAGTCTCTGTGTTTAGAATATGAACTGAAAAATATGGAGCCATGAAGCTGAATATTGTGCGAACATTCATGCTTATCATTGGAATTACTGCTCTGGGTCCTATATGGACACACCCACAGAACATTCTCATCATCTCCCACCATTTCCTGGGTGTGGAGAAACAGCAGCCCACAGCACAAGAATAAGCCAGGAGTGGAAGGACTTTGCCTTCCAGAGTGCATATTTGAAAAGCCAGCACGAGGTGGGAGGAGGAAATGTACTTCAAGTTCCATGACATGTTGAGTCAGCTTTGTGTCACTGTGACAGAATACTTGAGACAAACAACTCAGGAGGGAAAGAGACTAGTTTTGATTGACAGCTTCAAAGGTTTCAGTCCATTGCCAGCTGCTCTGTTGGTCCTGTGGTGAGTCAGATGAAGTACCAGGAAGCACTTAGTGGGGCTAAGCTGCCAGCTTCATGGGGGCAGTAAGCAAATTACAGCTTCGTTTTACCACCAAGCCCAAGCCTTGTCCCTAAAGCTTATTAAGCTATAAATCTCTAAGGGGTTAATCGATGAGGTCAGAGCCCCCATGATCCCTGCTTCTGTGTGAAGCTACATTACAGATCAGCCCTTAAACTCATGCACTTTAGGAAGATATTCAGGATTCAGGATGCAACACATGGCAATACTCTTCTGAATCAACCTCTATAAAGAAAACATTGTCTTCGGTTGGATATAGTAATAACTGAATGGTTTCCTGATGCACGCAACTTTTTTTCATTAGCTGTTCAATATCTTAATGGTTCCAATTAAATATTTAATTATTATCTACTCTCAAAAATGCTGATTAATTAATTGATCCCTTCTTCTATTGTAAGGGGAGACTGCCGAAAATGTAAGAAAGGGGCAGCATGATAGCAGAATATATCCCATGCATCAATAACTCGGGGCCTCCTTCACACAGACCTACACAGGAAAGAATCTGAGCTCCTTTTTGTTTTTTATTCTTGTGATTGACAGGTGGTATACTGCTGAGCATTAAAAAGTTCTGAAACACAGAGCATGCCAAGTTGCACTCTCACTTGTCAGGTGTATGCAACAGGAGGATAAACAGCTTTAGAAATATTTTTCAAGCAGAATTGTGTTTTGTATGCAAAAATACACCTACAGAGAATATAATTTGAAAGCGGGCTTTTCTGTGTTATTTGTTTGTTTGTCTGGAGACAAGGTCTCGCTTGTAGACCAGGCTAGCCTGGAACTCAACATCCAGCTATTCAGGTGCTAGGGTTAAAGGCATGCACCACCACACTGCCACACCAGCCAGTGCTGTGATCTTTAAAGTATCTAGTGTCCTAGAGTAATATTTTCAGTTAAAAGTAATTAATTCACAGAAAATTACCAAACAACTCCACATCTTAACTGCTTCTCTGTTTTTCTAGAGATTTGTTTATGTGTCTGTGCCTTGTTTGCCTGGGTGTGTACATGCATCTCATGCATGCAGTGCACACAAGAGGCCAGAAGAGGGCGTCAGGTCCTCTGGGACTGGTTACAGGGAGTGGTGAGCCACCTTGTGGGTGCTGGGAACTGAATCTTCTGCAAGAGCAGCCAGCCAACTGCTGGGCCTCCCTCTGGATCCACTCTACATCTTTCTCCAGCAAAATGTTTATTTGTTCAAATCATCAGCATTTTTTCAACATAGGTCTAGAACCATGTAATAGACTATAAAGATTTGGTTTTGTTTTTTTGTTTTTTTTAAAGCTGGTCTATCCCTGTCAGTATCTGTCAGCTTGAGCTTGGAGTTATCTTCATAAGCATTTACAATCCATGTTAAGGACACTACATTCTGCTTTGAGAGCTCTAGCTTCACTCACTCTTAAAGAGTACACTCTTACTATATCATAAGCCAGCAGCCCCAGGTGACTCACAAATTGACAAACTATTAAAATCTGCTTCTCATTCTTACTGAAACTGGAATTATTAATACACTATATGGATTCATCCTGATTAGATTATTAATCAGAATAAAAATAATTAGTCAGAAATGGACTCATGCCTGGAGAATAGCTTTAATCCCCAAGCTATTTTCGCACACCTAATGCTTGAAAATAGAGGATACTATTTACAAGCCAAGTTTGAAATCAGTGCTGAGGGGTGTAGGAAATAAAGACCTTGACTTTAAATCATTGCTTATAAACCATGGTCATTGCTCTTGCGTGATCCATCTTCCTATTTTGCAGGGAGAGCCTGGTGCAATGGGCTTGCCAGGTCTGGAAGGATTTCCTGGTGTAAAGGTGAGTACACATGTTAATTTGCTCAATATTTGAGAATTGTGTTTGCCTGCTATTATACTACTAACTGATTTATGTGTATGAATTATAGGGGAACCAAACAAATGAATACTTATGGGGCTTGTTTTCTAGGGAAGGACACAGGAACTAATGGAGAATGCATTAGATAAAACAAACGAACAAACAAAAAACAATTACCAGAAAATACAACAGAAAGAAATTAAAGTAGAACAAAATAAAGGGTATCATGTGTGCTTGATGGTGGTTGGGGGCCCTCCGACATCATCATATGATATCCAAGAAAGCAAGAGATGAACAGTGACCTAAAGGAAATGAGTTAATCATATCCTCATAAATTTGAAGAAAGCAGAAACAAAAGATATAAAGACCCCGAGAAAGGCCACCAGCTACAGGGGTGATAGGAAGGTGAATGTATGAATGAAGTCTTATATTTGAGGTCTGAGAAATGGAGATAGGGTGGAAATGTGGGCCCAATACATCAAAACACTGCTGCTCAGACAACTGGAGGGATGGTGTTAGCTGTGCTCTTGGCTACAGGGATGGAAGAGATTAAGACAAGGTCCAGCATTATTTAATATTCTAGTTCAACTTTTGTTGCCATGATAAAAATCTTCTCTGCAAAAGCAACTTGGAGGAATGAAGAGGTTTATTTGGCTTACACTTCCAGATAACACTCCATCATCAATTGGTCAGGGCAGGAACTCAAGCAGGAACCTGGAAGGCAGAACTGAAGAAGTCATGGAGGAATTGTTAAGCCTGGGAATCCAGAGGAGAAAAGGTCAAATCTACAAGTGTCCAGTTAAAGCAAGCTGTATTTTGGGGTGCACTCAGGGCTGGCCAGCCAGCTGTCTCCCCTCAGTCAGGATTCGAGAGAGCAGCCCCTGCTAACCTCTTGAAGTCCCTTTTATTGGAGAGATAAGGTGTTCACAGAGGAGAGAGAGAGTTGGCTGCTATACATTGTTGAAAGGATACAATGAAGAGGAAGGAACAAGGGTCTGGATACATATCATGTAAATGGGGTTGCACGCAGTTCACATCAGATTTAACAGACAGGAACGTATTCTTAATTACAAATAGAAACCTTGAACTGCAAGGACTTAACATAGAACAATCGGGAGCTCATTCTTGAACTACAAACAGAAACCTTAACATGCCCAGGACAAGAAGGAACTTATTCTTAGCTATTTTAGTTGCAAACAGAACCCCTAACCTGCAATGTATAGTTTTCCAGTTTTGGTCTCCCATTAAATTGCCAAGTATCCTGTGCCTGTTTTGGTCCTGCAGAATGGCTCCATTGCTTTTTGAGGTCTGGTGAGGGTGTACAATATTGAAGAGCATATGACAGAAATCAAACTGAGAGAAACAAGAAAGCTAGAGACCCAATAGTCCCTTCAAAGTTACACCTTCAGTGACCTGATTTTGTTCTATGAGGTCTCATCTACCATCTCCCAAGAGCACCAGAGGCCAGCAAGTCTGCAACACACAGCTCTTTGAGGAACTATAGCATGGTCTATTCCAGTATCCACAGGGGAGCTGATGTTGGTTGGCTCCGAGTAGAAGCAGTGGATAGAGTAAGAAATGACCGGATTGTAGGCACAGTTTGAAGAAAGAATAAACAGGGTTATTAGATGTGGGGAAAAAATAAAGATTTGTCAAAGAAGATGCCAAGCTTCATAATTACGCAACTAGTATGATGGGTAGTCATGAACTAAAACAAGGAAGAATGAAGAAGTCATGGTCACTATAAGCATAGTCAGATCAGTCCTTGCAATTGTGTATGTTTCCCCAGCCAAGTGCAGACTTTCAAGCAAAGATACAGAATAGTAGAGGAATGGGTTTAAGCAATATTCTGGCTTTGACAAGTATGTACTTAAACACAAATATATCAAAGGGGGATTAATGGTATACAATAGGAAGAGATGAAAGCAAGTAACCATGGGAGTTTAACTAGGCATGAAAGAATCAGACCATGCAGGGAGTGAAGGATAATGAAAAGTTGGAACCACAAATGAATCTAGGATCTTGGGATTCAAATGGCCAAAAGCTGGGATGTAAATATTGACTGTATCTCAGATGCAACTATGAGAATATGAGGCAAGATGATTAGAGGAGATAGATTCAAAACTGGAGGTCCTCTGTGCATCTATTAGATATGTAAATAGTTCCAGTGAATGAAAAGTTATGGTATATTTAAGATGACACATAATAACTTACAAGTAAACTATGATGTTTCTAATACACTGTATAATGCTCAAAACAGGGTTATTATCGTGTCGCCACTTCCAACATTGGTTACTTCTTCATGTATTGAAAATCCACTCCTCTAACTACTTAGAAGTGAAAAGCATGGTGTCTCCCATTGCCATCCCACAGTGCAACATGCCACAAGATATTACTTCTGTCTCATTATAACCTGGCATTGCCTGGCCAAACTCCACACCCCTTCCTTGCCTCTCCACCCTATCACCTCTGCTAACCACTCTTGTATTATCTGTATATATGGAATCTACTTTCCTACATGGGTTAGATCAGGCATTATTTGTTTTTAACAGGGGCTTTATGTTCTAAAGATATTGCTTCTATCTATTTGCTACAGGAAATCGATCTTTGCTTTTTTGTTTCTAATTTTAATCTTACTGTAAAAACTTTATGATAGTCAAATCTAAATGGTTTTTGATTTCTTCTTTGGATTTTTTTAAATAAGAAATGTTTACTTTCATTTCTCAAGCAAGATCAGATAGTCATTAATAGATTCCTCTAGACCTTTTATAATAAATGTTATTTTATTTTTATATATCCCTATGTGGAATTTATTTGAAATACAATATAAAGAATTATTCAGTCATTAACTCTACTTCTGACACTGCTCTCTTGTTTCCTAAAATTCCTAATACGAATGCTGCTGTACTTCTAAGATTTACATTCATTTGCATTGACATACTGCTTAACTTTATACTAGCATCCTGCATCCCGTTATTTCAATTATAGCTTTATTATATGCTTAAATATTGGTATTGCTATTACCTATTATCCTCCTAGTATTTTTGTTTCATCCTCAAGTGAACTTTAATATTTTTGGTCAAATAGCAGTCATATATCAATCACCTTGAGTACATAAATTACAGGACTGTCTTACACTCCATATCTCTTGATTCCATCAGGTCTTCTTTTATGTCCCTAAGCAAAATTATGAATTTTTTTTTTAGCATGGGTTCTGCCACCCAAACATTGCCATTTTGCTATCAGGTGTAATTACCAGCACATGCAGCATTGTCAACCATATCTGAAACACTACACTGCCTTTTGAAAAGCACCCGAGTCATTCTGTCTTTAAAAGCAATTAAATGGTTGTTCTGATTGATCACTGGAGGAAAAACTACAGATCTTTACTTCTCAATCTTTTTTATTCTAACCCTGCTTCCAAAAGGATTAGGGGAAGTAAGGACTTTCAAGAGACATTCTGTGTGATTAATCTTCCAGGTCTTAGTAATAATTTTCATTATGTGTAGAATTTTAAATATTGACTAACGTTGGCTATAAGGATGTGCAGTTTCCTCTTGAAGTAAGCCAAAGTAATATCATGAATAATGATTTTCATTAGGACTGTGAGTTACTTGTTTAGAGGAAGAAAATATAATAGATTGAATTGCGTATTCTTTTTTTCTAATTTTCTAGGTTTCTTCATACAAATTAATAACAATAGCACTTATTATATTCAAATAAAGGCTTTACAAATCCAACTTCTTTTAATTATATACATAAGTATTGTTTTTACAACATTTCTACCCCTTCCTCTCTGCCCCCAACTTCTTTAGCGCCCCCCAAATTTGTGACCTCCTATTCATTATTACAAATATATATATATACATATATGTATGTATGTATATGTATATGTATGTATACATACACACACACACACACACACACATATACTATTTGTATATAAATACAGCCTGTTGAGGCCATTTAGTTTTGCTTGAGTGTGTGTGGGGGGGTGTGGGTGTGGGTGTGGGTGTGGGTGTGTTTGTGGGTGTGTTTAGGGCTGGCCACTTGAAATTGGATAATCTATTAAGTGAGTCATTCTTGGAGAAGACTGAATTTCTCTCTCTCTCTCTCTCTCTCTCTCTCTCTCTCTCTCTCTCTGTCTGTCTCTCTCTCTCTCTCTCTCTCTCTCTCTCTCTCTCTCTCTCTCTGCACTTTTCATCTAGGGGTAGGGTCTTGTGAGATTTCCTCCATCCGTAATGGCATGCCCAATTACTATTTAAGCAATTATTTTAAAAGTAAAGAGTCTATAACTATCATTATAAATAGCCATTTCTACTTTAATCTCAACAGGGAGATAGAGGCCCAGCAGGTCCCCCAGGAATTGCTGGCATGTCGGTGAGTTTGGATTATTTCATGTTAGCTTTTCAGGTATACATTTCTATCTCCATAATCAATATACAACTCGTGGTCAAGGGAACTTGGATTATGCCTTTACTCTGGTGGCAACAGTTACCCAGAGCCTGTACCACTCTCTATTCTAGCATGTTTGTTCTTTATTTTGACCTTTCCCCCTCCTTCTGACTTTTTTTCCCCTTCCCAAGTCTCTTTCATGGAAAGGGGGAACCCATGACTTTGCATTAGTGTGTGTGGACAGCTCTGAAATCTCGTTTTTTCATACCTCTGTCCCTGTTGTATTTCAGCCATTCTCTATCTCCCAGAGGCCCAGTTCCCATCTTGGGACATGTACATCAGGCTCCCCACGTTAAGCTGTAGTTCGCCTGGGTGCTCACTTCACCCGGGGTTATTAGCACAGCTTTATTGCTGCTAATGTTTCCTCGTAAACCAGGCTTCAAACCTCTCAGTCATTTTTGTTGCTCTCTGGTGTCAAATGCTTTAATCTCACCAAGGTCTTTGCAAATGAATGGGAAGTGCTCTCAGAAAGGTTGAATTCATTTCTCTGAGCCCTTGGGATAATTCTGATCTTCATTCATAATGCCCCCATTAAAATTTTGTGGTCACGGTTTATGAATAAGGGGCCATTTATCCTCTTGCCAGGTGACCCTGCAGAGAAGTCCAGTATCACATTATAAGGAAGTCAATGGAAGCTGTCTTCCTGGATAGCAGGAGCACTGTGGAGATGAGAAGGGGCCCTACTGCTGCCTCCCTAACACGACTTAGCATCACCCTGTACAGCCTAAGATCCCCAACCACCCTCCATTGCCTCCTACGGCGATCCTAAAACTCCACAGACCCCTCGAATAAATAATAAAATGCTACCCATTGTGTAGATGCTATACAGAGAATGACATTTTTTATTACATTTGTCCAGACTGAGACTAAAAATGTGCATAACTGTAATGGCTAAAAATGAAAACTACTTTTTATAGCACATACTCTGGAATTTGTATACATTGAAGATTCTTTATGAAAGTAGACTTCACACTTAATCTTACGCCCTCCACACACATCTGGCTCTCCTCCTCACTAGCATTAGGGGCGCTCTTTCAGGAACTATACTCAGAATACCATCTCATACCTGCTCCCTTTCACTCACATCCTTATCCTCGCAAAGAAACTCATTTTTTCCATTACATTCATCTACATGCGACTTCAAAATACTTTCTGCTAATTCCACAAATTAAGTCTGTCTTCAGAGAACTATTACTAGATACCAGCAAAGTAATGAAAGCACGTGTAATTGTTTCCAAAGATAGTTTAAATGAGCAATTGCAGAAGTGTTTTTCAAGGCTGTAGTTTGATTGAAATATCAGACATATATTTGAATACCTAACATCTGATAAATTCACTTTAGAAGGAGCTTTCACAACATTTTCGAGCACTTGGCAGCTTCAGAATTAGGAAAGGGTAAAAACAGGCTCTACTACACGGGTGCAATTGTGCAATTCAAAATAAGTATCTTTTTTTTTTAAACTGGCCCTCAGAAAAAACAGTTAAGAGGGCCTACAAGAAGTGGTAACAGCTACATTGTAAATGTACTCATTGCCACTGTGTAATACACTTTCAAATGCGCACATGTTAAATTTTATCACAGATGATAGAGACAGAGATGTATTTCAGTACTGTCTAAATTTTTCGAGATGATTATTGTAGTTGAAGCAGAGGTAAAGCCCGTTGGACCTGTCATGACTATTCAGTGGAGGTCACCAGGCCCAACCCTTCCCTTCCTAGAAGACAGCAGTCTCTTTCCCGTGTTTCCAGAGCTACCCCAGTACTTTCTCTAAAATGTCTTTTTCCCCCACTCCCTTCTCTGAGGGGGATCGCCCCCCCCCCAGATTCTAAAACAGGTTGAAAAGGGGGCCCTTCCCTTTTAAAGTCTCAGGTACTCACATACATCTCCGCATCTTTCCCAGCCGTGGTTAGACCCGTGGAGGCAGAGGTCCTTCCAGAGGCGACTCTAGAAGCTTTGTCTGATGCTCTGCACTTTACTTCCAGTCTCAGCTCCACCACTGTGTTAGTAACCTCCTCCATCACCGTGACAAAACACTTAACAGATGCAACTTAAGGCTCAAAGTCTGTAGACGAAGCCCCATCAGGGCAGGGAAGGCGTGGCAACTGGGGTAGACTGAGCAGGTGCAGAAAGAGCTTCAAGTGTTGCTCCTTCGCATGTCAATCAAACAGTAGAGACCTGCAAGGCCTGCCTCTGGGCAGCCTGCTTGTTTCTTCTAGTAAGGCCACAGTCCTAGAGGGTTTCAGTATCTCGAAACCGCCACCCGCTGTTGGACACATTCAAACTATGGAAGCAACACAGCCCTACCTCTTTCGGTGGTCTTTCTGATCCCAGCTTCCCTGGTTCTCGTCCTTTGGACCATGGCACATTGAGGGGGAAATATTTTTTCCCTCAACCTTTACCCAAATACAGCTCTTCAAATAAAATATTTTATTTTTCATATTATCTTACTATCAATGTAGAAGTTCCCTTGTAGAACTCATAATCTGACATACATTTCTCACACCTCTGCCTTTTGTTTTACTTTGCTTTCTATTTGCTGTGATTAGAAGAAAAAAAAAATGAGCAAAGGCAACATGGGAAGGAAACAGTTTATTTGGCTTATGTGTCCTGGACACAGCCTCTTTCCCAGGGAAATCAGGGCGGGAAGTCAAACCAGGACAGGAACGAGAAGCAGGAACTGAAACGGACAGCATGGAGGGCTTCTGCTCACTGCCGAGTCTGCTTTCTCACACAACCCAAGACCACCAGTCCAAATGCATTGAGCTGGCCCGCCCACATCAATCGTTAATCAATTAAATGTACCACAGGCTTGTCCTCAGGCCAATCTGATGGAGGAATCTTCTCAGTTAAGGTTTCCTCTTCCCAAATGACTTCAGTTTGTGTCAACTTGACAAAACCAGCACACACCCCAACTCCCACCTCCATCTCCCTCCCCCTGGAGCAGCAGTTCTCAATCTATGGGTCGCCACCCCTTGGGGTCAATTTGTAACCGTGAAAGCACATCCTGAATATCAGATATTCACATTACAATTCCTTCTTAACAGCAACAACATTACAGTTACGAAGTAGCAACGAAAATCATGTCATGGCTGGGGTCGACACAACGTGAGGAACAGTATTAAAGGGTAGTCGCATTGGGAAGGTTGAGAACTACTGTTCTAGAATAAGAAAGAACTGTCAGGAACAAAAGACAGAAGGTGTGTCGGCCTAATAGCCTCCCTCTCCCCCGTCAGGACTCTGTAGTGTATGCTTTACAGACTCTGGAGTCTAGCGTGACCTAGAACATGTACTAGTCCAAATACTACAGCAACCTTTAAATTCTTGTGTAGATGGAAGTGCATGGCATTGGTAATACGGCTCCTGACATTTTTATTTGCTTTTTTACAGGGGAAACCTGGTGCCCCAGGCCCTCCAGGAATTCCAGGGGAGCCGGTGAGCCACCACCATTTTAGCAACAGACACACTGCTATAGTATCTAGATGGTATTTTTTTTACAAATGAGGTTTTTTTTTTCTTTGTACATGTTTATAGGGTGAGAGAGGTCCCGTTGGAGATACAGGTTTTCCTGGACCAGAAGGACCCTCGGGGAAGCCAGTAAGTGCTTATTAGCCAACAACTGCTATTCTAAGAAATGTTCTAAGCATTGTCTCTTCACCTTCCTCCTCGGAAATGGAAGATTTGAGTGAGCAATTTCAGACTGGTTCTAAAATAATACAGACTGGTTCTAAAAAGTGAATTCAGGGGTATTGGCAGGGGATTCCTCCAGGAGTTTTCTAGATCTCTGTGTAGTGTCTTTATAACTTAAACAATGGCAGGGTAAGGTGAGATTTTTCTAAGTGCTAGTAGACGCTTTATTCCTTAAGTCTAGTAATTTCAGTAGCATTCAAATTAAATGTCCAGTCACATCCTAAAACCTGAAGAAGCTGACAGCTCTCTGGCACAGCGCCTATGTGGTAAGCTATAGCAGAAAGCCATTTCTCAAACCCCTCCTTCATATACGGACCTTGTCCTGATGCTGCTGATGTATCATGCCCAGTGCCCTAAAGAGCTTGTGTGTTGATATGACACTGTGACAGTCATCCCCATTATAAATCCAGGCCCTACTATGAACCAAGAGTGCGCTGAACCTGGAGAGAGGCTTGTGAAGCTCTGGGGTTTTTACAGAGTTTTTCATCTTTAAAGATTCATTTTACATTATGTGTATGAGTGACTGCATGTATATATGTGTACCATAAGGGTGCCTGGTGCACGTGGGAGCTAGATGAGGCTCCTGGGACTGGAATTAATTAGAGAGGATTGTGAGCCACCACATGGGTGCTAAGAACCAAACCCAGTCCTCAGTGAGAGAAACAAGTGCCCTTCAACCTCTGAGCCAGCTGTCCAGCCTATCACATTTTTTTTTTTTTTTTTTTTTTTTTTTACAAAAGGTGTTAGTCATTTGCTATGTCTTGTATGGAACAGAAGGACTGAAAATAAATACATCTTACGAACTTTGCTCGATATCTCTCTGACACCCAAAGCAGATGAATTCTCTGGCCCTCATCTCCACAGAGGTGGCAATGCCACACACAAAAGGCATGTGCCATTCAAAGGCAGACATTCTTGGCTTGACCTGTGACCCTGGAGACATTCTGGGCTTGATCTGTGGCCCTGGGTGTTCCATGAGTCAACTCGGTGACATGAGGTATGGAAAGTCCTGCAGGGCTGGCTATAGGAAGTACCAAGGGAACACAATAATGTTCTGAGCTTTCTTGTCATCTCCCCTGGACAAATCTCTCCTTCCTAACTCTTGTGAGCCATCTCGTGAAAGGCTTGCAGCTGAGTTCCCAGGATATAATACAGCAGGAAATTTTTATCATGAAACAAATGTTTTTGAGCACCTATTACCGGCTAGCAATGTTTGGTGCTAAAAACTGCTGCCGGAGGGTGCTCACACTGGTGGGTTCCCTCCCGCCCTACACCTATAGGTGCATAGGCAGGCAGTGCTGCTTGGATTTAGTCAGTTATCAAAAGAAAAGAACATAAAGTAGGGTAGTGGTTGTGTTAAGAGGGATTCGGGAAGACCTGGTGTGGAAAATGTGGGATGGGTATGATCATGTTTCACTGTATGTGTGTATGATTTTTTTTAAAGAATTGTGTACATTTTAAAAGTTCAAAGCATGAATTCCAGTTTTATGTTTGATTTATCTTTTATTCGGGTGTCACAGTTGTTTCTCATTCTCTCCTCAATCAGCTCCATCTTTATTGCTAGTGTTCTTGCGGGTAATAAATTCTCTGAACTATACACTTCAGGTAACACATTCTTAGTGACAGTACTCTCAGTAATTCCCACGGCGCTTCAGAGAAGTCCTGAGCCTGTGGTCAGGTTACCAACTGCGAAGGATGCCAGTGTGATTTACAGCAGTGAGAACAGGTGGCTGTCTGCAGCTGTGTCCTTGTGGAATCTGCTCCTGCACAATAAAAGTCTCTCAGGCTTTCACAGAGCATGTCTATGCTGGCTAGGAAATGCCACCCCTCACCTTGATCTCTCTCTTCAAATCACATCTCACAGCTGCTGCATCTGCGGTTGGGCTCTAGGTATTTGATTTGACCCCAAACCCTTTTCCTCCTTCTGTATCTGACAGGCAATTCTGTCAGTTTTATAAATCTCCGAGCAGGGCTAGCTTTATGACCACTTCCAGATTACCTTTCAAAGATTCCCAGAAGTTCCAATTTTCTAATAAGAAAAAGAGTCTCTGCTTAATAGTCTCAGAAACTGTGATTACAGATTCCAAGATCTCATTTACTATTCTTTCAAACTGAAAAAAATAGTAATTTTTCTCCAGCTGACAGTTTATTTTATAATAGGATCACATTCCAGTACACATTATGAAATTCCCCCAGAAACAAATGACAGTATTTGCTGAGAGAGAACCTGTGCTTAAAACTACTAGACAGCTGTTGTGCTGACACTGTTCCTGGGAAGATGTGGATGAGTGAGTATCTCCTCACACAGATAATCAACAGCAGACCAAAGCAGGGATAGTGGCAAAGCACAACTTGGTGAATCAGTGAGTTTAACTGGCATCATTTACAGGAGCATAGATGAGGAGCTACTGGCAGGGGCCCAGATGATACCCAGAAAGCTGCATCACCACGGAAAACACTCACAAAAGATAGAGCCCTGGAACTTACTGTTCAACTTACAGGCAGCTCCGGAAGATAGGGAGTGTCTTTTCCAGACACTTCTGTTGTTTCTGGGCCTCGTCAAGGCAGCTTGGCTGGTCTAAGGGTATCTCTCCGAAGTCCTTGCTTCTTATCTAACCTTGGGGAAGGAGGGGCATAGTGGATATGGTCGGTTTCAGGAACTTCCTGAAAGATTTCGAGTTGTTTATCATGTTTTAAAAGCTTCCCTGAAGGATGGACTGTTTCACCTTCCTTTAAAATATCCCAAGTCTCAAGGAACTTCCCTCCAAGATGGAAGGTTTTATCTCAGAGAAAGTTGCTGCATAAGACAGTATAAAATATCTCCATGGCTTATCCACCCAGTGCTTTGGGGCACCTTCATTCTTCGTAGGAGATGGAGAAATCCATCTTAGGTGACTACCTGAGAGGACTCCACGCTTTCCAAGTTGGTGTGCTTGCTTCTTGGTTGCAAATACATTACAGTCTTCCATTCCTTGCTGTGTATTCGAAGAAGCTGACGCTAATCAGATGGAGTAAATCCCTGAGCCTGGTCAATGGAACCAGTAGACGGCAAACAGAATGACTGCTGATTTTGTGTCCTATTTTGCCATGCAAACTCACCAAGATATCTGAAGAAATATGTAACCTATTTTGTATGTGTGTTAAACTACAACTGTATGCAGACATGGTATCGAAATTTTGCTTTTAATCTTTCTAGGGCATAAATGGAAAAGATGGATTACCTGGTGCTCAGGTATGGGAGAAAACATTTTAAATGTGTGAATTCTTCAGATTCAGTGCATGTTTCTCAAAAACAGTTTATGTCAGTCAGATTGATGGAAAATCTCAGCAAGCAGTGATTTTTAGTGTTGACATCTGTTTTCCAGGGCATCATGGGTAAACCTGGAGACAGAGGCCCCAAAGGAGAACGTGTATGTATATCATTGCTATGGTTGCTGTTCACAACTGTCTGATGGAACTGTCCCATCAGTTTAGCCATACAAGGAAGCATGTAGGTGACTTTGGTTCTCCCAGCATGAAATGAAACGATATCTCTGCAAGGAATAGAATGAGAAACTTAAGCAGCTCACGTGAAGGGTGCCTATTAGTTGGTCTTTGTACACACAAGTCTACTTTTCTGTTCCAGTTAGGAAAGTGTTTTACCACCCTCCTGTCTGAGACACATATGCCAATGATAACCACCGCCCAAATTCTTTTTGACAACTAAGGGATTTCTCACCTACACTGACTGACATCTGGAGGCAGATAAGCTTTTGTGGTGTTTGGCTGTCTAGTACATTGCAGAGTATTGATAGCTTTGCTGGCTGCCCAACTGTCATTACCCAGACATCACCAAATGCCTTCTAGGTAGCAAAACCACCCAGGCCGAGGACCACTAATCCACAGGAACGCTAAGTGGATGGAGTAAGAAAATGGCGAGGATGTACAGAATTAGAAAGGGAACTGAATGAGAAGCTACACACGCAGTTATAGGCTGCACTTTGACTCTGTGGGCTGCCTGTGCTGTTACGGAAACTTACTAGCATTTTCTGTACTGAATCTTAATCTCCTATTCGGACTCATGTCCCTCATGCAAGGTACTCAAGCCAACTTACTTTGCATAACCCTGTTTAGGGCTGCTCTTATGTTTGTGGCTATATATTTGTTTGTGTGCTGGTGTCTAATTTATTGGGTTTTTAATTGTTACATGAGTAATTCATGATAATGGAAGGAAGTGTAAAAAACAACAGAACATTAATTTAAGAAGGAAAAGTCTTCCAGGCATACTTACACAGGGATAAACACTAGATATTTTGAACATATCTTAATTTGTCACTCTTGTGTATTATGTACACATATAATCAACATAAAATACCTATTCTTTTGAGGTCAGATTGGCAGGGTTCTGTAAATATTTTTTTCTACTGGCCATATGCAATGGGCATATGCATGTGGCTTCCCCAGTCCTGTTTTTCTAAGCAGTTATTTTCTCTCCAGTTTTCTTAATAAGAAACACTATAGACATCTTTTGATTTTAGGGAAAAAAAACAAATATTTTTTTAAAAATTATGGGAGGTCAGAAGATAACCTATACGAGTCATTCCTCTGCATCCACCATGTGGCCTGTGCGGATTAAATCCAGGACTTCAAGTTTGGTGATGGGTACCATGTGCCATTTTGAGGCCTGAAATGACAATGGGTGATGGGTGCCAGCTAAGTTATCTCAGCAGGCACCATATATAAAAATTTAAGGCTTCACTTGATCATAAAATATAGATTGTAAATCCAAGGGTGTTAATTTTTTTTTTTTTTTGTCTTGGAGTTTCTCCAGATATGAGCTGAGTTATGTGTATAATAATACATTCTATAAGACAATACCATTGATTTTACAGTCATCCGTTTTCTTTCTTCATGGCTTCTATATCTCCTTTTGTACCTTATGATCACATTAATACCTGTGATTGTTCATGATTTTTTAAATCAACACAAATACAGACGAGCCCTTTTCAGAGTATTACAGGTAAAGGAACAGTGCGGGAAATGCAGGGCAGCCTCTAGCACCATCTGTCACACTCAGCTCAGACCTGCAGTCATACGATTGAACACTGAAAATGTGGAACTAAAGCGCTTTCTATGGTGTCACACTTCCCTTGGGCACCCACGGTATACACACATGCTGGGAACAAAGGCAACGTTACAGACCTTAATCCCAGAATCAGACACAACTAGAGCCGTCTCACATCTTACTCAACACATTCTCCTCCTCCATATATGCTCTTGAACAACGTCTCAGGGATGGCTGCCCCCCACCAGCCCCAGTCACTTGCTTAGAGACAGTCTTAAATCTCTTCTCTTGCTTTCCTGTGCGGTATACATTTTCATCACCAAATAGACATGCAAACCCCTGTAAAACATGAATGTAGAAGAAACTCCAAAGGATCTAGTAAAGGCCAAACCAAAATGCAAAGGAGAAATAACCACATGATTTAGATCAGGTTTGGGGTTTTTCTAGGCGAAGAACCTCAGAGAGGTGCTCCTGTTGGCAATCTCCTTTTGTAACTACGAAAGAGAGCCAGACCCGAAGTGACAGTGGGTGCTGACTGATGTTTGAAGGTGACATTATCCCAGACTGAATGAAATCCTATCATTGTCACTAGGGTGTATTTGCATAGTGTTCCCAAGGCATCAAATTGGTATGAGTAGGTTTTTCCACTGGTCTGTTCCCACCGCTGCACCAGCCCCAAATAACACACAGAGATGCTGTATTAGATATAAAGCTGTTGTCCTGTTACTAGTATTCCTTATTAGCTGGCTCTGTCTTAAATATTAAGCCATGTCTATTAATCTAAGTACTTCCATGTGGTCTTATCTTATGGGAGAGAGGGGTTAGTGTTCTACTCTCTGTCCTCCATCTTGAGTCTCCTCCTAGTCTCCTAGTCCCTCCTATCTTGCTTTCCTATTGGCCAACAGTGCTTTATTCATTAACCAATACGAGAAACATATTTACAAAATGACATCTCCCATCATCAGATATCATTTTAAACATGTTACTTGAATGCATTCATTCCTCAGCATTACCTTAACTAGGAGATACTGTTGATATTCCCACATGTTAATGGTACAAACCGGGGTACAGGGCAGACATATGTAATCCAAGGATCCACAGTAAATGAATGCCAGGACAGACCCAGGATTTTGCTATTAACCAGGCCATTACTAGAATGGGTTACTCCTTATTTTCTCCCCAAACAGGGTGATCAGGGAATTCCAGGAGACAGAGGTCCACAGGGTGAACGTGGAAAACCAGGTCTTATGGGCATGAAGGGGGCTATAGGTCCTGTGGGGCCACCAGGAAGCAAGGGCTCCATAGGATCACCTGGCCACCAAGGACCTCCAGGCTCTCCAGGCATCCCTGGCATGCCGGTAAGTACAGCCCTGGCCTCATACTGACAATGTGTCTTTCTATAGTGAAAGAAACGCCGATCCTTTTTCAATATATAAATTATTTATTTAAAGTTGTGTGCCAGGTCCTTGGTTGACACCTTCATTGTATCCTAGATCTTCACAGCCAACCTGGAAGAATGGGTTCCCTTCTCCTGTCTGTTAATAAATGCTGGATCAGAGTTGCCTTGATCAACATCAAAGTATTATTAAGACGGTCAAATCATTGTTTGGCTTGGTTGGGTTGGGTTTGGGTTTGTTTTTAGTGTGACTGAGACGGGGAGTATTTGAGACAGGATCTTGTGGTATAGCCCATACTGGACTGGAACTCATGAGCCTCTGGCCTCAGCCTCCTAAGTGCTGGGACTGTAGATGCATACATGCTCCAACCATGTCTTTATAGTAGTACCTATAGTTGCACCTACACAACCATGTACATTGATTTCACCCTGGGACTATTCAGTCAACCACCCCAATAAATCTTCCTGAATCAGGCTTTGAAGTAGGAATGACTTAAGCCAAGAGCAGTGTCACTTAAAGCGGTCCTTATCTTACTACAACTTCACAGAGATTTCTGAAAATCCCTGTGACAGGAACAAAGGAGGAACCTGGAATGAAGTAGGAGGTCAAAGACATACTTTCTTCAGACTGAGGGAAAGCAGGGCATTTCCCCCCACCTCCCTACATCTTAATTTTCACCTCCTTCCTAAACTGTGCCAATGGAAAATCTGCAAAACTTGACCTCAGTGTCACCTTCTACTATCAGACTCTTCATTCAAGTTCATTTTTTAATTAAATTTTTATACAATTATTATATATGTTTATCATGTTTTCCCATCCTTGACTCCTTCCAGGTCTTCCCTACACAACTCATCCACCTTCATGTTCTTCTCTCTCTCTCTCTCTCTCTCTCTCTCTCTCTCTCTCTCCCTCCCTCCTTCCCTCCCTTCCTCCCTCCCTCCCTCCCTCCCTCCCTCTCTCTCTCTCTCTCTCTCCAAGAAGCAAAAATCAAAATCAAGAAACAAAAAGTCCCAAAAAAATGTCAAAACAAATATGCAGAAAAAAAGACAAAATATGCCCAAACAAAGCAAAGCAAAATAAGAAATCCACACAAACGCCTTTGAGCTTGTTTTGCATTGGACAGCTACTCCTGGGCATGGGCCTGCCCTGGAGTGTAGCTGCCAATGACATGCTCTGAACTGACGTTTGTCTCTGCCAGCAGGTATTAACTGCAGATAACTTCTTGGTTAGGGGCGGGACCTGTGTCCACTTACCGTTCTCAGTACTTTCATTCAAGTTCATTTTTCCCACGCACATTGAAATTAGTACCTGATGAGGACACTGCATTGTCTTTCCTCTTCCTTCATTCTAAGTGAGTAGATGTTGTGAATGGACAAGTTCACAGTATTACCATCAAATATACCGGCTTAATACGCAACCATAATGAAGGAATCTGTGAGAAGAATGATGGAGAGAGCCTACCAAGACAGGGACCTTTACAGACTAAGGACAACTGCCTAATGTGTGGGACTAATTGGAGCCATGTCTGAAAATCATGTCTCATGGGGATTTCCCAGGAATCTTTCACATCCCTCATCTGGGCACATCCCATTGGGCTTTGTTATATGTTTCCCAAAGTGTGTGATTGACGGTGGGAGGGAGTCCCTGCATCACAACATCTAACGTGTGTTATGTTGTCTTCATTGCCTTGCATAGAACCTCAGGAAATAACTATGCACATAGACAATAGGACTCAAATACTTTCAAATCATAGCCATCTTGAAAAGTGATAGATCCCTTCTGAAAATACCAAAGTATTTCAGTCAAACATGGCTACTTCAAATGTGGGCTTTTGTCACAGGATTAAGCGTTCAGATGACACCACTTACCTACTTGCACTTACCAGGTATCTCAGGTATTTTCCATTAGAATTTTGGCAACAAGCTGGAGAGATGGCTCAACCATTAGGGGCTAGTTTCACAAACAAAAATACAAAATTGGCTAATATATTTATGTCAATATGTACATGAGAAAAGCATGAGACAGGTAAAACATGAGAAAAACATTTCATAGATAATCTTGCAACAACATGAAGTCAGTTCTTACAGACTTTACCAGTATCCAGGAGTGGGGTGCATGTTCAATTGTGGTTGGTTTTTTAACACCATCGCATTGTTTGGGTCTTTTAAATGTATAAAATGAAGCAACAGAAACTGTATGTCCTAAGTGTCCATTCATAGGAGAAATATTACCATCACTGGTTATAATCCCAGACCACAGCTGGTAAAGCAACTATGAACTTCAGCTTATCCTAGCATTTAATCAAACAGTATTTATTGCCCAAAATAGCGCACTGCCTGAAGGATTTTGCTTGACAAATGTGCATCCCCAAAAGTATGCCAAACCCAGCATGCCTGTTCCTTATGCTTTGCTTTATTTTAATAGACATTCTTTTTTTCTCTCTCTCTCTCTCCTTTAGGCTGACGCTGTTTCATTTGAAGAAATCAAAAAGTACATTAATCAAGAGGTCCTAAGGATTTTTGAAGGTTAGATTTGCTTTGTAATACTTCCACATTTTTTCACTCACCTCCACTTTCTATGCCTCTGTAGAGAATCCCTGCAGTGACATTCTTGAAAGATGACTCTGTGACAGCAATCATAGATCCATTTCATGGAAAGGCAGCTCCTTTTGATAGAAAGGTCTTTCTTATACTAAGTTATATTTCTCTTTAAACTTGCTTTCCTCCCCGATTGTCTATAAAACAACGCAGATAAAGTACCTTCTATTGGTGTAACTGTCTTTCGAAGAGTTCAATACCCACCCCATTCCATCTTAATTTTTTTCTCCTTAATGGAGTAAGTATGTCCAGCTCCCCCATCCCCACAACCCTGGGAAGATGCTTAATTTACCTATGAGTGTTTTTAACAGGGGTGGGTTACAATGTCTTTTGATCTATACTAAGGGTCAGCAAACTAAAGACTCCCAGTCACATCCATCTGCTACAGATGAACTTTTATGTGGTCCACAAGCTGAGGACGGTTCTTACATATTTGTTACAGGGGTTTCCTATCCTCATTTTTTTTTAAGGTCAAAATGGCACATTAAAATGAACTAAATTCAGATCTGGCTTCTAATAAGGTGGTTTAGGGTACAGTCATGCTTATTTCTTTTTATATTGCTCCAAAGCTTTCAGGCTATAGGTGAAGAATCAATGTGACAGATTTCCTGTAGCTGGCAAAAATATTAAATACTCACTTTATGACTCTTTTCAGAGTAAGTTTGCCCACCCTAGCTCTAGATGTTGAAACCCAAAATAGCATTGTCTTAAAAAGAAAACAACATCTCACATATCCCACACTGGCCTGAATTCTGTATGGAGCTTGAGGGTGACCTAGAACCTCTACCTTGTAAGTGCTGAGATTGCAAGCACATACCACCATGCCTGGGTTATTAATGCTTTTGTGGGACCGATACCTAGGGCTTCATGCATGCTAGTGAACACTCTACCACAGAGCTGCATCCTCAGCCCATCGTTGCTTTTGCTAAACAGTTAAGGCTTGCCAATCATTCATTTTGAGTCACCAGTTAACAAACAGCATGGTTCCTCCCTCTAAAAACTTTTTGAAATAGTGTTTAATTGTGTATTATTTTCAAAACCTTAAACAGGTGAATTTATGTTTGCTATTATTAAACTTCAAGTAGCTTTAGTGGTAGAGCACTTGCCCGAAATGTCTAAGGCCCTGATTTTTTTTGAATTCCAGCACAATAAATAAATAAATAATATTAAATAAATAATACAAAACAAAGTCAAATCAAGTGCAAGCAATTTTTGTTCTGACATTGGTCCAACCTGAAAATTTCTTTTAGAATGTTCTTGGAAGGTAAGATGGCTGACACGGCTTTGGTCCACCTCTAAATGTGTAAGCATGTCATCATTCTAGTTGTTGATGGAAATGCTGAGTTTAAAAGTCAAGAGCTGGACTGACAGGATGGCTCAGTGGGTAAAGGCGCTTGCTGCTGAGCCTGACAACCTGAATTCCATTTCTAGGACCCACATGATGGGAAGAGAGTCATGACTCCTGCAAGTTGTCCTCTGACCTCTCACCTTGGCACACCTGCCACACATGAGAATAATAATAAGTAATGAAATAGCAGTAATGGTTGTAGTAAAATGTAAATGTTTAAGATTTTAAGTTGAATCAAGGCTTAGGGCCATCTGTATATCATCAAATTCCTTCTTCACTCTTACAAGTCGTCTATTAATCTATCATTTGTTGAAGTTTGACTCTATATACTTGTTCTAAAATCTGCTTAGCTTTTACCTGCATGTCTCCTCTGGCTTCACCCCCATCTTTCCTGCTGCCTCTGTAGGGTCCCAGTGAATGACAGGCCATTCTAGCCTCGAGAGAGCTGGTTTACCTCCAAAGCCACAGATACCTTATTCTCAAGACGGTTTTCTAAAAAGATCCTAAGGAAACCTTTTGCTTGAAATTTCTAAACTCCAGTTCCCCGCGTGCTATTCCTTACCCTGGCGGCTCTCCAGACAGCAGCCTGGCAAATCTGTCTTCTCCCGCCCATAATGCACCTGCATCTACACTGTAGTTACTTAGCACTTAAAGTTCGTTTGCCCTCAAACCATTTCCAGTCTGTTTGATTTCTCCCACCCCTGGCTTCTGAACACCATTTTCCAAGAAGAAAAAAAGCAAAACTCCATTTTCACAAATCATAGCACTGTGGGGTCTGTCTCTTTTTCCACAAAGCCCTGTCTCTAAACGGGGAGATTAATTGTCACATTTTAAAGCAGTTTCAGTGAACTAACACACTAAGTTAAGTGCTGGGGTTCAGTCACACCCATCTACAGCCTGTTTTCTCAGCACTTTCACTCTAGTGACCTGCTCTAGAAGGTGTCCGTGGAGGCTTCTGAAGGCTCTCCACATACCTGCCTGTCCACAGCCTCAGGAAGGGCCCTCCCTCTTCAGCGGGAGCCCAAGATAGTCCTCAGGAGAGCCTGCTGTATGCTTTATTCACTGTCCCAGTGTCCAGGTGGCTCCTCGTGTGAAATCCTACACCAGGACCCAAGTTTTGAGCTCTTCTTCAGGGATTTATCAAGCCCCTGAATAAAGGGAGGCAATTCTCCATGATCTCAAAGCTGGGTGGTTCCAGATGGATCACAATACACAAGTATGCACTCACTCTAAACTTAGAGTAAATTCTCACTTTGATTGGCCAGTATGTCAAGGCTTTTTTTTTTTTTTTACGAACAGAGTGACCACAAAGGGCAGAGATAATGGCATCCGCTTGACGCAGATTAGCATCTTTTGTCCTTATGAGAACTTAGCAGCTGCCAATGATGCTATCCACATACATAAATCAATGGCGTATTATATCGGAGGAGTATGGCTTTTGTTACAACCTGACCATATAACACTTAAGCATTTGCATTTATATGGAAAAAAACTTATGAAGTGGTGTAAACAAACTAATTGGGTCTCTCCATTCTTTAAACCCTAAAAGTCCAACCTACAGGATAACAGAAAGGTCAAAATTATTCCTGCCTTTGGGTTTTAGTGTTCAGTTTCAGTTTTTAGTTTCTCCATTTTCACATATATTTCACATACATGTAAATGAATGAGTATAATATATCATCCCATTTTCCTTTTTCAAGGTAACATCTCTTTTCTATCATTAAGGGGTGTGTGTGTGTGTGTGTGTGTGTGTGTGTGTGTGTGTGTGTGTGTGTGTATTTGTGCATATACACATCACCCAACAGATATACATCATGGGAGATACAGTAAATATTTTCTACAATATACTCAGTTTCCTCCATTTGCGGCTTTTGCTTGTCATGAACTCAAACAGAATCAGTCATGTGGCTTACAGGATCCTCTCCATCTTCTGTGGTCTGTGGTTGTCTGTTCATAGAGAAGAATGGGTTCTGAAACACTTAATAGACAGTTGTGAGTGAATGTAGGACTTGCCAACCATGGCTTTCACATAGGGTAGTTAGTGTGGCATTCTAAATGAAGGTCTTTCGATTCCAGTGTCTTTAAGTCTCTCTGTGGGGCATTTCAATTTGCTACCTTGGCTGCCAGCTCAGCAGTAAGAATCTTAGGGGCTCATTTATTAATGTTTTTTAGTATTAAATGCAGAGTCTTGCTGAAGTCAGAGGAAGTCTATTTCCCCTTTATTTATTCATTTTACATTTTAATGAAAACACAATTACCTCACTTTCCCTCTTCCCTTTCCTCCCTCAGCCCCTTCCCTTTTTGGAAAGGGGCCCTTTAGTTGCTGGGGATAGGGAAAACTAACTACCTAGCTTTTCAGAGAAAGATTTCTACCTACTTTATACTTAAGCTTTCCATCCATTCGCTTTATTTCAACTCCTTATCTTTGCCCCCACTTCCGGAAATAACTTGTATCCCAGATTCCGAGTCTCTAGAATTTACATTTTAAATTCGGTTGGGTTTCTGTTCTCGGTGTAAAGTCTCAGTTTTTTTGGTTTTTTGTTTGTTTGTTTTTTAATTAATTAATTTGTTTGTTTGTTTATTTATTTATTTTTACCAAGACAAATATCCCTCAGCTATCTGATCCTCAGCTATGTAGTCCTCGGATTCCAAAAGTGTTGCTACTTTTTCCATTTAGAGTCTCCTTATTCTTGAGTTTTGTGACTTTAAAAGGAGCATCCATGGGAGGACTTAAAGCAATTGTGTGTGTTCTTTCCACTGCCTTTACCCATGACAGCATTTTGAAGATACATGCATACAAAGACTGTGAACAAATATAGCATCATGAACTACAAAATAAATGAGTTCATAAGTGATAGCAATTAAAAAGGAACTGAAAAATAATTCAAATATCACAAGAAATTATTGTTGCATTGCCCCATAGGAGAAAACTACATGTAATTTTAGCTGCATGATGAAAAGGCATGCGGGAAAGCCATGGAAAATGACCCAAAACGTGATTTCCAGAACAGATTAGTAATCCTGTGAATGAACGTTCTTTAATCTTAAGGCTAAAAGATAACAATATTACCAAGCAATGAGGACTTTCCTTGATCTATCATGTAGCTGTTTCTGCAATGGAGTATCCAAAGAGGTTATACTAAGAAAGCAGGCAATGCAACATGTGAATGGCCGTTAGGGGGAAAGATTCCATGGTCTTTGAAAAAATAAGTAGCAAATTCTGTCTATGAAACAAAAGGCAGAGGAGGGCAGGGTGACACCGGAATGTCCCTTTCTTCTTCGATGAATGTTAATGCCTGCGTTGTCACTGGGACTTCATTCTCCATGGAAGCCAAGTCCTCAGTCTAGCCCGGGGCTCTTGTGACTGCTTGCTCTTGTTTTGCCCAGGCAGGTGGAATATGAATGGTTTATGTACATGTCTTCTAAGGTCTTTAATTTTCTGCCTCATTAGAAAGCAGAGCTGAAAACCAGTTTAAATGACTGAGGATCCCTGAAAACAGAGGGAAGGCAATTAAGAATACAGGCCTTCACAATTCATTTAGATGCTTAGATGCTAAGAAACTATTAGTTTCAATTATAGAGCATTAAGGTAGGGTTCAGAAGAGGTAATTAGCTTATGTTAAATGACTGTTTCTTGGTGTAGCTTAAAGCCAGCTCATTTACAGCTAGAAGTAATTGTTTAAAATAATTGTGCTTTGCTAAAATTATTTTTGAAACCTCCCAAAGCAAAATACTTGTAAATTTACTTCATATGCTAAAGAGAAAAAAAAATTAGGGTGGCAAATATTTCTGTTTAAGCATTCAAGGTAGTAAACATTTATGTATTGGCGTGTGCATTCACATGCACACCTGTGTGTGTTGGCACATGTGCCATAGCATGTGCACATGCATGGAGGCCAGAGGGAAACTTGTGGGAGCCCGTGCTCGCTCTCCTTCTACCACGTGGATCCCAGGGACTGGACTCAAGCAGTCAGGGTTAGTGCCAAGCACCTTCGCCAGCTGAGCTATCTCAGCTGCAAGTCAGTTTTACCAAAGAAATCATTTGAATTACTAAGAATATTTGTTTTTTTAAAGAAATTGTGTGCTGAGGAAAACGTTAACCACCCTGTTCCTCCTCCTTCTTCTCCTCCTCCTCCTTCATCTCCTCCTTCTTGGTTTTTCGAGACAGGGTTTCTCTGTGTAGCTTTAGAGCCTGTCCTGGAACTTTCTCTGCAGACCAAGCTGGCCTCGAACTCATAGAGATCCGCCTGCCTCTGCCTCTCAAGTGCTGGAATTAAAGGTATGTGCCACCCTGTTTCTTCTCATGGCAAGACTGTGCCTTCTTCTAGTTTTTGTATTTTAAAAATTAATAATCCATATATTAGATTTTATAATATCAATATATAAACTATAAGCAAAACAAGTTTAAGGAGCCCCATGACAGATTTTATTTATTTATAAGTGAATTCATGGCCTCAAAATGAATTTCAGACTAAAATAAAATACTGAGTATGCTCCTGAGATACAATTTAACTGAGCAATTCTCTGTCTGAAATTAATAACATTCAATATTGACAAGAAATGTCTTACATGAGCTGACAGATTTCTAATCTGGAGTCTCAGGCTGAGCTGAAGATGCTCAGCTGTTTTGGGAATAGTTTGAGATAGCAGATTAAGAATATCTTTTATAATATGTGTGCCCTATAAAAAAAACATAATAGCTCTTACTCAAATGACTAAATTCCATAATTTCAGAACAAAGCCCACAATCCCTAATGCAGAGCCCTGATACAGAGAATGTTTACCCAGATGCTGTGGGGTCACAGCTAGGATCCCAGGAGTTCAAAGCTAGCCTGGACCACGTGAGACCCTGAATCAAAGGAACACATTTTTTACTTAAAAATAAAATAAAGAATCCTTAGTTAGTTAACTAAGTTAACCTTGATCAGAAATTAATTTTAAATGAAAAAATTGTTTATATTTTCATACTTATAGTCTTTAAACTTCTTTTGTTTTATTAACACACCAATTTTCTTGTTTCTTCTTGTGTGCATGCGTGCATGCGTGCGTGCGTGAGTAAGTGAGTAAGTGTGTAGGACAGGAAGTGGTTGGTCAGGGTATGCCCCATGTAACCAAAAGCATACACAAAGACTACAGAGGATGTCAAACGTCCTCCTCCACCACCCTCCATCTTACTTCCTGTGACATGGTCTTTCACCGAACCTAGACTGCATTCTCTGCTAGGCTGATCGCCAGAAGTCCAAGTGACCTTCCTGTCTCTGACCTCCCAGCACTCAAGTTACAGATGCACACAGACCTTCACAGCTTCTACAGGGGTGCCGGGGATCTGAACTGGAGTCCTCATGCTTGTGCAGCAATCCCCCTTCCCCAGGAGTCATCTTCCTGAGCCCCAACATGATAACTTTCAACATCGCATACGTGCTTCCATCTCAAAGTACCATGACATTAGTAACTGTCTAAGACTTAGTAGTTGCATCCCACTGCACCAACTAGAAAGGGATGAGCCCTGAGAGGGTGTGTTCAGTTAATGTTCTCTGTCATCACTGGGCACTTTCTCCGGGACCCATATCCACAGTATTGTGCTCCAGGCAGTTTGCTAAATAAATAAATGACAATGCCTATGATGTGCCCCTTGAGAAAGCATCTGTGTTTGGAAGGACTTAATTCATAAAGATATATCCCTCGGTGCTTAACAAAAATATGAAACATATTTACCTGCTCTTCTGAATGACATGGATAAGGTGCCCATTGCTTTAATTTGTGTTTGCTGGTCCAGTGTTTTCTTAGGCTCACAGAGACACACAGAAACATTTTGTTGTTTTTATTTCTGCCACCAAAATTCAGAGAGAGGCTTCTTATCTGCAGCAATGCTGAGCATATTTTCGTTTTACAAAATTAGACATCCTTCTTCTCCCTACCAACCTGATTGAACAAATGACTCACTAACTGGAAATGCAACCAGAAAATGAATCATAATGAGGGCACATAAAATTCCTTCCTTAAAAAGTAAAAGTTACTTGTGACATGTCTGCCTAGTCTAGAGCTTAAGTGGTAAAATGAAGCCAATGACAGTTTTTCAATAGCTAAATGCCTGTGCTGAAAATTCAGTGTTATTTGAGTTACCTGTTGTCATGAATTATCTGTTGTCATGTAAGAAAATGTAATTCTCATACATGTGAGTGAGTTGGGAGAGTATATACCCATTTGTTCTCATGACCTATGGGTCAACAACTTGAAGGGTTGCTCAGTCATATTGTTCTGCCACTAAATCTGGAATAAGGTCACAGGTGGGACCCCAGTCAAGTGTGGGTCCTATCATTTTAACAACTTGCCTGGGGAAAGATGGGCACCTCCAAACTCAATAGCCTATCTACCACAGGGCAACATCACTTGAGTGATGCACATTCCCTGTCAATGGATTGCCTGCAGGGTCAGCAACTGAAGGGCCACTAGAAAGCTCTTTATGCTTTTATGTTCATAAGCTTTTATGAACAATTCTTTCTGGTTACACATTGTCCATTCTGCTTTTTTTTTTCTTTTCATAAGAAAAGTAAACCCAATCATGACTCAAAATGCAGGGGTTGGATTCTAACCATGGAAGGGGTGTTAAGGAATCAGTGGCTATATGTCAACCTATTACACATTCAACACAGGGCCTTTCTGGGGCCTTACATTTATTCCAAAGACAGTGACCCAAAGGTTTCTTTCCCAAGTCATAACCAAGTTAACTAGACAAGTGTTCTAGCCACGCCTCTCCTGGGTTCCAGGAACACTAGTAATTCTTAGGCATTCTGATCAACCCAGCTGTTCTGCTTCTGTCTTCAAACAAATGCATGCAATTGATTCTGTTTTTATCAAAAACAGAGAAGTCAGACCAGTTGGTATATAATACATGTTTAAATTTAAAAAATGGAAACTTTTTGAACTTCTTATAAAAATGTTTGGAAATACTTTGACATAAAGACATTTTAGTTACATGATGTATCTTTTTCTTTCATGAATGAAGAGAGGATGGCTGTGTTTCTATCCCAGCTTAAGCTGCCAGCAGCAATGCTATCTGCTCAAGCTCATGGGAGGCCTGGCCCACCAGGGAAGGATGGGTTACCCGGACCCCCAGGAGACCCAGGACCCCAAGGTAAGGCTGAAAGTATAATATTGTGTGTGTCGTGTTTTTAATCCTTGATGTTTATAACATAGTCATTGCAATTAAAACATATATGTGTGTGGTATTATGAAATGGCTCATTATGAATTATTTTGTTAATATTTTGTTTTCTAGTGATAAATATTATTACTACTTCAAATTTAAGACTGATATGCCTGCTTCTCTAAGTTCATTTTAATAATATCCAGTGTAACAACAACAGCAAAGCTGTCCGTTGCACTATAATTGTTATATAGGAATCCTAGGGTTGTTTCTGTCTTCATTTCACTACTGGGCAGGACTCTTCTTCAGAGAGGCTTAAAGAAACTGAAGAGAGAGTCATAAGAAAATCTGCTGCAAACAGTCACTTGGAGCTAACACCTAACAGGAGTTTAGAGTGATTGTATAATAGAGATTTGAAGTGGTAGCTTTTAAAGTATAGACACAATCTTCTTTGAATTTTATTCATTTCTGATAATTTCATAAATACAATAAAATATAGTAATGTATACTCTCCATTTCCACATCTAAGTATCCTCAAGCCTCTTTAACATGTTCCCCTAAATTATTATCTTTTTAAAAAATAACTCACTTAGTCCGGTTAGTGCTACCCATATGTGCACAAGTGTGGAGCCATCCCCTGGGACGTGTAAGACCCACAAATGGCCACATCGTCCTTCCCCAGAAACTAGCCACTGGCAATAGTTCTGCAATAAAAGGGTAGGTCATCTATTCAATCTATGCTAGAAATTTTGGATAGCTTGATCTTGGGTGGGTCTTAGGCAGGTAATTATGATGACTTGTGAACTTTAAAATATACTTTGTGTGACTTCTAAAGTCCTTAAAGACAAACTTACATTGTCCCAAAAAAGTGTTCCACTGATGACAACATGGGAAGACGAATGCTCTTAAATTTTGCTTGAGTCAGTTATTCTGATGCAGCTATTCTGTAAAAATATGGTTAGCAATCTGCAGACTGAGTAGTTAGGTCTGCATTCAGATGATTCATGGATTCTGATGGAGAGTTGCCAAATTTAGTAAGGATGAACCATGGGAAACAAGATTAGAGAAGCTATAGCCCTAAGCATCTCTGCTATCACCAAAGTTATTCCTAAGCATTCTGGGAAGTTTGCCTTCCTGGAGTTGAATTAAATTCAACTCCAGAATCCATTTTTAATTACCATCCATCCACTTGAGGACAGACAGTGCATACCACATTCCCATATTCCCAATTCCTGTACACAACAGGGACAGAACAGCTTCATAAAGAAGATAGACCTCTGGTTTCCTGATTCTGGCTAAAGCCTGTAATGGCTCCCATTCAGGCACGATGCCCTACCAGCCTGTAGAGGAAACAGAAGGTTTTGGTAGCTTACCCATAGACACTAGAGCTTGAGTCCCTCCGCTAACCAGAGGCAATTGAAAGATATTTGGAGACAGTCAGTATGAAGATAGAGGAACAGTAGAAACTGCTTCCAAGACAAGAGAGGCACTGACAGCTACTGATGACTTAGCAAGGAAGGAGGTTGCTAGTCTGAGTGTGAGCCTGCCGTGGTTAGAGCCCAAGGGAAAATCCAGTTAATCCAAAGGCAAGGCAGCAGAGAAAGACCCAGAATGCTGAGATAACTGATCAGAAGATGAGAACCATTTTGTCCCAACAGGCCATGCTGTCAGGAAGCTAACTGCAGGATGTTTGCATAGACTGGTGATTGAAGACTGAAGGGAAAGTTTGCACAGGTGTAGATTTGTGGTCAGGGGTTGAATAGCCAGTCCTAGGCACTTGAGCACAGATGTGTCACTCTTTTGCAAAGACCATTATTTCTTCTGATTCCTCTTGTCACTGATGAGACTGTCCAGGTGCAGTGACCATCCCACAATGGACAGCCTGGAGGGAGTGGCTACCACAAAGTCCTCTTGCCAAACTCCAAACTCACGGTGAAAGAAAACCCATTGTACCTGACTATTATGAAGACACGGGTTACATGAAGTTAAATGGGAAGTTAGCATAAGATTTGGCCTCTATGCTTAGTTTAAAAAGCACTGTAGCAGTCTTAAGTGTCCGTCTTCCATTTATCTTAGGCCAGGAAGCATGACTCATAGTTGAAGAAAAGGGAAATGTGTAGACTCGGGCAGCCTTCTATGTATGTACACATATAGATAGGGTGGTTATCATTGTTTATTAATTGGGGCTCTTCTGAAATCACAGAACTGGAAAGACCTTTATATGCCTTCTGAACATGTGATACGCAAACCACATGAACAATTATGCAGGTTGACACCAATAGAAAACTTCAAACCTGTGTAGTACGAGAGAACACACACGAGATGGGAAATGCAGTGACCTAGTGAAATGGTCCGACAGGAGGGCAGGAGTCATCTTCCACACACATGCTCATAGCTCCAGGCACCTTCCCAGGTGATGGGAAGCCAGTCTGGAAGGTTCTCAGTCAGAGGCAATTCTAAGGCAACAACGTTAGTGAGGTTTTCTAAAACAAGACTCATACTCACTTTGTAGCCAATTGATCAAAAGATGAGGATCTTCCCTTTTGGAAGAGATTTCTGTGACTTTAGCCTGCTGCTGTGTACATCACAGACTAAGACTTCTAATAGAGATCTGAGTCCAATTCTTCAGTTTGAAGGAATTCCCCACATGATTTCCAGTTTTGTTTTTAAAGGCAAGTTCTACTAAACCGACAAAACTTCTGTCTCTCTCCCCCCCCACCCCCCCACCCCCGGTGTTTCTGACAACAAACACACTTAGAAGTTATTGACTGGGCTTTTGTTCCCCCATGGGGCTTCTGACAGTAAATAGAGCTTGACTGGAAGTTGTTGATTGACACTTCCTCTTTGAAATGTTAAATTTGCCAGAAATACAGCAGAAAACAAAATAAATAAAGTTTGCAAAAGTGAAATTTGTTTTTATTGATTTTTAAAAAAGTTGTTGATAGTCATACTGTATGATGATCATAAAAGGGAAGGGGGAGAAGGGGAGGGGAAGAGGAGGAAGAGGGGAGGGAGGGAAAAGGAAAAACAGGTGAGAACGCACCAACCACAGTCTGTTATTTCTCTGAAGCTGTATGTATGTATGTATGTATGTATGTATATGTGTATATATATATATACATATATATGTGTGTATGTGTGTATGTATCTTCAATGCTCTTCTCTATTCAATTTAAAAAGCAGGATAAAAGCAGCCAGCCCAGCCTTAAATACTGTTGGCTGGATTAGCCCTCTTCGCTGTCACAGTTGAGGTTTTACAAAAGACTGAAGTGCAAAATGCAATGTAGAAAGAGATAGGAAATGTGTCCATTGAGTTATATCTCAGGGTACACTGGCCACTTGGAATTCTAATGGTAGCTTGCTCTTAGGAGTTGCCTAAAGGATATATGAGTTCTTAACAATGCTTGTCAGGAAAGAAAGCCATTTTTAATTTAAATTAAGTGGCACTTGGAAATATGTGCCATGAAAGGGGTCCTTTTATCATGTTCATTATCCTTCATCAAAGACCTTGTAAAGAGTCCTGTGCTTATTCTGCAAATACTGTAGAATACAGAATACTGTAGAAACAAGGAGGAAATTGATATGAGGCCATCATCGATGGGCTAGGGAAGGCCATTACATTATGAAGACTTACTAGTGAAAACACAAGGTTGTTCTTCCAGGAACACAATCTCCCTAAAGGACAATGAATGCTTATTAGACAAGACTCTGGAGGGAACCATATTGTTTGTGTCCTCTGAGACTGGGTGATGACTGATGTCTTGTTGAAGCCAAAAGCACTTTTATAGAAATTTTATTTTAGTTCTTCTACATTGTCTGTGGGTGTTGCTTTCCCACTGGGCATGGGGAAAACATTGCTCAGTGTTCAGTCACTCCTGGAAGGGATCTGCAACACAGGGCCCAATTGCCACAGCTCAAGAGTTATGGGCCTGAAAAGCCTAATCCCTCAGAATGTTTCTAGATAAATGATGGCCAACTTTCCTAACAAAGTTCACCTTCTTGGGTGAGAATTGTTACAATATGTAGTTGATTTTTTTTTAAAGGGGGGTTGATTAAAACCTTGAGAAATAGGTTAGTGTACTTAGCATGCCTCTCCCATTTTAGAAAGATTCTCACATGTAGAGTTAATGGAAGATAACAAGGAGGAGAATGAGGAGGAATGGGGGGGGGAGATCAAGTCTTCATACCCACTCCCATCAATTTTAAGAGGACAATACTGTGAGCTATTGCTCTTCTTTTTAAGCTTTTAAAGTTTAGGAATCATCAGCTTCTAAATCAAGGAAAACCTTTTTTCCCCATTTTTAAGCCAGTGTCATGGAACAAGCTCTGTAGACCAGGCTGGCCTTGAACTCACAGAGATCCACGTGCCTCTCCCTCCCAAGAGCTGGGATTAAAGGCTTGCACCACCACCGCTGGGCCTATTTTTATTATTTTTAAAAGTAAGTCTCACTATCAAAAGCTTAGTTTGCTTTAACTTTATATATTAGCATAGTTATCAGATCCCTGTGCCTTACTGAGCTCAACCTATATTTATGTTTAATGTATGATAAATATAAGATGAATAGTAATGGATTATGAGCGAAGAAACAACACAAACAACATGACTTGGAAAACAGTGCTGTCGTGTGCATGTTAGTATTGAATCCTCTGCTTCTCATGTCTGGTTTTGGTTTATCTCTCAGGCTACCGAGGACAGAAGGGAGAAAGAGGTGAACCTGGAATTGGGCTGCCCGGGAGCCCAGGTCTTCCCGGCTCTTCAGGTAATAGGCATGCTATCTTTATACATGCAGGCCTCGCTCTCAAGATAGGCCACTTCTCCCCTGTGGATCTTGCCTGTTCAATTGAATGATCCATGGCAGCTGGAGAGAGGGAGACAGGCAGGATCACCTGTGACCTGCATTCTCATGGTGTATTTTATTTCATTAGCAGTGGGCTTGCCAGGTGCTCCAGGGCCTCAAGGACCCCCAGGACCCAGTGGAAGATGTAATCCAGAAGATTGCCTCTATCCTGCATCTCCTGCCCATCAGCAGGCAGGTGCAAAATGAAAACTACGAAGCAAAACTTGGTTCCTGGTGATAACCTCCACGCCATTAGAGCTGTCGATAACGTGCTTAACAACGATGCGCTCTCAAGGCTTGTGATTTCTGGGCTGCTTTTCTTTGCTTTTCTTTTCCCGGTGTAGGGCAGACATCCAAAGCCACCATCTGAATCCTGTTCTGACAGGAATTGCAAATCAGTATTTTCAGATGTGTCCCATCTCGTTCCCTGTGATTTGCTTTACCGTGGCTCTGAGTTCTACTCAGTTTCATATGAAAAAATTGCAAGTGAGTTTGTCACGAGTTCTTCAGAAGAAATCACATGAGATGACTCGGTACACAGACAACAGACAGGCTTTTGTAAAGTCGTCAACATGATGAGACTTTGATTTTTGAACTTTAATTTTTCAAATTTGTCTTGGTATCTTCTTCATGTTTAAATTTACTATTGTTGCTTCAAATCTTCTTTCTGCCCTCTTGAGATGGAGACAGTGCTTTAGTGCTGTTGACTGCCCTCTGACTGATTTTCACACGAAGTCTTATGCCATCCTACATTCATTCTATTTATACTGAAAATTAGGCAATAAGAGATGCATTTTTAACTTACTTAAAAAAAAACTATGGGAGACTCTTTATCAGGGAGCCCCCAAACTCATCATAGCCAACTGTTGAAATGATTTTGTGACTTCCTGCCTTTGAGCTCAATTTGAAGAACAACTCTCAGTCACAGACAAGCACTTATGTTCCATGAAAAAGGAAGAGCCAAGCTGATCCTGTGCTCACTTCAGCGTATCTCCCAGATGGTGAGAAAGTAGTTTTTTTCCTAAGAGGTATTTGATGGTGAAGGTGAAACACCAAGTTCCAAGTCTTTGGTACTTGACAAGCTTTAGTAGCCTGGCGAGACCTTTGCGCTTTTGTGATCCCCAGCCCCGCCATCAGAGCAAAGCACAGGCTCTGTAATGACTGGTGAAGAGTTCTCCTCACCTTGCAAAGTGAGAGTGAAGTGTCAGCAAATGTATGTGCGTGTGTAAAGCATACACGGTCCCAGGGAGATAATGTTTCTCAGAAAGCGGTCCATTTCAGCAAAGGAAAGCCGGACGCTCCGCCTGAATGTCACGGCTTGCTTCAGAACCATGCATTCTGGGTTTGAGGATTTGGCCCGGTGGTAGAGTACTGTGTGGTTCAAGGGATTCTGTCTTCAGCTCTGGGGGTGAGGAGTGAGATCAACCAAGCATGCTCTGAAAGGAAGCAAACTTCCAGTGGGCTTAGCTGAACTGCCTAACAGTATTTTTTACTCCCTACCTACTCATTGTTTGGAGAAACTTTTTTTATGGAAAACAACTGACTTTTCTAGAATATTTAGCACAAGGACATTGCTGGGGTCTAGCTGGTTGGATCCCACAGAAGCTGAGCATGCACCACCAGAGCCCTCTGGTCACAGAGATTCTACAGGAGAGGATGATGTGTGATGCTTTCTGCCTCTTAATTGAAACAATGAGTTTAGAAAGGCAAGCCCACTGAGAGTGGGGGAAGCTGTGAATGGTTTTCCTGGGAAGCATGCCTGACGCAAGGCAGAGTTTGTTGAAATGCACCCATGATTCAAACTGGCTTTCATTACAAAAAAGATGAGCTGCTGGCCAGGTACTGCCAACATGGCTGTGCATAAACATAGATTTTTAGGTCTTTAATGTTGAGTTTTACTGTATATTTTGATCCAAGTTTATTTATCTTCCAAGTCTACTTTATTTATTTTCAATGTTTTAAGCACTGTATTGCTTATTCCTTTATTTTCTTTCTTATGTAATACCTGCAATGGTGCTGTGTTTTAAACTTGCACAATTGGAATATGCAAACATTTGCATGTGTATCTTCATAATCAAATGATAATCTACCCCCCCAAATGTACATACAGTGAAAAGATGGTGCTATGTGTATATTTTGAGCTTTCAATTTGTTGAATTTTCTGAGAATTTACCTGGCACATATTAATTTACTTGAATTTGCTGTAAAGCTAAGACTTTTATATGTTTTCAAAGATTATTTTTTCATATTAATTGATGGGCTATTTATCCTTTTGCCTCTTGGCTTATTCAAAAATATTTATTTTATATTTTAATGTTTTCCTGAACATTTGGCTGGTAATCAATGCATTTGGGGGGTTTTGAGTTGATCAATTCATTTGTATAAAAAGATGTAGTTCATTTTCTTGTTTAGTAAATTATATATTCACTAGCATTCACTTGAGTTCCACAGAACAGAAACCTTCCTTACAAACTGTAGAGTTATCATTCTTCCTGTTTCTAATTTCTGTGAATGTATGACTGGCTTATTCCTGTTTCGGGGATTTAGATTTGTTCACATGACTTGAAGAGTGTAGGGGATAAAATATGTTACATGATAACATATTGAGAAGTGGCCTGTCACCGTGATTCAAGCTCATTCTTTAAAAACTGGGACATGTGACTAAGTCTGGCATAACTAGAGAGATGGGACTCTGATTATATAGCACAAACCCTCAATCTATGGTTATTTGTTTTGAAAAGTGTTTTTTGTTTTGGGTTTTTTTTTTCTTTCTTTCTTTTTTGCTTCAGCTCTGTTCATAACAAAGGGCTACAAGAAACACTTGGTCTAGCTAACAAAACAAATAGATTGGTAGGTGCTTGACCCTTCAACAAAAATAAACAGGCTAATTTGGTCCTCAAAGTAGGATAGGAAATATCCCTCTAAATAACAATTTGCCTCAAAAAAAAAGAAAAGAAAAAAGAAAAAGAAAAAGCTCTGTTTAGTTCAGCTGTAGCAGGGGTGAAGAATTATTAATTTTAATTTTCTTTAATTATAGGCTATGATGACACTTTTAAAACCGGCTTTTTTTTTTTCAGTAAACAAGTCCTAAATGTTATGCTAGTTTAGTTAGCAATTTTAGGTAGAAATCTTCCTATGTAGAGAAGGTCTAATCTCAGTTAATTTTTCTGGTGAGAGTCAAAAGAAAAGAAAGAAGAATGATGGGGGCATGTGTGCATCGTTTTTCCCAACTGCAAGCTTTGGCCACTGCTTCTAACCACAGCGGGAGCACTGTCAGTCTTAAGTTTTTCAACTTGTTACATTGATCAGAGCTATTTAATGACTTCAGCCTCTTGTGCTTTTTCCTGTTTTTCATGATATAGTTGAAAATTAAAAATTTGCCTATTTATAGAGCTTAAGGAGTTATTTCATGGTTTGCTACCTGTACAAATTATCATTTGATGTTGAGTTTATAAAGTAATTTCTATGGCTATGTCTTAAACATTAAATAAGGTTTAGTTCTTCTGCTTCTGCAGCCTTTCCCATTTCTGAGAAACATATTATATACCTCCTTTTGTCCACAAGATGGCGTTTGAGGCAATTTGTTCAAAACTGAACACACAGAAGTCTGAAACCTAGAAAAGTTTGGTGGACAGCTAAATCAGACATTGGCCTTTGCACTTTTATTGTTTTGTAAATACTCTTTGTAAATTGTATTTCATTTTGTTAATTTGTGGTTTTCAGAACTTTCCATATCTTTGTGAGACAGGCACAAGGGCCTTTGGTTTGTTGGTTGTTTCATTTTTATTTATTTATTATGTATATACCCATATGCAACGTGCAAATTTGCTATAAGGTTGCTTTATGCTACTCTTGTATTTTAGTGACTAACGTGCATACACCTAAATATCCATCCTCCCTTGCAGACAGGACAGATATTCTTTTGACAAATGAAATACATTTAGCTTAACACAAGCAGTAGACAGTGTCTAAACTCATTATTGCTCAAGATAAATTTTGCAGTTAAATTTGTACAATGTCTATTTTTCTAGAAATATGTCACTATTTACAAAAAAAAGTGAGAACACTGATTTTCAATTTTTCATCTTTTTTTTTATGCCATCCTTTTTGTAGCGTTGGTAATACTACCCCAAGACTGAGAGTTGGGTGCAGTGATGTTGAGGTTATTTGAATGACACAAAGAAAAGCTAAACAGATTTGACATTTGCCCTTGTTCTTAAGTTATTTTCTACACTTGTCTAAACGTATCTACCATATGAAGACACAGGGTGTTTTCTCTCCTGGCTTCAGAGCAGAGCATACACTCCCTTTTTATTCCTCTTCTCTCGGAGATTAAATAGACCCCTATGAGGAAATTCCCAGGAGAGTTTAATTATCACCCTTTAAATTGTGTGCATCAGAGTAATGTTGTAACTGATTGGCTTGTATTCCGTCATCAGTTGCTGTGTAAAGTAGCATTTGTTATATTAAATTTGTTCAATGAGTGGGAGTTACAGGTCACAGAAAGAGAGGTCATTTCTGTTTTTATTTACTGATGTAGCTTAAGCTATTATGTCAACATTTCACAGAACAAAAAAAAAATGTAGAAAACTTCATCAGTTTGGTTGAACTGAATGCAACTCCAAGTAGACACAGAGAACATTAATTCAAACTAGTAGGCCAACAAGAAAATAATTATCCAAGGGACAAAATGAAATTTAGTCTGGCAAGGAACAACTACATGGAAAACTGTTCAAGTTCAATTCCAGTAGTGATACATGGTACCACTCAAAAAGTCAGCTACTTGCTTCACAGATTTGTCCAAGTGAATGCTAGTAATTTAGGCATCACTAACCTTAGGACTAACTCCTCTAAATTTAACACAAGTCTGGGTGTTGCCTGACCATAACAAGCTTACAAGCATAAAGATGCTATTTTACAACTTTTTATTTTGACATGGTACTTAAAAGTATATTTAGAGGAAAAATACTTGTGGTGAATTTGAAATCAGATTGTGTTATGGAATATTTTGTAACTATTTATTTTAAAAATAGTATTTGAGATGTATTTTTCTCCATCTTGCTTGTTCACTATCTTACCTCATCAGTTATTTAAGGTTTAATTTTATTACACTCACATTAAGCAGACTGCTGCTTACTTTATTTTAAGTTCCAGTGAATAGATGGTTCCAGACCTTGATTCCTCTAGCTTTATTATGCATCATGAACACCTTGCCTCTCTCAGCAATAAAGGAATCGACTATAAATCAGGGAACTCTAAGGTGCCATTCTTAACACTGTGTCTATACTTCAGTCCTTCTCAGTGGCTACAGTTCCACCCCAGTTCTGTTCTGTTAGGTTTTAGCCACACTGAGACTTCACAATTATTGTCGCACCAAGAACAAGCCACCAGCATCCAGGGAGCCCAAGACTGGTCCACTGTAAAGCTCGTGTTTCTACCACACTGGTACTCAGTTTGAGTTTATAATCTGCCTCCCTGGTAGCCTATGAAAAGCCCAGCATATTGATTTCAGATGATAATTATAGAGAGAAACGAATTTCCTAGTGAGCCCAAAATGATGCTCTCCTCTAGCAGATTAAAATCAAGTCAGACTCTTGCCTAGAGAGAACTCTTAGAAGGCTAAGAAGTGTCATGATTAATTTTCCTCATATAATAAGTTCCTTAGTGTGGCAACAAGTGCTTAAATACATATTATGTTTTCAAACAGAAGTCAATTATATAAAGATATGCCACTGGCTTCATATGTCTATATGGTCTAGCTAATGATCTAAACAATTCTTAACTATTCTTATCTTCATATTCCCTTATGATAAATTAAGTGGGTGCTTTCTAAAGAATATTGTTGTCTTCTAATATGCAACTGTGAACTGACACCAAACAAGACACATCAAAACAGACTTGAAAAAGAAGACACAAATCTCAAAAAGTGTCTTGGAGTCGATTTTCCCCCATTTGTTCCCCTCTGTTACTAATGAAGAATGAAAAGCAGTAGGCAAAAGCGTGGGAAACAAAAAGTTAGTATAAATCACCATTTATTCAGACCACAAATATCAGACAGCATCCTCTTTCCAATAACCAAATACATTTTGCATGTTATAGTTCTTTGGATAACCTACCAACCATTAGAGCATGTGTATTACATATACAGTATTACAACCGGCCAATTTGTATTTAATATAAACTGAGCCATTAATACTTAATGTTCAACATCACAAGGTCACTAAGAACAACTCAAGTACACAACTGGAAAGCATTTTACTATGTAAAAATGATAACCTGTAAGTCTTCAGCACAAACACTGTGTTACAGTTTTAAGATTGTTTCTGGCCATTTTCCATTTGAATCAAAATAAATAACTTACTAACATTTCCTCTTTAGTGCTGTTTTTAATCTCCATTTCCCAGAGTTACCAGCATGCTTACAGGCAATTCTCTTGATATTTGAAACTTTTTGTGTTATGAGAGATTTCCTACCAATATTGGTTAATTTTAAACCTGGAGATTTTATACCTCAGAAGCACTATGACATCTCCAAAATTAAAATAATTGAATAGCGGGTGATCTTTGAAGCAGGGATTTAAATTAAGCACATTTTGGGTCAGGTATAATAATGCCTAAGGACAGAAATATTGTTTTAACCAGCTTGAAATATAAAGTATCTCACGTTGGTCACCAAATGACTACTCATTCATAGTCTTCTGACAGACAGAAAACAGTTACCCAAAGTCATCAGCAAGTTTATGTGCTCAGACTGGAGAATGATTTTCATACTTCTTAACCAAAGTGTTGGCTATTTGGAGTAAGCATCAAATCATACTGCCATGGGAGCACTGAGTAGAAATAAACCAGAAATCATTTGCTCTTGACTAATATGCCAGTTTCTTAAGCAACTTCAATTACCTACACATTCCCCTCTTAACAAGTTCTCTGATGGACACCATCCAACTTTTAAAACACATCAATGAAGATCTGGGGATCTCTATTTTGCTAGGGATGCATCCCAGGTCTGCCTGGGCTTAGCAGCTATCTTTTCATGGAGAGGATTCACTAGGCACTTTCCTTTGCAAGTTTTTTAACAAATTTTAGTGCTTAACTGCAATATACAGTGGGTTGGTTTTTCCTGCCATTTGAGATGTGCTAATTTTGTATAAGGTATCTGCAAGTGGCTGACCCCAACACCACTTACTGTATCTGTGGATCTTGTTGTGCAACCTCAGTGCGCATTAGGTTTGTGTAGCAGTTGGGTAAACTGATATTTGAAATTTTATTTTATTTTTTATTTCTTATGGGTATGATGTTATAAGACTGAGGAACATGTTTAATTACTTAGTTTTTCTTTCCCTGTATTTGCTTATGTCACTCCAATGAAAATAAAAGCACTTTGATGAAAAGATGGTCTCTTTGCATGTTTATCTTGTGTCATCGCTCTAGAAAGTATACACCATTTTTACATAATGTGCCACAGAAAACCATAACAGATGCTTCCATTTCTAAAACTGTCTTCCAAAAAGGAGGGAGGATAACCTAGTGGTACCAATCTATGTAGCCAAGTTGGAACCTTTCTGTTTAAGACTGATTCATAATAGAATTACAGAACTACATGCTAAAAACAATTGAAAGAAATCCCATAACACAGATTTCAAGTTTGATTTAACCAAACAACTCATATATAGAAAGTTGACATGAGAAACATTTGATATGAAAATACCTTTAGAACCTTCTCTTCTTTGACCTGAATTTCATAAACTGACTGAAGAAATTATCTTTGGACCTATTGTCTTTGTATGGGACACGTCTCAAGGATGCAAGGTGGCATAGTAAGTACATTAGCTCTGGTTTGTAATTCAAGTACATGTTGATGGAATAGCAAGCCAGTGTGTTCATGTAAACAGTGACAAAGTACTTGAGTGGACAGGAAATGTCAATTGTTAAGAATATAGTCTTTTTAAAAGGGAGAGGTAGGCTCTAATACACTAATAGTGGAGGTTTAAACTCGTTTTCTTCAACGGACAGATCATTCAAACAAAGTTTGCTAAACTGAATCATTTTAGACTCAACAGACATTTGCAGAATATTCCACCCAGTGGTAGTAGGAAAGACGTTGTTCAGTTTTCTTAAATTGGAGCCTATTCACTGTGCTTTGTGTTAGGTTTTATATAAACAACCTTTGTCAAGTAGATGATGACATATCCACCTCTTACCATTTTTTCCCTTTAGACCTCTTTGTTTCTCCAGTTGCTCATGTACTGTCCTCCCCTAGTCTCCTAGTCTCCCTTTTGCTTTCATGTCATATATACATATATATGGCTATAAATAATGATGATTTTATGTACCTATAAAGACCCACAAGAGAGAAAATATGATATTTTTATTTCTACATCACAGTTATATTACTTAATATTATGATCTCCAGCTCTATCCATTTCCCAAGACATGACATCATTGTGTTCTTCTTTATGGTTCAATAAAACTACATTGTATATACATCGCATTTCACATTTTCCTTGCCTGTTCATCTGTTGGCAAACACCTAGACAGATTACCCAATTTGGTTATTGTGAATGTTGCTACTTTACAAACAGGGATACACAGTTCTTTTTTGGTATGTTGACTGGTACACACAGAAGTACAATAGCTGGACATATGGTTGTTTAGGTTTTAGAGATACTACAATACTGAATTCCACAGTAGTTAACCTAATCAACATTTGGATCAACAATGTATAAGTTTTCACCATTCCCCAAGTCCTCACTAGTATTTGCTGCTGGATTGTTTCAATATTTTTGTTTTTAATAACAATTACTGTGAAGAGATAGAATTTTCATGTAGTTATTACTAAAGTTGTTGAATATCATTTATATTTCTTAAAATTTGGGGCAGAATTTTGTGCCATGTACTTTCAACATATTCACCTCCCCTCTCCCAAGCTCTCCTACCCATCCAACTTTGTGATCTCATTTTTTTTATTTTTATTATACATATCGATCTCAGTTCCCTCTCTCTTTCTCCCTCCCTCTTTTCCTCTTTCCCTCTCTCCCACCCTCTCATGCTCCCCAACCCCCTTTCCCTCCCATCTCCACCTACTCCACATGTAGGATGATGCCTTCCAAGAGGGGTCATCTAAATCTGTCAAGTCATTCGGAGTAGGGACAAAGTCTTCTCTCCTGTCTCTAGGTTAAGGGAGTATCCCTCCATGGGAGATGTGCCCCCAAAGTCCTTTTGTGCACAAGGGATACATTCTGGTTCCACTGTCCAAGGTCCCTTAGACTGCCCAGGCCTTCTAGCTGAGACCCATGTTCAAGGGGTATGAGTCAGTCCCATGCTGGATTCCCAGCTATCAGTCTGGGGCCCATTAGCTCCTCCTTATTCAGGTCATCTGTCTCTGTGTGTTCTGTAGCCTGGTCTCGTTCTCTTTCTCTGCATATGGATTCCAGTCAGCTCAGTGTTTAGTTGTGAGTGTCTACTTCTGTGTCCATTAGCTACTAGATGAGGGCTCTATGAAGGTGGATAAATTAGTCATCGATCTCATTATCAGGGAAGGGCATTTATGGTAGCCTTTCCACAATTGCTCAAATTGTTAGTTGGGGTCAGTCTTGTAGGTCTCTGGATATTTCTCTAGGTTCAGTTTTCTCTTTAAACGTATAAGGGCTCCCTCTTTTACTCTCTCTCTCTCTCTCTCTCTCTCTGTGTGTGTGTGTGTGTGTGTGTGTGTGTGTGTGTGTGTGTGTATGTGTGTGTGTGTGTGTGTGTCTTTCTCTCCTATATTCTTCCCCTGACTCAATCTTACTCCCACATGCTTTCCTTTCCTCCCCTTCTCTTTTGCTAGTTCCCTCTCTGCTCACTGCCCCCCCATTCCACCCATATGCTCAGAAGATCTTGTCCCTTTCCCCTTCTGTGAGGAACTTTATATAAATCTCTTAGAATCCTCCTTGTATTCTAGTTTCTCTGGCTGTGTGAATTACAGGCTGGTGATCCGTTGCTCTAGGTCTAAAATCCATGTATGAGTGAGTACATACCATGTTCCTCTTTTTGTGACTGGGTTAACCTCACTCAAGATGATTTCTTCAAGTTCCATCCATTTGCCTGTGAATTTCAAGATTCCATTTTTTTCCACAGAGTAGTATTCCATTGTGTAGATGTGCCACATCTTTTTTATCCACTCTTCAGTTGAGGGGCATCTAGGTTGCTTCCAGGTTCTTGCTATTACAAATAATGCTGCTATGAACATAGTTGAGCATATGTCTTTGTTGCATGGATGTGGATCATTTGGGTATATAACTAAGAGGGGGATTGCGGGTCCTGTGGTAGACTGATTCCCATTTTTCTGAGGAACCGCCATACTGATCTCCAAAATGGCTGTACAAGTTTGCACTCCCACCAGCAGTGGAGGAGTGTTCCCCTTTCTCCACATCCTCTCTGGCATAAGTGTCATTGGTGTTTTTAATTTTAGCCATTCTGGCAGGAGTAAGATGGTATCTCAAAGTTGTTTTGATTTGTGTCTCCCTGATAGCTAAGGATGTTGAGCACCTTCTTACGGGTCTTTCAGCCTTTTTGATTTCCTCTATTGAGAGTTCTCTATTCAGTTCTGTACCCCATTTTAAGTAGGGTTATTTGGTGTTTTGTTGACTAGTTTCTTGAGTTCTTAGTATATTTGGGAGATCAGCCCTCTGTCAGATGAATGATTGGTGAAGATCTTTTCCCAGTCTGTGGGCTGCCGTTTGGTCTTGACAACTTACAGAAGCTTCTCAATTTGAGGAGGTCTCATTTATTAATTGTCTATCTCAGTGTCTGTGCTACTGGAATTATGTTCAGGAAGTGATCTCCTGTTCTAATTTGTTCAAGGGTACCTCCCACTTTCTCTTCTAAGAGGTTCAGTGTGGCTGGATTCATGTTGAGGTATTTGATCCATTTGGACTTCAGTTTACTGCATGGTGATAGACATGGGTCTAACTGCAGTCTTCTACACACCATCATCCAGCTGTGCCAGCACCATTTGTTGAAGATACTTTCCTCCTCCCATTGTATACTTTTAGCTGTTTTGTCAAAAATCAGATATTCGTAGGTGTGTGGGTTAATATCAGGATTTTCAATTTGAGTCCATTGGTCTACTTGTCCATTTTTGTGCCAATACCAGGCTGTTTTCAAAACTATACCTCTGTAGTAGAGCTTAAAGTAGGGGGTGGTGATGTCTCCTGAAGTTTTTTTATTGTACAGGGTTGTTTTGGCTATCCTGGGTCTTTTGTTTTCCATATAAAGTTAAGTAGTATTATCCTTTCAAGGTCGGTGAAGAATTGTTCTGGGATTTTAATGAGGATTGCATTGAATCTGTAGATTGCTTTTGGCAAGATTGCCATTTTTACTATGTTTATCCTACCTAATCAAGAGCATGGGAGATCTTTCCATTTTCTGGTATCTTCTTTAATTTCTTTCTTTAAAGACACAACGTTCTTGCTATATAGATCTTTCACTTGTTTGCTAAGTGTTACTCCAAGATACTTTATGTTGTTTGTGGTTATTGTAAAGGGTGATGTTTCTCTGATTTCTTTCTCAGACCCTTTGTCATCTGAATAAAGTAGGGCTACTGATTTTTTTGAGTTTATCTTGTATCCTGCTAGTTTGATGAAGGTGTTTATCAGCTCTAGGAGTTCCCTGGTAGAGTTTTTTGGGTCGCTTATGTAAACTATCATATCATCTGCAAATAGTGAAAATTTGACTTCTGCCTTTCCCATTTGTATTCTCTTGATCTCCTTTTGTTGTCTTATTGCTTTAGCTAAAACTTCTAGTACAATATTGAAGAGATATGGAGAGAGAGGACAGCCTTGTCTTGTTCCTGATTTTAGAGGAATCGCCTTAAGCTTCTTTCCATTCAGTTTGATGTTGGCTATTAGTTTACTGTATATTGCTTTTATTATGTTTAGGTATGTTCCTGTTATCCCTGACCTCTCCAAGACCTTTATCATGAAAACATGATGAATTATCATGAATTTTGTTGAAGGCTCTTTCAGCATCTAGGGAGATGACCATGTGGTTTTTCTTTTTCAGTTTGTCCATATGGTGGATCACGTTGATAGATTTTCGTATGTTAATCCATCCCTGCAATGCAGGGAAGAAGCCTACTTAGTCATGGTGGATGATTTCTCTGATGTAATCTTGGATTTTGTGTGCCAGTATTTTATTTTTGCATCAATGTTCATGAGGGATATTGGTCTGTAGTTTTCTTTCTTAATTGTGTCTTTGTATGGGTTGGGTGCCAAGATGACTGTGGCCCTGTAAAAAGAGTTTGGTAATAAACTTTCTGTTTCTATTGTATGTAACAATTTGAGAAATATTGGTATTAGCTCTTCCTTGAATTTCTGGTAGAATTCTGCACTGAAGCCATCTTGCCCCGGGCTTTTTTTGGTTGGAAGACTTTTGATGACTGCTTCTATTTCATTAGGGGTTATAGATCTATTTAAGATGTTTATCTGTTCTTGACTTAATTTTGGTAAGTGATAGTTATCCTGAAATCTGTCCATTTCCTTTGAATTTTCAAATTTTGTGGAGTACAGGTTTTCAAAGTATGACCTGAAACTTGTCTGGATTTCCTCAGTGTCTGTTGTTATGTCCCCTTTTTCCTTTCTGATTTTGTTAATTTGCATGTTCTCTCTTTGCTTTTTGGTTAGTTTGGATAAAGGTTTGTCTATCATGTTGATTTTCTCAAAAAAAAAAACAAACAAACAACAACTCTTTGTTGCGTTGATTTTTTTTTATTGCCTTCTTGGTTTCTACTTTATTGATTTCAGCCCTCAAATTGATGATTTCCTGGTGTCTACTCCTCTGGGGTGAATTTGCTTCTTTTTGTTCTAAGGCTTTCAGTTGTGCTGTTAATTCTCTAATGTGACTATCCTGTTTTCTTCATATAGGCACTTAGTGCAATGAACTTCCCTGGTAACACTGCTTTCAAGGTGTCCCATAAATTCGGGTATGTTGTTCCTCATTCTTGTTGAATTTTAAGAAGTCCTGAATTTATTTATTTCTTCTTTATGGTGCAATTGTGCTTTGTTCAGTTTCCATGAGTTTGTAGGGGTTCTGTAATTTGTGTTGTTGTTGAATTTCAACTTTAAAGCATGGTGGTCTGATAAGATACAGGGGACTATTCCATTTTTTTTTTTTTTTTTTTTTGTATCTGTTGAGGTTTGTTATGTTGCCGCTTTTATTCATGTAACCATTGTGGCCAAGATTTTAGTTAAGTTCTTTTCCTGTCTTCTGTCATGCTTTTTCTCTCTCTCTTCTCTTCTCTTTTCTCTATCTCTATCTCTCCCCTTCTCTTTTCTCTGTTTCCTCAATACACTTTCTCTGTCTCTTTCGATAAATCATGTAACTCAGCTTCCTGTAACCTTTCCAGTCTCTGGAGCTTCTTCCTAATATCTGGGGCCGATTGCCCTATGAAGGCCAGAGCCACCGAAGCTTTCTGGGCTTCCAAGTTAGGGTCAAAAAGAGTGCTCTATTTACCTTAGCCAAATTGGTGGGCCATCTTGCAGCACCTCAGAGACCTGCCACCAGAGCCTGGTGATAGACTTTCAAGCTCTCCCTACCTTCAGCAGTGTTGAAGTCCCACCTGGGGCGAATCAAGGGGAATCCCAAGTCAATACTATTCTCTCCTGCTCCTCGGTCGTGAAGAGCATCTACAGCTGCTGACAATCATCCCAAGTAGGCTGGTGAGAGAACGTAAGGGCTTCCACCAACCCCGTAAGGCGTTGGGGATCCTCTGAGAAAGAAAGGAGGTTAGTTTTCCAATTATAAACATCTGAGGAGGAGGAGGAGAAGGGCCAGTACTGGAGAGGCTGCAATCTGGCCATCTGACACTAGGGGCCAACTCTGGAATAGCTCCTTTCCCAAGGCCAGAGCCTGAGCTTGGGGGGGGGGTCCCCTGCTGCACCCTGGTCTCTAGCTCATCCATCCTGGTGAAGGATCAGATCTGTATCAAGAATGACTTTGAAGGAAGGATAGCTGTAGCCTCTGGTTGGTCACTTCACGGGGGCCAGAGCAAGGAGGGAGTCTGGTGTTCACCTGCTGCCCTGGCCCATGGCAGCTTGGCTGAGGCTCAGCCCTGGTAGCGCACTCCTGGGGGTGGGGGATGAGCATACTCGCAGTCTCACTGGGTCTCCCTACCCCGAAGATGGCCCTGTACGGTGGATCAGGATGATAGCCAAGTCCAGTCTGAAAAACAGTTGCCTTAACAGCTTGGATAATCTCAGAATTAAAAGGGTTCGTTCTGGTGGCCATCCAACACTGAATTTCAGCCACTCAGGCACAAAAAGTCTGTCTGCCAGGATCTCCCTAACCTCAACTGGCAAATTATGGGCCCGAGACTTAATGGGCCCAAGACTTAACTTCAGTTTAGTGGTCAAGAGTCAAACTAAGGGGCGTCGTCAGTCGTCACTGTCTGTCCTATGATAAAACTATAGACAAAGACACACAGAACAAAAACACACGAAACAGAGACTAACAGATGCAGACCCACATGACCCATCCATGTCTTCCACAAGCAGGCAAAATAATCGGACGGCCGCAGCGCAGGGGAAGAAGCTTTCACTTCAACAACAGAGCTAGGCTCTCTGACCGACAGGAGTCTACCAGGCATCCCTGGGCTCCCACACCTCCCAGGGCGTCCCCCAGGGCAGCAGCCTGTGACCCTCCTAGCATGTCTGCTGGTCACAGTCCTCTGTTCCTTACAGCACAAGAAGACAGCTGCAAACAGAAACCGAGAACGCATGTTCCAGAAAACAGATATTCAGAACAGAGACACCAGCCACACACACCAGGGGGGATCCCCGTACCTCCAAGTCGGTTCTCGGGTGTGAGGGGTGGTCGCAGTTTCCTGGCCAATGCACCAAATGAAAGACCCACAGAGCATGGACCTTCACACTCTGATTCAGGAAAGGTGACACCCCAAATCACTTATGAGAAGCGATCTTGATGCAAAATGTAAGAGAACTTGTTTATTCCAAGTTCACTGGGGTCCACAGCCATATGCCACGCAGGGGTAGAGGACCTCAGTGGTGGGGCTCAGAGATCGGGCAGGCGGGGATTCAGGGTGGTCCTGTGTGTATGGGCGGGTCTAATGTGCTCAGAGTGCTCCAGGAAGTTCCCGTCCAGCAGAGGCCTGGTGATGGGGGGGTCAAAGATCTGGCAGGCAGGGACTCAGGATGGTCCCCCTGAGATTGGTGGGTCTCTGGCCTGGTCCTGAAATTCTGGCAGAGGACCGGCGGTGGGGGTCAGAAATCAGACAGCTGGAGATTCAGGTCTTGCATGGATAGGCAGGTCTAGTGTCTATGATCTCATTTTTAAGAATCCATCAAATCCAATGTGTGCTGTATATGCGTAGATTTGTAGCATCCACTAGAGCATGGTCAACCTACCAGGGACCATTCCCTCAAAGGAATCCTACTCTCCTCTCTCATAGCTCTTCAGCTAGGGGTGAGATTTTGTGCCCACATCCCCTCTCCATACTGGGAGTTTTCTCTAGGTTGAACTCACACAGGTCTTTCATATTTCATCACAACTGCTGAGTTCATATGTTCAATTGCTGTATTGCGTCTAGACAAGTATTTCATTATAGTCACCTATTGCTTCTGACTCTCAAAATCTTCCTCTATTCTGCAATAATCCCCTAGTGTTTATGGTCATTTTCTGAGATTGGACAGCTCCTGGCCACTCAAGTATGTTATCATAGTTTACAAAAACATGTTTTCCTATTCTAACAACATCTAAAAATACCTTTTTGAAAAATGTCAATTCATGTCATCACATTGATTGGCTGATTTATTGGAGTTTTTGTATTTAGTTCTTTGAGTTCTTTATATATTCTAAATACTAATCCTCTGTTAGTTATGTAACTATCAAAAATTTTCCCTATGCTTTAAGCTACCTAGTTACTCAAATGATTGTTGTCTTTGCTGTTCAAAAGCTTTTTTAATTTCATGTAATTCATTTTATTTCTTGAGCTATTGACTCTTTATTATGTCCTTGTATACCCCTGTCTCTTGGAGTCTCTTCACTATATTTTATTTAAATAGTTTCAAACTTTCAGGCCTTATAGTGAAAATTCAAAAAATGTTAAAACAACCTACAAGTAAAAGTAGCATAAAATTCAACCACCATGTGTCTATGCATATATCCAAGGAAGATTAAATCATTTTAACAACCAGCCCCTGCATATTAGTAACAAATACTCCATGCCTATTGCAGCACTATACAATAGCCAAACTATAGAACCAGTATACATGGCCTGCAGTGTATGAATTAACAAAGCAACATATCTTTTATGTTCTGCCATGAGAACAATGGTGTCTTATTAACAGGAATATAGATGGAAATAGAGATCATCATGTGACTTGGCAAGACAAATGCCACACTTTCTTTCTATTCTCTAAAAACTAGAATGGAATTGTGGTCCCTGGAGACTGGGTGGACACTGAAACCCTGATTGGGGGAATTGCTTGCAGTTTATCTTTAACATATCAGGGTAACTGCTGGTTAAAATCATCTGTGATGAAATTCAAAACCACTAAAGCACACAATGCCAAACACATAGAATAATAATTGAAGAGGTAGAAATGAGTGTTGCCCTGATACATTATACATATGTATTTAATTACCACAATATATCCCTACACTGTCTAAAGTTTTTAAAGACTATGGTGTCTTAGGCAAGTTCCTTTTAAAAACTTATAAAATGTGATTTCAAAAAGTGAATCATTTTTTGCATCAATAAGGCTCCAAAAAGGAGCTAACTACTTCTGAAATGAAGGTGTGGTCCTAATTTAGAGATCAAGCAAGATTAGATCTACAAGACTAGATTTACAGGGCTCCATGAGAGCTCTAAAATACTGTACAAGGTGCATATGCATATGTGCCTGTGAATTCTAGGGGAAATGAGTGCATAGTTTTCACTAGAATTTCAAAGAAATCCATTAAGTCACACACACACACACACACACACACACACACACACACACACATCTGTCACAGGGACCAGTAGGATTTTTTCAGGTTTCTTTGGGTGGAAGAAAACAGCAATACAAATACACTTTTAGAAATAGCAATAAATCAAAATTTAATGTATATTAATAGGTTCAATTAATATTTAACTGCACTTGTATTTAGAAACATACAAGAGTTTATGAAACCATGTTTATTTGTTCTTTGGTACAACCAGAGATGCTACCTCAAACTTTTAAAATAAATAATGTCAGCAGTAGAATCATGCATGTCATGGCATTAGAATTACCTCTTTGCTTTCATGCAAATCTTACAATATGAATGGGTTTGGGGCACAATGCATACAAGTCGCAAATTCAGAATAAAGGTAAAAACACCTGTATGATGAAAAGAGATCACTTCCGTGACACTGCCCTGATGGAGACTTTAAGCACCAATGTTATTGAATGCAGTGGGGTTTCTTCCTTACTGTCCTAGTCATACATGCCATAACAATTAGTAATCTGAAGACAGCATTTAAATTGAAATGAAGATAACTACAGGAACTGAGGTAAACTGGACAGCTGTTTGTTTGTTGACACAGTGGCCCACAAGAAAGCACATATTTATTCATGACACACTAAAGTTCAAGATCCATGGAAGGTGATACATTTGGCTAAAGGGATTTGAATCTGACTTTCATCTGATGACACTCCTGTCTTCCTTCCATGGACGAGGAGCAAGACTTACTTAATAGCACCATTGTTTGAAATCTAATTGTCAAGTAGGAATTGTGTAATCATGTTGAAGATGAGGACTTTTAGTCTTTGCCCTAGCTTTGGATGTTGTTTCTCCCCCCCCCCCATAATCCTCTACCAAGCAGGATTTGTGTAAAGGGGCTTTCACTTCTCAGGTCCTTTGCTAAATGCTCGTTGACCAGACTGCAGGGTGCAAGAGGCTGGCTCACAGAAACCAGGAGGGCCTGGAGGACCTGGAGGTCCAGGCACGCCAGGAATTCCTGCCACCCCTGGGGGACCTTGCTCTCCATCTCGGCCGTTTTTCCCATAGCTGGCAGGGCCTGGATCACCTGAAATAGACAAAAACCCACACATGTGAGCAAGCTGTTGATTAGCAGAATACATTAGACCACACAGCCTAGCAGTGTGCGACAAGATGCTTAGCAAAAACCCTTGGAGAGCATGCATGATGCTGAGATGGGAACCCAATCGGTGGACGTGTGATTCATGGAACTCAAAGGCAGAAAGTAATCTCAGCATACGTCTCCAACGTTTCCATCATGGCGTCTTTTAACCATATGTGTCTACTAAGTACTGAAATGTGGCTACCCCCAAGCTTAGGTGAACTGTATATAAAATAAAGCTGGACTTTGAAGGCTTAGCATGGAAAAGGTGTAAAATATTTTATTAACAAATTTTAGATTTATTACCCGATGAAATAATATTTTGAACTTAGTGGGTTAAATAAATGGCACAGGTGTCCCCCAGTATATAGTATAGTTGTGTTGAGAACATAGCTAAGTACACACAAAACAAAACAAAAAAAAAGCACCCAGCCTTCCAAGCATCATGTCTTAGCCCAGCATACTTCAGGATAGCAGGTCTTTCCATTAGTGAGTGCAGAGCCAACTCTGAACTGCCTGGCATCTGGAGAGACTATCATAACACATATCACTAACTCCATCAAAAGATCAAAATTCAGAATTTCTAAGAGAAGTTTCTACTAAATTTGTCTCGCTTCATGTCATCACAAAGTGGAAAAATCTGAGGCTAACCATCTTAAGTTAGCGACTAGCTGCATTATTAAAGTCAGCTTCACCTGGCTCTGCACCTTGGCTACTGGAAGATTCAAAACAACATGTGCTGTGCTGATTTGTGTATCATGGTATCTTTCTCATGGGCAGCAGCAGCAGCTTCCCTAATTCCTGATAGTGATCCATATCCAGACAAAGATAATATGCACACTTTCAGGAAAAATGGTTTTAAGTTCTAACTCTGGTGTTTATGAACAATTAGAATCAGCAAAATATAAAATCTCTAGTTTTCATCATCTACAAATCAAGATGATGTGTTTGTTATCATTAAATTCTGTGATTGACAGCATCCGTTAAATGGAGGACTGTCTCAATCATTAATTATTATTTGTTAATGCTTTTAGAAGCTCACACCATGCTGCCTACAAAATTCCATTATCTTCCTCCAACATGAGTTTCACCACAGTGGGTTCCTTGCAACATTTCTATTGTGTCCTGTTTGCCTGTCCTGAGACAAGGTGTCCCATAACAAAGAGGACTGTCTGTTGAATGTGTTCCCCTTTGCACCAATCGAGATTTCGTTCCATTGACACAAAAATGGTTCTAAGAAAGCAATGCAGAAGCAACTGCATTTGCTATGATAGTCTTGCTACAGGGATCCCTACTCCATCTCAGCTTCCTTATCTTAAGCACGCTATGGATAAGCCGAACCTCCACATCCAATCACACATTTTCGTAGGTAGAGGTACTCTCCTGCTTTCCCCCAGGGTCTTTGGTCTTTTTCCTACTTTTGTGGTCTAATTATGCACATCTTACTGTAATGACCTGGTCATATTAAATGGTATTATTATTACATATCTCATATATTTAAAAGTAAAGGTGGGTGGGAGACCCTATTTTCCACACATCTCATTCTTTCTGCATGTACTACATCAAGCCCTGTGCGAGGCAGTGTTAGAGGGCAAACCATTAGCAAGATGTAAGGGAGAATAATTATCTTTGAATTATGCATCTCAAGGCTGTAGTTAAGCACAAACGTGTTATTTCCAATAAATTATCTCATAGGCTTTTATCCAACTACAAGTTGAGATGAGGCAGGTGATTATGCGTTTCCTCTAATGGGAGACAGGCTCCCCCTCATTCGCTACATCTCCATACAGATAAGGCTGTCACAACAGCTGCAGCAGGAACCTCTGCATCCCTGACACACCAGACAGTTAAAAGTTAAGGTGATTTCTTTTTTAGTTTAAAGAAATGGGCCTCATCTAACTACATAGAAAAGGTGATTTTTGTGTACTTTTTCAATAGGAATGGCCCACTGAGAAATGTCAAATCTGTCTTGAAATCAGATCAAGACCAGAGAACGACCATGGTCACAGAAGTCCAAGTCCAAAGACCATGGGGCTAGACAAGTAGCGTAGATTAGGCCACCACAACCCACAGCCAAATCTTATTTCTGAAAATAGCTGTATTAGAACATAGGCAAGCTCATTTGTTTACATAGTGTCAGTAGCTGTTTTTGGAAGGCAAAGCCATGGCTGACTGGCTGTCACAGAGAGAAGATCCTTGGCAACAAATGTCATTAACCAAGAAGGCCTAGATTAGGAAGTGTCCCACTGTTTTTACTAAAAGAAAACAAATAATATAAGAGTAATAAAAAGGACCACTAGTGTTCTATGCCCAGCTGGAGGATGGATGTCCCCAGCCCTGCTCCTGCTATCAGCCACCACAGGGAAATACAAGTCAGGGCTTCAAATCAGACCTTACCTTTTTTGGTGTAAGCAACTGTTTCAAATGTTTATCTCACATTAGTAAAATAGTCCCCTCCCTGAAACCTTAACTTGAAGGAATTTTTTTCAGCCAGATATGGCGGCCCATGCCTTTAATCCAAGCATGGGGAAGGCAGACGCTGGTTAATCTCTATGAATTTGAGGCCAGCATGCTCAACATAAAGAGTTCAAGGCCAGTCGAAAGTATGTAGTAAAAGAGATGCTGCTCAAACAGACAACAAAATCAGAAAGATTCTCACACATAGTTTCCCAGCTAACACATTGGGAGTGGTATGAGAATCTTACTCTGTAGATTAGGCTTGCCTCATCCACTGTGTAGCCCAGGCTGATTTCAAATCCCTGCCTCTGCCTCCCAAGTGCTAGGATTACTGTCAGGAGTTACTATGCCTGATTCTAACCCAACACATTTTAAGGGACATGGGCATTTTTTTTTTAACTTGCTGAGTGTATTTAAAACTCTTCTTGACCTTTGAGGGTAGAGTTAGTGATGCTGTCCTTTCTATCCTTGACTCACCTTAGAAAATGCAGTTAGAAACAATTTGAGCAACAATGGAAAGGCTACCATAAAAGCTCTTTTATGAGATTGATGACTAACTTATCCACTATCATAGAGCCCTCATCTAGTAGCTGATGGAAACAGAAGCAGACATCCACTGCTAAACATTGAGCCAAACTGAATCCAGATCCAGAGAGGGAGGGCAAGACCAGGCTACAGAAATCCACAGAGACAGCTGACCTGAACAAGGAGGAGCCAATGAGACTCCAGACTGATAGCTGGGAATCCAGCTTTGGACCGACTCAGACCCCCTGAACATGGGTCTCATTTAGAAGGCCTGGGCAGTGTAAGGGACCTCTGATAGTGGAACCAGGTTGTATTCCTGCTGCACAAAATGACTTTGGGAGTACATTCCCCATGGAGGGATACTCCCTTAACCTAGAGGCAGGAGGGAGAGACTAGTCCCTACTCCAAATGAGTTGACAGATTTTGTTGACCCCTCCTGGAAGGCATCACCCTCCCTGTGGAGTGGGGGGGGGTGGGAGGGTGGTCAGGGGACATGGGAGGGAGGGAGAGAGGGAGGAAGGGAGAAGGAACTGGGATGGATATGTAAAATAAAAAAATAAATAAATAAAAAGGAAACATAAGAAAAAGAAAAGAAAATGCAGCTAGTCCTAGTCAGCCTTCAGCAGGTGGACCAGCAATGGGCACCCTTATAGCTATGGATGATGTCATCGTCGCCAGCACTTATGGTGTCCTACTCTCACGTATCATATGCTGTACTCACTGTTGATCTCATTTTCCTTATATGGAAACAGAGTTAAGAAGGCTACTCTCCAAGTCACCGATCTAGAAAACATGTAGTTACTCTAGCTTTCCATAAATAACGTTTAACTCTCCTGAGGCTATGGGTGTGGTGGTGGTGATGGTGGTAGTGAATTTGTTGGATCTAAATTGACTAGGAAATAAAAAAGAAACACAATAACAAAGGTTTAGGATTGATTTTTTGGTTTTAGGTCTCTATGATGAGAAACTAAAATATTTTGGTGGGTTTTCCTCTATGTTCATGCTTGGGATCAGGTACTGGCCTTACCATAACAGCTTAGCGGTTTTCTGGGGGCCTTAACTCCACAGCTGTGCTCTAGATGTGTTGAGAGGGAGCCTCACTTTGAGGTGACACCATCTTACAGTTGGAGAGGATCCACTGTTACTGTTCACAAAGTGGACACAAATGCTCGGACATTAGAGTCCATCCGAAGCTCTGTATGTGCTAAGAAGAGAAGGCTAGGGTCTGAAGAGCCCATACCCCACTCCCATGACTGTCCAGCCTGTGGTTCTGCTGACAACACCAACCACCTAATGACTACACAGCCTTCTGAAGTATCAATGGCCACACTGCCGAAAGTTTCCATGATGAAAAAGAAATCAGTTAAAAGGCATGTTTATTGATCATTCTCTGTGCAGACACTAGAGGTCAGGCATGTTACACTGATGGAAACAGCCTTTCCCCCTACAGCTTTTTAAAATGAAACTCTGTACATACAAATGAAGGGAAAAGATATGCAGGTAATTGTCAGTGTTAAACAGACGATCTGATGACGAATGGAATGGCTATTTAATCTCTGGGAATTTACCCCAAAATTACATTTTCTCGGTTTTTTGTTTTGTTTTGTTTTTTCTGAGCTTACTTCTGTGGTATTTCACAAGGTTCTTCATTTAATTTATTCCTTTCCCTGGCAAGTTTGAATGCACAGAGAAGTCGGAATTTGTTATTAAATATTTTTCCTTGAAATGCCCTGAGTGCTGAGTTACTGGTCACACATGGACAACTCAGGAGCAGCGGGCGTGCAGCGATGTCCCTTAATGAGATGACCTAACTCAGCAACAGCCCTAGCTAGCTCTGGTGAGAGAATGAAGATGAGGGGGATTAAAGGCCCAGGGGGTTGTTTAGGAGATCTGCACAGCAGAGAGAGAGAGAGAGAGAGAGAGAGAGAGAGAGAGAGAGAGAGAGAGAGAGAGCACAAATAAGAGTTTGGGGATACGCCCACCTCAGGTAACTACGGTGACAAAGACAAACTAATCACATTGGGAAAGCTGTCATTTCGTCTTTTACATGAACCTAGACCCAGGAAGCACAAATATCTCCCACTACCACTTACATCTGGAGATGCCTTTGTCAGGGGTGAGATCCTGGCCGGTCTGCATATGCCCAGATATAAAGAAAGGATTAACTATGGCTAATTCTCAGTGTGGCTCCTCTGTGGGCTTTACCTGTGTCAGCACAAGCATATATTCTCCTAGATAAGCCCATATCGGGTGTGGTTCTGCCCCCTGCTCCATGAAAAGGAACTGAGAGCAGTAGCCACTGGAAATAAGATGAGAAGGGTTGATAACTCCTAGGAGCCTGCACCCAGGATCATAGATAGCCCTTGAACATTTATCACTTCGAGTTCAACTCTAACAAACTATACAGCATATATAGTCTGCTTTTAAATAACAAGGCACTATGGGTCAAAATGGTAGCCAACATTCCAATAATGACATATGGTCTATAATAAACAGTGTCACACACAAATCCCAGAACATATAATGCTGAACACTGAACAAATTGGAAGATGTGAAGACAACCCAAAAAGAGAACAAGAACTCTAACAACTAAAAGATATCGAAGGTACTTACTACGGTTTCTAAATAGTAGGCGATTTTGCACAAGTTATGATGAAATTCCACTCAGTAGGATTTAAAACCCGAATTTGACCATAGTGACAACCACGATGGGTTCTTTAATGATGACCATCACAGAAAACCACAACTGAACACAATCAACGCACAGATAGCTGATCATGGGAACCCTTGCTCCAGTGGCTACATCTCCATTACAGCTCCTGGAACTATGGCTCAGGGAACATGGCGGAAGGAAATGTGGACTGTGAAAACCAGAAGAGCAGGAAGCCTTCTGTGAGACTGTCTCCTGGAGATGGCTACGTAAACAACGCTGGAACAATGGCAATATCAGTGGATGTGTTAATGTGGAAGGGGGAATTTCTCAGGGGCCCACCCCTAGACAAAGAGTTACAGGCAACTAATGACTGCTGGGAATAAACCCTCCCCTCCGATGAGCCCCATATAGGTTGTCCAATGATGACTAGTTAGGGCTTAGAGCATATATATATATATATATATATATATATATATATATATATATATATACCACCACCAGCACACTCAGCAGGTTGTATTACCATGTGCATACATGTAAATGTGAGTGTGTATGATGGTCATAATCAAAGAAAAAGAGGCTATCAATGACAGTCATGGTGGACATGGGCGAGATCAGACAGCACCAGGGAGGTTGGAGGAAGGAAAGGAGGAAAGTAATTCAATCAAAACCATATTTTAAAAAATGAAATTTCAAAATTAAAGCTTAAATAGAAGGGAGAAAGTAATATAACTATATTTTAATTAAAATTTTTAAAAAGTAAAGCTTTGAAGGAAGGGCAATATTTCTTTCAGGCAAACTGTGTATTTACCCAGAAGATTCCAAACAGGTTCCTGGGCAGAATCCTATTGAGGTTCCCTCTGGGTCATAAAATTTTGCTAGCATTACATTTGGAAAGTACCACAAAACCACATTCTAAGTCCTATTGGGAAATTCGTTTTTAAAATTCCATCCTCTTTGTGGACAACTAGCCAGTGAAATGACCGTGGTGACCAGTTCTCTTCAGGGATGGCACAGAGTCAAAGCAGTGTCCTGGAAGGAAGGCCAGCTTCTGGGTAGGAGGGCTAATTGAAGGCAAGGTTTCCTGCTGCTACCCATTAAGGCCAGCAGGAGCAAAGGCTGTGAGGGCTTCACTAAGTTCCTGCTTTGCCCTTAGCCCCCTTGTCAATGTCAAAAGCAAAACTGAACTAATAGACAACATTCCTTGGCAACCGTTATGGTCAGAAACTGTCCTAAGTACTTTACATGATCGCTTGTATGTAATTCTCACAAGGATGCCCCTGGCATTTTGTAAATAAATAAACTGAGGCCCAGACAAAAACTAATTGGCTCTCAGTGCCATGAGGCTAAGAAACGACCATGTCCTGATTTGAACCCAGGGTTTCTGGATGGTGGGGCCTATGATTTCAGGCAGGAATTCTCTTGCTAGAGACTTGTCTGATTCAATTAGCCAAATATATTCACAGTGCAGAGAGAAGAATGTGAACCTGGCTGCACAACACAGACCTGGACAGGCACCCTGGGGAGGGAGAAACACAGACCCTGAAGTCTACTGACACACAGGAGAGCCATCCAGCAGCAGAACATCCCTCTCTAGTGACCGAGATCTGGAAGCTTAGCCTGTATTTTCGAAAATTAATCTGAAGCTCAAAATTCAACAAATAATGTTATTGTCTCTTCAATGTAACAAAGCCCCTCTCCCAAAAAAGTTGCGACACAGGTAGGCAGAGATAGAGAGGGGAGAGAATCAGGGTGAGAAAGATGGAAGAAAAGGAGAGATGTCCTGTAAAAGAGGAGGGGGAGTAAGATAACTTCAAGGCCTGTATGATGCCCACTGTTAAAGGGGACGTACTCTCTTTTCCTCTCTCCTAACCATCTGTCAACAAACCCATTTTACTGTGGGCTCAAGTCTTTCTTTGATCCTTTAAAGTCCAACTAGACTTTTCTTTTTCCAACTATAAAAAATACTAATTTATAAAAAATATCTGAACAGGTGCATGAATCAGTTTTAGACTGGTTGCATTTGAGCTCTCTCCAAATGCAATCTCCCTCCCATATTTTAATAATAATAAAAAAAGGCAGCAATCCCCAAGAGCAATGAAATAGATAATTGAAAAGCAAGGATTTTTTTATTTTTGCTATAATTATATAATTATAGTCATGATGAAATATATAACCTCTGGCAGAATTATAAAATGGTAATTTCTTCTCTTAAATTTCCCCTAAACTAAATTTTCCAAATCCATGATTGAAATAAGCAATGTCTTGCTTCCTTTTCTCTCCCTACTGCCTCTCTGTCCTTAACTCTCCCCTGTTACAATCAACTAGATTCCCCAAACCTCCCCCAGCCATGCTTTAGCCACCGTGAGGGGGCAGCTTAGACATCCTACGAACTACTGAGCTGATGCAGCCTCCGGGTCCACAGAGCTGCTTCAGTGCTTGGGTTTACAAGTCATCTCCCCAGTGGATGAGTACATTTCGGGCCAGACCCCAGCCGCAGAGCAGTCAATGTATCAAGAGAACACAGAATGCCCCAGTAGAGGACCCTGCTCCTCACAGAAGCGGCTCTGTCAACTTGGCCCATGAAGCTGTGACCTGCGCCTATGTGGAACAGCTATGAGATGAAGTCCCTCGATGTTTGTTTTGGGCAGAGGGGATGTCTGGAGGGTCTGGGTATTTGAAAGGAGAGCTTTCAAAATGAAATTTCAGTTACTCCTTGTTCCACATGAATAACTAAAAACTTGGATTCCCTTTGCAACAGCTCTGGATTTTCTAAAATGTCAGGGCTAGAGCTGTGGCTCGGTGGTAGAACACTTGTGTGTTCTGGGCTTGATCCCCAGCACCACCAACCAATAATAATGGTTAATAATTATAATAAAATAGCAAGGAATGGCCACCTGGCTAGACATGGATACAGTTTCACTCCCTGCAATTTTTATAGCAAGTGGAGTATGAATGGACCTCGAGACTGTTTTCCTTAAAGCACATCTCTAAGAAATTAACAGTTCAAGCCTTGACATGTGTCTGCTCAAAGGGAACACAGACTTGATTTCCAAATCGTTTAATTCTGCATTAAAGCCAGGGTGGAAACCCTGTGCCCACCATCATGCTGGACTGATAAGTTTAAATGACGGATCAGCACTTCCTTTAAAACGCTGTAGGGCACTTGTTCTACATCCCTCCACCCCCATCCCCACTCCCACCACCCCATCCCCAACCCAGCCATTCTACTGCAGGATGCACTTACCTGGAAGACCAATGGCCCCAGGCAAACCCTTGGGACCTCTTCCTGGAGGGCCACGTTCTCCTTTTTCTCCCAAGTCACCTGCATTACATTAAAGAAATGTTATGCTTCTACGCATCAATAAATTTCTTTATTTTAAACTTCAAGAGAAACTCAAACTCATGAAGCAAAAATCATGAAGTTGTCATCATGCAGCAAGGCCAAAATTGTATCAACAGATCCAAGAAGGAAAAAGAAAAACTCCACAAATGATGGATCTGTAAAATGACATTTTACAAAACCGGATGCACATTTTTAGTAAAACACACAGTCCATGGATCCTTCCTTGATAAGGAATAATCAAGTCTGTCTCAACATGGAAGCATAACAGTGGTCCTGCCCCAGGAAGAACAAGAATGTTATCTTTCAACTCTTGTACATCATTCGGTTTGAGGAATTAAAACTCTTTCTGTTTGGGAGTAACAGGAACATGTATTTTCAAGATGAGAACCAATTCCAAGACTGTTCCAAACAATAAATGAACTCAGTAGGCTAGCAGGATACAAAATTAATATTCAGAAATCAATCGTTTTCACATATACAAAGAGCCACCAGTTATGAGAAATGGCAAAGAAGTACTACTTATAGTAGTATTTAAAATAGTAAACAACTAGACACAGGATTAATGCAAATATTCAAGTAAGACATGAAAGAAATGAGCATTTCTAATGGATATAAAAAGGCTTGAAAAAAATGTTCTGGAGCAGAATGACAGCCCACTAAATAGTTGTCATTTCTCCCTAAGCTGAATATTGATTACAATCCCATTTTTTAAAGCACACTTAAACCAGAGAAGATCGTTCTGGTTTATATTTTAAAAACCACATAAGCTGAAATAGCCACAAACCTCATTCAAGGAAAGTAGCATGAAGAAAATAATCCTACCAGTTATTAAACCAATTATACTGGTGTAGTACTTATCCTTGAGGCACAAGGTCCTAATAGGTCCAAATATGCATGAGAAACTGGTTTATGACAAAAAAATTAAAATTTCTTTTATCATTTTTATGTATGTTTCTGTGTGTGTTCGTGTGCACCTGTGTGTGTGTTGCTTGCAAACACCAGAAGGCAGAGTCCCCTAGAAGGGGGGGGGGATAAAGATACAGCTGACCATCCTGATGTGGGTGCTTAGAACTGAGCTCTGGTCCTCTGCAAGAACAGTAAGTGCTCTTAACTCTGAGCCATCTCTCCATCCCCAAAGGTGGAGAACATTAGCAGGTCATCAAATGTTTGTGTGTACGTGTGTGTGTGTGTGTGTATATATATATATATCAAATTACAAATGGATCATATCTCTAAGAATCATGGGAAAACAAAGTGTTGAGGACACAGCTCAGTGGTTAAGAGCCCCTTGTGTTCCTGCAGAGGACTCAGGCTCAGTTCCCAGAACCCCATCAGGATTCTCACCTGTACCTCCACTTCCAAGAGCTCCAGCACCCCCTTACAGCTCCCATAAGCATAGGGAGAGTACATACATGTATACATGGTGCACATGTATACAATCAGGCACATACACACACACAAACAATAAAAACAGGTTTTAAAAGAACGAGCAAGCTACATGATTAGGCAGTCATGAAAAAGGAACAAAAATGGTCGTTACACAGAGGAGAGCGCCCCTGGTATTGCTTTCACAAATAAACACAAAATTAAAAAGTAACAAAGATGCTTAACTTTGGCTACAAAACTAGCCAAAGTTCCATGTGTAGATGAAACATGTCCCAGGCTGTAGAAAAACACAGAACTGTAAGTGGGAGCTCCATGCTGCCCAGGAACTCAGCTTGCAGACATTTACTCTCAAAACAGGAAGATACTTTGGAATGGAGATGGGATTGGAAGTGGAAATGGAGTCTGTGTTGAAATCTTATATCGAGATGAAATATGTGCACTGCTGTGCGCCCTGCCTGGCTACAGCAACGGGAGAGTAGAAACAGCCAGAAGGATCACCAAAGGTAAACCGCGTTGCTGCTGCAGAAAAGACAGCTACATAGCTGGGGGAAACACAGAACTCTCTTTGGAATGGTCTCCTGGACTTACTGCTAAATGAAAAGCAAATGTTTGCTTACTAAAGGAGAAGGTGGCTCTGTTCATTAGGGGGCAGGGAAAGGAAGCCTCTGGGATTTCTATCGCATTGCTTGTCGGATCTGTAGGAAGCTCACGGGTTTCTCTATCATAAGAATGACAGAGGACGCTAAGCATATGGTAAAGTTGTGAGAGAAATTCTTCGCTAAATGCCTTTCTCACATCTAAGTTTTTGAGTAATGTAAGTGTAGTGTTATCAAAAATAAACTCATTTTAAAAAATTAGAGTGTGCTATCACACGAGTCTCTCGCTTCTGACTCAGAGTTGATCGGTGACAACCAAATGTGTACAAGGCATTTTCGAGATGGTTGAACGAATCTGGGGCCTCAGTAACTGCAGAACAGAGTTATGAAATGTTCTCTCATGTAAGTAAAATATCTAAATACATCAGCACACGAAAAATCCTTGGTTGGGTATGAAGTGCAAGCCAGGCTGAGAAGAAAGGCAGAAAGCTGGGCATTCTCTTGGCTCTCTGGATGTCACGCATGTCTCTCTTCCTATTCAAAGCTATAACCGATGATCTGGGCCCCTGCCCCCAAGTGTAAGCCACAATTACAACATGTATTTTCTCACACCTTCACTTCCACACTGTCTCATCTAAAATGTCTAAAAATGCACAGCCTCATTCAAAGGAACTTAAAATTAAGCCTAGCCATGAATATTTAAAAGTAAGTTTTATGGCCTGAAAGATGAGTGTCACTCTCGTGAGTTCTGCCCACCACACGTACAGGGGGTGCCTGCCGTATGGACACCGGTCCTGTACCTGCGTAATTCCACATAGTATGGTGTCAGGGAGAGTGACTCATGTGGACTAAGACAGCACTCAGCATTGGTGGGGAAGGGGCTCTTGAGGAGGAAGACAAGCTCTTACCCAAATGTCCCATTGTAAAGAAGAAAACAATGACTAAGACATAGCCTGGACTATCAAAAGTCTTAGTATAGCTTCCCAACGTGACTGTGATAGAGTGAGCCCAATGTCACCTCCTGTTATTAGGTAAAAAGCAGAGGAAAGGGGCAGCCATACTTAATTGCATCTCTAATTTCTCAGAATGTAAATTCCAACATAGTGGAATGTATTATTTCCTTGGGAAAAATTTAAGCTGTAAGCTTCCGAATAGTAGAATAAATATTTTTATGAAATATTACTCTCCTGTATGTGGTGAGATAAAACCAGGGTCAGTTACTGAGAACTGCCTATTTCTTAATTGGTTGTAGTGTTGCTTGATAAAGGAAATCCAATTACCCTGCCTGCCTGCCTCCGCCCCAGATTTCAGAAGTAAAGCCTTATGGAGATGCTAATTAAGGGAATCAGAAGAGGGTGGGGTGGAGGGCTGAGGATGAAGGGCTATATCTGGATGGACTGTGTGGAGGATGCTGAAGAAGGAAGATTCCTCTGCGGTCCAATGGGCAATGACAAATGAGCCTTGTGCTGGAGGTCTCTCTTGGGTTGCAAATACAGAAACACACTTTTCTTCCTTCCCGATGTGCTTCTCCTGCTAAACCCGAACCTGTTCAACACAGCCACAGACCACTCAAACAATCCTGGCTACAGGTTAAAACTACCTCTGGGACATTGTAAAGCCCAGACCAATTGATTCTGAAACTCTGCAGCGGTTGGTGGGGGAGGGGGGGGAGCCTGGATTGCTCATAAACTTCCCAGGGTGACTCCTTCTGTGGCCAAGGCTGGAGGGGAGGTGGCTCCACAGGCTGCCTGGAGTCAACATCTGAACAAATCACTGATTTGCCAAAGAGACCAGTGTTTACATGATTAATTTCCTTAGACCTGCTAAGGAATTTGAGCGACACACCAATGGTTCCACCAATCCAGATCTGCTAAGGATCTCTTGAGCCCAAGTACTAGGCTCCACCCAGAGTTTCTGAGTCAGTGTGTCTGGGTTGGGGCAGAGGATTGGAGACCTTCGTAGGGTCTCGGGAGCCTTTTCCACCGCTGTTCTTAACACTAGGGCAAGCAAGACTGCATTGATTCCTGTGGTAGGGTACAACAGGTCCAACCAAGCCAAAAACCCACCCAAGCCAGTGGATTTTCTGGCATGGTCTTCAGAGCGGATGGGACTACTCTTAATATCATCTGGCATAGAGTCCCGAGCTAGTAGCTAAAGAGGACAAAGATGAATAAACTGAGAAAAACCCAGTGCTCTGTAAGGTGGATTCCCCTTCCCCTTCCCTCTCCCTCATCTCTCCAGACTTACAAGAGTCCCAATTAGAGGCCATTTTTAACATGCAGCTCTGCACTTGCCAAAAAAAAAAAAAGTAATTAAACGAATTGTTCCAACTGAGGGTGTAGTTAGCCAACCACATCAACAACTCATTTATAGATCCAAAGAGGCAGCTGACTTGCCCTCTGACCATTCACACAGTAATATTTGTTCCTAATTGGAGCACCACAATGTTTAAAATAATAAGGGGGTCCTTTTTTTTTTTTTGTCACATCCTCCTGAAGTTCCCCAGAGAGCTGTCAGTAACTTGTCACAACACAGAAACTCCTCGCTTAACTTAATTCTCCACAAATTATCCAGGGTGCACACACCTCGGCTGATAGGCTCTCCTCAACTAGCGAAAGCTGTCTTGAGGCACCCTGTCTTTCTGTAAGCTCTACAAAATGTCTTACTTGCTCACAAACCTGTATTATGTTTTCTTTTTGCAACATTTCCTGGATACAAGCACTTGGCTTGCTTTAAATTAAGGAAGGAATCAAGTTAGACTGCACCCTTGGGCTAAAAATAAAATTTCAACAAAATTAGAGATGCGAGGCTAACTTTTGGAAGAGGGGGAGAGCAGCGCTAATTCGTGACGCAATGAGCAGCCACGCATCCTGCACCTTTGCTCGCCTAGCAGATGCCAACATCCTTAGACGAGGTGCCACATTAGGAGAAGCCCCCCCCCCCCCCCCGGTGAATTTAGAGTCTCACAATTTTCTGTGAGTGTGTGAGCTTGGGTGCAGATCACACATCTAAGGAAAGCAGGTGTTAAGCGTGTCTTGCACCTGGGCAAAATAGCTTACCTTGGAGCTGTAGAGATGGTTCCTTGTTAAAAGAGTATACTGCTCTTGGAAAAGACTTGAGTTTAGTTCCTATCGCCCAGATTAGGCACATTACAAACTTACCTGCAACTCCAGCTCCAGGGATTCTGATGCCCTCTCTGGCTTCCATGGGAGCCCCCATATGCACAGACACATATACATAATTAAAAATAAAATAAAACTTAAAAGAAAAATACCTTTAGGTCCTCTTAAGCCAAGAGCACCAGGGGGACCCTTAATGCCTGGGAGACCACGAACTCCCATCTGCCCCGGGAAACCATGCTCTCCAGGGGGACCCGGGGGCCCAGGGGGACCAGGCCTCCCAGGAAGACCGGAGGCTCCTGCTTCTGGTCTCTTGAGGCTAGCAGCCATTTCAGCAAAATGCTCTGAAAGACAGAAACAAACAAAAAACGGCAAGTCACAAACACAACAGTGGCTAAAATGAAGAGAATGGCATCTCCAGGGACCTTCCTCTATACGTGGCACCAAGAAAGAAACAAAACTGTGTTTTCCCACAGGCTTCCAGTCAGGAAGAGTCATTGGTGTCTCTTCCCTGAGCTTGCCCTGGATCTATCTATCTGGCCCAGCTGTTTTGAGACAGCTCCGGTGAGAGGCTTTGAGATGGGCGGTGGTCCAGAACCTTAAGAATGCCTCCTGAATCCTATCTGTTATTAGGTGAAACCCAGGAAGCAAAGAAAATGTGTTTCTTATCATGGGTGGAAAGGTTGTCTTGGAGCTCTTTAAAAAAAAAAAAAAAAACCTCGCTCAAAATTAGGGTTCAGATACTATGCCAACCATCCAAACTAAAGGACTTTTTGGTCCAAAGCAAGTCTATATAGCCTGAAATATCATGAGAATTCATGGCTTCTAATAAATCCTTCCCCTCCAGTCTATCTTCATGCTTGGAATAGATAAAAATCATTAAAAATAACCTTCCTTGGGAATGTCCACAGTTTGTCTTAAAATTTAATACCTCTGTGGGCTTCTTACATACATTCAGAACCAGCTGCTAAAGCCGTGAAAGGCAAGAAAATCCACCCCATTAAAATGCTCTGAGTCAAGCATTCTAGTGTAATATTATTTTTAAAGCTTTAGGGTATGAGAAAGAACAGGAATTGGAAACAAATTTCTATCCAACAGTTTAAAATTTATTTAAATATGACTATTTTGAGTTGCTTAATTTAATAAATATAAAATTATGATTTTCCAGATATGTTCATAGTGCTTAAAGCTCAGATGGAAGCCGAAATAAAACGTGTGTGATTAAAAAAAAGATTTATATATTGGTTTCCAAATAAAGAAGCATTCATTTCATGCTCACCTGCTTCTAGAAAATTCTACAAGTCTTCTAGACAAGGTGGACTGTCTATGGGCACATGAGAGACGGACATTTCTTCAAGGCAGTTCTACCATAATAAGAGGATTTTCTGTAGGCTTCCAAAGTTACAGTGTCTCTTCAGTGTGGGGCTATTTTTGTACATATTCATTCCCTGTGTGTTTTATAACTAGGCAAACTCTAAAATGAATAATGATGTCCATAGCTGTTGATAAATATAGATCAAAGTTAACAAATGAGGAAATGCTTCATCATTTTGGGGGAACTGCTAGTTGTTACTTTTTAAACGTATGTACTCCTTGAGTATAAATAATGTCCTTATGCTACTTGGGGGCACTGGGCCTGTCACTTAGTTCTCACATAATTTATAGAGAGCTTAAGACCATGCCAAATATACACTAAATGGTGGCATCTTAAGGAGCTGGGATGCCTAAGAATTTGTGTTGCAAACGGGAAAAAGATGATGTGTCTATATGCATTTGTTCCTGTGAATTAAATTAACCTCCCTTTTGGAAAAGGGTGGGTGAGATACACAGAGATAGAGCCTGGATTGGGAGAGGAGAGAGGGTAATAAGAGTAAATGTCAACTCTTAGGTAAAACAATCTGGTATTAACATTACTCAACATCTCCCACTTTTAAAGCTGGGTACTTCCCCTTGCACACCTACAAAAATGAAAACTTGAGAAGCAAGAGCATGGAGTGGAGCTGTTTAAACAAACCCCTGTCATTTACTTACCTTGTATAACTCTCATGCAAACCTGCTTGATGTGCTGGTCTGTTGGTGCTCTGCCCTGGGGTGAGAAGGAGAACACTGTTAAACCGTTAGGACAGACATCGTAAGGAACTGGGTGGCCAGAATTGATGAGGAGACTTGGCTGCTGAAGAGCTCGGTTGAGATTGATGGAGCTACCAACAGGAAACCACAGGGTGTGGCCACCACTCACCGGAGGGCCCTGGATACCAGGCAGCCCAGTGGCACCCTGTTCGCCCTGTACGCCCCGGGGTCCAGGTGGTCCTCTGGGTCCTTCTATGCCAGGAAGCCCTCTGACTCCTTCAGGGCCCCTCAGGCCAGGTTCCCCGGGGTTGCCAACCTAGAACAAACAGTGTACTGTGAAACTCGAGCTAGACATCAGCAGGTTCTGCTGCATCAGTATAAATATTTAGGTGGAATTTTAGGTTTATTACAAGTCCCTCAGTGGTGTCCATAAGTTACCTCGGCTGCAGACACAGAATACCATTCAACCATTCATCAGCCACTTAGAATTCCAACTTACTAAAACTTACAACAAAAAAACTTTTTAAAATTATTTCAAAATCTCCATCGAGACAAGATCTATTTAAAGACTCATTTGTCAAACTTCATGCCACTCCTAAGAACCAGTCAGTAGTTCTGTGTGGTCTCATTCTGGTTCAGTGGTGACGAATGAATCCAGCCGGGGCCTCCATGCTGAGTTCATGTTCTACCACCAGGCTATAGTCCAGTCCAAACAGCAAGCTGGCTGTTTGCTTTGTTGTTTGCTCTGTGCGTGTGCGTGTGCATGTGAGTGTGTGAGTGTGTGTGTGCGTGTGCATGTGCATGTGAGTGTGTGTGGGCATGTTTGTGTGTGCATGTGAGTGTGAGTGTGTGTGTGTGTGTGTGTGTGTGTGTGTGTGTGTGTGTGTGTGTGTGTGTGTGTGTGTGTGTTGGGGGAAGGGGACACACAGAGGCCAAAGGACAACCTTTAGGAGTTAGTCCTTACATTTTCACCTTGTTTGAGGCGGGATATTTTTGCTGCTCCATAAGCCAAGTTATTTGGCCTGTGAGTTTCTGCAGTCTCCAGTTTCCCACTGGCATGCTGGGGTTACCAACATTGGCACCACTATGATCAGCTTTGAAATGACTTTTGGAGATCTGAACTGAGATCATGGAGTTTGCATGGCAAGTCTTTTTACCCAGCCTGTCATTGAGTTTTATAATAAGGATTTGTAACATCTTCTGGCAATAAAAAGACTTCCTCTGAGGACAAGGTTTCCTCCAAGATGTGCCATTTTGGTATAACAATGCAACAATCCAAGAATGTGAGTTTTTTGGCTTTTATAAGGTGTATTTGGTGAACTTGAAGACATTAGTAATATGCAGGAATTACAAAATGCTAACATCGACTAAGCCACTACATTCAAAATACTACCTTGAAAGTGAAGCATGGGGGGGGGGGCTTTACAGTTTTAAATAATAAGAGAATTAAACCTAAATATTAAAGAAGTTAACCAACAAACCACTTGATTCCTCAGCATGAAGGTACACATACAAGGTAAATCAAGTGGTTTTTTTTCCCTGAAAGCAAACCACTAAAAGCATTTTAAAAATCTTTATGTATAATTACTGTTAAAAAGAAAGTACATGTATAATTACTGTTAAAAAGAAAGTAACTCTTCCCCCCCCTTTGGTATTTCAAGACAGAGTTTCTCTGTATTGCAATTCGCTCTTTTGTGAGGCTAAAATTTGTTTCAGTTTGCAGCAGAGCAGTACAACCTTCTGTTGTTCAGAATAAGAATGAAAAGGTACAAGGACAAGAGGAAGTCAGGAAATGCTAATCCTGAAGGTAGGAATGTGACTTCACCTGGCCTTTTTCCTGTGCAATATCTACCTGTGTAAAGGTAGCTGTTTCAAATTCTCAAATTTGAGGGAAGAAGTAAAGCAACAATTTCTCTACATGCATCCAAACAAGGTTCAGCAAGCTTTCTCAATCTTGCTTTACGATGTTAAAAAAAAAAATGATATTCATCTAAATTAGCTTGGCAAGATTGCATCTATAAGGAAATTATGGCTTGAAAGACTTCCTGGAAAGCAACATCAACAGAGAGAGCTAAAGATACACCCCATGAGGCTGCAAAAGCACCAGGTGCCTAGGTGAAAAATTCTAACCACTTCTAAAAGCAAAGAGGTGCCAAAGTGAACCGGGAAATGCACTCACGACCTGGCCACAAGAGTTAACGCTATTGAACAAAGCACAGGAACTCTCAGATGCAAAGATCGGGATGCCATAAGGACTCTGGATCTCTCAGACCCAGACCCCCTGAACATGGGTGTCAGTTAGGAGGACTGGGCAGTCTCAGTCTATGGGGCCTCTGGTAATGGATCAGTATTTATCCCTCGTATATGAATAGACTTTGGGAGCCCATTTCACATAGAGAGACACTCTCTCAGCCTAGACACATGGGGGAGGGTCTAGGCCCTGCTCCAAATCACATGACAGACTTTGAAGATCCCCCATGGAAGGCCTCACCCTCCCTGGGGAGCAGAAAGGGGATTTGATGGGGGTTGGGAGGGGAACAGGGGAAGAAGGGAGGGTGAGTGAACTGGGATTGATGTCAACAAGCTTGTTGCAAATTTAAATTAAAAAAAACTATCAAAAACAAACAACAATGAAAAGAGTTCTTCAGTTGAGAAATTCTGTTCATCGGAGCAAACATTGGGATTTCGTCTGATCTCCCATCCAAGTGGACAGTGAAAGCGCCAATGTTAGGAAATAATTTTCTTGATTCTGGGACAGTACAGTTCAATTTCTTTAGCATTACTTGGGCAGTGTTGCATAAGTGGGTAGAAGGGAAGTGGTGAGTTAACAGCTAATTCCTAATATACCCAAATTAGAATGCAGTGTCGGGCCACTACATTATAATCATTTTTTCTTTTATATTTGAATTTTTTCCCTTGAACACCACTGAATTATTCTAGATAATGACATAAGATTTCTTTCACCAAACATATAAGGGTTTATTTACTCTTTATATTTGATGTAATTTTAAATCATTCCTTTCAACTTTTTTTTTTGTTGTTGTTGTTGTTTTTTGTCCGTTTTTGTTTTGTTTTTCTCGAGACAAGGTTTCTCTATGTAACAGCTGTCTGCCCTAGAACTATAGACCAAGCTGGGCTTGAACTCACAGAGTTCCATCTACCTTTGCCTCCTGTGTGATAGGACTAAGGGCATGGACCACCAGCAACCAGTCAAGTATCATTATACACAAACATGGCTTGAAGGTTTGTGTTTAAAGGCATGGGTGTCAATACAATAGGATTGCATCCATACACTGGTGTGCATGCAGACAAGCCTGCATTTGGGCACTGAAACCAAGTTGGTGGGGGCAGGAGACAGGGATGCCTCTAGAGAAGGTAAGTAAGGCAGAGGCTGGATCAGAAGGCATGCGCAGCAGACAGTAATTCTCAGGAAGGAGAACGCCTCTTCACACTAGGACATGTTAAATGACATAGTATGTAAAAGCACTAAAAATGGACAAAGTTCCAGATAGCCAAGAGACAAAACCAAGAACTTTTCCAGACAGGTTCGGTCTACTTTGCTAGAAGTCTGATTTATTTCATTAGGATTCAGAGGGGAAGGGTGGCATATAGTAGGTTCTATTTTTAGCAAGGTTAAATTAGCTGCTGCAGAGATAATTTGTCGGATAAAGACAGGAATAGGGAATATTCCAGACATCTAGAGAATCTAGGAAATCACTGGAAGCTAGTGGTCATCGCCTTTGAGGCTGTCCACTGAGCTTCACCTTTTCTCTCTGAATTCTAAGTAAGACACCTCGGGTCTCCCATGCACGAGATCTAGGATTCTGAATTCACAAGTTTAGTTTCTGTAAAATCACGCAATTGAAGAAGGTGCTCCTTTTGAGGTTCTGACGACTCTCTGTTATATTTTGTTACATGCTCGCTTCTTTTCCGGTTATTGAAATATTTCGCAGAAGTATAACTGCCACTAAAATTCAGTTATTCTCCCCACCACAGAGCATGTACCAGCTCTCTGAAATGGCTCCTTTGGGGAGGATGTCTGAGCATTATAATATAGCACTCACTGAGCCATTTATAATATCAGATCAAAACTCTTCCTTAGAGTAGGGAGTTCAAAAGCTAGATCCACTTGCACGGTTGAGAATTTTTTCCCTACTGGCTGGGTTGAATCCATTATTTACAGAGTAGTTTTCGAGGTTTACTTTCTTGAAATCTTTCAAGAAATTTAATTTTATACAATCATTTCATGGAGCAGGTTATAGCATTTTCTACAGCTTTATCGATGTTTTTAATTTAATTTAATTTCATCATACTTACAGATCCCTTTGGGCCAGGTAATCCCATATCTCCCTAAATCAGCAAAACAAAATTATATTAGTACAATTTATTCACTTTATAGAGTTTACTAAAACATTTTCCCAATGCTATTATTGTACTGCTAACATATAGAAAACAGGTTTGACTGAGCCCAACTCTTGGAATACAGTTGCAGACAGGGAGGAGCAAAGGGGTCAAGACCAGGCTGGAGAAACCCACAGAAACTGCTGACCTAAACAAGGGGGAGCTCATGCACCCCAGTCTGATAGCTGGGAAACCAGCATAGGACTGACCCAGACCCCTTGAACATGGGTGTCAGTTAGGAGGACTGGGCAGTCTATGGGGCCTCTGGTAGTGGATCAGTATTTATCCCTAGTATATGAATGGACTTTGGGAGCCCATTCCACATAGAGGGATACTCTTTCGGCCTAGACACATGGGGGAGGGCCTAGGCCCTGCTCCAAATGATATGACAGACTTTAAAGACTCCCCATAGAAGGCCTCACCCTCCCTGGGGAGCAGAAAAGGGATGGGGTGGGGGTTGGTTGGGGGAACAGGGGTGGACAGCAGGGTGAGGGAACTGGGATTGACATGTAAAACAAGCTTATTTCAAATTTAAATAAAATTATAAAAAAGTAAATAATTAAAAGCATATGATTACATATTTTAAAAGGAAGAAAGAAAGAAAGGAAGGAAGGAAGGGAGGAAGGAAGGGAGGGAGGGAGGAAGGAAGGAAGGAAGGAAGGAAGGAAGGAAGGAAGGAAGGAAGGAAGGAAGGAAGGCAGAAGACAGGTTTGACTCAAAATGTGGGCTGTCATTCCAGTTCAGCTACCAAACTCTGTGCTTCTGTGTGAGCAAGGCAACTTCCCAACCCTTGACTAACTGATTTGTTGACTAACCAGCTACAATGAGAGCTCGGTGAGGTTCACTCAGGTCTACAGTGCTCTGCACCAAGGATGAAAGCATGCAGGAAATAAAATAAAATAAAATAAAATAAAATAGCTTTTCTTCCCAAACGCAACAAACATTTAAAACTATACATTGAAATTTTATTTTTATATTCCTGTGGTTTTTAACTCATTCCCCAAAATCTATCAAACAAAATATCCATGTTTTCAAGATTTGGATAACAACAACAACAAAAAAAAACCCTAGGTAATCTTCCCATCATTAATTTTAGATGAGTTCAGTTCAAGTGTTAGCACACATCTACTACAAGATAGAATGATTTAAATTTTAAAACATTCCCTAAGCACATAAAATGAACAGCTACTACAGAAACTAAAATACAGTATTTTCAGAAATGTCAGAAATTTTCTTTAAAAAAATCCAGAAACTTTGCCCAGTTCAGACATCTCACTTCCTTTTTCTAGATCCTGCAAGTCTGAATAAATATTAGCAAACTGTTTCTCTGCTATTGGAGAGCTCCAAGGCTACCACACAGGGAAGACCTTACTGATTGCAGAAGGTCTCATTCATACATGGTTAGGGCTGACCATTCCTGCCCAGACCATCCTGACGAGGGGGCAGACCCAGCAGCTCTACACAGAGTGTGCTCTGCCCTTGTCCCTTCCCTGGAGACTCAGCAGTCTCACCCTCTGGAGATGGAGATCATTCCTTCAGGTGTTTTCAGGCTAGATAGAATGCTCTCAGTCCTATTTGCGAGTCACAGCTCTCTGACCCTAAAGACATTGTTTCCCTGCTAGTCTCTATTCCTATGCATTCTTTGACTACATGAATAACTTGAATGTCTCAGTGTAAGACCATGGAAGAATTCACCATCTCTAAGAGGATTCTGCAGAAGTGTAAAACTAAGTCTACCAATCTGCTTCACCAGGCCTTGCCTTCAGTATTGGGAATCATTAGTTCAAGTAGAGGAAAATCCACTTGGCCTTTAAGATAATCAGAACAGTGTCAGAAAGAAAAATCACATCTTTTTAAAACTGTTTAAAGTTTTATATCAACCAGTTAAAAAACTTACAAGATCACCCCTTGCCCCTGCTTCACCTTCTTCTCCAGAAGCACCCTAAAAAAATCAGGATAAAATGTTACATTCTTTTCAGTCCTCCATTCTTGGGTCAACTGTAACAAGTCAACACTGACAAGCATTTATAAGTCCCCAAATGCCCCCCAAAGATCCTGTAGGAGCTCTCAATTCCATGACAGCAGGCTAATCCTAACAAGAGTACATGAGAGAAGACAGAGGGGAGACCAGGTTCCAGCTACTGATTGAGTTTAATTCATTTAATTAAGCTAACAATGACATCTAGCAATTTTAAAATTCAACAACCCTTGAAAGTGACATCCTGCAGTAAATTTAAGAATCCAGGCACGGGACTGACTCTGCTTTATTTACACATTTTATTCACTGAGGTCTTGATCAAACAATACTTAATACGTTATTTTGTGACCTTGAAAGTCTGTCATCTGAATCAAATTTGGCAAGCCAGAGAGACAGGGCCACCCTCTTCAAAGAAAGAGCACCACGCAGCACGGGAAACAGCCATTAGCTCCCACATATGAAAACTTTTTGGCTGCACACAAAACTCCATTAAAGCTTTCATTCACTATACAGTACACTGAGAAAAGCTGTGAGCCACCATGGTTACATCTTGCCCACAAACCGTCCAGCCCCACCCTTGTGACGTGGCATAAATCCAATACCACTAACCACATGCTTGGCTTACCTGTTCACCCTTGGGACCTGGTTCGCCAAACACACCCTGAAATGGACGAGATTGAACACCTTTTCAGTATTTTGAGTTGTGTGTTCAGATGAGTCCACATCCCTGAATGAGACAGTGTGATGGTATGGATGGTGTGATGGGTGAGAGCTCCTCATTTCTCACCTCTTAATGGAGACCAGAAGAAACACGTTCTTATTGTCAATTGTTCCCCAAATCTTTAGTAACTGGGGACTATTCTCTGATCAAATACATGTGAATGAACTTTCACTGATATGAATATAAGCTAAATAAAAACTATAACTGATCCTTGACTCCTTTCGGCCTCTAGTTCTCTCTCTTCCTTCCAGGAAGATACTGTTTTGATTTGTTCCTTTCTTTGCAACATCAACTCTCAGTGACCCCACTGGCCTTTCCCAGTGTTTCTTCATGATAATCACCGGAGAAAGGCTTTACTGGGCAAAACAGACTTGATTTCTCAACAAAGAAGGATTCATCCCAGATTTAAAAAAAAAAAAAAAAAAAGTGTGCAGCATACTGGATATCTTACCCTGTCACCTTTCATTCCAGGAAGGCCGGGGGGCCCAGGCAGGCCAGGGAGGCCAGGGCTACCAAGAGGTCCCTGGAAAACAAACAGAAAATTTCCAAGTCACCGTGCCCACATGCTTAATGTTGACAAGCCAGACAGGGCCCTGAGGTATCAGCTCATGTCTAAAATTAATGTTGGTTTAGTGCTGCCCCTTCCGTTGGTTCCCTCGTATCCCAGAAGAGGGCCCATGGCCTCCCACCTTCCACCCAACTTCTGAGTTCCCCCTTCCCTACTCAGCAACAGTGAACTCTTTCAGCCAAAGTCCTGGCAGCAAGCTGTCGCTCCTCCTGCTGTGTAAACAGGAGCCACACAAGGGAGCAAAAGCCAGCTTTCAGCTACAGTTCCCTTCCCGTCCAAGAGACAGCCCCAAATGTGGCACTTCATGCCTCTCTGGGTTTTCAAATGCAATCAAACCACACTGGTTAAATAATCCTGGAGGATATCATAGATACAATTTGAAATCCTGCATTTATAGCTTCACATTTTCGTATAACAATAAAAATGTGTGGTTGATTAGATGACCGTTTGCGAATTGGTTTTTCTCTCATTTTCTGTTTTAAAAACAGTATCTGCTTTGTACGAAGCGAACACGTAGAAGATGGAAACATCACTTACCAGTTTGCCTGGTATGCCTGGGGACCCTTCTGGCCCTGCTTCCCCTCTACTGCCCTGTGGAAACATGTTGCCATCACCTGGGTGTTCAGGTCAGAGTCAAATGCTTAATTATTATATGAAAAAACAACATTCCACACAGCTTTTTGGTTAAAATGTATGAGTTGCCAAAATCTTCCCCTTCACTTCTACTGAAGGTGCTGGCCATCCTGTCAATATCTCATTGCTCTCTAGGTACCCTGTTCATGGAACCTGATCAAGCTGTTCCGTGGATGCAGGCCATTGGAAATATCCACTCTCTGTACATGCAATGACAACTAGTAATGTTCAGCATACAAGTCACATCCTATTTTATATTATGGATATTCATAGATACACAGTTTATACCCTCACTTAGACGTGTTCTTGGGGTGTTCCATACCCACTCGTTTGGCATGGTTCCATCTCTGTGATGCAGACTAAGCTCTAGTGTCTACGGATGCTTTCAAGGATCAGTTGTCAAGGGATTGCTTACCTCAACAAAGGCATAAGAAGGAAACACAAGGCAGAGATGCTTGCCTGTAAATCACTACTGCAATCTCAAGAAGACACAGATGGCAGGCACTTATAAACTTTCTGAGATTAGATTTCTTGTTTCACTCATTCTAGGTCCAAATATGTCTTCCAGGATTACAGACTTTGGGAAGTATGACTCACTATGAAGATCGGCCAACAGCAATGCTAATTTTGTTTTGTGGGCAAATTTCAAGCTTTTTTATTTAAAATCTAAATCTTCAAATTTCTATTTTACTTGAAACCTCAAACTTTAAAGAAAAGGGCCTTTTGGGAAAAGATGTGTGACTTTTACCTCTATTCTTTAGAACTCAACACAGTTTCATACAATCTGACTAAAGCCTGTTGTATACCTAATGTTGTGTTGAGCTGAGTAGAACACTAGTAGTCAACAACATTTCCTTTGAGATCTACCATAAAACTGGAAGAAATGATTTGAGTTAGTTTTCCTTTAAAATGATATATCAGCTCCATTTAATATGTTTTAAACGTTTTAATATGCATTTAATAATTTTAATAAATTTTAATACTTCTAAATGCTTCTGGTAAGATTATTTTATTCTGGCCTTTATGTTATTCATTTATCTTTAGGTTGAACAAGGTGTCAAAATCCATAATCCTTCTGAATTTTTGATTTCCCTAAAGGTTAACACCTTACAACAGCCTCTGGCTGTGCGCTGTAATTTTATTGTAGTCATTTTATATGATTTATAAGTGATTGAAACTCAATGCTTTTAAGTACTTTTCAATAATTTTCTTTTAACCTGCCAGGTGTAAGCATTTGGAATAATACACTGGTCCTTACCCATGAGCATCTTGGAAACCTGAGGCAGTGCCCATAAGGATGGGCATTGGAAGGATGTAAATCTAGATGAGAAGTGACCACTGCAACTGTTGTTTTCTATCCACTTAAAGAGATTATCTTCTGCCCTCCCTCCAGACCCCTGCCATAGGAAAGGCTCATGGGCTCACCCTTCCCTGTGGAATTATTGACTAAGGATGCATTCTGCAGGAAGGAGAGTCGGTAGCATAGGCTCTGTCTATCTTATGAGCCAACAGCAAGGTTTCTCTCTGCTGAAATCTTTCATGATTTCTTACTGTTTGTTTCCCAAGTCCTTCCCAACCACTGGCAAGCCTGAGGTAAGCACCCATGGATGACTCATAGTACCACTATGGACAGCCTGCACTGACGGATGGATGTACCCAAGAGAACAACTCATTGTGTATGTGTGGAGGACCACAAGAAAGACCCATGACATATGGATGTGTGCTCTCCTGCTTCTGCATAAACAGACAGGTTCTTTGTTCTTCACTCCCTTATCACACACTCCAGGCTATTCCAAAATGTAGCTATTTCTATAGCCATCACCTCACTGGGAAAGTCTGAAATGTTCTTTTTTATAACAGTATTCAAACAGTCACTTACAACCGAAGCGTTAAGGACGGATTTTCTAATAGTCAATTCTGTGGTTTCTGTACAACACACACACACACACACACACACACACACACACACACACACACACTACACACTTGTATAGATTCTGAATTTTTTATGTGAGAAGAAAAAGATGAGTGGTTAAGATAAAAATGGCCACTCTAAAAATTTAGATTAAACACATTCCAGCATTAACTAGGCAAGGCTCATAAAAGATACAGCCTTGTGCTCCAATAGCCTGTGGTCACCACATTCTGAGGTGTTGGCCGTGGAGACTGGTACAGAAAGGCCCCTCCCGGTGGCTGATATTTACACACCCTGTGACAACAACCGTCTCCATTTATAACAAGAGAGGCATAAGGAATCAGAATCAAGACAGATCTGCCTGTTACTGTGTGAGATTGTACTAAAGGGTTCTTTGTTTCTGTCAGGATCCCCGAGCTTACACACACAGGGAAAACGTCAGACTCATGTGCCAATGCACCCCGGAGAGGCAACCGAGGCTGCAGAGAAGGTGCAGAGCATCTGTTCCTGCTGTGGCTACGAACAGCCCCCTCCTCTGTGCCCTTTAGATCTGGGCTGCGCCAGAGTTTCCAGCGCTTCGCTCCATAGTCCCTGTTCTAAGTCAGCCACCCTTGCCTCTGACTCTAATTCTGTGCCTCTAGGGCAACGAACATCCAGGAATCAGTTAGGATCTGTGTATCTGTCTTTACCAATTTTACTTAAACTTTTGGTGAAAGTTTAAGACTGAAATCTTAAATTTGAAAATAGCTAAGTGTCTTTTAACAGCAGAATTTAGCAGACAAGTACCCACCGACAGCCGTGCTATGGCCGTGACAGCATGAGATTGCAGAGATAGACCGACACCAAATGATTCAAGTTGATGCCTCTTCCCTTATAAAGGAAGTATTGGGCATTTATAAAAGATCACAAGAAATCTGGAAATTTAGTGTGACTTAGTGCTGCCATAATTGTTTTCCAAAAGAATTAACTCCATTCCATCATTTTAATTTGTCATGGCATTTCTATTTCCCATGTTTCCGAAATTACCCCAAATGCAAGCTAGCTAAAGAAAAAATACTATCTTTGGTGCATGCTAGCTAAATTTCAGAAGTGAGAAATTAAACATCATTATATTCAGCCTGTTCTGTATACTAAATGCCTCTCGCTGGCAACAGCAAAAAGGGAAGATGTTGGGTTAGCCCAAAAGATCAATCCTGATTTCTCTAGACTGTTTCTTATATCAATTCATTTTCCTATTAAATTGGAAAGTCACATGAGTTCTACCTCAGGGAATAACTTTCTGTTTGTTGCAAGGATGTTTTAAAGGATTCAATTTTATGATATGATATAGTTGTATTTATCTTGTGTGGGTTTAAATATTCCCTTATACATAGGCAGAGAAAAATCTGTCTGAATAGTGAACATCACACATATCAGCTTCACACACCATTGCCGAGGGCTGGGCAGAATGGGGTGCAGCTTAGAAATTTCAACAGCACACCATCTGGTTGCCATATGGAGACCTCTCTGCTTAAGGCTGTTGTGTTGGGAATGGAGCAGGGGTCTCTAGGAGAAGTACAATGGGAACATACGAGGTTCAGAAGGAGGTAAGTCAGCAGGGTGATAGGAACAAAGGGAGAAACACAGACTCTCAGAAATTAAAAAAAAAAGCCTGAAATTCAAATTTCAAAGTGTCCACCAGTTCCAAGTCACCTAAGGACTGTTCCTACATCCTTCTGATGCTCTGTCTCCAGACAGTTCTTAGTTTGTGTTTCTTTCATTTAATTGGTAACAGCAAGCATTCCCTATGTGTGATGTTATGTGGTGTGTGTGTGGGGGGGTCTGTGTATATGGTGTATGTGTGTGTGGCATGCCTGTGTTTATAGTGCACATATGTGTGTATTCAGTGCATTTCATGCTACACAATCAATGGTCAACCGTACACAGCTTTCTGCTAAAAACAAAAAAGGTGGATTTAACAGTAAACAATCTCAAAATACTAATTCCCCAACACTTCTTTGTCTCCCTGACTCCCTGCATTTTTTAACTGCTTAAGAAATGTGATCTGGCTTTAACTTCAGCGCCTTGGCCATAATTTGTGGCAAGTATTTTACTTAGAAATTCACAGACTTCGAGGCCAAAGGAAGAAAATAATGAGCGAGCAAAGAGCATGGCTAGAAGCAGGCACTGGCTTCTTTAGCTGCTGAGAAGCCCTAGGAACCCGCCTCATACAGGTCAGTTACAGACACCTGTTAGAAGTAGAAAATGCCACTCTCCTGCCGCACAACAGCTGGCAACGTTTACTTTCTCAAGCACAAAAACCCTTACTCCATGCACTCTAGAAGAGATTGAATAGATGCATATTTGGATCTGTTTCTGTGTTCTCACTTGGAGTGTTTGTTTATTTCCTTGTTTTTATTATCCAGAAGACTGAAACCAAGAACTAAAAATGAAAGCCGGAGAGAGTTTTGTGAAGTCAGAGTTAAGCACATATTGTGAATATTAAAAATTATTTTATGTGTATGGGGTTTTTACTATATCATGCAGTACCCAAGGAGGCCAGAATAGGGGGACAGATCCCATTGGACAGAAGTTACAGATACCTGTGAGCTTTCACAGGGGTGCTGGGAATAGAACCCAGGTCCTCTACAGGAACAGCCAGTGTTCTTAACTGAGGAGCCATCTCTAGCTCCAGAAAATTTTGATCACTTTCTCTATAGAGATTAAAATATATCTTCTAGTGGGAAAATACACATTGTTGCGTTGTCTGTAAAAACAAGTGGGTAAATTCGTCCTCAAAAATTCACATATTTGCACTTAAGAAATAGGAAAGTTTCTCAAAGTTTAAATGGAGAGTTACTCCTAAATATATACTCAAGGGAATTCAAAGGCAACCGCAGAAAAGCGTGAGCATGCACACTCATGGTGGGGGCATACTCATGACAGCCAAACGTAGAGACCCACAGGCCTATACCTGACGAGTGCGTGAGAAAGATGGGATGCATCTGTGCAATTCGTCCAAACAATTAACTGCTATGTAGCAATAAACAGGAAAGAAATCCTGGAGACATTATGCTAAGAGAAAGAAGACATATTGTATGGATTCACTCATATAAAATTTTCAGGATCAGCAAAGCCATAGGAACAGAAGTGGAGTGGGACTGCAGAAAGCTGAAGAGATTGGAGCTGCATGCCTGGAAGTGAGAACTGGGCTTCCTTAGAGGGTGATGAAAACATTCCAGAATTGATGGCGGCGATGGCTACATAATCGTGTGACTATACTAAAAAATAAACGTCATGTATATTAAGTGGGAATTTATATAGCATGCGAATTACATCTAAACTAAGGTTTTTAACCACACTAAAATACTTCCCAACGTGAGATGAAAATAAAACGTCCCAGCCAGGAACAGTGCTTTAATCCTTGCAATCAGGAGGCAGAGGGAGGTGGATCTCTATGAGTATAAGGCCAGCTTGGTCTACAGAGTGAGTTCCAGCACAGCCTGGTAGCATTTTTTGAAAAGATGTACTGTACATATAGATTAGTATTCTCATTTTGTTGTCTAGAAACAGATAGACATATACATGTTTAAACATTCATGAATTTACAAGAAAGGGACACTCAGCGAAGTCGTCAGAGGGAAGGCACAAAGTACTTACAGGGAGGCCCCTGGGGCCTCGAGGTCCCACCTCTCCTGGAGGCCCTTGCTGGCCCTGTGAAGAGGAAAGCAGACAGAGAAAGGGTTCATGAACATCTCCTGGTAACTATGGATGATAATCGACAGAAAGCTTAGCAGCTGTCTTACTGGTTTTCCTGAACTTCCCAACTGGCCAGGCTTCCCCGGAGCACCTGTGTTACCCTGAAGATAAAAATGCAACATTTAGAGTGATTCAAACTCGAATGCAGTCAGTCATCAACCAGCCTTACCCACACTAGGCACTGTGTATTGAAATAGCATTAATCTCCTGGTTTCACACTGAGACTTTGGGAGGGTACAGAATCTCTTTTTTTATGTGTGTGTTTGTATGCACATACGATCACATGTTCGCATGTGTGTGCACACACGTATGTTCCTGGGTGTGAGTGCACCTGTGTGCATGTGAAAGCCTGGGTCCCTCCTTGTGTGTCAACCCTCAGGCACCATCCATCTGCTTTTACTGAGACAGTCTCGCTTTGGCCTGCAACTCATCATGTAGGCTAAGCTGTAAAGCTGAAAGCCTCTTTCCAGAACTGCGTGCATATGCCTGGCCTTTTACAGGGGTCCCAGGGATCAAACTCAGGCAAGCTCTTCGCAAACCATACCACCTCATCAGCCTCAAAATCTACTTTGTCACGTTTTACCCACGTTATCCTAAAGAAGAGCAGAGTTGCCATTTGTTTCCTTTCTTTTACCTATTGCTTTTATTGACTTGTTCTTAATTCTCTATGGACTATAATCTGACATCAGTTCTGTAGCTTAATAATATAATCCTTTAGGAGGAGGGATGGAAGGGAGAACTTTGGTTGCAAAGTAAAATGAAATTTTAAAAACAAATAAAGGAAGAAAGAAGATCCACTATGAGGTAAAAATAAAGCCCCAGAATCCTGGAACCCACGGGGAGTTGATGGAGTCAGCCAGGTTGGGTACCATCCAGAGGAATAATAAAAAAAAACACAACAAAATAAAACAAAAAACCAATATAGTCTGTATTTTAAGTAGTCAGAAACCATGATGTTGCCTCTGACTTATACTAACAAAGGATGACATTCTCAGGAAGGAAGACTCATCAGCAGATTTTTGCAGCTGGGAAAGAGGTTTAGAACGTGACCAACTAAAGCTTTTGCTATTGTGATTTCTGGAGTTCAATATAAAATCAAATCCAGGCTGGGTGTGTTAAAATTGCAACAAAATAAACTCATATAGGCATAAAGCAAAAAAAAAAAAACCCAAAAAACAAAACAAAAAAACAACTAAAAGTTGTTTTGTTTTGTTCTGTTCGCTTTACCTTTTCTCCAGCAACACCTTTTGCACCAGGAATCCCAGGTACACCCTAAAAGAAAACACACAGATTCTGGGTTTAACACTCTCATCTGAGGGTCCAAACGCCAAACCCACCATCTAAGAAGAGGTGGATGGGGTCATGGCAACCTCAAAGGCAGTGTGGAGAAGCCACACATAGAGTGCAGCCCTCCACTTTACTGTACCCAGCTTGCTAAAGCTGAACCTTAAGGAAACACTCCAAGCTAGAGTTATTTTTTGGAATGACCTTTCAAGCTAGAGTCCATCTCTGTCTTAACATCAACAATCTTTCAGGCAGGACAGATGCTATAGGGACGTAATATTGCTTCTTGTACAGAATAATAAATTCTCATTTTTCTCGTTTTAGTATTGAGAGTCCTTATATCCCCTGGCAGCTTACAAAGTGCCAGATGCCATAACAGATTGGGAGCCAATTCTTGAAACTACCAAATATCCTTTGCTACCTCAAAAGATTTGCCTTCAAAGACTCAACAAAGAAACACAAACAATATAATCCATATGAATTTTCAGCCACACTAATGTAGGGAAATACCAATTTCAATGTTTCAAAATATCAGCTAACCCAAGACTGGTAACCTTTCTCAGTCTGTCCCTGAGAAATCTTTCCATCCCCTGGTGTCTCAATCCTGCTAACAAGAACTCCAAGACTGTCTAAAAACAAGGCAAGAGACGGAGCAGAATCCACTACCCTGGACTATTTAAGAAAGATAATAGAAGTCAGATGCAAATCATAAACTAAATAGTGCCTAAACAGAATGTATTACACTTTTTATGCTTTTCTGGTCAAATGACCAGCTAATGGGAGGGAGGGGATCAATGGAGGGGGTGCACACATATCAAAAACGTAAACATTGAAAGCAAAAAATAGAGCATCATTTTTCCCTCGGAATTTAACAAATTGCATAATGCATCCATCCCTTGGAATTCATTTTTTTTATCATGTACATAAAACATGAACATGTAGGCAACCAAAGATGAACATACCGGCAACCCCTGCAATCCCACATCACCAGGAGGTCCAGGCTTCCCTGCTTCACCCTGAAAGCAAAGTTCTTAATCACACAATTGTTCCTCTGTGAACTGGTGTGTTCTTCTAAGAAAGAGGAGTGCAGACATTTCAGGTTTAAAAAAAAAACAAAAACAAAAACAAAAACAAAAAACAAAATCCAGCAGCTACCTTAGATGCACTTTTAATTACTTAGCTCGGGATAGGTGGTGGTTAGGACGCAGAACACTCATTCAGAGCTTCCTTCAGTCTACCTTCATCAATGGGCCTATTTTACTTATTTCCTAAGGCAAGAAATACGTGGCCTATTTTTATAAGAATTTTGCAGTTAGCAATTTCAAAATTGAAAGAGAGGAGAAAAAAAATGACAGAGCTATTTAAGCAAACTTCTGGTAATAGTGCAATGAAAACACCGAGCTTAGCCGTCCAGGGCAGATACGCCCCCATTCACACAGAACTGGACCACACAGCTACCTTTGTCCCTGGCATTCCAGGTATCCCGTCGCGACCGTCTACACCTGGCAAGCCCTGGGGACACACAAAGAGCACACTGTGTCTTAGAAACAGTAACATTCTTCTTCTCCACGTTATTTCATCAAGTACCGCGGCAATTCAAGAACTTTGGGAACTGTGCTACATAGCTCGGGACATACCGTGTCTCCTTTGGGCCCAGGGGATCCAGGAATTCCTCGGGAACCTTGAGCACCCTGCAGGGCAGAAAAGAAGGAGGAAACAAGGCATTTTCAATGAGTGCAAAGCATAGGTCGTGCAAATACCCAAAATGGACAGATAATTCAGAAAATGGGAATGCTTTGCAGTGATGAGGACTCGTCTATACTCACTCTGTCTCCCTTGGGACCGGCTTCTCCTGGGGGGCCTCGCTGTCCTTGATCACCCTGTATAAATGCAGAAGTTCCCAATGTGAACAAAAATGTTTTACTTGGGGGTGTTTGGAAGTGAGAAAGCATCAGCCACATTGAGGGCTACAGAGTAACTTTTTTTTTTTTAAGTGTATGGATGTTTTGCCTGTGTGTGTGTGTGTCTGTGCACAATGTGTATGCCCGGTGTCTGAGAAGGACAGAAACTGGTATCTATCGGATTCCCTGGAAGTGGAGTTGCAGATGGTTTTGAGCTGCCATGTGGGTGCTGGAAGTTGAATCGTGTTCTAAACCACTAAGCTATCTCTCCCACTGCTATTGAATAACTGTTGCTTTGTCCACAATGACAAATACTCAGTTCAAAAAAATCTTGTAACAATTATAGTCTTGATTATTGATATTGCTATAGGAATAAGTGAGGTTGCATGTCTCCTGTTTTAATTTTAGATGCATAATGGTTCTGCGCTCTGGTTGTACATGTGAAATAGGTCGAATTCTACCTTAAAAGCAACAACAATGTTTACTGTATCTACGTATAAGCTAATCTCATTGACTGTTATGGTAGGCTGAGGTATGGATTAGCCACTATTTCCTCTTTGCTATTTAGTTCCCACTTCAATAATAATAGTTTCTGTAAGAAGTATCCACCTAGCAACACGTGCTATGTGTGGCAATAGATGAGAAGATGTCTTTCTTAAAATGTAGGTTTTGGGAATTATGTAACTACTCCAAGCTTAACCTGGCTCTCTGTTTCTATTTCTTAACTCAGACTGATCAGCTTCATATTAGACATTTCCTACAATGCACTTCTGCTTGCTTAGACAATTCCTTATAATGCACTTCTGCTTGCTTAGACATCCCCTATAATGCACTTCTGCTTGATCCATTCAGTCTTCTCAAAACAAACCTTTCACCTAGGCAGCAGGAGCCCTGTGATAACACAAATAACATCACCACCAACAGCTCTCCCTGCACTTTGCTTCCTATTCCAGAAGGGCTTTCCAGATCAGTCATTCTCTTGTGAATTGCCTCTATTCCAATTCAAGCATTTGATCATCAATGAGTCATATCCTGCCTTCCCTGTCATACCTTGATAATGAGAAATTTTGTCTTACATGTGACATGTCTCCCTTCTTTGCGGTATAGATGAGTAAAAATGAATTTTTATCTGTGAATCCTCATAAAAGTGTGGGGCAGTCTAAGTGATGGCCCATGCATACAAGGTAGTCCAAGTGTGGAAAAATAAGACCAGAAATCATCGAAGAGGAAAAAGAAGAACAGAAACATGGTCACCGTTGTCAATCAAAGTATCCTAACAACCAAGGCAAAAGGAAAATACAGTCACACAAACAGGCAACCATAGGGCATACCCCCTAAGAAAACCAGGAAAATAGTTCTCTGTAACCAAAAGAAAGACTGTCATTTTAAATAAATATGAAAATCTTTGCTCATTTTTCTATTTAGTTATTGGCACTGGGGATCAAGCCTACGGCCCTTCACCCTACCACTGAACTATGTCCCCATCCCTCTTTTTCTTTTATGGCAGGGCCTCACTAAGTTGGTCAGGCTAGCCTTGAAGTCACTCTGTAGTACAACCATGCCTTGAACTGGGGTTCCTCTGCCTCTGCTTTCTTGAGTACTTACAATTATAGGCCTGCACTACCAGACCTGGTTTCTATTTTTCCATTTATTTCTTGACATGTATCCCTATTATTGTATATATCCCTATGGATAGAAAAAAAAAAGACAAAAAGAAAACAGGGGTAAAGCCTTAGAAATGTGTTTTGGTTGAATGCGATAGCATTCACCTGTAATCCCAGCTTTTGGGAGGCTGAGACCAGAGGATCACTGCAAAGTGAAGGCCATCCAGAGCTACATAGCAAGTTGATATATCAGAATAAAGGAGAGGGAGGGGGAAGGGATGAGGACAGAGGAGAGGGGATGAGAGGGAGGGGAGAATATCATTGCTTTAAAAAAAAAATCTGTCATCTGTCGCTGTCTTTTTTGTTTTGTTTTTTGTTTTGTTTTGTTGTGAAAGAAAAACTACTTACAGCTGCTCCTGGGATGCCCTGAGGCCCAGGCTCTCCATCTAATCCCCGAGCACCCTGGAAACAAGACAAAGAAATAAAATTCAGATCAGTCATGCATGTTAAAGGACATCATCATCATCTTTCTAAAGAAGTATGTCAGCCAGAACAAAAGGGGCCTTTACGCTTTTATTGCATACTGTATTTGTGAATGAATACTAAGGCGTAATTCATTGGATGCTTAGGACATGAGCCACTAGTGTAGACTACTCATCATGCCAATAGCACTTGGAACAATTTTTGATATCATTCTGGGTATTTTAAATTACCAATGGCTCTATACTCACAGGTGACACGAGCTGAAAACTGGTTCTTATTCAGGGATCTTAGCAGATCTACTCAACAAGGTTTGGCAGTCAATCTCAGAAGGTTCAGAATAGGTGTAAGAATTCACTAATGCTGGAGATGTTGAATGTGAATTTAGGGGTAGCTCCAGTGGACTCTGCTGTGGCCCAGATGTGAGAAAAACTTCTTTGACTCTAGAAATAACCACCCCATTCTTGATCACATGACTGTGATTCAGAAGAGGGAACTGTTAGACTCTTAGAGGATCTAGACATCCCCAGTCCTGTATTCACTTTATTTATTGTGATCAATCTGTTTTATCCAGATAATCCACTCTATAACGTGACGACATAGGAACTGTTTAAACTGTTCAAGTCTAGTCCTCTGGAAACCATCTCTGACTTGGCTGCCTTACAGATACCATCTTCATTAGATCCAAAGGTGGTTTTCTTTTAAAGAGTTTTTTAAAGACAAAACTACAGTGGGTGTTGTGCCCACTACATATTCTCCTTGACAAAACTACACTCTCCATCTCGAGATGCTCCTCTCATCTACAAGGCAAGGAGAAAGCACAAGGATGACTTGAGTATGACTTGAGTGGATGGACAGACGGTGTCTTAATAATGTAGATGAAGTGAGGAGGTGATAAAAACAAGTGGAAAGAAGTCAGTGAGCATTGAATAGATGTCAGGCCAGCAAAACCAGGTGGACCTGGTAAGAATGAAAAGCCAGAAAACATGTGATAGAAAGTTCAGACACCGGTGAACTCAAAGGGGACAAAAAAAAAAAAAAAAAAAAAAGCACTATGGAAGCAGAGGGACCACAGAGCCCCGAAACTCTTTGATCGCTTAAAAACTAGAACAGAACAGAGCCATTCTCCATTCACCAGAAAAGAAGGATTAAGAACACCTGAAAAGGACCTTGAATTCATCATTCACCTTGCATTATGAGCACACACCCCAGCTTTTGCGGTACAGGAGTGGCTTTGATGCACTGGCTAGATCTCTACCTTATTGCAGTTCAGAGTGAGCTCAGACCCAAACTGCTGTTACTAGGTAACCATTCCACAGCTGTGTTCACAAGGGGAGCTGTCTGTTTTTTTTTTTTTTTAAGCAATTTGACAGAAAGGAAGAGAAATGAAAATTTTTTGAAAAATATCAAATAGAGAAATTCCTCAAATAAAGAACAGTAATTGGTTTCAAGGAGAGGTCGCTTATTTTATGGGGCGAGTTAAATCCATGGGGGGGAAAAATGATAGCCTGGGTATTGGCTGCATGGAAATAAATGGACTTTATTACTTAATAACTGAGAGATGCACATCAAATGCTACTTAAAGTGGTGTGTATGTAAAAATAATATGGGGCTTCAGTGTTGTGTGCCTTTTAAAAGAAATACCTTAGAGGAAATGGAAAAAGAGAAAACAGGAAAAAGAGAAAAATATCTAGAAAAGATCAAGTGTGAAGAGAGCCATCTAAGAAAGTGTGGTAGACAACGCAGGCCTGCAATTCACAGGATGTGCAGCTTTTCTGAAAAGAGTTTCATTTGAAAAATTGTGTATCAACAATGAACTCTTCCTGTTACTGAATTTTAAATAAAAAAAAAAAACCACTCTGCTGTGTGAAACTGATACAAATTAGCAAAAAAAAAAAAAAAAAAAAAAAGGGAGTGGGGCTCTGAAAAGAGTGAGGCCAGGGTCCAAACTAAAAATTTTTAAACATTCTGTAGTCTACAAAAAACTGACTTTCAAAATAAACTTTCTAAGAAACATTAACTTTTTTTGCACCAAACACTACACACAATCCCACACTCATGCCTGCAAAGCATTATTGCTGAGGATACTGTGAGCGACTCCCATGGTTTTTCCTCAGGATAACCACACAGCCAAGCATTTGTGTCTTCATCCTTCACGGTCAACTGCACCTCATCCCTCTATCACCTTCTAAAGTCACCTTTGCCAGGGGCCGACCTCCCAGATGTCATATCAAGACTAGGTAACTTCCTTCCACTGCCTGAGTTCAGATTTGTATCTTCCCTCATCACATCATAATTGCTTCTCTACGTATCTGCTTCTCTGAAGAAATAATACATTTAATGTAAGCCTGTTCTTCAAACTGTCCTCGGAGCTTGCAGATGCCTTGCATGGGAAAGGCCAGGAAAGCCTGAGGTCTGAAACTAGCAAAGGACAGACTTGTGACTGTGGCCACACTGTATGGTCCCTTTTTAAGGGAGAGCAGCTGACAGGGTCTCTCGGGATCCTAGCTTTCCCTTTCTATATTCCTTTGTCTTTGTCTTGTTGGACCAGAAGTGTTTGCAACATTGTGCCAGTACTATGAGCACTAGCTACAAAGAAGAACACAGCTAGGACATTACATCCCCACTTTATCTAAGACAGGACTCCCCCACACCCATGGGTTCTATGTCATGAATGCCACCAAAAGTATTTGGAGGGAAATGGCTCTATACTTAATAATTACACGAGGTTTCCTTGTCACCGAAAATCTTTACGAAATATGCATTGTATTAGGTATTATAAAAACATAAACACATGAAAGATAAACTAAAAAGTGATGCTACTGGAGGTAAAATCACTTTTATATTGTCATAGATATCTCACTTTTTCTCCTTTGTCTCCAACTGTTCCCGTGATGCCTCTCAGACCTTGAGCTCCCTGGAAAAGCAAGGAGGGGGTGGTAAATGATTTCAGTCAAGGCACACACTTTCTGCAGATGCTGATCCAAGGAAAGCATGTCACCATAATGAAAGCAGACACTAAGAGATGGTGACAGTATACATAGGCCAACATCTCTAGAAAGAAAACTTCAAATAAAATTCTCATACTTAAAAACCTTTGGTAAAATTCTAAAGATGTCTATAACTCTATGCAAATTGAATTGACACAATGATTGATGATGGCCAAAAAAGTAGATACAAGCAACTGTGACACTGTTTTTGACATTTTTTTCTTTTAACTCACAGGCAGAACCACACTCCCATTTCCAATTTCCACCTCGTTGGGGTGTGTTAGGGGGTAACACTATTTTAACTCTTAAATTGATAGCTACCAAAGGAAGGCAATGCCCATCGAATCTATGAAAGTGTATTACCAGGAACAGAGCTAGACTGTCCATCAACCACTTATCATCAGTATGTATTATTCTATTCCTATGATAAAGGGTGTTCTGAACTTCAATATACGTGACATAGTAAGAAGTTATAGGTGCAGGAGTAAACAAGCCTAAACATGAGTGTGGAGAGGTCTTCAGGCTCTCTTTGAGTACTGAAATGTTGCTTGTCTCATGGCAAAGGATTCTTCCATAAAGCACCTGGTAAAGGGTGGGCATGGATGCTTCCTGGGGCACAGCTGTGAGTGCGTGCCTCATTGGAGGTTAACTACTTTTGATATCTGCTGACTTTCGCATTGGTTTAAGATAACCATGCTTCAAGGTGGCTACTGCCTTCATCTTCACACTTGGAACAAATGGACAGTTCCAAGACCAGCCTTCATCTATGTAGTTCAGTCACAAGTTCTCTGCATGTTACTCAGAAATTCTGAAGTATAGTATGAGCCAAGCTGTATTAACAACTTGGGTTTTTCAAGTGAAATGTGGCCATATCAATCACTCTAACTTAAGCTTGTTTACTGACTATATAGATAATTCCTGTACAGAAAGAAAGGAAGAAAGAAAGAGGACATTCTAAAAAGTAGTCCTGATCAGGAACTTTATAAATAACCCTTAAAAATGACTACTCCTTATACAAATACACCATAGAAATTTTCTTTTCATACCTATATGCATTGCTTTACAAAGGTGCTATATTAAGAGGTAAAAATCTGTGAATTCTCCAAAAACATTAGGACATACCTCCTCCAAAACACCAGGTGAGCAAATTCTGAGGATAATTCCCATTGCATCTCTTGAGCTACCCAACATAACTCCATAATCTTTGAGAATGGATTTTTTTTGAAAATATATAAACCCAAACATAATTTTCATTAGATCCAAAAAGCAAAAGCAAGCAAACTACACTATCTGACACTATCCCCCAGGAAATAAGAGTCCATCTCCTTAATGCCTCCTAGCAAAGGCTCAGGGAAGGCAAGCTTTTGGAGAAAATATTTAGACTCTTCCACAAAGTTCTTGAAGGTCTCGTGTGGCCCAGAAGAAGAAACCATCTTTTAGATGCTCATAACCATTACTTTTAGCCTTGAAATCTAAGTAAACATTGATCATAACAGCCCCTCCAACCCCTTTTAAAGATTAGTCCTGGGGGCTCAGTGATGGCTCAGAAATTAAGAGCACTGAGTTCTTGTGCAGAGGACCTGGCTCCAGTTCTCAGCACCCACACATAGCAGCTCACAACTGTCTATTTCTTGAGTTCTAAGGCATCTTCTGGCATCTGTAAGCATTGTATACATGTAGTGCAATACATACGTGCATGCAAAATACTCATACATATAAAATAAATAAGATCTTTGGGTATTTTTTTTGATTTTTTGTTTTGTTTTGTTTGTTTTGTTTTGTTTTTTACAAAAGAGAAATCCTGAGGGGACAAGCAATGCATGAAAGGGAAGCAAGCTTTAGATGTTCAAGGAATCTTCAACAGTTGTTATTTCTGTAATTCAGACTAGGACAAAGAGTAACAATTGTGCCTCCATATCGTACACATTAACTAATTCCAATCAAACAAACATCTTAACTGTGAAGTATGTTTACGTCCCCTGTCTTACAGAATACCCACGAAGTGGAGAAACTGCAGTAAGAAACATGGTTAGGAGCCACTAAGAGCATCCTAATTTGTGATCACTTTCTGGAATGAACTACAGTAATCCCACAGGTTAAAACCCTCTTTGTGTTCAAGGTATACAAGATGTCCTCTTCTGTAACTCCAGAGCACTGCAGAATTTGAAATATATCATCCTCTTGTGCTCAACACTTGCCTTCAGGTTATGAAATCTTAGAGGCAGGGTACATATAATTTTACCTAGACCCTTTCTCTTAAAAAAATTCTTGAAAGTACAATGTATATTTACTTATCCTAGGTAAACATTAAAAAATACTTTACTGGGGGTCCTTGAGCTCCAACTTCTCCCAGTTCTCCCTGGTCACCTTCTTCACCCTAAAAAGCAGCAGAGAAAAAGCAAGAGTAAATATTAACTAGCAAGTGAATAGGGCAGGTCTTGCTCAGTATATGTTAAGCACATTTGATGTCCTCTGGGTAGTACTATTGTGTCCTTTTAGATTATATCAGTAGTCCATATTAATTGCATTGTATTCAGGCAATGCAGATGAGTACACAGGGAGTCACCATCAAGACTTAGAAGCTGTTCTTTCAAGGTTTCCTAAAGAGAAGCAGGACAAGAAGGGGGAAGAGAGAATTGGGTGTACTTAGATTGCAAGTGTTACTAGGAAAATACAACTACATTGCGAAACTTTCTACTTTTAGATATTTTGTTATACTTTACATTGTGCTTTTTCTTATTGTAATTTGATATGATGCACAATGATAATGTATTCAGGTCAATTCTTTTATAGATTATACCTATGCTATCACTAACAGAAAGGCCATTGTCACCACTAAGAATATGAGCATTCATTTATATTTCCTTTGAGTTGTTTCATTGTTGCATTTTATGCAAAAACTATTTATTAATAATTTAATTTTGGTGAAAATATATCTGTTGTGATCAGATACTTATTTCAGTAGCATGTATTGACTAAACAAATGATGTCTAAGTAGTATGGAAAATGTGAGTTGGAGTGCTCTGATCCTACTTTGTTGACCTGGTATGTGACATCACTGTCCCCAAAACTTTTACGTACTGAATTTTTTTATACATTTTCATCTCCAGTAGGAAGAATTTCTCTATATGTTTGATTTATAGACACTCTTCTTTTTTATATTTGCCTAAATGTTTACTCTTCCAGATAAACTTGAATCAATGGTCAGAAATGGACAGATGATGTCCTGGGTAAGAATGCTTGCTGTGCTAACATGAGAACCTGGGTTTGGGTCCCCAGAGCCTACACGAAAAAAGCTGCTTATGACTTGCACACGTTCCTACCACCCAAGTGCTATGGATGGGGAAGGGGCAGGGACAGGAGACTCAGATGCTTGTGACGGCTTGCTTAGCTCCAGGTTCACTGAGAGATCTTGTCTCACAAGAATAAGCAGAGACTGATAAAACAAGACACCCAATATGCTTGACTGACCTCACGTGTTTACACAGGTATGTGGGCCTATGAATATGGACACAACACACACATGCACACTGCACACACATACCACACACATGCACATCACACACACACACACATAAAATTTAAAAACAGAATCCTTGGGAGTATTGTCACAAAAACACCTTTTGCTTTGTGTTAAACTATATTGCTCTCCTTCATCCTCAAAATCAATACTCACAATTTTTAAATGACAACTTTAGGAGACTTTATTTATTATCTATCATTTTACTGGAGGAATTTTGAATGGATATTGACTGAATGGCAGTTTGATGGTTCCAGGACCATAGTTTTATCATTAGGATTTCACTAGTTATTTTTGTATTCACAAAGTTTTTAAATCTTCATTAGTTAACTTGCAGGATACATTCAAAACCAGACTGTGGATCTGCGTGCCAACTGCAGACCTCCAGGCCCCTCTGCTGAGGGTTCAGGCTCAGTTCTTTCAGGGTTCAATCATCAGTAGCCTCTACTGCCATCCCACCTCCTTATACCAATATTGAAAGTCACTACTCAAAGCTTAGGGTTGCACAAAATATCTAATGAACTCAGGGAATCTTCGTCATCACTGTGGACATTTACAAAAAAAAAAAAAAAAAAAAAAAAAAAAGCAAGTTTCCCACTTGAAGACCAAAAACAAATTTAGGTTCCATATAGCTAGCTAATCTGTGTGTACCAAAAATAGTAGTTTGATGGGCTTGAGGGAGAAATGCCCTGATTAAAGGCCCCAAGTCCCATGGGATAAGGGGTGATTCCCCAAAGGAAAGAGGTCAACAGCTCAGGGAGAAATGGATGAAAGCATTCGAACAAATGGAAGTCTGCTCTCTGCTCTACTAGACATACCTCACAAATATCTCTCTGGGTAATTTAATGTTCTTGCTTGTCTGGTTTAGTGGCTAGCTAGTCTTCTAGTGTAGTAATATATCATTTTCAATTTAGTCAATCCCCTGTGACTGAGCGTTATTTTTGTTCACTTCTGAACTCTCAGAACTCTGAATAAACCATGGCACATAGCAGGTAGTTGATAAATATTGGTTGGATTTTCAAAATTACAAAATTTAAAATTCAGGAGAGAGACAGGCATTCACCTTTCCTATTTTATTCAAATTTGACATCAGAAACCCAGCTGTTTCATACCAGATAAATAAAATACCCTAACTATCCACAGCCTTCCTAATAAATGACTGAAAATAATTTGCAAATTGTAATAGGGCACAGAAAATTGGCCTATTTATCCTGATTATACAAGTGAGGTTATTCAACAGACTGATTTGGGCTGAGGAGTTCAAGGATGTTAATACTCAAGGATATTTTACTCAAAAAATAAATTGCCTCTCCTGCTCATTACTGCTGAAGAAAAAGGCTAGCATTTTTACTATAACCTAGTAATGACATGAACAGACACAATCAACAAAATCTAGCAGTCCTACACTAATAAAAGTGGTATTACTTGTAAAATATGATAATATTCACTAAGAGAAAGAGTCGACTATGCAGGAAGTAAAATTATTAGATACTTACAAAGGAAGACCTGGCAACAAAGTTGCCCTGTTTTAAGTTCTTTTTAGCCTTTTTTGGAAGGCAAGTCAACCCCAGTGTGATATAGAGTCTATATTTTCATCCTGATAACATGTTAATGACATGTTATCACCAACTTCCACTACTTCAAATCCAAGTTATGGTGAAATGAGATGGGAAATAAACAAATTAGTTCAAATCTACTAAATCCCGCACTTCCTACTTTCAGAACACTTGTACAACTTTACAACTATGGGAAGGTAAAACAACTAAAGACATAATGTATAGCTATCATCAGCTTTGATATTTTTTTTAAATCTAAATATGATATATTTGAGACAGGAAGAAAATGCAGTCAATACAGGGGAAAATATGAAAATTCTGATTCCTTCTTTGTCATTTTAATAACTGAACAGCTTAAAATGCCGTACTTAGAATACAGCAAGCATTTACTCGCCAAAGAAATAAAACATCACACTTCACTGTTCCTTATAATTCCTTGTAGTGAAAATTGTCATTGTCCCTTATTCACATTTGACCCACCTAATGCTCATTTCCCTTACCTTGTGTCCTTGTCTTCCTGGTTCACCAATTTCTCCTTTTGCCCCTTTATGACCCTAAAATTAAAAAAAAAAAAATAGAAAAATACAAATAAATGAAGTTGCATTGGGCTTGACACCAAAAGTGGCCAGAAGGCTCTTAAAACTGTTCTGCCTCCCTGAATCTGTGCTAAAATACTACAACAAAAGATTATGTCACAAAGTACAACACTGCCTTGGAAGCTGTAACAAACCGTGTACATTACGTGACTCATTTATATAACAAGCATCAGCTTTAATTGATAGGAAAATGCTCCTCTAGACTACCAACTACTCTGCTACCCAGTTCAGCAACACAATGCACTGGTACCCGCCTTCTCATCCAGTTTCCCCAGCTTCTCCACCAAGGTTAGGCTGAGAGAGGTCAGTCCACTCAAGCACAAGTAACTTAACCAGTTCAGAACCTGGGCCAGCTATCACCTGCTCTCTGGTGACTGCTTGCTGTCAAATCTCATCTTGATCCTCTATGGTCAGCTCCTTCCTGGAGATAGAGGAAGAGCTGGCAGAGAGTAGATGTCTCTGATGCACAGTCTCTTTCTTCCGCAGTGGGAAGTACAAAAAGGAAGGAGCAAAGGGTGAAAATAAAAGTTCCACCTCGGCAGGGGGCAGGGACGTTGTTGCCAATCTCACATGGGCTGTGAGCCATAACATCCAGCCAACTGTGAGACAAAGCTCCCAAATTAGGTATTAGGTCTGCTGGAACTTTTGCCTCTCTCTCTCTCTATTTCTCTCTCTCTCTCTCTCTCTCTCTCTCTCTCTCTCTCTCTCTCTCTCTCTCTCTCTCTCTCTCTCTCTCTGTGTCTATCTCTCTCTCTGGTGTTTTGGAAAAAAATAGGACTCCTCCCATATAGGCCTAAATCTTCCACAGTCAACTCACCAAATTGCAATTAGAGAAAGCCCTTTTGGAAACCTGTGCCTCTCTCTTCAGGGCCTTCTAGATCATAGCAGGGCAGGAAGGGTATGAAATTTCTCAAAATCACATTATACTCAGAAGCTGGAGATGAAAGCAATTTATCCCCAATATTCAGGGTTTTTTTTCCCCAAAATAGACATTTTGAAGTATCATGATGGAAGAGAGAGAGAAAAACACCTTCAGGAAAATCATCATCATCATTATCATCATCATCATTATTTTTACCAGAGCATTCTCAAATTCTCATGTACACAGTCTCCCTGCACATCCCTACCACTGTCTTCCCCCATAGAAAGCAATCATCAAGCCATGGCTTTTGTGTCCGTGTTTCCTGGAGCGCACGCTGCGGGCATTTCCTTCCTGAACTACATTCTATAACAGAGCACATGCACCTAGTAGAGACCCATCAGGGGTACTAGTAAGAATTTCTGGGCTGGATTTGTACCACAGGCAGAAAGAGCAAAGGTAGACTTGACTAATCCATCCAAGTCCCGTGGTTAAATGGTTTCCCTCTTCCTCCACACATCATACTTTTGGAGATAAAATAATGGAATTATTCTTACCCTCATGCCTGGTATGCCTGGATATCCAGAGCGACCTGGTGGGCAGGAATTGGGGCACTGACAAAGAAAGGGGGAAGAGGAAAATAGAGCAACCATTTTGTGATAATGTAGAACTTTTTTTTCAAGGAGTTCAGATATAGAACCCCAAAGCAATTATATTCATTAGATAATTCTGAATATCCCTCTCATTTGTTTTTCTTTTAAATAGAGAAAAATGTGGAGAATTCAACAGATATCCTGCCATGTGCACACCTTCCACATGTTAAGACATTATCATGTATCATTTAATTCAGATCTAATGAAAGAAATGAAGTTCTTGAAACAGTGAGTATAGCATGACCCTGTCTGCCCTCTTGTCTGCCCATTGAAATAGCTCCATTCTGATGTCACAGCCTTTCACCACAAGGCCTGAGTTACATCAGTGCCCTTTACTACTGTCCTTTGACCGCCCATCTAAACATAAAGCATCTCCCAAAATTGGGGTACTCCAATGGAAAAAAAAAACACATCTGAGGCATAAAGCCACAGGCTGAAGAAGAAACAAAGATCCTTCTCCTGTGGGGAAAAACAATCATATTGTCTGAGAATGCATGAACAGACAGACAGTCCACATGGTCTGTGGTCTCGGTTAAAATAAAACATGGAAATCTAGCACATTCCAGTCAGATCATTTTAAAGACAACGTGGCCTGAAGACCGCATGGTGAAAACTACAGTGTGGCACACATGTATAAAGCATCATGATTAAACTCATTGCTTTATATTAATATATGCTAATAAGAAAGAATTACAAACCATATTGTATTCAAAGGAAATATCTTACCAATGGGTCTCCATCATGAAATCCAATAGTTCCCTGAAGTAAGTAAAATACAAGAGTTAAGAATAATAATAGTATGAATAATAGAATTTTCAAAATATAGTATATATTTTGTAATATATAGAGTGCAAAAATGCAAGAAGGGTATTATTATATGAAATAGAAGGAAAAATAGAAATGTGTGTGTTAATATTTGAGGACTAATTGATGGGTGATACCTTCAAAGATCCCTAGACTACACTTGGTCATCTCGTTGGGGAAATTAAATGACTGCCAATATCGACAAAGTAGGAAACTCTGGTACTTGGATGAAAACATAGAGTACCACAGACTCAAACTACTTTTTTAATTTCCACTCTGAAAAGCTTAGCAAGAACCAATTTGTTTGAAAATGCCTCCTCTGTGTATCAATGTTTTAAGCAAGCTCTTAAGAAATCACAGCTATCAAAAGGCTGCAAACAAGACTTCTGTGGGGAACCATCTTTGCGATTATTGTGGTTCCTCTGCTTTCCTGGGTCTCAAATGAACCAGTCTCTGAGTAGATTTTTAAAAAAAGAAATAAAAAGAGGAGAAAAACACAGTAGCTATTTTGGACGTGCAGAACAATGGCTTAATTAATAAACATTTCCACATCTGTTTCTGAGATTTCTTCAGTTCCTACTCTCAGATACAAAAGAAATTAAAACTAGAAATTACTCACACTGGGTCCTGGGGGTCCAGGCGGGCCAGGTGGTCCTCTTTTCCCAGGGTCACCCTAGGTCATTTCAAAATAGAGACACAGTAGTTACACAATATTCAGAACACCGTACATAAAACCAAGGAAGCATGAGAGAATGGTATTACTAGAATGTCTAGCAGAACTCAGGCATAGACCAACCACCAAAACCTAATGAGACATCCAACACGAGGAAAATAAGAAATTCTGTTCTTGTCAAGGTAGAAAACAGAGCAAAGGAAGACATGGGATAGGGCATAAAACCAGTTATCAATAGGATGATTACTCTGCCCACTACACAAACCAGGAATCCCATGTATTGATCCAGTTGGTTTACAAAGCAGAGTAGCCAGTATTGCTAGTGTCATCCAGATAATTACAGCAAAAGAAAACATGGACCCAACCCGAATTTGAGAGCATAGGATCTATCTCTGCAAATCTATGTCTTATTTCTGCTCTTCCCTGGTCTGATCTGGCACTGAACTTTTGCAATGGACAGTGAAGCAAAGATAGCTAAAATAATAATCCATTCAGATGAAAGTGGGATAAAACTACTTTGAACATCCTATTTTTACTATTGGTACATTTTCATTCTTAATATTCTACATCAAAGGTCAGAACTATAATAATAATTTTAAATACACAATCATTTGAGTTATGCATTCACTTGTAACATATATATTAGTAATTTTGCAACCAGGAAACATATGTACAGAGCAAGGAAGACACATGCCATTTGACTCCTTCCCTCAATGAGATTATAATTTCCCACCTTCTCATAATATTAATGCTTCAACACTTTTTAATGTTTTTAGAATATCACGTTAGTGCTTTTTATCAACAATTTTCTCAATCAAGTGCAGTTTTTTTCTATGCAATTAGAATTAATTTCTGGTTATAATTTATTGCTTCTACTATGAATATACATGGTGATAACTGAGTGCTATTGTTTAATTTCACATGAATAGTTTAACACAAAAACCATTGGATTCCAGCCCTAGAAGAGAGTCTAATAATGCTATGATACTCTCTAATAGGAAACTGAATCTGCAAGTTAGGAAGAAACGCTTAACTGGCATAAACTTCATCTACGTTTTTGGAACTTTCAGGGTGTGGTGCACAGTGGGGTGATCTGCCTTCATCAATAGCATCTCCTTTCAAGTCATCAAATGTCAGTTAGAAGGCACCATGGTACTCACACTAGGTCCTACGCGGCCAAGTTCTCCAGGAAGTCCTGTGGTTCCAGGAGGACCCTGGAGTCACAAATCAAAGAGACAAATTGATTTATAAAAAAAAATGTTTACAGTCTATCATAAAGGCTATCAAAGATGATAAAGAACAGACTTAGAATTACCCATCTTTGCTCATGTTGGCTTGCAGTAAGACAGTCATTCATATAACAAACTTTTAATTACTTAACAGGGAATAGAAATTCCCTAAATTGGTCATTTTCCTAATTGGTATTTTTGTTTTGCAGAACAGTGATGCTGTGATTAGGATCGATGTAACATCATACAAAAATGTTTGTAAGTCCCACTGATTTAAATAGTAGGTACAGGGTCAGGTCATGTCTTTAGAAATAGAATATTCTAAATTCTAAAAATAATGAAGTAATACGTACAGGGGGTCCTGGAATGCCACGGCCCTAAAAGATCAAAACAGAAACATTGAAGGCTTGTGATTTAAACATTACATAAACATAGTCACAGACATGGCTTAGTTCACAAGAGGCTGAAACTCCTAACACTGTGTAAATAGACAAGTGATGGTCACTTGGAAGAAAGCCCTGGATGGCAGAAGCAATGTCACCCTGCCTCAGATGAAGCCAGAAGTTTGTTTCTGTCCCTGAGCCTTCCTTTGATTCTGTGCTGACCAGAACGGTGTTGCTAAGGATTTTTAAAAGAAAGTCAGTAAAGAAGCTATTTATGCTCACCCTCAGTCACAGAAGAAGCCATTTAAGCTCCCTCCCTCACATTAGTAAAGAAGGAACTTATGTTTGCCCTTGCCCACAGAGAGGCCATCACAACCAGAGAGTTTAGAGACTTTCCTCGTCTGTATAAGAAGTCTGTATTAAAGACAACACAGCTTTATGCGTTGTAATAAGTGATATTTACACATTCCCATAAACAGGCTGTAGGCACAGAGAGGCAGAGGAGTAAAACTTTTTTTCAGAAATATATTCCCTTTTGGATTGGAGAGATGGCTCCGTGGTTAAGACTGCCCAAGCCGGGCTCCCAGCATGGGCACCAGGCAGCTCATATCACTCATATCATATCATAATCCCAAAGCCAGGAAATCCAATGCCTTCTGGCTTCCAAGGGACTTGCGTGTGCATGGTACATCTAAACTCAGGCAGGCTCACATACATGCATAAGTAAAAAAATACATTTTTAAAAATGGATGGATCCCACTTTTAACAGGTATGACTATATTTCCACACACTAACTCTACTAGGGATTTAAATTGAATTGATAACTCTCCTGAAATAACTGATAATGGATCTTCATGGAATATGCTATTTGGTTTTAAAGATCATCATTTTGCCTCCCTTTCCTGTGTCCTTCATATCCCTTAATTCACACCAGACCATACACGATCACAGGCTGAAGCCACATCTTACTTATACTCCCCATCCCAATTCCCAATGCGGAGCCTCGTATACAACACACTCCAGCAAGCAAGAAAGCAGGGGCGACTGGAGATGATCATGGTGGGCAAATTAAGTCTGTCTCGGAAAGACAAACATCGCTTTTTTAAAGTTGCAAATCATAGATTATACAAGTAATCACATAAGAAATATTTATATTAGAATAATTCAAAATACAATATACACGATAATATGTTATAGGAAATAAAATATACCTGATAATGTAATAGTTATATGAAATAACGTTTGTCCACTTGATTTTAAAAGTAGAAGGGAAACTGTCACAGGGAACCAAGGTGACCAACAAAAAGAGAAGGGTCGATAAAAGGAGGCAAAGAAAGCCGGTCAAATGGGGAGAGGACACAGACCGATGACAGCAGCAAAGAGGACAAAGAGCAAGAAAGAGGGAGCATAGACCCTAGTCCTGCTGCACACAACAGAAACTATGTTATGTTAACGCTGTGCTTTTCTGGTGAGCAATGCAGGGATGAGGTGGGTGAGAGCTCATCAGCTGAAATCTTATCAGATATGCAGCTGTGAGGGGCATGATGCATTGCTGAGACTTAAATTAGACCGCACTGGATCCTAGCTATCATTGCTCAACGTCCCAGCATCGAGGCAGAAACACCAGCTGCAGCTAGGCCTTGTGGCTTACACCTCAGAAGGGCCACTGTGAGATTGAACCCATCCCGGGCTACATGGTAAACTCCAGGCCAGCTCACGCAATAGAGTAAGACTCTTTCTGCCTCCAAATAAAATCACGTTAAGAAATCCCATGTGACACATCACGTGCACTTATCCCATGTCTTCCAACTTTTCTACTCACAATAGGTACACTTACTGCACCATATGCCTCATATGCCCTTCATCATGTGTGTTACGTAGAAAACCGTATTACATTTTTTTTCACAATGGAGGAATTTTACCTAATTTCAGTTTTGTTGCCTTATCACTAGTAATACTTACTGGAAATCCACGAGACCCAGGCACACCAGGTTCTCCCTAAAAAAATGAAAACAACTTCACTGCATTCATCTCTTTGTAGCATGAATATGGACATAGGCAAATTGAATAGATACCAAAAATCATTAATCGAGTTCAATGTTGCAGGTGATTTGCAATTGTTCTCTTGAGATATTTTGTTGGCATTTGAGAATATTATATAATTAACACCAAACGGCTAACTTACTTTTTGTCCCCTTGGTCCAACGGAGCCAGGGGACCCATCAGGTCCGGTTAATCCCTAGTGAAGGAAGGAAATGATGTCAGCACTTTCAGAATAGCCCTAGAAGAACCACTGGGCAGAAAGCTTCTATTTTACTAATGCTCTGTAGGTCGGTTAACACATGGGTAATGCAAGTATTTATTAAGTAACACCCTCTAATATATACTTATTTAAAACATTTAATATGGGATCTGCTTTTGACTTCTCATCCATTGAAAATTTTGTAATTTGATAACTACAGTATCCACAAGTTCAGTAGTTTGGTGGAATTTTTAAAACTCTGCTTTGAGAAAATACAATGTAACTGTTATAGTTTCCTTCAGTCCAGTCGATTTGACTCTGCCCCTTTGCCCGTTTTATGTACCTAATTTACTTCACCTACAAAGTAAAAATACTGTATGTCTTTCAACACGTGGACAATTATGTCTTTAAAGCTAATGCAGTATTTTCTTAATGTTAATTAAAGAAAAATAATTTTATTATCACTTAGAGCCACCTTAAACCCTCTAGCCATGTTCTAGCAATAACTTAGTGATAAATATTAACTTTTAAGTTAAAAAACCTTGAAAGCATGCATTTTTCTTAGTAAAAATACGTTAACAGTGCATGTTACTTGCTATGATAGATTAAGCCTAGTGTATGTGTCTAGTCATCATATCCCGTTCTAAGATATATTAAATGTATTTTCTGTCTATTCTTATTGTTTCTATTAATACTTATTTAATCAGCTTCTTCCATTAAAAAGCATATATGGAACAATAATAAAACTGCATGCGGGCCACATTTTCCACATTTGACAGATGAGTTTCAGTTTCTATAATATTTTCTTTGTAATTAGACATTTTCAGATACTGTCTTTGTAATGTAATCTTGAAGTTCTATTTTCCTAAAGAAAATGTATGTATGTATGTGTATTTGTGTATGCATGCATATAAATATCCCATAAAATCTGTATTATTAATATTTGAAAAATATTCATTGGGAGAGAAGCCTATTGAACTTATGTAAAACTCTGTCTAAATCAGATGGTCAAAATTCATATCATAAATAACAAATGGATGCTTTTAGGTGATCCATATAAAATGTGTGGCTGCTCATTTTTACATGTTTTATTTTTAATTGTGAGAGAGAGAGAGAGAGAGAGAGAGAGAGAGAGAGAGAGAGAGAGAGAGAGAGAGAGAGAGAGAGAGAGCGCAGGTTCCTGAGGAGGCCAGAGGAAGACAAAGATCCTGTGAAGCTAGGAGCACCTGTGATTGGGTGATTGTGCACTGTCCAACATCACTGCTGGGAACTGAACCCCAGTCATTGGCGGAAACAGTGAGCTTTAACAGCTCAGCCATCTCGCCAGCCCTGATATGTTTACATCTTTTTCTTATCAAGTCCTTTAGCAATTCCATTAGGTGAACCAAAGAAATTAGAGGGAATAAAATAGAAAACGCTAGTTACTGGAAATTTACGAACAACAACAAAAATTAAACATACAGTTTTTTAGATTTCAGTATTCATTTTTTGTAGCCAAATTATAAGACTATGAGACATGAACAAGAGCTGTGATATTATTAATTTCTGAATGCTAATATTGAGAGACAGTTTTTTACATACATTTTTCAAAACCATGGGGCACGATTAGTGGATCCTGTAAGTCCCACTTCACATATATACCTTCAAAGACAAATCCTGGTCAATTTTCATACACAAAGTCAACTTCCTCATTTTGTGACTGGCATAATTGAAACAGCAGAGGATTATTAACTGTAAGGATTCAGGCATTATGCTGGCCTGGCCCTGTCACCTGGCAGAATGCACTCAGGCAGTACCCTAGTCAGCCCAGGGTTCCACAACTACTAATCTGCACCAGATGCTAAGCACTTAAGCTCTCATTCTCCCCCCCCCCCTCTGCTTTTTTACAGCTCTCTCTCTCCACTCTCTTCCCCTATCTGGAGTGTTTGTCCCCCACCAAGTTCACCCTCACCTGCCATGGAACCTGCCATGGTTCCCCCCATGCAAGGTCCCCTTCAAGCTGTATCCTAACAGTAACTACTATATACATAATATATCGAAGCATAATCAAGTAAGTGTTAGATAATGTGGGGCTGTTCCGAGGGATTTATAATCCCTTTCATAGGATCTTAGCAATTATGTCTATTGTTGGAAAGTTCTTCTAATTAAGTTAAAAGGGGATTTAATATTGGGTGTTGCAGTGAAGTCTGCTATGAAATATTCACATAGTTTTCCAGGTACAGTGGTTCATGACTGCAACGTCAGCTCCCAGGAGGCTGGGGTGAGAGAGCTGCTAGCTCAAAGCCAGTCTGGGCTACATTGAAGTTGCTTGACTACTTACTATACAGCAAGGCTATGTCTCGGCAAAAAAAAAAAAAAAAAGGAAAGAGAGAAGAAGATAAGAAACAGGAAGGGGGAAAGAGAGAGGAGAGAATAAAAGAGAAGGGAGGAAAGGAGACAAAGGGAAAAGGAGGAGAAAAGACTCTGTACTCAATTAGAGTCCTAGCACATTGCCCATGGCACCTAACATACTCCATGCCTGATGAACGAACATGTTAAATCTAGGTTCACCTTTTGTGTAGCAGGATCCTTCTTTGATTATTTGGTGCAGACCCTGACTCTACCTGCTACTGCATGTCTGTGCATGTTGCTTAACTGCACAGCATTATAATGCTATTCCTCATTCAGAAAGGTCCCTATAAACGAACCAAATCTGGGTATTAACCACAGAATGATATTTCTTCGCCTCCTCAGATTTCTTCAATGCCTAACCATTTTCATGGACACTGACCTACTCCAGTTGTGAAACATCTTTTAGGGATGTAGGCTATGTCCTTTCAAAAGGAAAAGAGCATTTGACATCATGCCTGTATGGCATCACATAATTTAACTACAATCCCTATACTTAATTGTGCTTCTCCTCCCTGTCTCACATGATTCTTGTAAGAATAAAATACTGTTTACAGAGCGTTCTGAGCACTCTGCAACGAACGGCACCTGCAATACTCTCTCTATTGATTATTATCCACAAGACTAACATAGTTGTCCCTTGGGTACAAGCTTATAAGCAGGCTCTGGCATCTCTATTCTATATAACGACAAAAGAAAAAAAAAAGACTCAGCTTCGATGGATGGGGAGACTGGAAATACATGAACATACACAGCATGAACAATTTTCAAAATCCAATTTGCAATAAAGTTCTCCAAATCTAATTTCAAAGAAATTATGGAGGAAAATCTCTCCAATGGCAGGGAGAATTGCCTTCACATGGGTGCTTATGCAGACAGAGCTCCATACAGAACACTATTGGAGCTGTGCTCTGAGCCCTCACATTACCATTTGTCAGGAAATACCTTTCCTCAGCATCCTGCCTCTTGTTTCCTTCCAGCACCCCAGCAGCTCATCTGGTGACAAGAAGTCATACTACTAGAAGTATGGCTATAATGACAAATCTATCAAAAGTCCTTTGTACATAGGAAATGCAGTCCCTCTCTTATATTCAGACAAACATCATCCAGTAATTATTTTTTTAAAACATCACCACAAAAACAGTTTCACTGTGAAACAGAGAGCAAAAGACAAAGAGATTGGGCATCAAGGTCCTCCTAGATCACTGTCAAAACAGTTCTTCCCGTACCTTCCTATGTGTTTTATTCCCTAGTGGCTAGGCAGAGGTGATGGTACACTCTGCGGAATTGCTACTCACTGTTCTTAAATGTCCCTTCTCAGTGACTGTAAAAGGCTTTATTGTCAACTCAATAAGAGTGCAGTAAGAAAAAATCCCAGTTCCAGAAGTCCTGAGTGGCTCTGATTCAAAGGATGAAGGATATGAAACATTAAAGTACTTACAAGCAATCACTGCATGTCAATCATAAACAATTTTCAACTCTTACTGTACTGCAAATCATTATTCTTAATTGGTAACTTAAGTACTAAAATCCACTGTCGCTCTCTTCCTCTACTCTTTGCAACCATGTGTCTGTTGAGAAGATGAAATCCAGCACATTCAGGGTATTAAGAACCTCATTTGTAACAGCTTGAGGTAGAACTGAGTTGCCTGAAATGAATTCAATAAATACAAAAGCCTTTGTTTTCTTAGCAGCCATGTAACCCTATGTCTCTGAGGAAATTATTTGTCCTTATAATTTTTACATGTTTTCTCTTTATGGGAAAATAACATGAGAACAATCTATTTCCTAGGCTATGGTAAAACTGAAGGGAGTAATATTTGTGACCGTGCTTGAGGAAAATACTTCAAGCATATGAAAATGCCATAGCTAATTTCTCTCAGATCTAAAGGATGCCTAAAACACCCACACATGGGTAAATTTTCTCCCTATTCCCGCCTCTCTTTCCCTCTGTCCCTTGCTTTCCTCTTCTGTCCTGAGTCTCTTCTTATGGGCCACTTCAGTCAGGGACAAAGGTAATTACTAAGAAGCAAGTTTCAAAGGCCCCATTAAACTAAAGAACTACCTGGGTAATTATAGAGATGGTGGTACATGCCTACAATTCTAGCACCCTGAGGAAGGATTGTGAGTTCCAGCCCAGGTTGAGCTACACTGCTAGATCTCATATACATAAACTAACAGATGGACTGAGAGACAGTTAAGTCCAGATTTTGACTGAATTTAAGTCCAACAGGAAGACAAATGTCAGGTGAATTGTTCATGTTTCAAACATAATTTTTAAATTTAATCCAAAATTTTCTCTTCCTCCAAAATGAAAGGCTGGCTGAAGTTTCACAAAACAGTAGAGATAGAGAGGAAGTCAACTTATACTATACTGGTAGCTTACCTAGTGGCCCGGAATTCTTACTGGGATCTGACAGTTTTAAGTCAGTCAATTTCAAAGGTCTTGATAGCCAACAAGTTACATAATCTCATTTGTAGCATCCAAACACGAGTTGATATTATCTACACATTAATCCACAGGAGCTCATGCATTGCCATTTGAAATATATACACAAAAAGAAAACCAGACTAGAAGCTTTGAACTGTAAAACAAAGGGTGTCTCCTGAAACACTAAATAATACGAAAACATACACCTGCACCCAGTTAATCACAACAAAAGACACCTGTCTGAGAAACAGCTACATCTCAGCAAGTTGTTCTCTCAGAACCATGGAGCTTTCTTCATCACCAGCAGAAATTCCTGGAAATAACAGGTATGGGTTTTGAGGTGTTTACTTTCTTTAGAAAACAAGTAAGTGATAGTTGATTGGGAGAGTGACTTGAGGAATCCTAGAAAACAGATGCCATCTCTTTGCAACCCAAAGACAAATAAACAAACAAACAAACAAACAAATTAGGTCCTGATGAAAGACCAAATCAGCTGTGAGTAATGAGCAGGGAGAAAAAAAAAATGCTGAAAATGTGGGAGCTACTTCACGGAGAAGTATTGCCATATAGCTGGTATCTGAACGTCTTCTCAAACCGATCCTTAGCTTCCTGTTTCCCAAATTGACTTTTAAGTTGTTTATCTGTGTTGACCATTTCCTTTCCCTGCTACATTCATACACATGCCTCCACTTACTTGGAACAAATATCTATATATTTGAAATACATCCTGATCTTTCCTATGCCCACCCTGATTTCAGCTGCTTTTTTCAAAATTTTTAAATTGTTTTATTATTTTGTGTGTTTTGCTTGCATGTATACCTCTGTACTTCACTCATGCAGTGTTCCCAGAGATCAAAGGAGAGACTCAGATTCCCAGGGATGGTTGTGAGCTGCCATGTGGGTGCAGGGAATAGAACCCTGGTCCTTTGGATGAGCAGTGTCAATGTTCTTATCCACTGAGCTGTCACTCTGACTCCATCTTTTCAAATTAAACTAGGGACTGCCAGAGGAAAGCAAAGCTCACCTGCTGTGAGACCTAAACATCCATCCACCAGCACCCACATGCCACCACCTTCCTCCCAATTCAGGCAGTGGGGTGAGAGCTTATCGGGTGAATAGGGGGTGATTGTTAGATAGGAACCCATAAAGTCAAGATTTTTCTGAGATGTCAAAGCTCTGTGCTGTGGAACCTTCCCATGACATTTTGCAGGATGCCACTGCAGCATTCTCTCTCTCTCTCTCTCTCTCTCTCTCTCTCTCTCTCTCTCTCTCCCTCCCTCCCTCCCTCCCTCCTCCCTTCCTCTCTCTCTTACTGGCTCACTCTACTCCTCTCTCTCCTTCCCCATCCCCTCCTCCCTCTCTCACACACACACTCACACTCACACATACACACTCCCTACTCACATCAGCGCCTGGTGTGCCTGGCTTGCCTGGTGCTCCTGGCTTGCCCGGTTCTCCAGGAGGACCCTAAGCAGGAAGAAGGGGAGGCAGGGAGAGAAAATGAAGCAAAATTGAGACTCTTCAAATACACATGGCTACAAAACACATCTTAAGGAAGGAAGTGAGGCACCAAGATGCCAATCAACTTACCGGAGGGCCCACAGGACCCTTCGGACCTCGGTCACCCTGGAGAAAGAGAAAAGAGTAAAAGCGATACATAAGCAAGGATAGCTGGGTTCCTATGGGACCGTCTGGAGCATACACACTGCCAAGATATGGGGCTGAAGCCAGGGTAAGGGCCTAAGGGTGGAAGTTCATGCCCCATGGAGCAATGGGTACAGGACTAGGTCCCCTCTCTAATGACCCCCCCCAGGCTAGAGTATCCAACCCAGAACTTTCCCCTGCATCTATTATTAGAAGGGACAGGAAGGGACCAACCAGTGCTTTCTAAAAAAACTTCATCCAAAGCCAAGGAGGTACGAGAAAGATCAAAGGAGATACAAACTTACATCAATGCCATCTATGCCCGGAACTCCAGGAGGCCCAGGAGGCCCTGGGGGTCCCTGCTCACCGGGAGGACCTCTCTGCCAAAAACAAAACAACACAGTGGTTAATGGAGAATAATGTGCACTGAGAGCAACCAGGCAAGATTCCACACACACACACCACACACACCACACACACAGTAACACACCCACACTAACACACACACACAACACACACACACACTAACACACACACACTAACACACACACACAACACACACAGACACACACACTAACACACACACAACACACACAACACACACACACACACACAACACACACAGACACACACACTAACACACACACAACACACACAACACACACACACACACACAACACACACAACACACACAGATAGACAAGAATGCCTCCATGGCAGATACATTTTTTAACCAAAATACAGTGTTTCCACCTTCTATGAGGTGAACTGTGCAGGGTAGAGTAGAGCGATGCCTGTAATTGGAAGCAGAGTTCACTTGGACACCATCTTAACAGAATGTGTAGGAGGAGGAGGAGGAGGAGGAGGAGGAGGAGGAGGAGGAGGAGGAGGAGGAGGAGGAGGAGGAGGAGGAGGAGGAGGAGGAGGAGGAGGAGGAGGAGGAGGAGGAGAAGAAGAAGAAGAAGAAGAAGAAGAAGAAGAAGAAGAAGAAGAAGAAGAAGAAGAAGAAGAAGAAGAAGAAGAAGAAGAAGAAGAAGGCAAAGAAGGGGGTGTCTAATGTCCACTTTCCCTAAAAAAGGAATTGAGAAATGACTGTGGGGCCACTTGATACCTCCACTGCAGAACAGTCCTTTGTCTCAAATCCAGCAGGCAAGACTGGAACAGCCCCGGGACAAATAGTTACTTTACCACTGCACACCTTTCTTTGTCCTGGAGACTGGGAGCAGGTGGCACGCCCGTGGGAGGGGTTGGGGGGTATTAGGTTTGGGAGGTATGGGGTAGAAGAGCCCTGGGCTCAGGAGCCTGACCTCGCATGACACTCCCTGACAATAGTTCTTTGCACTTTGCTTCAAAAGCCTCACAACTTTCAGAGGGCTCCTTAGCTGTGTGAGCCCCGAGTGCCACTTGCGGACAGCTGTTTCTATGAGTCTACAGGGAATTCTGGTGCCTGAAACAGTCCAAACTTGTTGCTTTAGGGGACTTTTTTCAGCCTCTGCTTCTAGAGGGAGGGGGAATAGTGAGAAGGGAAGGGGGAGAGGGAGAGAGAAGAAGGCTGCTTTCATCAAGAGAGACTTTGTTTTCCTGAACTCCAAGAACCAGGCAGGTTACAATGGGGTCTCTGTAAGTGAAAACTCAAACCTCCCCTGGCCTCCCTGCCTGGCTGCTGCACTCTGCCTTGCCAGGAGCTGGGTGGGGGAGAGACTGGCGAGAAGTAGCTTGAGTTCTGACGGGACCCAGGACTGTGAGGCTTCACTCCTGAATGGCTAGCAGGATCTAGAGGTGTTGTGGTTTCCCTGCAGCAGCAGGAGAAAGCTTGCCTGAATTTCTGCCTCAACCACCAAGACCTGCCCTCAAGTAGAACCCGGGTTGAAGGAAAAAGTGAGTAACAACAACAAATCAAATAAAATAATGCAAGCTAAAACGTAAGCCCTGCTGAATCATCTGTTAACCCCGGATTGGGAGAAATGGTCCCTTTTCCCACATCAGTGGGTCATCTAAGGCTCAGACCTAGACCCTACTTGCTGGAAATATTCCAGGCTGCAGGGCAGCTGACTGAAGAACCCGGGTTCTCTGCACCTTCTCACCCAGGCACCTTCACCACCACCTACCTACCTTTCCTTGGAAAAGGCAGTATTGTTGATTGATTATTTTGTTGTCCCCAGCTTACCTCATCATCGCTGGTCTGGCTGAGCTGTAGATAAAAGGATGGAGAGAGAGTGACAAAGTGCCCAGCAAACTGGCACAGAACTTACTTGAGCAGCACATAAGCAAAGCACGCAGAGGAGCAGTGGCAAGCCAAGTATTCCAGGGCCCCAGTCAGTCCAGGCCATCCTGGTTGCCCTCTGCCAGTCCTCTGGCTGGACTCTGCAGCCCTGATGCCCTCTAGACTTTTAGACCTCGCTGAGTGCATAAAGTGACACTTGGACCTCCAAATGCACCCAGAGTAGTGGTTGCAAAGGTCCCTGGCCAGGGGGACCTAGGTTCCCTCTGTTTATGAATGGCCCTGGAGAGGGTCCTGGAGATTGGAGGAGAGCTAATAGGTCTGGGAGGAGGGATAGAATGACAACAGTCCCTATTAACCCTTCCCTGGCGGCTGCACTGAGACTTGAATGCACAGCCTTTCCCTACTCCACCCTCCTCAGTGAAGCCTCTGACTCTGCCAGGAGGCTGCCAAGGGTCCGTGTTCTACAGAGGAGCAGACCCCCCCAGTGCTTCTGCAGACGCTGAGCTGCCAAGTGCATCAGACACTGGCAGGGTCAGTGATCATTTCTACAGCCAGTTTGCAAGAAGGACCTGTGTTCCTTTAATTCCCAGCTAGTCAGTACAGCAAAGCAGACTCCAGGGCAAGAAAAAGTGGGAGGAAGGATGGAGAGAGACTGGTGCTGAGGAGAGGGCAAGATGGGGAGAAGTGGCTTTTGCAGGTGGTTTGAGGACTCACTGTGCTTCTGGCTTGCAGCTCATGACATGTTTCTCTCCTGGGTCTCAGTGGGTCACAATGGATCACCATCCACTGGAGTTCGAACTGGTGGGAAAGAACAGATAGCAGGTCAAACAGCGCCATTTTGTTGTTGTTGATGATATGGTCTATAATTCTTAGCATAACCATAGCCATTTGAATTTCTAAGCTCAGTGGAGCACGGTTCTTGGTTTTTGCTGAGCATAGTTTCTAGTAGAGACGTCTGGAAGCCTTTCTAAATTCCTCTGAGCCTTGGCAGATGTCCTTAGCTTTGATTCGGCCCAGTGTAGCCCTGGCCTCGGAGCAGACCATTGACACCAACTCCCCATTTCTGTTCTCGCCACAACCACCAGACGTCAATGCTATCAAAACATGGTTCACAGAGGACAAGAAAGTGTCCAAAGTGTGCCCTGAAAAGCAGGGCTACCATCTCTTAGAGTTGAAGAAACCACTTCAGCCAAACACTGCCTTTATCAAACTAGTCTTGTTTACTAGGGAAAAAAATTCATTGGAGTTCTACTTTAAGTTGCAGTAGAAGTTTTAAAAGGGAGATGAAAAGTAGAATTGGAACAAATTTTTGCTTGATGACAGCGGAATGCATGCCACTTAAGGCTGGGCACAAAGTGGAACAAAGAAATCAACTTATTTGTAACACTATGGCTAGTAGAGGGCAGGGGATTCCTAAACTTTCTGAAGATCAAATTAATAATCTTTCAACTACACCTCCCATCATTCTGAATAAGCCCACTATCTCCTTAATGCATCATATTTTTGGAACAGGTAACCAATGCATTTGTCAACAGCATATATTTTAAGGAGGGATAGACATGAGAACTAAAACGTAAAGCTCATTTCTGCCATCTTCTAGAACCTCCAGGACTGAACTAAGAAACTTCTGTTAAGATTGAAAACTGTCCCCATTTTTTGTGTGCTCGTTATAGAAACACACCCAGAAGCACCCTCTAAACAACCACAGCTGTGGCTATATGCAATTGCGTCTTCACATGCATGGCAAAACAGCACATGGAAAAGAGAATTATTATTCTTTTTCCCCAACAGATTACACAAGCATTTAACCAGAATACAAAAAGACATATTCCTCACCCCCAATCTTCAAAATAAAAGTCTGCTCCACACAATTTTATCCACTAAATCTTGCGTGAATTGGTCATGCAGACTAGGTGTGCACTACAGGTATATGAAATTTTACTTCCAAAAGGTTATCACCCTGATAAACATTAATGATATGGCTATCCAGGGAACCCAAGTCCTTTGTTTAGAAAGTCCATGGAAGTTGCCTATCACAAATGTGAAGCAATTCTTTAAGCTGGTCATCTCCAAAATGTAATACTCTCTGGATAAATTGGTGCACCTGTTTAAATATGCAGGAAATGCAATTGTGGCACAGAAAATAAGGGAATGGAATGCATTTCATCTGTGAATACAGGCTGGGCTGCTCAAAGTGATCAAGGGCTTCTGAACACACCTGCGTATTCACATAAACACCTCCTACGCACTAATAATCAGCTATACAACACCCATTTTCTGGCATGCAATATGAATTTCAATTTGCATGCTAATTATCTTGAAGAAAGATTGGCAGGGCGCTTTTGTAAAAGTCACTTTCATTGTACAGCTGAAACGCCAAATTCTCATTTTCATACCTGGGATCCTTTTGCTCTTTGAATACTCACTGACAAAATGTATGTGACAAATATTTTAATTTAGGCATTCAGTCAATATTTTTTAAAAGCACAGGATAGACCAAGCACTGAGGAAATGGTCTACAAAAGCCAGATAGTCCCCTCTCCAGTCTCTAGTCTCCCAGACTGTAAGATGAGAAAAAATGTGAATAGAGAAACAGAACCTTCTAAAAATTTACTAAGAGGAACATAACGGATCTTAGGAAGCATCATCATTTTCAACAGGAAATATTTCTCCTTCTCTCAAAGAAAATGGAGTGATGTGGCTGGAAATTTCTTACACCTGTCCAGATTTAGCATTATCCAAATATTCCATCTCTAAAAAGCCTTGAAAATAGATTCATTTCTGAAGGTAGAGTAGTGCTCAGCTAATGACATCAGTGTTGGGGCCCAGATGACAACACTCTAATCTTTATAATAGGTTTACAGACATTGCTACTTATTTTTGCTAGGCTGTTGAGAAAGGTTAAATATTTGAACTCAGCTCCAGATTACTGAGAAGGGTACATGTTTTGACTTTTATAAACAGGATTATTTTTACAATTTGCCACTACTAAGCACCTAAACTAAATTTTGCCAACAAACTAAAACCTTCAATAAGCTGTCAAGTCAATGACAAAAAAAAAAAAAAAACAAAAAAAAACAAACATATTTTAAAATGCTAAGGGTTCAGATCTTGGTGAGATGGTGCCTTCTCCCACCACTTAGAATTCTCTCCAGATAACATTTCCTAAGAACTGTGCAGGAAACTCTGAGCTGCCTCAGAATCAAGAGTTTCTCCAACTATGTGTAAAATGAGTCACGAAATTCAGACATGGTGCTGGAAATACAATTAAATATGGGCAGATTATACCAAAGACTGAGGCAGAATGGTGAAAGGAGAAAGATGACCAGCCTGGAGTTAATTCATTTATTAAATTGTGTGCTCACATATAAATACCATGGGTGACACAAAGGTATGATTTAAGGCCATATGTGTGATTAAAAATAATTTAGCAATAACTGCTAAAGCACTTGAGATGGAAAATGTTTTTCTGACCAAAGACAGTGTAACACATAACATATGAATGGGGCCAAACAGCAATTGAGATTTTCATGCAGCGATGAGAGGATAAAGCTGGGGGGGAGGGGGTTGAAGAGAGGGAGTAGGATAAAGCCCATGGGGTAGGACAAAGTATGCAGAGGAGGACCCAGATTAGCTGGAGCAGAGAGTACACATCATGACTTTTCACACTACGACTACTAAGGAATTTCAATATGCGGGGTGTTATTGTCAAAGGTTTTTCTTCAGTAGATAAATATGGTGAGAAGTCTGTGGATTACAAAGGGCACTTCATGGAGAATCAATTGATCATACATGTCTGATACTTTAGGCAGGAAGCTATTACAGTAGGCTTCGAGAAGTACCACATACTAAGCTTTGACAATGCATCCTATATCTACCAAGTGAAAATAAACCCCTCTCCTCATTCCACAGCTTATCTTGCTGCGGTTCTTTCTTCCACACCTCCTTCTACAAAACTCAAAACAGTCTGTACTCAGTCTCCAACGCCTCTCCTCATTTTCTTTTGAGTCCTTTCCAATTGAATTTCCACTCTGATCAGGCCGGTGGCTCAGTGATCCAATCACTCTCATTGGCCTTTGAAACAGTCAACTGTCATCTTATGTGCCAATCCAGCATTTGAAACAATTCTTGTGTCATTCACCTTGAATCAGTCTTTTCCCTCAACTTTCGGGACACAACAATCTCTTGCACTCCTCTATCACAGCCACTTCCTTTTTCATTAAAGCTTCCTCCCTGTGGCAAATAATCCTGGCTGCCTCAGAAATAAGTCTTCAGTATTACGCCTATGACTTGACTTTGTGGCTTCATAATGCATAAATGTTCACCACTCCCTGAGTTCAGTTCCCATACAATCTAGCCTCCTTAACTCCAAAAGCTCACAGCTAACTACCTGCTCAGCATTTTCCCTCTGATGCTTAATGATGTGGCTTCTGCAACCTCATTGGCTAGTTCCCATCTCCTCTTCCAGTCGCCCTGCCTTGCAAGTAACACTCAAATATCAGGTAGCTCTTGTCACTCATGTTCTCAAACACCAGAAATACTGACCATGACATTAAAACTTATTTTCCTTCGTTATTGTTCATGAAACTTTGCATTGTTTTCACATTTATAAACAATGTGATCCAATGCTGCAGAGTAAAGAAGAAGACAACTAGCTCTTCCATCAATGGTTTTGCCCATTCTGGCATTTTTTTCTCTGAATCTGAAGAAAAAAATTACAACATGACATCAGAAATCCACTTGTCATAGCATCAAATCTGTCATGTTCTACGTTGTTTGACTGGGAACATGTACAGGTAAAGAGAAGCATGATTTGAGTTATATATGGGGAAATCCACATAAACTTTTATCCTCCCTCAAACAAGACCAAACATCCCTGAAAAGGGAGAAAGGCTAACTTTGTTTTCTAATAGAGCTATACCAAATAACTCTCCCAGGCAATCATGTTGACAACAAACAATAAAAAACCTGTCGTAAAATAACATGCTTTCATGATAAGCTGCCAGGGAACCAAGCTTTGCAGTGGGATAAATGGCACCATCATAAATACAGGCACAGGGGAGAATTGGAAATGAGGAATTTATTGCTTTAAAATAAAAAATAACAAACTTCCAGATATTCATAGGGAAAATATAAAATGCTCAGAGCCCACTAAATAACTATAAATGAAGAGAACGTGTTTGAATTGTAAAACATGTGAGTGTTCATGAAAGCTTCTTGGAATTTTCTTTTTTTCCAATTTAGAAAAAGAGAAGGGACACAAGATGGGACGGATGGGGAAAGTCACAAACAGCTACAATATAAGTGATCCATCAAATGCTTAGGTCCCACTTTTATTAAGCAGTTCTCATACCTACCTTTGACAGCTCGTAATACCTGTGGGAAAGGATACTTTCCTTTGGGTTTATTTACTAAAGAAAAGCAAGTGTTGACCCTGAAACAAATACCCAACCAATAGAACATGTTGAAGATTAGAAACAATCCAATTGTATTCAGAAAATACTGAAAAATGTGCACGCCTTTCTGATTTCAATTCACGTTATTTTTTTTAACATAAAAATTCTTGGGAAGTGACACTGGGTACCTGTAATCTACAAACTGAGAGACAGGTGACCCATTAGTATAGGTTTTCTGCCTTTCAATACGTATGCATATCACAAGCCATCACCTTTTAAGACCTGAAAGGAAACGTATAGTTGGCCGTGGTCTTCAACAATTCCCAGCAACATCAGATTTTAGGAAAATTGATGAAAAGCCCAAGATGACAGGCTATGATGTCAAAACAGCAGTCTAGAGAAATTGGTGGGCACTTGGATTTTGAATACTTATGGCTCAACTGCTTTAATTTTAAACAATTGGGGGAGTAGTATAAAAAGTCTTTAGAAGTTTGGAAAGGGATGGATTGGTGTATATGAATTTCCAAATGAGAATCCATCTATTTCAAATATCATTTCTTCTCCCCAGGATTCCTCTCGGACACCATCTCCTGTAGTAAGGCTCTTTGACCTCCCCTCCCAACCCTTCTAGAAACCCTGACCTGACAGAGGTACTTGCTCAACTGCCTGCATGACACATTTCACTACCACTGAACTGTTCATGTTTCGTGTCATCGCTTGCTTATGAGGCTACCTCGCTCTCCATAGCCTGGAAGAGGCAACATCTGTGACTCGCTTGTACACCTAGCAGATAACCATCCAATGAAACTTAGCTGGATGAATAAACAAACAAGATTAATGTTTAAGGACACATTTTTTTTTACTCCTCAATCTTCCTTTATTTCTTAACATTTATTTTACTCATGCTGAAGAATAAATTCTTAAAAAATAACTATACAAACCATAAATGCCTTCCTAAGTAAGAATGACATTTCCTTACATATGTCTTCCTTCCTTCCTTCTTTCCTTCCTTCCTTCTTCCCTCCCTCCCTTCCTCCATTCCTTCCTTTTCTTTCTTTCTTTCTTTCTTTCATCCTTCCTTTCTTCCTTTTTTTTTTTTTTTTTTTTTTTGAGACAAGGCCTCACCATGTAGCCATGGGGCTGGAATGCAACTCCCTATCCACATATGGCTGGCTTAAACTCACAGAGATCAACCTGCCTCTGCCTAAAAAGTGAACCACAATACCCATAAAATGTACTTTTTTCTGCAAAAAAATAAAGCTGATTGAAATGAAAAAAAAATAAAGTAAATTACAAATTTAGTAACTAATTCTGTTTCCTACAAGCCAGTAATCCTACTTGAGATAGTTTATTTAACTGGATAAGTGGAAATGGTCCTATCTTATAGGTTATCTTACAAAATTGTCCTAAAGATCAGAAAATTAGAAAATCAGGGTTGTGAAAACTTCTAACTGTTGTATTAAAGACACTAAGATGGTTTTTGGAGGATAAATGGGCTTCTCTTCTATAATTTTCTCCTAAGGAGGAGGAGCAAAAGAAGGAGGAAGACTCTGGTAAGAAGGAGATGGAGGAAGGGGAAGAAGGCTACATTAGGAAAAAGTTTCTGTTAGATACTGGGTTTTTTGTCCTAGAGTTTCCATCTAATTATGGGTGTTACCACACCGTCATCACCACCACCACCACCATCACCACCCAATATTGAATTTTAGTGGTGATTTAGACTCAGACCTCCTTTGTTTTCAGAAAGGGATTGAGGGTCCAGAATTTATCTGAAAGGGAAAACATTGCACATGCCTATATCAAATCCTTTTAACACTGGTGACAACATAAGGACTTAGAAAAGCTCCTTGCTGCACCAGAAGCACAGTGTGAAACCAGATGCTAGATTATTAGCTTCATTCCTACATGTGGGGAAAAAAACCACAGAAGATAACAACATAAACTTCCCTGCATTGTGGTGTGACTAGATTTATCAGAAAGTCTACATCTGGTTAGGGCATATACAGCACAATAAGGTAATATTTGGACTTTGTCACTCTGGAAATAAAACAATCAAAAGACATCTTTGATGGCATCCAGAAAGCAGAATTCTAAGACTTTGGGGTGTTTTTAAGGTCAACAAATCCATTTTTTAAGCAACTGACACTCAGCACCTTGAGAAAGTGGTAAGACCTTCACTCCCCAGTCCGTGTCCAGAAACGACACTGGTGTCGCAGAGACTATATTGTCTGAAAAATGCTCCAGGGTCATTTCCAAGTTCCTGCTGCACAGAATTCAAGCATTTTCCAACACTGGCCACATCAGCTTTCTAACCCAGCCACTTGAAGTGTGATGACTCATTAGAGAAAGAAATACTTTCTCAAGAGTCTACAAGCCAGAGCAGTAATGTGGCAGCTACAAATTGCTTCCTGTCTATCACGGAATATAGAAATTTCACACCAACTTTCACACTAATCACAACTCTTCCTGTAGAAACAAGCTATTTGAACAATTCCATTACTGAGGTCCCTGAAAACCGCTTTTTTTCCCAGAGAAGTGCACAAAAACAATTCAAAACCACCGTGTCACCCTTGCCACCCTCTACCAACATACACTCTGTGACTAGAATATAATGGGTCCATATGGTAGATCAGCGCCAGCAGGGTTTTTTTATATTGAATTTTACCTTCCTCTGTTTCCCCAAAAGAATCCTTGCCCTCTAAGGTTGTATTTTTAAATTACCATCAAAATAAAACACTTCTAAAGAATTGCTACTCAGTGTTCAAAATGATAGCACTAGAAGGTACCAATAGATACAACTGTGAAGTCACTTTCTTACTTTTGTAACAATGGACTCCTATGGTAAAATGATGAACGGAGCTGTAAAATTCTTTGCTTCATGTAAGCAATGATTTAGTGGTTAAAAACCTATACTGCTCGGACTGAAGGACAGAATTCATCTCCCAGCACCCACATCACATTACTCACAATCATATGCAACTCTGGCACAGGGAATCCAATGCCTTCTCTGGTGCCCAAGGATACTCATTTGTGTGACCAGGCACGTATATACATACTAAAAATAAAAATTATTTTTAAAATTTCTTCTTTTCTTCTACACTATCACACAAAACCTAGTTCTAAAGACATATCACACCCTCTATATGATTTTCATTCTTGCTTATCAAATATCATATGACTTCTCAGCTTTACATTTTACCATCTGCATTGACTAGCCTTCACTTACCTCCAACATTCTTCACCTACCACTCCATTTATACACATATGTGTTACTCAAGTCAACTAGCCTCTAGACTTTTGGGTGCATCCTAGTTATTCTGGAATTGTTTTCTCTCCGTTGTCTTTTATGCTATCTTCCCTTCTTTTGCCAATTCAAATCCTTCCCTTGCAAAAGTTATTGCTTCCAAAAATGATGGACTCCTTGACTAAGTGGATTCATGATTTATTTCTAATCGCATTTGAAAAATTTGAATTCCTTATATATACATGACATGTGCTGCACCACGTGAATCTCCTTATAAGTTGTCTCAAAGGCTAATGGATGCCTCCAGGTGAGTGTACAACACCTAAGATTACCTGCTCACTAAGTCTGTATTCCACATAGCACTCACAACTGGCAGTGAAGGCCTTTTGAATGAGTGATATTATGCATTTCATAAACTCTACAAAGTGACTATTTATTGTATGCACGATAGCCAATGATCTAAGCTGTCTGGGGTGCCGAGTTTTAGCCACCTGGGTTTGTCTTCACCTGGGATTGTGGTGGTACTTTGTGATTTTTATACTTACAGGGACAGAAACCCGAGGATTGTCCACAAGTTTTCCCAGCACAGCAAAGCCGTCAGTATCAACCTGGCCTCTTGGCTTTATAGGTAAGGATTCGATCCTGACACAGTCGATGAAAAGAGTGGCACTGGTCCTTTCCACACCGATCATGACCTTATGCCACTGGGAGTTGAACAAGGATGGCAAACTTGAAAAGCCTGCGGATTGGAGACTTCCGTCCACTCCCTTGTATGAAAACGCAACAGACTTGGTTTGGCCATTTATCTTCACGCCAACTTGCTCCTTCCCTGAGGAATCCTGGATCTGCCAAATGTTCCAGTTCTTTTTGAGTGTGCTTCCGCTCATCCGAAAAGTAGTTAAAAAGGAATATTCTTCAGGCAGTCCACTGGGATACAAATGCCTAAGTAAAAAAAATGAAAATAATAAATATAAACCTTGTTTGTTGTACTTATACATATTTACCATTTCCAGTGTTTCTGTGATCTTTAAATTCTAGTCCTGCAGAAAGGCTACAGTGCCTGAAAAATGTGTAACATTTGCTCTTTGATGATATCCTGTACAGACCTTCACAGTTCAATCGTTCATGCCTGTCAATGCTCCATCTTAAAATACACATTTTTTAAAAATTCTCCCACATAGCTAGAGAAGTTTCTCAATAATTTTATTATTTGTTCTACCCAAAGAGCCAGCATTGAGCAATGCCATCCTACCCAAAATCACATTCTTGCAATGTTTGGAGTAACATTTTCTTCAAAAATGAGAAAGAGGGTTAAAGTCTAAGTTGACTCTACTGGCTTCTAAAAACCATTTAATTAGAGTGGATTTTAATTTTTTACATACATCAAAATTATTCGGTACTTTTATATTGCTAGGCTATTCTGAAAAATTGTATTCTAGACCCAGATAAACATTTTGAGACTTAGTAACCAACTACCCAGCATCTATATAAAGGTTCCTTGACACTAAGGATGTCGTTTTCAGGGATTTCAAAGTATGATAGTAGCTGGCTGTTTGTTACCAGATGTGTAATGACAAACAGATGACAGCACTTCCCTCTCCGCCCCAACCCCAAAACTCTTCAGTCTGCCAGCTAAGGTTTACAACATGGCTACTTTCTTCACTGCTTTAAATGGAAGCTAAATCCAGCAGTGTCTCTAAGATACACCTTCTCTACAGATGACCACTTTATCTATCTACTCTGTCTGAAAATGCTTAGGGGTTTTAAATGTTATTGTCAGCTTTCAACGTCTTCAAAGTTGTTTCACTATATCTTCTTCTACATATAAGAAAATTCCTCAACAAGAAAGAAATGATAGGAAAAATAAATGTCAGGGAAATGTGTTTTATAATAAGAAAACTGAAAACAACAAGGCACTAAGACCCAGAATTCCAAACCACCTCCTTTTAGGTCAAACTTTTGTATTAACTCCCTCTTACACAAAATGAAGAAAAGGAAGGCAAGAAGAAATATTACAATGGGTATTGTTTTCATATATATGGCATTTAGTGAATTGAAACATAATACACATGTTCATGGACATGCACACAAGCATCTACACACACACACACACACACACACACACACACATTTGTAAAAGTATATAGAAGTTTTTAGCATGTGCTTATAAAACACTTTAGAACACAAGAGAGAAATACAAAAGAAATGTCTAATGTCCTATTTTTTTCAGAATAGGACTAGCCATCACATCACTCCAGATACTTGTTTTAAATATAATTTTCCTCAATTGGCTTGTCATACATCCTTTGATTTTATGTTTTTAAAACTATACCAACTCCAAAATAATCTCTTAAAAATAAACCAAAGTTCAAAAAACTAAATCAATATAAATAAAAATGAACCAAAGTTCTTCATTTATAGATATACTCATTTGGAATACTCATAGAATACCTCATTCTTACATGCACTGACATACCAAGGGTACCTGTGTGTGTATCTCTCTCCACATATATGAAGATCATATGAATATGTATACAAATGTAACTGAGACTAACATGTTAATAATCTTTTTAGAATATACTAGTATGTTAAGAGGATAAGAAAGGAAATTTACATCATTATTCATATGAATAAGATATACATATCTGTGTTTACCAAAGACTGTTAAATGTCTCTGAAACCTGGCATACAGAACAGGCAGCCTAATGTATTTTTAAACACCTGAGATTCCATTCTTGAAAATATGCTATGCCTATCAATAAGCAAAACCAACAGCATACATAATTTAGAAGATGTTGGGTCTATAAATGATTTATTGTATTCCAGTCTTCATGAAGTACCTTAAATGGAGAACCACATGGGTTCAAATAAAAGATTCAAAAGTCTTAAAAACTTGAAGTATTTGTTTATGACCTTAATACCAAGATAGCTAAGGTCTGTGTTTCAAATAAAAACAAACATAACATGTTTGTAAATATAGTTAAGAATGGAAAGCTATTATGCCCAAAATAAAGAATAAAAGGAAGCAGAATCATGTCTCTTAATTCTCCAGCAATTAATAAGATAAATAAGATTTTAAAAATGCAACTATATATCATTGTTTTGTGTGGAATATTTCTCTCCCATGAAGAAAAATCCTTTGAATATTTTTTCACTGTCCCAGAACCTGTATTCTCCAGTACCAAAAAATCACTAAAATCCAAGTGTTACTATTCCCAGAGAATGATTCCAGTCCCCTCCCTCTTTGTCATTTAGCTTTTACATGAGTAATTTAAAAAGAAGGAATGAAATTCTGTGCTGCGTATGTACCACATTTTTATTATCCATTCATCAACTGAAGGACACTTCATGGCTACAGTGAATAAAGTGGCAGTGAACACAGTTAAGCAAGTATCTGTCCTTTATACATATACTGGGAAATTGTACCTCTGGGTCATAGTATAGATACATTGTTAGTTTTCTGAGAAAAAAATGAAATTTTCAGGTAAATTATAAAACTAGAAAATATTATGAGTGAGGTGACCAGACCCAGAGAAACTAATGTCTCATGCTCTTTTATTTGTTGTTTCCAGCTCTGAATCTCTATATAAGAATGAATATATAACCTCAAGGGCCAGCCCTGAATCTCTGCATATGAGTGTATAACCTCAGGGACCAGCTCTGAATCTCTATATAAGAGTATATAATCTCAAGGACCAGCTCTGAATCTCTACATATGATTGTATAACCTCAGGGGCCAGCAGAAACTAGGAAAGTAAGAAGGAACCATGGTAGTGGAGGAGTGAGAAGGATCTCTTGAAAGAGAGATAGCATAATGCAGGTGATATGAAGGAGAAACTGCGCATAACAGAGGGCATAGCTTGGGATAGGGATGGAATGGTAATACAGTGGACAGAGATAAATAACACTAATGATATTTGAAAAAGCCATAATCACATTGTATTATTTTATTTAAAAAATAGAATGTAGTTTCCTCCCACATCAAACAATGTTATAAAGTAGTAAAGAGTAATGTTAGCAAATACTGTAGACTGTTCTTGTATCAGACATATTGCTTAAAATGTGAATTTCTACCTTCCTTCATTTTATGTCAGATTCTTCTAACTTGAAAAACACTTGAACTTCATATACAATTTTTCTAGGATATCCTTTCATTATTATAGTTAATCATTATTTTCTTATAGTACTTTTTTGTTTGTTTGTTGTTTTGTGGTTTTGGTTTTTTAAGACAAGGTTTCTCTGTGGCTTTGGAACCTGTCCTGGAACTAGCTCTTGTAGACCAGGTTGACCTCAAACTCACAAAGATCTGCCTGCCTCTGCCTCTGCCTCCCAAGTGCTGGGACTAAAGGTGTATGCCACCAGCGCCCTCTATACAACTTAATGTCTATTAAAATCCTAATTTTTTAATCTACCAAAGTAATTTTAATTCTATTTTTACAATGCATCAAAACACTTTACATGTAATACTAATAATATGCATGTAAGACATGAGAACATATGGGGACAATTTTAGGAGGAGAAATGAGAAGGACTTGGGAGCTGAACACCAGTAGAGTACATGACATGTATGTATGAAACTTTCATGGTTAAAACCATAAGTTTGTACAATGAACATACACAAATAATAAAAAAAACTCCAAAAACATATACTAATAATCTTGATCACAAGATATGTTGATGGCACAAAACCTAGACCAGAGGGCATTCGTTACAATGGCACCACTCATTCACTCACATATACCGAAGAACCTCAGTACTAAAGACCTTACAAATTAATTCTAGAAAAGTACAGCAATAAGGTAAAAGCTGTATGTATATCCCCACCAGTGTTCCTTTTATAATTATTTCCATTTTGTTTGTTCGGTGTCATCTAGGACCTAAGACTGTATGTGTGGCTCTATTTCAGCACCGGGATACTTGAACAGCTCCACTGTGAGCTTTCAAACCACACTGTGGCTTCTGGTTAAATTTATGCCTCACTTGTGGTGCTTTTCACAGAGGGTCCTTTTAGTCAAAACCAGACAAATTACAGAAAAACAGAAAGCAAAATACTAAGAACATGTCCTGAGTTGCTGTATAATGGTCTCATTGATGTTTTTATTCCTGGAATGGAAAGTAAATTACAAACCTAACATAAAGAGCGGTATTCAGGTGCTAATGATTGATAGGGGAACACATTCTTTCGGCTTTTTCTTTTTCTTTTTTTTTTTTAAAGAAGTTCTGTCAATTTAACCCATGCTAGGTAAGTGCTCAACCACTGAGCTGTGCCCCAAGCTCTTCTTCTTAAAATAGAGATAATCCAAGAAACACCAAACGGGAAAAAAAAAATCTCTAACATTGAATTGCTGTAAACATTTCTAAATGCATTTAAAGAGGATAGGGTTTTTTGATGAGTTACCTTGTTGGGATCCTGAAGTCTACATTACTCCCCAATTTGTAAGCCACTTGTAATTCAGTGGACCCCACCACCCTCTGGACTGTCCTTCGAGATGCAGCTCTCTCTATCTGGAACTGAGAAATCAGGTCAAACCCTACAGAAAAGGAATATTAAAAAAAAAAACATTTGAAATGAGACTGGTTCTATCTCCTCCCCAAAGTGAAAACTTGCACTTCCAGTATGACACAATGCTACTTGCCTGGCAAATCATCTTGGCCAATTCTGATCTGGGGACACATTTCACTTCCACCATTGGGACTGGCAGGGTACCCTGCAAAAGCAGTACCATGTCATTCAATCCATCCAACTACAAGATGTTAATTAATTAATTTTAATATTGAATAATATCAATAACAAAGCAATCACTTGAAATACAAATATATGAGTTTGCTCATAATCCATGTATTTAGCTTTAACTCATTGCCTCAATGATCAGAATTCACTCACCTTCAGCTTCTCCTGAAGGGATGCAAAACATGGAATTATAGTAATAATTTATGATGGAAAAATGTTCCTGCCTGGAGAAGTTGGGGATTTGTTCCATTTAGAACCAGAGCTACGCAGTGTCCTGGATAGCATGGGTCAGAAGTCTGTTTGGAAAACTTCTGGTGGTTTGGGCTAGAAATATTCCTTAAATACCACCAATTCTAAATACACAATGATATTACAGAGTCATACTTGAGACAGCTCAATGGGACTCCCAGACAAGTGAACCAAAGATGAGTTTTTATAACTGCTGCTCCCCCTCCTACATTAATAAGACTCATCTGGTAATAGATTTCTTAGACTTCACATAGGCTCATACACACACACACACACACACACACACACACACACACACACACACACACACCACCACCACCACCACCACCACCACCACCACCACCACCACCACAACAACAACAACAACAACAAACAAACAAACAAAAAATATTCAACAACAACAACAAAAAGTTTCAGTCTCCCCAGCAAAGTCCATCAATTATTTTATTTTTATCCTCCTGAACCCAATGTTTTGGGGGAAATCTATACATCTACCCATCTATACATTCATGCAATCATTACCATTCACCATCTGAAAGAGGCGCCATGTTAGCTGTTCTTCCTGCCACTGTACTCACAGTGGGATCTCCCTTTCCAGGCTCAACTCTGAGCACAGAATCAGCCATCCAAGCATCTTCTCGATGCAGGATGAGGAGGAAAAGTGTGAAAGACTGTTGGAAGCATACTCAGTCCTCATTCGACCACAGCCCTGCCTCACCACAGTCCTGCCTGCTTCCAGTGGCAAGAGACACTTCAAACTCCATAAACCATGAATCTTACTTGGACGACGCTTTGGAGTTGCAGATACCCAGGGTCCCAGAAAACTGCATGCAAAGAAGAAAACCGGAATCTTCCTGAAAAGAGAGAGAGAAGAAAAAAAAATGATGCAATCAGGAATCTGTTCAGTTAGGAACTACTTTCATATTTTAAGCTTGCCAAACCTGACTGATGGAGACAACCAAATCCCAAGGCATACTACCACCTTCATTTCTATCTTGAAAGCTCACGAAGACCTTTTGCGCATAAACAAATTCCTGGCTCCTTTGGTCACACACACAGGTACACGCGTGTGCGCGCGTGCGCGCGCGCACACACACACACACACACACACACACACACACACACACACATCCTCAATATCTCACTATCTCACTATCTCACTTTCTACACTACCCTGTCTCTGTTTTCTGTTATCTTTGTTTTCTGCCTTCTCTCTTTCTGTAGCCCTCTCTTTTTCTAGCTCAAATGCTCGTCACTTGCTACACTTTCTCATCTGCCTCTACCTCCTATGTTCCCTTAGTTCTCACTGCCTCTCACTTCCCCGTATGCTATCACTACTGCAAAAGTCCTTACCCACCTCCCTCCTGAGTCGTGGGCTTACCAGCAGTACTTCATGTTTCCAGTAGGTTCTCTTTTGTTTATAACAGTCACTGAGAAGAAGGGGTTACAAGGGAGTCCCTACTCCCCCAAGACCCCTTCTCTAGCTTTCTAGGACTCTTGACTTTTGGCCCCAATCTTGGTTCTTCTTGCCCCTGGCAGGGCTAAAAGCAAAGAGTGAACCAGGGACATCTAATAACTCTTTAGACTGAAGGAAAGGAAAGGGGTGGGGAAAGGCAGCCTGTAAGCCCAGGTCCAGTCAGGGGCGTGCCCTCAATGCTTGCTCAAGGTTACACTGAAGGAGGGATTGAATGGGAAAAGAAAAAAAATCAGGATGTGGGGAGTTTCACCAGAAAAAATGCAGCAAGCTGCTATAGGAATACAGTAGGAGCTTTTAGAACAGCCATAGGGCACAGAGGAGGCTTTTAAAGCTGTTACAGGGGCACAGAGGAGGCTTTTAGCAGCCTCAGGACCTAGCAAAGAGCTGCCTATTATGAGGAAGAGGTGTGGGAACTCGCTGGAGCCTTGCTGCCTAGTCAACCTAGATTTAGACCCCCTTCTCCTGGCATACCAGTTATATGAATTGGAGCAAGGTAATCAGCCTCCCTAGATCTAACTACCTTATCTATAAAACTACCTTATCTATATTTAAAAACCTTATCTAGAATGAAAACAGTTCCGTAACAGTTACTAGGGGAATCACATGAGACTGGCAAAGATAAAGGCGCTCACACCAAACTCATTCCTTGGCACCCTTATTATCCTGGTCACAAGTCATTGTGTGTTTCCCACTCTTGTCCATGGCTGTTGCCTAGTAGCACACATAACCACACATAACATCAGCCTAAATACATCACTATTCACTAGATGAAAGGACCCAGGTGCCTCTCCAAGTCTCATTGCTGCTGTCCATTGCATGTCAACTCTCTAATGCATCACTGGAAATTTTGATAAGATGTAACCTCAAGCCTTTGACTTGTTTGCTCTGTCTCCGATGCTAATAGTGTTGAATTACCTAAACCAGGGAATACACTACACATTATTTTTCATAAACAACCAGAGAGAGAATTACTAGGATCACAGACCTAGAGGATGGCGTAGCCACACCACTGTCACACATGCACAGCCCTCCCCATGAACCTGAGCACCTCTGGAGAAGGAACAGCAGGCCCAATGGTCCTGTCCTCCAAGCACAGGATGACCTACTTCTGTCTCCATCTCAGAAGTTATGTCAGATGAACACAGGCACCCAGAGTCAGGTGGACAAATCATCTCCATAAATCATGGTGTCTGGTAGTTTTGCTCCCTTGAATTATTTTTCATGTTTTTAACCCATTAAATTTTTATTTAATTATAGAACAGGTAGTATTGCTGTTTTTATTTTATTTTTGGTGGGTTTTGTGTGTGTGTGTGTGTGTGTGTGTGTGTGTGTGTGTGTGTGTGTGTGTGTGTGTGCTCATGCACAGGAGCATGTGTTTGCATATGGTAGGGGTGGGGATGGATATATATAACTTGGCAGTGGTTCAAAATTGACATGAGTGTCTTTTTCCATAACTCTCCACTATAATGAGACACGGTCTCTCAGCAAACCAGTAGCTCACCAACTCCATCTAATCTAGCTAGCTGGCTTGTGTTGGGGATCTTCCCCTAGTACTGAGATTAGAGGTAGCTGCCTTGACATTATATGAGTTCTGGGATCCAACTCTGGTCTGGTCCGCAGACCCTCTTTCTATAGCTTTTCTCTCTGGCTCATTCATGGGGGGTCTCTCCATCCCAGACAGGGCCATCTACTTCTTGTTGTGTGCTGCTATCCACAATGCCTGCTCTATATCTAAATCTCAAATCCCTAAGGCATCTGCCCTGGCTCAGAACAGAGCTATGGATGCTTATTTGTTTATGCTAGTTGGAAGTTTATATAAAAAGAGAAGTGTGCCTCTGGGGATCTTTCTAATGGCCAGAAATTATGGGAAATAAGCCAGCCTTAGATCTGCAGAAGGAAAGGCATTTTCTGAAAGGAATTTCTATGCAAACTCTGTATTTTTATCTATAAGGAAAAGGGGGGCAGATTTTTCTACACATGTGTTTCAAAACTCTTCAAAGGGTTTTAGAGAACTCACCTTCATGTTTGCCCCTCCCCAGTCCACTTCGAAGGAATCTCTACAACTGAAGTAAAAAAGCAGGTGAACAGGCCTTTAAATAAAAGATAAAAGAAGCCAGAGGAAACTAAGCTTGTTCATGAGTGACAGGGCTTCTTTCTAGGCTGGTTGTTTATTTTAAAAATTGAAGAACAAGGTAATGGCTTTATTAAGACAAAAAAATGTAAACCACATTATACACAAATATCCTATAGTATACATATATACACACTCTCTTTTTCTATAAATAAAAATGAGTAATTACTTATAACTTAAATTAGGGAGCTCTGTCACAGACAATCATCTTTCTTGATCATCTATTTTCTTTCATTTGTTTGTTCAACCATCCAATAAATATTTATTGAATAATTGTATGCACCAAATACACACTAGGAGTTGAGGAGACAAAAAAAAAAGCTGGAATAAGCACATACTTGCCCCCAAGGAAGCTCACAAGGTAGCAGAGAATGAAAAATGACTACATTGCTGACAATAAAAAATGATGATCAAGTATGAACTCAGTCCAAGGGCATAGGGAAATATTTCATCCAGGAGATGAAATCTGCAAGGATGAATAGAAGCCTACCAAGAGAATAAGGAAGACCAATACATCTTATGCAAGAAAATGGAATATATTGTAGGAAAAGGTAGGGGGAGAACACAGAAGGAATAACAAGTTGGGCTCAGAAACACTTTCGTAGTCAGTTGTGCCCCGCCTACATCAAACCTTGAACTCAGTCCCGGAGTTCAACACAACCTGACCATGCCTCTGCCCCATATAGTTTACATGTGGGTAGGGAGAGACACTAAACACCTTTATAAGATAGTTCTAGTTGGGATTCCAATGAAAACTATGAGAAGTGTAAAGAATGATTTAGATGGAGGGGTCAGGGAAGGCTGCTCTAGGGTGATCAATGTTAACAAAGACTAAATGAGGATGAAGAGATATTGATGTAGTAGATTGAATATAGGAGGATTAGGGGCACAAAAAATATATTTCTCATTTTGAGCTTAAAAACAAAATAAACAGGAAATTTTGTGAAATATTGAATAGGAGGAACTGGATGGGGGATCTTGAATGATACTGAGGAGTTAAGACTTTGTTATGGTTGTTATAGAAACTACAGTAAGTTTTTGAGAGCCCAATGACACTTTTAGAAAGGCATCCTGATGTTGCTTGAAGGGTGGGTTAAGCCAATTTGAACAACATATACGCAAAAGTAAAGCAAAAGTTTCAGAAAAATAACACTTACACATGTAAATATGCTTTCTGATTATTTTTTGTATCTCTTATTTAGTAAGAATGATCAACTCAATATCTTGATTTCAGAACCAGTAATGGTTTGCAATTCATGGTTACACTGGTTTGGAACACAGTGGCCCTTTAAAATGCCTCTTACTTCCTGATACAGGATATGGGGCATCTCACAAAACTCACAGAATAGTAGGGCCAGTTCCTTGGTTCCCACAAGAGTATATGTTTTTTTTCTTTTAAATGTGATTTTGCATGAAGTAATGATAAGCTGATGACAATAATTAAAGATGTTGTGATTGCCGTATTTAATTACTTCATAGGTTCAAATGGAGATGAGTGCTTTAACTAGCTTCTTAATGGAATCTAGTTTTAAGCTTTAGTAATCTGTCTTTGTTTTAAAAGTAAGAGATCCAAAGTGCCTGGTAGCATGTGTCCATTGTGTCAGGGTGCTGCAAATTAGCCAGTTAGAGCCTGAAATTTATCATAGAAATCCCTGGCTGAGAGCCTGACTAACAATCAGTTTCTAACACCAAGACTCCCATTGTCCTACACCGGGTTCAGTTTTATCCTAAAGAAATTCCACCATGACCAAAGCTCTATTTTCAATCTGCTTATTTTGGTTCTGCGCCTGAATCTGTAGCCTGATCATCTAGACTCAGGGCAAACAAACAGAGCCCCCTGGTACAGTCATTTCTTTGTGCAATCACTCACAAATAAATGTGCTCTCACTGTGAAACAATAGTACAAATAAACAAATAAATAAAAATAAAAAACACGGCAGTGTTAACCTTGCCTACCCCAAAGCTTTTCGGGGTGCTACTTTCACTTCCTCTAAAATATGATCATTTTCAGTTTCCCAAGGATGAAGAAACTCACTCCCCCGCCCTCGCAACCCCCTGAGCACACATGCTTCAGGGAGCTATCGCTGTATTTGCTGCCTGTGGATTTCTAAGCTTGCAGCAGCTGGTTCGTGTCTTAAGCAGCATTTGCTTCCTCCAAACCATGCATGCTGGCCCATCAGTGTGTTTCTCTGTGAACTGACAAGCCTTCTTTTCTAACAGTGGAGCCAAAAGCTACATTAGAATCAACCACCAGGGTTCTTAAAGCAGATTACTGAGCTCCAGCCCCAGCGCTTCTGAGTCACATGATTTAAGGCAGGTCCAAGAACTTGTATTCTAACAGGCTCCAAATGCTGCTGCTGCTGGTGGTGGTGATGGTGATGGTTCGATGAGAACTTCTGCCTATTCAAGTCATGTTTTCAACTTCTTTAAGCCCCTCCCCTTTGTTGTCACGGGTATTGGCTTGTAGGCTGCATATGTATGATAATTATTTACAAAATAAGGTTTTTGAATAATTATCAGTTTAACCCAGAAGACTTCCTGAGACCTCTAGAGCTCAAGAAAAAAATACATGCAGTGCATTCCTTACTAGATGTCTATTTTAAAAATATGCCTGGCAGAAGTATAGACACCTATGCCTCCTCTTTCAAAGGATCACCATTCATTAACTCAATGATATTAATAATAAACTTGAACTCCTGAATTACATGATAACCTTCATTAATAAAACATAGGAAGATGATTAATTCCAAAATTCCTTTCTTTGGGGGGAGAAAGCTTAAACATAGATTTCCTTATGTTGCATCCCATGGCATCTTATACCCATTCACTACTTTCTGCTTGGTGGGAAAATGTTCTCTCTGCACTAGGTGGCAGTGTAATCCTGAAATTTGAAACCTGAGCTACAGAATCAAAGAATTTGATTTTCCATTATTGCGTAAGTAACCGATTTTATGCAAATACTCCATCCTTTGTTATTTTCCATGTATATAATGTGAAGTGCTATAATTGATTCCATTTTTAGGACAGCTCTCTCGATAAATTCCCAAGTACAAAGCCCTCTGATTGTTCACAAAAGTCTGTCAAAGAAAGACAAAATGAACAACTAAAACCAGCTCTGCCTTAGATTAACCATGCATGTTCGCTTCAGTAACCACCACCAAGTTGAGCCTTCTAGCCAGCAAATCCAACCCTAAGGAGTGAGCTTGAACCTCACACAGCTTGGCTTTAAACTTCAGCTTTCTGGAAACTTTACTTTTTAGCTGCAAGAAAAATTAATCTCTCAGACTCAGTTTACTTATTTGTAAACACCAAATAATAAAATCACTCTTCTTATGGACATACTTTAAGAACTAAATTAAAACCTAATGCAGAACCTGGCACACAATTTCCACTTGACTTACTTTATTTTTGCCACTCATTCTCCTCTGCCCTTATTCCCCACTCAACTTCACTCTCCCTCAGTAAATGGTCATTCGTTTAGTTCCTGGAAGAAAGTGTGGACACATGCTAAAAATGTACCTCGACGATGTGCACAGAGACTCAAAACATCCACCCGGAGAGGCTGCCCTGCCTCGAGGGCGGGGCCACCACGATGAGCAAGTTTGTGGTGGAGAGATGGGAGAGTCAGAAGACACGGGAGAGACATGGGAGAGATGGGAGAGACGGGGAGACGGAGAGACCGGGGAGACGGGAGAAGCAGAGCAAAGGGAGCCCTATGGAGAGAGGTAGAACTGGAGACAAGAAGGCAGGGAGGACCAGGATTATGGGAGTGGCCTGCACTGCCATCTGAGCCCATGATGATGTCCAGGTCTGTGCTACAACCAAGGATTAGATCTGTGTCTGTGGTCCCACCGCTGTCAGGGTCTGTGTTGACATCTATGGCTCGTGTTACCACCAAAGGTCATGCGGATGTCTATAGTCTGAGCTACAGACTGAGCCTTGTTGATGTCTGTAGGACGTACTGCCTTTGGGAGCCATATTGATGTGGGTGGTCTGTGCTGCCGTCTGAGGGCCTTGTCTGGGTCCGTGGTCCTGCTGCAAACGGGGAGTCATGTTCATGGTCTGTGCTGTAGGCAGAAAAACATGCAAAAGCCCCATGATCGGTGCTCCAGCTACTGAAAACGGCAAGCAAGCTATACCAGTTGAAGAAGAGGGACATAGAAGGTTCTGTAACAACCCCTACCCAGCTCCCAACCCCCTCCCTGCAAGTAACAGCTTAATCAGGAAGCCATCGAAGGGAACTTTTAAAAAGTATGATAAGGATGGTGAAGTTAGCTCTCCACAATTGGTGGCTTCTGGTGCAGATGTGGGAGGGGCAGGCCACTGAGAGTTTGACCATGCTCCAATGGGTGTTTAGATAACACAAATCGGACCTGTTTCTTTTTGTCTTTTCTTTTTTAATTTTAATTGTAGGAGGCAGGGGAGGGCACTAGGGTAGGTGGGAGGCAGACATGAGGGGGACTGGGAAATGAGTGTAATCAGTGTGCATAATGTGAAATTCCCAAAGGATCAATAAAAATATTTAAAATATACATTTAAATCCACCTAGAACCACTGAGGTAAACCAAATGATAGCCCCTTTCCTTCCATTTCATACTTTCAGCTTTTCTTTCTTCTTCTTCTTTTTCTTCTTCTTCTTCTTCTTCTTCTTCTTCTTCTTCTTCTTCTTCTTCTTCTTCTTCTTCTTCTTCTTCTTCTTCCTCTTCTTCTTCCTCTTCTTTAAATTAGAAACAATCTTATTTACACATCAATCCCAATTTCCTCTCTCTCCCTTCCTTTCATGCCACCCCCTTTCTGCTCCCCAGGGAGGGTGAGGCCTTCCATGAGGGATCATCAAATTCTGTCACCTCATTTGGGGCAAAGCCTAGGCCCTCCCCCATGAGTCTAGGCTAAGAGAGTATCCCTCTGTGTGGAATGGGCTCCCAAAGTCTATTTGTATGCTAGGGATAGATTCTGATCCACTACCAGAGGCCCCATAGACTGCCTAGGCCTCTTAACTGACTGACACCCACATTCAGGGGGTCTGTTTTGGTCCTATGCTGGTCCCCAGCTGTCAGTCTGGGGTCTGTGAGCTACCCCTTGTTCAGGTCAGAATTGCTACACTTTTATCCTCCTCACAAAACTGCTCTGAACTTGTCCTTCAAGCTCACCTCACCAACAATACCTTTCTGGTCACAATACCCTGTGCTTTTTTTTTTTCAAGAATGTTTCTTGTCATAATCACTTCTGTAGTTTATAACAACCCAACAAAATAGATGCAACCAAGCCACTTTCTTGACGAAGAAACTAAGTTGAAGACATCTGCATGAGTTCATGGTTAGTGATGAAGAAAATACCTTAGTCTACTGATTGAATTGTGAATAGATACCAAAACGGTCACTAACGGAGAACTGTACATCCTGTAATCGGTGCCTACAAGACACGTCAGTTCATGATGACCAATGCCTTGGGTCCCTTTATTAAGTAACTTTGTTTTGTACGTGTGTGTGTGTGCGTGTGTGTGTACACATTCTTATGCATACACAGCTTCTTTGCTTTAGAACTAATATGCAAATATTTTAGAAAATATAGCAATAAGAAATAAAACAAGCACTGGCACTTTTGCTACCTTGGGATGACTCTTCCTCCTTTAGCATATTTTCTTGAGTTCCTTTTCTGCACAGCTGTGGGCGAAGTGGACATAACACAAAACTTTAATATCTCTTTAAATGCACGTCGCTTAAAGAACTTACGCATTTGCTCTCACAAAACATCTAAATGTGATCATATGCCACATGCAACATATCAAATTCTAGGTAGGGATGCAACTCAGTCATAGAGCACATACCACACAAAATAGCAAATTCCAGGAGTAAAAACTCTTACTTGAGGTCAAAATTGCAACTTTTCATTTAAAGAGCTGCATCTATACAGAAAGAGACATTTGAGTCACTGGGGGAGATGCTGCCAGCAGCCTGTGGTTTTTTAAAAGACACTTTTTTCTCACCCAGAGCCATGTGGATTGTAAGCTCACAGGCAAACAGCTAACCAGAAAGCCACAAAGGCATGCCCAGACATTCCAGTGGTTCTAAGGGCACCAACAGGAGTCCTTCCTTCTACAACCTTTCACTTCAAATCTCTCTGAAACCATGACTGATGCCAGGAACAGCAGTGGCAACCAGCACCCAGATAGTTGAGAAAGAGGCTTTGTCCCTAACAACTGAGCTTATAGCCATGAGGGGCTGACTGGACACCAGCATCAGCACAGCGATTCCAGGAAGTAGCCAGCTCAGAGAGTACCTGCAGGGACATCAGGATAAACAGGACTTAGGGAAACGTCAGAGGAGGGGAAGGATCGGACTGGTGTTATCTCCATCTATCCTGGCTGAAGGCTTCCTCTGGGAATGGTAGAAGAAAGCATACTTCCTCGCCGCAAGAAACTATGCCCAAATGTTTGAAAGTTTTCTCTTTTAATATACATATCTCATCAGCATTGTCATTTTACAAGTGACAAAATGAGGCTCAAAACATTAAGTTGCTAATGGAAATGTCACATGGCAAGACATGCCAGTCTCAGGTTCCTCTGACAAGAGGCTTTGCCTGCTTATGACTGTGCTCATAAACACAAGCCCGAGCACGCAGTGCTAAAGAAGGCCTTGCATTTCATCCCGGACCTAATTGTTGACGCTTACTTTCCTTCCCCCATTAACTCCTAAATTAAAGGATTTCAAATGTTGGGGAAATGTGTCCCTTTTACCGGTTACAAAGTCAGTGCTCTGATGGAGGCATGTTCTGTTCCATGATGGAAGTTTACCACAGCAGTGCTTTGACAAAACTACTAACACAAGTCATGCGAAATGTCTGATGGGTTGTGACCATTGCATGTTTCAAGGTTCCTACTCTAAATTCCTTATTGTTGACATGACTTATCAGTAGCATTTGTTAAACTTTTGGGTACGTTTCCTCTAAGAGTTTAGTCCCTGGTAAGCCGAATATACTTCAGTAGAAGGAAGTCACACATCCCAGAATAACTTAGCAGTACAAATTGAACTTGTTTTTTTTTTTGTTTTTTTTTTTTTTTTGTGGTTTGTTTTCAGATCACATAGTTGGGTAACTAGGGAAGTGAGCAGAGATCTTGGAAAAGTTTGGGCTGAATGTGTGCAAACACACTATATTAAATTCTGAAAAGACATATATATGTTTATATACACACATGTAATTTTTCTATATTGCTCTGTGGTTCTACCCACATCACATTTTGGGTTGAATTTTAAAATCTCACAATTTAGGGATCACGATCATTTATGATATCATGCAGACATCATTCATTACAGGCTTCAGTTAACCATTTATGTTTTCATAAACAATCAAAACTTGGACCAAAACCATATTAAGCACAGACAATGCCATCTCTGTCACCAAGGATGAATAGTTGCACATACCTCAAGGATGAAATATATCTTGACTCACCTGAAAGAACCCCAAAGAGACTAGTAGAGCCAAGCCATTGGAAAAGATTCCCAGCTGCATAAAGCTAGAAGTGGCTGGTATTGTCCAGAGAGATTCAAAAGCATCTTACAAAACTTATGACACTAGCCTAATGCTGAAAAATTAATCATGTACTATGATGTAAGAGCAAAGAGTTAGAAAAACTCAAATAAAAACTTAAATGTATGAAGATGTATATGCGTGTTTAATTAGGGGTAAGTTATGACAGCTTTTTTTAAAAAAGAGAGTTGTATGTTATACTTCATTTAGGGATTTGGCAAGTAGTATTAGACTCTCTTTGGTAAATAAATAACAGATGTGACAACATTTGTGATTTTTCAGATATTAGGCTACCTTTAATAACTTATCATCAAACCATTTGCTACAGTGAAAAATCTGAATAAAATAAAGGCTTTAATTACCAACTGACATAATTTGGGGAGGGCATTACTGTTGTCTACAAAGTGTTTTTAGTTTGGAATTTCCACCAGGACAGGACACAAGGAATACCAAGTGTCCTAATAGGAATGCTGAGGGGGAAAGATCGAAGATGATGTCTTCCTAAGAATAAGATAAATTATTTTCCATTGCCTAAATTATCATTCATCTCCCCCATTCGTGGGCTTCTAAACCTCTCTAAAGTCAGGTACTAGGAGGAGCCAACAGCGCAGACAGATTAGAAAGCTTTTGTGCCCTTAGGAGAAAACTCGAGGGGAAATACAGATATGGGTCACTTTAAGAAAACAACGATCCAGTAGAATCCTATATACAGACTCCGCAATGGCTTCAAGCATTAAGAGTAGGAGACGTGCAGGGAAAAGATCTGAACTAGAAGTTGCCCTGACTGGAAAAATGAGTTCTCTAGTGGAGCTCAAAGCAGAGACAAGGAGAAATGCACAGCTGAGAGGGAAGACCCTCAAAAGGGAGCCAGCATGCATGCCCTTGGCACGCTGCCCAAAACTTCTGCAGTCAAGCAGAACAAAATAGCGAAGAAGCAATGAGAGGATAAATGACCCAGAATTATTGGCCTTGCTAACTAAGCACAACCTGCTACATAGGGCTGGCTCAGAAGCAGACGGAGAAAAATCGCAGCCACACAAGGTTTTCCTCACTGGAAACGGGCCCTTTAGCTTTGTTATCTGACAGGACATTGTTCAACCTGTAGAATTTACATGCAAAAATTACAGGAGGAACTAGGAAATATCTGTCTCTTGGCACAGTATTAGGGAATGGCATTTGGCCCTAGATTTATACCATAGTAAATTTGTCCATAAATATTTCCAATAAAATGAGAAAAAAGTAGCACAATAAAGATGAGAGAAAATGGCGACCATGCTTTATCGGGGAGCCAAATGATAGGCTCTCTTAGGTATGTTATTGGGAGAGGTTATTTTGAAAGAAAAATCAGTTGGCCCTTTACATTATAAGTCATCATTAGAAAGGTGGTGTTTTAAAAGAAATCGAAACATTTTTCTTAAGCCTGTGGGTTTGTAGAATTGCCTACAGCACCCACTGTATTCATTTCTATTACTGTGTCCAGAGTTACACTAACTGGAAATGGTGCAGTAGCAATTCATGGTTTTCCCTTAAAATTAAGCACTTTCTGACACATCTACCAGCGTTGTTTTCTCAAGTGAGAAACTTTAAAACTAAATTTAGTACAAAAGTTGTCTCCTTACATGCTGTCATTCAAAATGTCTCTTCCTGTCAGACTACAAGCCCATGCCTCCCTCCCTTCCTATCAAGCCCCACCTTGTTCTGTAAGAAGGCTAAAAGAATCCCAAGAGAATTGTGGTACATGACAGTGACCTGGCACCTCCAGTCATATGTTCTCCATTCTGCGTGCTCACCCTGATGAAATGCTGCTGCATTTCTCAGAGAAAGGAGAGCATAAAAGAGAATGCAGGGGAATCCAAACCCAGAGAACTCTGATGGACTAGAGTTCTTATTCCTCACTGATGTTATAACACCACCACAAAGCAGGACTTCCAATAAAGGCTTATTATAAGACTCAGTGAGTTATTCCTCATAGGGGAGCTTCATCGGGAATAAAGCATTCTACTCTGCAAGGGCAAATATTGTTCCAACGATGTTTAGTGAAGACCTATTACTTTTATATGCACGATACAGATTTGAACACTCCACGGTGATCAAACCTGAAGAAGGCAATTTCCCAAATGTCAAGAGTCTTACAAGATCGGAGAAGAGTAGAGAGGGATGTGTTAATAATTGAGATGCAAGGCAGCAAATACTAACCATCTTTAAAAAAATCTCCCCAGAACATTGGGTCTGTTTGACAAATCTCCATGAAACTGGCACTTGAAGTATATAAAGGTAAACATGGTAGTCACTGACACTTGTTCAGGGAGGGCAGACATACAGCAATGACAAAATACGCAGGTGTGCAGGTAATTAAAAACTCTAGAGAGAAAGTGCATACTGGAATTCCACAAATCTGACAGAAAGCTATAAAGGAAGGTTTGGTTTAGATGATCATGAACCAAGTTTGTTGGGAGCAGTTAAGAGTCTGGAATTTGTTTCCAAAGCCTGGATTTTCACTAGCAGATGATGCTGGATGGACCAGCCAGCCATATAAGGATGCTGGGACAACATGGAAAAGACTGCAGAGGTTCAGCAGAGTGAAATAAATAGCTCACTAAGAGTAGCAGTAAAGTTATCCTCCTGTCCCAGGGCACAGCTGACACCCAATCACAGTGCCAGGTCGCTTCCCTTTTCTTGTCTCCGTGTCCAAACACCTGACAGAAGCACCCTAAAACAGGCATATTTATGTTAGCACACAGTTCAGAGGAAGTCTGTCGTGATGGGGAAGGTATTGTGGCAGAGATGGGGGCTCACAGTGTGGCTTGGCCACTTCTTGGCATGTCAGGAAAGAGAATGCTCAGGTAGGAAGTAGGCTTGTCATATCACCCTTAAGACCCACTCCTGGTCCCAGCAAAAGTTTCACAACAGCCCAGAACAGTGCTACGGGTTGGAGACAAATAATTCAGAGACTGTGGGGGACATTTCAGAACTAAACTAGAAAACAGAGGTAGAATTGTGTCGGTAGAGGCCAGGGAGCTAACATGTGGGGAAAAACAAGTTTAGAGATCTTGACAAGGGTTTTCTGGTGACTGTTGCTGGTACATTTGTTTTAGTGATAATAAAATGACTACATGCTGGATTTTTCCAAGCACTCTACCTGTATTAAATTATTTTTGCATAATAACTCTGAGTCATAGGTATGGTTATTTCTTCACTGTAATGATGATGAAGCTGAGAACAGAGAGAAACTGACTGGACTTGTGATATGAAGAAAAGAATCAAGTTCAGACAGAAAAAAAAACACAAAAGAAAGAATGCTGCAGAAATTCTAAATAGGAAGTAAGGCATATGGGATTATTGTCATGCTTCTCTCGATATTTCTTTTAGACTCCTAACTTCTCTAGGTTATGCACTTTACAACCAGAACACTAACTAGTATAGAAATAAGAGGATAAGCCCACCATGATGACACAAGCCTGTATTCACAGCACTTCAGAGGCAGAGGCAGGAGGAGCAGTGTTTCCAGATCTTCCTCTACTATTTAGCAACTTCAAGGCCAGCCTATGATACACGAGATCCTGCCCCAAAAACGTTGATGCCTCCTTCAAATACTCTACACTTGTTCTGTGCAAAAGCCATTTCTGTTGCTGTGTTGACACATCATTGTAACCTCAACACTAGGGAGGCAGAGACGGATGGAGCCCTAGTTAACCCTTCTCAGTCAGTGTAGTCAATTTGGTTAAGACCGGGCTCACTGAGGGTCTGTGTCATCAAAACAAAACAAAATCTGAACAAAAAGTGGAGAGAGATTGAGGAACACATTCAGCGTCAACCTCAGGCCTCTATGTATATGCAGGCCCCCATATGTGTGTGCACATGCGTAAACACACAAAACCAGCAGAAACGCTTTCTGATAACATGGTTCTTGTCTCATGTATGATATCTTCAAAAATTTTTATGTAATATTAAAATTTATTAAGTGAAAACAATATATGAATAAAGAAGCAAAAGTTCTCCAAAGGTGGGGGAACTTTGAGCATGGAGTCTTAATTTTCCTTATTTCCACCATCTAGCCCCTGATATATGCTGGGATAGGAATGTGTGTGTGTGTGTGTGTGTGTGTGTGTGTGTGTGTGTGTGTGAGAGAGAGAGAGAGAGAGAGAGACAGAGACAGAGACAGAGACAGAGACAGAGACAGAGAGAGAATGTGTTTATAAATTTAAAGTAAAAGTCGTTAGATCCAACAATACCCAGCCTCTTGGTAATATTGCCCAAAACTTAGCTTTCAGTATACTAAATGACCCTATATTGCTGTCCTCAAATATTTTTAGAATCTGTTTTCAGTTTTCTTCCGTCCACCCCTCCTTCCACTCTTGCTTTTGCTACCACCATTGTTCCTAGACCTTAGAAAACAGAGCCACTCTTGGGGCCAGCCAGATGATGTGTTCTTATTTTCTTGAGGTGGAGATTCAAGGAATGAGCTAGATAGCCAAGTGGTCATTCAAGGATATTACCCTTTGTTTCTTTGTCATGTTCGTAGGCTAGGGTAAGTTATGAATAAAATTTCAGTCTTTTATAGTCAATCTTAAACTAGATTTCTTCTAATCTAGTGATATCACAATTAGTTACTCAGTTGTTGATTGTTGGTGCTAATTTAGAGGAGGACAAGGCAAAATGGCCCCTTTTATTATTAATTTCTATATGTGTATACATTCCCCTCCCCTTCTTCCCTGTTAATAAATTCATCCCTGAAATTCATTCACCTGAGGTCTCTCCATAGTGTACATTCAGAACTCAGGAAAAGAAAACCTGCTTCCCAGGTCCCATCCCTAAGAGATACTTCCTTCCTCATCCCAACACAGGTCTAGTGGGACTGCCTGAGAGAGGAGACAGAGATGCTGTCCTTTGCATCATCCTGCACTCAGCACACCCATCAGAAAGGAGGGCATTAATTATGCTGTGCACACGCTTCACACTTCTCCCTTGAGACATGAGAGTTGGAGAGCTCCCCAGAGAATGAAGGGAAGAATGCCTTCAAACCAGAATGTATTCTCTTCCCTCATTCTAATTATAGGGGAGTTGCTACATTGCCTGATATCTGGGAAGTATTTGCCATTCTCATTTTTTTTTGAACCATTGCATACGTGTTAAAATTACAAGGTATCAGCTGGGCAGTGGTGGCGCACACCTTTAATCCCAGCACTCAGGAGGCAGAGGCAGGTGAATCTTTGAATTCAAGGCCAGCCTGGTCTACAGAGTGAGTTCCAGGGAAGCCAGAGCTACACAGACAAATCCTGTCTTTAAAAGAAAAAAAGAGAGACAACAACAGACAGAAAGAGAGAGAGAGAGAGAGAGAGAGAGAGAGAGAGAGAGAGAGAGAGAGAGAGAGAGAGAAAGAGAGAGAGAACACAAGGTGTCATTTAAAGGAATTCAAATACATGGATCCACTCCCAGAAATACAGATTTATTTGGCCTTGAGATGAGCCACAGGCACAAGCACTTCTTAGAAAAAAAAACCCATCCTACACTCTGATCCTAATCTTTTACAAAATAGTCCAGTCAAAATCCATTGATTTAGAGACAATACAAAAACCTAAGAACTTTACATGTGGTTGAACACATACGTAGACACACAAATGGATAGTTGAATGCATTCTAAATCTAGTTTCTTTTTAATTAAGATAATGATTTTATATGAGGTTAAACTAGAGTCAAAGCTACTCACCAAATTATCTGTCTGTTTTCTACCAGCATGCACACAAACATTAGACTAAAACAGCACACTCAAGGCTATTCGCAGGGCAAACTAGGCAACCTGACCTCATTTACATCAGATGTGTGTGGCATCAGCAATGACGCAAAGTAATTTGAGACAGAAAACTGTATGTTAATAAGACTCAGCCAAGAAAGCAACAGAAGCGTATTACTGCTAAAAGTAATTGGAAAAGGACTCACTACTTTTAAACGACCATGCCATCAAAAAGCTCACATAGCCTTGGACTTGCACATCTGTATATATAGGGAGCATTGGGATGCAAATGTCATGCTTAACTTAATTCCAACCTTCCAAGTATAGACAGGTCAACATTCAGGTTAAAGAAAAGAATGCTCATATCTAAAACAATAAAACTTGGGGCTGGAGTGGTGGTTCAGCAATTAAGAGTACCGGCTGCTCTTCCAAAGACCTATATGTTTACAACTATCTGTAACTCCCGCTCCAGGAGATCCGAAACCATCATCCCTCCAATCATCAGTGAAGCCTAAAGAATTAAGCCCGAGTCAGAGGTCATGAAGCAATACACACTCTGTGTTAATGATTAGTTTGCTGAAGCAATGGTCTCTGTTAAATCACTTGTTTACATTTGCAACTACCTTTCATTCTGAGTGAGCTCCATTTTTCAGGCTAGACACCTCAATTAAGAAATACCCTTTTCCAGAGCCCATGCACAATATTGCCTGGAATGACCAGGATTTTGGGCTGGATATCTCAATATGGATAGTTCTGAGACCCAAGGCAAAAAAAATAAACCAATGAAATGATTCCTAATGATGTTCTGCTGTACTCATTGATCAGTGTCTAGCCCAATCATCTTCAGAGAGCCTTCCTGTGGCAGCAGATGGGAGCAATGCACAGACCCAGAGTCAAACCTTTGGAGGAGAGAGAGCCCAAGTTGGAAGTCTCCACTGGGTTCCTCCCCTTGGGGGTTGGGTTGAACCTGGAGGAAGAGGGGGAGGAGGAATTATAGGAGCCAAAGGATTGGAGGACACTAGTAGAACACAGTTCACAGAATCAACTAAACGGGGCTGATAGGGGCTCACAGAGAATGAAGAGGCAATCACAAAGCCTGCACTGGTCTGTGCTACGTCCTCTGCACACATGTTACAGTTGTTTAGCTTGGTGTTTTGTGGGATTCCTAACAGTGGGAGTGTGGGAATGTGTGTGTGGGGGGGGTGAGTTTCTGACTCTTTCACCTGCTCTTGGGATCCTTTTCCTCCTACTGGGTTGCCTCAGCCAGCCTTGATATGAGGGTTTGCATCTGACTTTATTGTATCTTGGTATGTCATATTCTGTTGATATCCCTAGGAGATCTGCTCTTTTCTAGTGAAGGAGCAGTGGATCTGGAGGAAAGGAGAAGTGATCTGAAGTTAGGATGTACTGTATGAGAGGAGAATAAAAATGAAAAAGACCCTTTTTTCAAGAGGGAAGCACTTTGTTTCTGTAATTCCCAAAGCATAGTAAAACCTAACTATCCTAATACCTATTGTGAATGGTCCTTCATCATTTCAACCTTTGACTTTGTTTGGCTCACATGCATAGTGTCTCTTCAAAAACATCAGCCCCTATCCTCAATAATATATAGTAAAACATCTCAGGGGATCAGCTCTTCCCAACTATGCAGATTTGCTCTTGTTTACATTGAAATCATCTAGTATTTCTGAAGTAACATAATTTCAAAGATGTTCTTATATGATACCAATGTCTGACTACACACCAGGCCTGTTAAGTGCTACTTTCTATGCATCATTGGAAAAGTGTGGGCACACTGTGAAAGGAGATGGACTCCATGAGTGTGAAAGGGGAGGGAATCTTGACAACACATGGCAGCTGAAGGCAGGCTCTCTGGGCATGTCTAAGCAACACAGTGGGGTAGCAGATGCTGTGGCAGACCTTGGATTATGTTCTTTTAACATATGATCTTCACACTATCTTGAAGCTGTTCAACAGCATTCTGTAAATGTTAAACATTCTCAGAAATGACTTACAAGTGGTAGAGTCAATAACCAGTTCTAACATGGATAGCTCTTAGTTATACCCAAAGCTTAATATGGTGGTTCTATCAAACACATCTGGACACGGCACATTTAGAGATTTGTGTAAAGGTCTTTTGTACTACAAAGACAGGGGACCAATGAAATATTATACTGCCAGGAATGGACCAGGTATGTATTCCTCAGCAGATTCATCCCCCAGTCATGATCAATATGATGGATAGAATTTGACCACCTTGGGTCAAAGAGTCTCAAAAAAGTATGTACTCTTTCCTAGTGGCAAAGTTGAGTTCCATGAGCTTTGTGTGTAAATTAAATGAATTCTCATAACACATTTGTGGGCACGAACAGTCAAAGCTGGGAACTCTTCCCTCGGCCAGGGTTTAAAACAAGAGTTTAAAACAATTAAAGATAAAGAGATGGAAAAATTAGTTTCTTTTATTTTAAATTGGATACTTTTTGGAATTAACATAATCTGAGTGTCTTCAAATATTTTTAATCTTTCTGCAACTGCTTCATCTGCCCTATCAGAGAAAAAAACTGAAAGAAAAATAACATGAAAGAAAGCAAAGCAATTGTTGTAATTGCAATACCTGTAAACTCCTGAAAATGTTAATGGTTGTGTTGTTTTCATTTGCCTCATAAATATGCAGATGTGTTCCTCCTTTAACTGTATTCTGCTTCATCCTCTATGAAAAAAAAATAATGTACAATCTGCACTTTATTCCCAGAACCCATAAAGAACAGATGGGCATTTTGACTAGTGATACAAATTAAGCCATATAAACAGAAAGAAAAAACCTCCAAAATGGAATAACAAAATAAAATACAGCTTTTATCCAAAAACCTAGTTCAAAGGGTTAAAAGCTGCACAGTATTTCAAAATATAATTTCAATGCAAGTCAATGCATCTATATAATTATAAATTATAGGTCATATTTTCTATTTACCTAGGCTCTTTTCTTTTTCACACCAATCATTGCACATTAGCAAGACAAGATTGGGCACAAATTGACAAGTTAATTGCCCATGAATTAGAATTCCCATATTTCTGGAGTGTGAATAAAATTGCAAATTAAAACCCTAATCTGTATGTTTTTCCAAAGGTCACATTGTCCCACAGGAACTTCCAAGAGAAGAGACCAGAAGAAGTTTAGTGGGGAAGTTGCTTTTTACAGTTTGCAGTTTGCAGAAATTTTTATGAGCCTTTGGTTTTTGTTGTTGCTATTGCTGCTGCTGCTGCTACTGCTTTTGATTTTAGGAATTTAGAAGCTGGAATGGCCTGGAATGGATAGAATATGCTGGAAGAATCTTAGAGCAAATGCTATGAAGTTCTCACCAAAGGAGAACAAGTTGAAATTTTATGCTAGTAGGAGTCAGATGCATTTTGTTTCTCTGCAAGGGAACAAAACAGGAATAATATTAGAGTCTAGTAGTGTTTCTTTTCCATAGGCAGTTTTGCCTTGATAGTTAAAATTTTGGTTTTTCTTGATTGATACACTATTGTCTTCTCTGTGTCCTGAATATTAGCATATCATCAAATTCTCCTAGGATGCTCTTACTAAGACATTGTCACATCCAGGCACGTCACAGAATGAATATTGAATAATAGTTTACAGCAGCCAAAACTAAGGAAGAATAGGAAATTTCAATCCAGATAAGCAGACATCAGTATTTATTTGGGGAAATGTAATCTACTGATGATGAAATTTACTCTAACTAAACAAATTTACGATATAATAATTTTACACAATTCCATCACAAATGATTAAAACTAGGCAGCATAAATAAATTTAAAAAATCAGTGTAAATCAATGAATGTGTGAAATTATATGTCTCTACATCCTTGAAGTTACAGATATTTGGGAAATGTATAACAGGGATAGCCAGAAACCTAATGAAAAGAAATCAACCACTGTATCCAGCAGTGGCAGCCCTCCAACACTACCAGGAGCCCAGAGAAACAGGGACCTGATTGTTGTATCATTTTGAAAGACTACAGGGCTTAAGTAAAGAGAGGGGAAAAGCATTTCCAAGCCAGAGAAACTGTTGAGAACTGTAAAGGAGCCAGATTCGTGAAGGGCTGTCACATAGTCACAGATGCTGGCAGATGACAGGAGATTCATGGGTCAGAGATAAAGGACAGTTTATAATTCATGATGTTAGCTATAACCCAAGTATAAGCGTCAGTACTCTGAGCCTCCAATACCACAGTGTCAAACAATACCTGCACAGGTAATGGGGCATGCTGAAGAACAGCTTAGAAACCCAAGCGTTCATCAGCAGGCAGGAAACCTGTCAGACATTGGAAGCAGTTATATTCATCATATTACAGAGTCATCAAATTTGACTTTTCTCCACTTAAAGATGTGTGTATATTCCCAAAGCTGTTCAGTACAGAAACGATCTTTGGAAATATAACCTGTAACAAAGACCGTTTGTACCCCTGCTCATAGCACCAACTTAAAATATCCATTGGGAATTCTCTCCCAGGACTGTACTAGCCAGGCAGTGAAATTCCATTCTGTGATATATGCTATCGCTCATGGCTGTTCCTTTTAAAATTTCCAAGAAGTGTAGAACAGTGCAGTTTTCTTTAAATCTTCACATTCTCCATTCGGTCTCAAACTGCCCCACTTTTCCCTTTTGCCCTTCTGTAGCTTCTCTGTCTTCTAAGTCTTCACATCACTCTTACTTTTTTCTCCAATGCCAGAAGAGCTTACTCCAAGACCCCTCCTTCACTCCTGCTTCTCACGTCTCAATCCCTTTAAAGAAGTGCTCTCTCAGGCAACTTATTACTAAGAGCAACCTTACTTACTGTGTGGGCTACTTTGATGTCAACACCAGCTTGGCTCATTTGAGGAGAGGGAACCTCAGCTGAGAACCCCACCAAATTGTCCTGCAGGCAAGCTTATGGGCATTTCTGTGATTGGTTATGGATGTGGGAGGGCCTATCTCACCATTATCAGGTGATAAGCCCTCCCACCTACCCCTAGGTCTGGGGTGCTATCAAAAAGCCATGAGGTGCAAGCCAGTGAACAGTGTTTCTCCATGGTTTCTGTTTCAGTTCCTGCCTCCAGGTTCCTGCCCTGAGTTCCTGTTCTGACTTCCCTCAGTGATAGAATACAAGCTGTAAGCTGAAATAAACCCTTTCCTCCCCAAGTTGCTTTTGGTTATGGTGTTTAGTCACAGCAATAGGAATCTAACTAAGATATCGATGTAGTCAGTGTCCTCTATAAGGTGACCTTCAGGTGACCTTCAGAGAGTGCTTACTGGTTATGAAACTAGTTGTTTCTAGGGATGTTTAACACAGCCCACATGGATAATCATTAAGGGGGAACTGGAATTGGGTTTGGCCCCTTTTCACTTTGTTTTTAAATGAGCTTTCTGGAGAAGGGGAGTTATCTTATTCATATGCAATTTTAGTCAACGCTGTACCCAGTGTTACCATAGAAACAGGTTTCCATCTGGAATACATCCCATCAATTCTGAAATTATCATTCTACACACCTTCACAAATTAGAATAAATCCTGCAGGTACCCATAATGTCAGCATACAGATGATAAGCTGCGTTTTCTCTTTTTATTCAGTAATTTTAAAGTCAAGAAGTGAAAAATGATGATTCCTACTTACAAATAGATAAGAGTAAGAAAGGCCACTCCTCCTTGTTTGTTTTATTCATGAAACAGCTTTAAAATAGAACAACATACACTGTAAAAGACAGGGCCGTTTTTCAAATGACTAAACAATAATGAAAATTCAGTGTGAAGGAAACAGATCATTTAAACAGCATTATTCTCCTTAGCAGAGAAACCTGAAAATCTACTTATTGGAAGAATTCCAAATTTTGGAGAACATTTAAATACTCTCATACCTCTTGTCTCCGGAAGTATTTCAAGCAACTACTATTCCTAAATATAAAGATATTTACAGGTACAAATCCATGCAAAGTCCATTACAGCTCCCAGGTAATGAGGATACCATAATTTGAGGACAATATTGGAAATGTTTTTCTTCTCTGAACTTATCATAAAAAGAATCTTAAAAATTAATAAAAATGCATCATCAGCAAAGTAGATGCATCTCAAACAATGATTTGTTTAAGGTTCCGCCAATAAAAAGGTGTCTCCCAGATCTCTCCCCGGAGTTCAAATGTTTCACAGAAATTTTACCAGAAAAAGTTAAGAATGTAACTGACAGAGGAGCCTACTCAATTCGGTGTTCTGGGGTGACAGAGGTGTCCTGTAATCTGTGCCATCCAATATAGCACCCGCCAGCCACAAAGGGCTACTGAGCTCTTGAATGTAACTAGTGAATGAACAGCTATACTTAAAAAAAAAAAAAATGTTAATTAGCATGTGACATGTAGTTAGTGGTTTCCATATTTGACCACAAACTTTAACAGGTCAATAATCATACAGCTGGAGTCCAACTGAGAAGGTTCTAGAGCATTTCATTCTACATTTTCTTATTCTTATATGTTGTTGGGTTGGCGGATGGGAAGACTCAGTGTGTTACATTATTTGCTATATAAATCTTAGGGTTGTTGGTATAACCGGCTAGAGAGGTCATCTGCTATGTGGTCAAGTCACCTAATCTCACAAAACAAATTTCACCTACTAGTAATATCATCGTATTGGACAGTAAAGTCAAATGATATACAATGTTGATTGCTTATCACATGCCTGTCACAGGGAAGTGCTCAATGAATGTTAGGTGTTATTGTTAATTATTATTACAAAAATATTTTTTAAAGGTTTTTTGTTGCTTGTAGAAAATACGGCCAATCTGTAACATATACTGAATGAATGAGCCAACAATATCAAGTCAAATCCAAATTGTTCACCAGCATAATTTCAGAGTTTAGGAACTGGGAGAAGGCACATTGAACAGACAGTCTAGCCAAAGAGATAAGCTTCCAGTTCTGTGAGACACCCTAGCTTATGGCAACAAGGTAGAAAGCAACAGAGGAAGCCAATCAGTGCCCTCCTCTGGCCTTTACGTGCAACACACACACACACACACACACACACACACACACACACACACACACACAGCCATGCACACATACACAAGTTTGAGGCTTTAAACTCAGAATGATTTCACCAACATTCATAAGACACATGGTATTCGCCATAACATAATCTATGAATTTTTTTCTCAATTTCAATCTCATTAGCAAAAAGCAATCTTTATGAATATGCATTGATCTTGTTTGGGGTACATAATAGCACAGAAAAGTTAGGTAGAACAAATATATTTCTGCAGGAAATCCTATTTCCAATCAGTTGAAGATATGCGGAGTCCATTAGTGACACAAATAGCTCTAAAACCAATAAACCAATGTGTTTACAGCCACAATTTTATACATCTCAAAAGATTAATGTGCTATTCAAATAAACTAGTAGCTCCCTCATACCTACTAATTCTTAAATTCAATACCAAACAGAAAACCTTTAGACTCCAAGAGTCAGGAGAAACTTTTTAACAGGGAGAAAAATGTTTCTGTAAATTTACAGAAATCCATAAAATCTGAAACATCTTAGGTGGAATGCTGCCGGTTACTGGCTTAAAATATTTTTATTTTATAAATGGGCCGGGTGTGTTCTTCTCATCATTTTTTCTGGCACCCTAACAGCAGACAAGGACAGCTCTTATTTTTCCAGTGGTGTCTGCTTAGGAAAGCCTAAATAGGTCAGGACCAGAAGCAAAAAAAAGGTCTTCTCTCAATGAATGTTTTAAAAGTCAGAACCTCCTTTATGCTTGAAAGTAGTTCCAATGTACAGTTGCCTAAAAGCAAACAAGCTAGTAAGTGCCTTACACGGGGCTGAATGCTTACAGATCCCAAAGACTAGCAAACCTCCGGGATCTTTAAAAAAGTAAAGAACATTATTATTATTTTTTGTGAATTTCATACATTGTAATTTGAATATATTCACCCCTAACTCCTCCCATATTCTCCCTCTCCACTTTCCACCCTCACATGTCTTCCCATCCAACCTTGAAATTTCTTCTTTTGGTTTTTCTTTCCCCATCCAGTCCAGTACAAATTCTTTGAGATACTTTATATTAAACTCCCAGTGTGTTTCAGAAGCCTCCTTTAATGATCAGCTAGTTGTACTCTGGCAAAGAGTTTTATTTGGCTTTGTGCTTTTCATACACACTGAATAAGAGTTTAGCATTTGAAAAGGAGGGAAGGCAACAAATGGTCTAAGGTTAGAATTGCATAAGGAGGCGACTGGAGGAAGACCTGAAAGAGGATTTTCCCAAACTACCCCCAGACAGGCTGTGTACAGAGCTGTCTGTCAAAAGAGACCAACTGCATCTGTGCTTTGTCCTTTTGCAAGAGACAATACTGATATTGATCTGAACTTTCAACTAATGCCAGTGTCTGATAGTAAACGTTTTCAGCATTTGCCCACTCCTTGAGTGCTAGATAAAATTGTTCTGATCCATGAAAGTCCAAAACCAAACCCTGGCTATGTTGCTTTTCAGTTAATCATCTCAACACCCTTGCTGCGTTTGTGTCCTGCATTTAGGAACGTATCTTTACTGTGTAAACACAATGCCTACTCACAGAAAATAAACAGAACTGACAACTTTCATTGATAAGGGATAACTAGAGAAAAGGTCACATCACTACACATCTTCAAAAATCTATGGCGAACTAAATAAATGTCTTTGGTTCCTGCTACATGATGGGGTGGCTCTATGGGACTGAGGTAACTTTAGGACACCAGCCAGGAAGATGGCTGCCACAGGCTAAGGGACAGATCATGAGTGTACCAGGAAAGAACATTGAACACCTACTGATTTCTAAGCAGTAGTCATGAATCTTCAACCTGTGAAGTTGTGCCTTGAACTCTTTCTCCTTGAAACAGGACCAGACTTTTGTGACATAAGACAGGGACATTAAAAATAAAATAAAATTTTATTATTAATAATTGTATTACCATTTTATTTTATTCCACCAGCACTCGGGAGGTAGAGGGAGGTGGATCTCTATGTGTTTGAGGCCAGCCTCATCTACAGAGTGACTTTCAGGACAGCCAGGGTTGTTACACAAAGAAATCATGTCTGGAAAAAGCAAAAATAATAATCATAATAACAATAGTGATCGTAATAATAAGATGAATGAATTAAGTGGGAGCCTGAAGAGATGACTTGGCAGTTAAGAACACTTGCTGCTCTTGCAAAGGATCAGAATTTGGTTTCAGTCCCCACAACAGGTACTCACAACAGCCTGTAACTCTGGCTCCAAGGAATCCATTCTTCCAGCCTCCAAGGGCACCGCATGTGTGTGGTCCACATACAGACAAGCAGGCATACACATAAGCATATAAACTTAAATTTGTAATATAAAAAACTAGCAATGTAAACATACTAGCCATTAGGAATGATAACAAAATTCAATAGCCACAAATTCAGGTGAGATTAGAGACGACTCTTTTCTACTCCTCTGCCATGTTCCACAGATGGTCAGTCACGGTGTGATGGAGAAAGTCAGCTCCAGGGTAACACAGAACGATGCCCTAGGGTAAAGGCCAAATACAATGTTCTGAGAAATACCCGAATGTACAATTAGGCATTATGAGGGTAGAGAAGATGTAGTAAGAAAAGAAAAAGATGGCCAACACAGATGCACACATATGAGTTTATAGAGAAAAGTCTGTGGAGAAATGAATCAGAAAAACTTCCTGAACACAACCTATATTTCACCTCTTAAAAAAAAAAAAAAAAAAAAAAAAGGATGGGAGGAAAGAGAGGGAAGAAAGAGGAGAGGGATAGGAGAAGAAAGGAAGAGAAGGGAGGGAAGGAGAAAGGAACTCTACTGTGGCCTAAGGCCAACCTCTTGATAACTGAAGTACAATTTTTAAATGGAAGATGTAGCTCCCTCATTAAATTTGAAACACTGGTTTATTTTGAATTCTCGAAATACTCTCAGTCCCCCTCGTGGAGGAGAATTAGCAATGATCCCATTTAGGAAGCAAGCCACAAGGGAAAAGCAAAAGGCCTTAACACAGGGTAGTCAGTATGCACACTTAAAAGAGCCTTGTAACCTTGAATTAAGTGCAGAGCTAAATATGGTATCTCATCTCATCTCTCAGCTTGTGAGCCAACACCACAGGAAAGCAAACTGAAAGGAACAAGGTTCTTTGATTAATTTTCTAGTACAAGCCGTTTAAATATCACACTGTCAGTATGATTAAAATTACGACAGATGGAAATGATAGTATCTTCATATAGATTCCAACATTCTTTTGCAGGATCCAGAATGCTTTTATTTAAGTACCATAACCAATTTTAATATGATTTACATTTCTACATCTGCTACTGCAATCAAGTTGCCTCGTTAGTGAGGATGACTCATATAATCCAGACCTAAGGTTATGTTATGAGAACATTTCTGTTCAATTACTATACACTACTGTGATAAGCGACAATAGCCTTTATGGCTTTACTCCAGTCAGAAAAAGTTCATCATATCCTCTAAAAGAAATTATCTAAGTAAATAGAGTCACAGAATTTGATGTTGAGCCAAGCAAGGTAGTACAGACCAGCTGGGAGATTAAGGCAGGAGTGTCACAAGTTTACAGACTGTTTGGACTATTATTAATCAAGTCTGAAGGCAACCTGGGATACCTGAGATGCAGTTTCAAAATACAAAAGTTAAAGGAGGACTGGGGATGTAGCTCAGTGGCAGAGTGCTTCCACAGCACACGCAAGGTCTGGATTCTATCCCCAGTACAGCAAAGACCAAAAGAGAAAAATCTTCAGTTGAAAATATTGTACAGCCTACAACCTCTGCTTGAGGTGACTGTGAAGTCTCCTCAGGCCCAACTACCACCCACCTTGGAACTTCCTGGGTTAGCTCCAAGGGTAGTGGATCCGACCCAACAGGTCAGACCATCCAGAGACTGCCATCACTGAAGTCTTGCACCCACCCCCAAAACCCCCTGCTTAAGGTAAGAATAGAGACTGCTAAGGCCCAACTCCCCCCATCCTCTCCTTGGAACTTCCTGGGTCGGCTTCTCGGGTAGAGGACCCAAACTGGCACGCCGGACAAGGGCGGATACAAGATAAACTCAAAAAAAAAAAAAAATCAGTAGCCTACTATATACATATGATAAAGGGGCTGAGAAAGAAATCAGAGAAACACTACCCTTTACAATAGCCACAAACAACATGAAGTATCTTGGGGTAAGGCTTACCAAACAAGTGAAAGACCTATATAGCAAAAACTTTGTGTCTTTAAAGAAAGAAATTAAAGAAGATACCAGAAAATGGAAAGATCTCCCATGCTCTTAGACAGGTAGGGTCAACATAATAAAAATGGTAATCTTGCCAAAAGCAATCTACAGATTCAATGCAACCCCCATCAAAATCCCAGCACAATTCTTCACTGACCTTGAAAGGATAATACTCAACTTTATATGGAAAACAAAAGACCCAGGATAGCCAAAACAACCCTGTACAATAAAGGAAGGCATCACCATCCCTAACTTCAAGCTCTATAGTTCTGAAAACAGATTGGTATTGGCACAAAAATAGACCAATGGAATGGAATTGAAAATCCTGATATTAATCCACACACCTATGAACACCTGATTTTTGACAAAACAGCTAAAAGTATACAATGGGAGGAGGAAAGCATCTTCAACAAAAGTGCTGGCACAACTGGATGCTGGTGTGTAGAAGACTGCAGATAGACCCATGTCTATCGCCATGCACAAAACTCAAGTCCAAATGGATCAAAGACCTCAACATAAATCCAGCCACACTGAACCTCTTAGAAGAGAAAGTAGGAGGTACCCTTGAACAAATTGGTACAGGAGACCGCTTCCTGAACATAACACCAGTAACACAGACACTGAGATAGACAATTAATAAAGGAAACTGTTGTTGTTCTGCAGCTGCTAGGGTCTAAGAAACACAAACACGAGATTGAGCGCCCACGTGGAGTTTATTGAGAGAGGGGAGAGGAAAGAGGGGGGTAGCTGGTGGCCAACCGAAAGAGAGAGAAAGAAAGAGAGAGAGAGAGAGAGAGAGAGAGAGAGAGAGAGAGAGAGAGAGAGAGAGAGAGAGAGAGGTGTGGGCTTGCTTTAAGAAGGGGGCTTGCACATGTGTATCCCAGTCTCTGCAGCCAGGTAGCTTGGGCGGCAGGTGGGGGTGGGGGGCTTGTGCATGCGTAACCCAGTCTCCGCCCAGCCAGGTAAGGCCTGACATAGTGATTACGTGTCCCGCCCATCAGAGGCGGGGCCCACAGACTGCAGAGCCTCAACAGAAACCTCCTGAAACTGAGAAGCTTCTGTAAGGCAAAGAACACATTCAACAAGACAAAATGGCAGCCCACAGAATGGGAAAAGATCTTCACCAATCATTCATTTGACAGAGGGCTGATTTTCAAAATATACAAAGTCACCAAAACACCAAACAACCTAATTTAAAAATGGGGTATGGAACTAAATAGAGAATTCTCATTAGAGGATCTAAAAGGGCTGAAAGACACTTAAGAAAGTGCTCAACATTCTTAGCCATCATGGAAATGCAATTCAAAACAACCCTGAGATACCATCTTACACCTGCCAGAATGGTTAAAATAGAAAACATCAAAGACAGCATATATTGGAGTATGTGTGGCGAAAGGAGAACACTCCTCCATTGCTGGTGGGAATGCAAACTTGTGTGGGCACTTTGGAAATCAGTATGGCGGTTTCTCAGAAAAATGAGAATCTGTCTACTTCAAGATCCAGCAGTTCCACTCTTGGGCATATACCCAAAAGATGCACATTCATACAACAAGGATATCTGTTCAACTATGTTCATAGCAGCATTGTTTGTAATAGCCAGAACCTCTTTGCTGAAGAATGGATGGAGAAAATGTGGTACATTTATACAGCAGGAAAAAAACAAAGGAATCTTGGAATTCACAGGCAAATGGATGGAACTGGAAGAAACCATCCTGAACGAGGTAACCCAGTCACAGAAAGACAAGCATAGTATGTACTCACTCATATGGATATTAGACATAGAGCAAAGGATTAGCAGCCTACAATCCACACTGCCAGAAAAGCTAGGAAACAAGGAGGACCCTAGGAGAGACATTCATGGTCCCCCAAAGAAGGGGAAAGGGACAAGGACTCCTGAACCAATTAGAAGCATGGAGGGATGGGGGAGCTAGGAAAAAGAGAAGGGGAGGAGGGAGGAGGAGGACAAGAAGATGTCAGATTGTCATCATTCATAGAGGGCATGAATTTCCAAATATTGAAAACCTGAAAAACTCACTCTCAAAATTACTTGATCTGATGAACTAATGCAACAGACTTTCAGGATACAAAAATCAGCCTTACCACCTGAGCAGCATAGCTATGTCTCAAGAGCAAACTATCTGAAATTTAAAAAAAAAAGAGTGCAGCCAAGTTTGCAATAATTTCAAAAATAGTAATTACAAAATATTGATGGAATTCAAAAGTGGAGAGCCATGCCATTTTAATGAATTAGAAGAATAAATCTTATTAAAAATATCCATCTACAACCCACAATGGTTTATGGATTTGATGGAATACCTATTTATAAAAAGACCATCTTTATTGAGCTTGTAAAATATTTAAAATTTGTATAGAACCATGAAAATAAAAACACATCAGAAGGCTTGACTTCAAAGTACTGAGAAGCAAGAGGGTATGAGTTACTTTTGTCATCACTGTGCTCTGGTTGGTTTTCTGGCTCCAAGATAAAATACTGACCAAGAGTAACTTGAGGGTGCATTAAAGGCTGTTTTCTTTAGATGTGGTGTACTTTATTATGAAGGCTGTTTCTTGTTCATTGCAGTACTCTAAAAGGACTAAACATATTAATTTAATGACGTTCATAAAACTCCCAGCAGACGTTCACCAAACCTCAGTTATTTTCGGAGATTCTGCCTTCAGAATGAATTTAAAGTGTGGTAAAATTCCCTTTTCCATTTTTAATTTGCATTCAATTTTGTTTTGTTTTTCATGGCCGGGTTTCTCTGTAGCTTTGCAGCTCTGCAGCTTTGCAACTCACTCTATAGATATCAGTGGCATTGATCCTCCTGTCTCTGCCTCCCAAGTACTGGGATTAAAGGTGTGTGCCACCACTACCTAGCCTGTATTTTAAAAAAAAAATTATGCAATGTATTTTGGTCATATTATCCTCCCCAGTCTTCCACCTTGTTTTGGAATTTTTGTGTTATTGATTTTCTTGTTTTTTTATTTGTTTGTTTCCCTTTCCCATTTTATAAACTGAAATAAAGACATTTAAGCTTATTCAAGAATGTCTATCCTCCCCTGGGTAGCTTAAATTTCAAAAATTATAAAATGTTACATACTTTCATTTATATCCAAAGATATAAAAATAATGAATTTTGTTTGAATATTTTTGAACACAATAAAGGAGAAAAGTGAAATAGTTTTAATCCCCCACCCAATACCTTTTGAACATGGTTAAATTTCCCTTTCCAACCATCCCAGGCAGTTCTCGTAGCTGTCTGGTTATTTTGAACATTTAAAAACTCCAGGCTGGTCTAGGCCAGTTTACTACTTCAGATCCTATATTCCACTTAGCCTGTACACCCTCATCTTGCAAAACACGAGCTAGCCAGAGTCTGAAGGACATGGAATGTCCCCATGACAAATTGGCTACTCTTTCGTTCCTTCAAGGCTATGTGCATGTACTATGTTGAAAATATGAGGTGGTAGCTAACATGGAGATCAAGATGGTAAGTACTCATCAAATGTCCTTGTTTGCATTCTCAAGGACCCAGGTATCCATTAAGGAGAGAGACAATTAGTCCTCAGCAAATGAGTGTGAGCAGAATCCAGGTCTGGTCTGGTCTGGTCTGGTGTGGTCTGGGCAGATGAAATCAAGTGTACCTTTATGTTACACACTCTTTGTGGCTATCGGGCTAAAGGCAGACTGCTTTACGTGGAGACTGGTTCCCTGGGTGGCCACTGAAAGGGAACAGTGCAAGAAAACTGCCCAGCCAACTGCTGGGCATGAAATGAATGAATGAAAGTGTAGAGGCTTCTTCTAAGCCACTAAGAGACCAACATTTATTTGCTATTACAGCTTAATCTATTCCAACCTGGATTGAACAAAAAGCCTGGGAAATGAGGCAGAGCAGACAAAAATCAGGGAACACTGGACAGAAGGAGGATAGATGGACTATATAAAAGTATAATGAGCTCGTGTGAACTTTCATACAAACAGGTGAGAAATAGCCAGGAAGGAGACATAGCTGGAAAGAACAGGAGAAAGTGAATCTGTTTCATGTAGACATGAGAAGTTGAGATTAATTATAGAAATGAAAAGCCATGTTTTTGAAGGAATTCTTGCCCAGAGACAAGAGCAAGTAAAATAACCTGAGAGACTAATTAGGAAAATTATGAAAAAGCTGCAGAAACCCTATTTAATTAAGAAGCATGGACCATTTTGCCTGCTTCCTGACGGAGGTGCAATCAAATGAATTTCCAAGTGACTGAGTTTCTATTAATCATCTCTTGCACACTTAAATTTATTCAGCTTTATCCTCCATAGACCACACATAATACCTAGTCTTAATTTATGGTAAGTCTAATATCTTCTAAATCTTATATGCTTTTAATGCAATGCTAGGCAAAGTTATTCATGCCCCATGCACACTAGCAATGCCTCAAACTCAGATTGGGAAGTAAGTGCAGAAGTTTGTGAGTTTCCCAAGCTGAACTGAGTAGAAATCCAGCAGCATTAGTCACAGGTTTTCCAGAAAGACGATTCGAGAAATAGTTGGAAAGCTTACAGGCAAGTACGTTCTCTGCTTTGCATTCAAGAAATAGAAAGTGGAAAGGGGTGAACAGAATATGCAGAAAAGTACCAGCATCAAAATTGTGGTAAATTGTAATGTCTCTCCCCTCCTTTCTCTTTTCCCTCACTAAACTTTGAAACTGCAATTACCAGATGAGAAGATGTGTAAATTTGCAAGTTTAATCAATATACAGAATCACCTATTAATGTTACATATAACAGTATTAGTCTTTAAAGGAAGGTGGAGCTCTGTTATCAGTTAACCCATTAATTGCTGGAGTTTAGTATCTTCAAGTGTTACTTTAAGAATACTGACTAATAGTTAGTTTCCTGTGCATTTGATAACTAATTAAGCCCCTCTGTTCTTCCTTTAAAGTATGTTTATATCTGCCTACTTCTTTATTCATACTGTATCACACGCTATTCAAATTTCTTATTGCCCTACTGTTAGATCTGGTAGCTCTCCAGACTTCCCATCACAGCTGTGGTAAACCCTCTTTCAGGTATTATCTTCATTATAATGTTACACCAGTGTATAACATCGTATATAACATATGTTGTGTTGTCATATAATGTTAGCTACAAGTTTGAAGTCTTTGGTACCTTTGGTACCTCCCCATCATGTACATAGGTTAAGTACGTGCATTCACAAGAAGCTGCAAGACAATTTTAAAAGGCACTAAAATTCTGTGCAATCTTTGAAATAATGGCTGAAGACAAATCCTCCCTGAAGTCATAAGAGGAATTGTAAACATATATCCATTGGGTAAAATAAAAATTCAATGACCAGCATTTAAGAGATGAAGTCAAAGCTGAGCATGGTGGTGTAAACCTTTAATCCCAACACTTAGAAGGTACAGACAGGTAGATTGCTATGAATTCAAGTCTGTTCTGGTGTGTTCTGGGCCAGTCAGAGTTACAGGGTGAGATTGTGTCTCAAAAAAAAAAAAAAGAAAGGAAGGAAGAAAGAAAGAAAGAAAGGAAGGAAGGAAGGAAGGAAGGAAGGAAGAGGAAGGAGGGGGAGAGAGAAGGAGGAGGAGACAAAGAGGAGGAGACAAAGCAGAAGAAGAAGGAGGAGGAAGAGGAGGAGGAGGAGGAGAGGTGGAGGAGGAGAAGGAGAAGGAGAAGGAGAAGGAGAAGGAGAAGGAGAAGAAGAAGAAGAAGAAGAAGAAGAAGAAGAAGAAGAAGAAGAAGAAGAAGAAGAAGAAGAAGAAGAAGAAGAAGAAGAAGAAGAAGAAGAAGAAGAAGAAGAGAAGAAAGATAAGGTGGAGTCAGAGGGCTGGAGCTGGAGAGACATCTCAGTAGATAAAGTAAGATGTGTGTGTAAGCAGAAGGACCTGGGTTTGGATATCCAGAATCTGTGCAAATGAGTAGGTGTTGGTGTGCACCTGTGAGGGAGGGAGGCAGATCCCAGATGCTCACTCACTGGCCAACCCAGCTGGATTAGTGGGCACCAGATTCATTGAGAAGCCCTGTCTCAGTAAATCAGGTGGACAGCAAAGGAGGAAGGCAGCTGGTGTTGACCTCTAGTTTTCACACACACACACACACACACACACACACACACACACACACACACACACACACACACAATCAGAGTGAATACATCTTCAGAATGTACAAATAGTCCTCAACAAATGGTGAGGAAATCTCATTACCTAACATTTTCCATCAGCATAGGAGCCGAACATTGTGCTCACAGCCCCTTAATTAGCCTCTCTGAGCCTAGCCCTCACTGAGAGCTTTCTGACTCTCCTGCCAACCTGGCCCCTGCATTTTTATCTTCTAATTTGACCTTTCTCAACCATCCACACTGGCAGCTCTCTGCTGCCCCCCTCTGTTTTCAGTCTATAACTGCCATAACAACTGCATCCATAAATCTTACTCAAAATCCATGACTTGGTTCTTTCTCTTCTGGCCTGAGAGTTTCTTTGAAATGTGGATACCTTTTCCTGCCAAGTCCTCTGGTTTGGCTCCAGAAATAGCGTGCACCCCTAGATTTCTTCATAACTTATTACTCAACACTTGGGAATTGTTCTAAATCTCCTCTTCTTTATCTCATGAATAATGAGCAGATTCAGAGAGACAACTCAAGAAATCTGCACTCTCTCTGTTTAGATTAATTCTTAGGAGAAAAACCATATCCTCACAAAATTTCAAGTCTTGATGGAAGCTGTAGATTCCCTTTACAAGTTGTATTGTTTGACTTTCACTGCAGTTCTAATTTGTTCTGATTTTCTTTCCAAGGCGTGTGGTGTGGTGTGGTGTGTGTGTGTGTGTGTGTGTGTGTGTGTGTGTGTGTGTGTACAGTTAACATCCTGGCTTGCTTATCTGACCCTGGTATCCAACTGACTAGATTGTGAGACCCAGCCCTCATGGGGTAAATCATGTTGGCTGTCCTGAAAAGGGCAAACTATTATTTTTCATGTAGATGTGAGCTAAAATGAGTCCACAATAAAAAATAAATAAATAAAATCCCCTCATCTCTTTTTTTTTTATAAACAATTGTATTTTATTTTACACTTTAAACTGACCTTGGTAATTTTGGGGTTTTTTTTTTTAGAAGTGATATTTCACTTTTATTTAAAGTTCATTATTCAGTACTAAATGGTTCTCATCACTTTTTCATAGGTCTGTTAGCATGTAGTTTAGCTTTAATGTTAAAGTAAAAATGGACTTATATTTTAGTCTATTAATATACAACAGGAAGTACATGGAGAGTTAAGTGAAGATCTGAAGCCAAGGTCAAAAAAAAAAAAAAATCAGGGAATTTCCCATCATGTTTGCCATACAAAACATAGAGGCACAGCCAAAGACAGGAATCTGGGTATCCCAGGAGCTGGTGAGTCTGAGGAAGACAAACTTTGACATCACGTAGTGATTTGTTCCTTCTGTCAACATTTATGTCAGCATTGCCTGAAGGAGGGAAAGGAGAAACTGTAAATGATATTAATTCTCTAACATTAATAGAGCAGGTTTTTTTTTCTATCTCAGAGTTAAACCAGCTAATTGTATCAAATTTTACGTTGACAATTTTATCAAAGTAGAATATTCTGAAGTAAGTGTAGCTTGCTATGAATGTAACAGTCTTACTATAACACGATTTTAAAACAGCATCATTAGAATGTTGTCAGCAGAGAAAGACATCAATTAAATTGGGTTTTGCCTTTAAGAAAGGCAACAGGCTATTCTTGACTGTGAATGTGACAGACAGGATTTTATCAATCATATAAACAAAAACATGGCACAGAGACCCAGTGATATTCAAACTCTCTTCAGTTCATTAAAGTTGGGCAGCGGTGGCACACGCCTTTAATCCAAGAACTTGGGAGGCAGAGGCAGTGGGATCTCTATGAGTTTGAGGACAGCCTGGGATATACAGTGAGTTCCAAGCCAGGCTCCAAAGCTATAAAGAGAAACCCTATCTTGAAGTAACAACACAAAACAACAAAAACCAGTGACCATAACCACCATTTTATATGTGTGTATATATATACCAACATGAAATTGAATATGAAAGATTTTAGTTTGCAGAGCAAGGATGTAGGAAAGGATAAGAAAAATACTTCTAGCAAGCAGAATATAGAAAATCATAAAGAGTGGACATTGACATGGGAGAAAAGAACAGATATGAAAACAAGAAAGTTACTATGGTGATGGGGCTAGTGGTTATGGTAGGCTGATTCTGTTAAATACGGCTAGTAACTGAATCATCAATCTTTTGTGAAATAACAGAAGTGAAGTCTCTCCCATGTCTTGGCCCACAACAAGGAAATAGGCCCCCAACCCTGGAACAAATGGTCCCAGATGAACAACACTGTTTGGGTCGCTCCTGGCCAACAGACAGTCTTGGGACATTCCAAGTCATTCTATGGTTTATCCTTTGAATAAGAACAGGTCATACCTGGGTGATCTCTCAAACATGAGATCATACTTTGTAATCAGTCACCTTGTGCCCCATGCATGTATGCTGATTTGTGGTTTGTCTCTATAAAAAGAAGCCTGTACCCTTTGGGGGGTGTGCAGCTTTCCCCGAGATTGCTGTCCCCCGAGTGCACTCGTTCAATAAACACCTCTTGCTTGTTGCATCTCCTGGTTTTGGTGTTTATGTCACGGGGCTCTCTCACTGGCCCATCAGGACCCCGGAATTAGGGTTCAACAAATGTTGGCATTATTACTGAAAAGAATGAGTTGTCTCCTGTCTAATTAGAAGCACGAATATTTGTTAAAAGTAAAACTGTCTCAATTATAAGCTGTTTGGAACTAGTAATAAATCAGTGTGTCTTGCATTCCCCCATTTTGTATTTCAGGCAGCCAACATAAAAAAAAATGACTGAGAAATCCATAAAAAGTTTATTTAAGCACATAGTTCTGTGCATTGAATTAAAGAATAGACATAAAGTTTAATCGTTAATTTATTGATGAGTCTTAACATTTCTTAGACGTCTACAGCATTTGTGTACTAACTCTCCATAGAAATCAGGAATTATCCAATGTGACCACTAGATGGCAGACTTGGAGACTCACCCACCTAAAAGAATGTTAAATCTTAACAGCTCAGGAGACCTCAGTCCTTTACAATAGAACTACAGGCAACTAAGGAATGCCTAGAGTGAAAGAAATAAACATCCCCGGGGGAATGCCTAGAGTGAAAGAAATAAACATCCCCGGGGAAGAAAAGCACGCTGACTAATTATCCAGTACCAAAGAGTCAACCTGGAAAAACAAATGTGTGAGCATCCTTATACAGATACAGATGGAGCAAGTTGTATTTCTGTATGTAGGAATATATGTGAATGTAAATATACACGTATGTAGGTAACAACAATTAATGCACAAAGAGACCATGAATCTGAAAAAGAGCAAGGAGGGCTTGAAGGGAGGGAAAGGAGGGGGAAATTATTAAAACATAAAAGAAAAACATTTTAAGTAATGTTAAACAAGACACAAAATCCTGTGAGCTTGGTGGCTATCAACAAATTTACAATACCTCGAGTCAAAAAAAGAAAGAAGAATTGATAAGGAATTTTTCCATGTACCAGATTTGGGTTTCCCACTTGAAAACTTAGGATAGTAGAATTTTATAAATTAGCATATACAGGACTAAGGAAGAAAATTAGAGGTGAAAATAAAATGTTTTCTGTGAAGTTTACCTATTTTACTATAATAAATATTACAACAGAATGGTGATAGGAAGAACCATAGAAACTCAAACCCAGGTGCCCCTTTTGAATTCTGTCTATGTATGTATAAACGACATATACATGCAACCATCGCGAGCACACACCTACAAGTTAGATATAAACTGAAAACTTGTGAACAAGGTGCTTGCAGAACACTCTGCAAGGCCTACAAAGTGGAGCAGTGGTAAATTAATCTCAATGACTAGAGAAAATGACAAGGACACACTGACTATTTCCTGCTGGGCAGAACAAAGGAGTTTAACAAGAACCGCCACCCTAATTTCCTGTTAGTGGAAAAGGACAGCACTATCAATGAGACTAAAAATGTTCTCGGGCAGTTTCTGAACCGGGATGACTTTGGTATTATTCTCATTGACCAGTACATCGCAAAGAGGGTTCTGCATACGCTGCGTATCCATTCCAGCCCATCTGTAGATTCCCATCAAAGGCTCTTCTGTTATGAAGATCTCGCAAAACTGAAATCTTATGTGTTTTCAAGGTTTGCCTACGTTGCATGAGACAACCTCACTCCATTGTGCCTTTTTATGCATTCTACAGTTGATGGACATTTAGGCTGTTTTCTAACTTTTTGCTACTGTGAGTAATACTGTAATGAACATTAGCATTCAGTTATCTATTTGATCTCTGTTTCCAATTCTGGAATAAACACCTACAAGTAGAATCCATGGACTGTTGATAATTCTATAGCTAAGTTTTAAGAAACTACCAAACCTGTCTTCATAGGAACTCCAAAATGGCAGGATCCCATCAGCAGTGTCCAAACCATCTACTTTTTGTTTGCCAGCAGCAATTTTCTGGGCAAAGTATGGTTTGTTTGCTTGTTTGTTTGTTTGTTGTGTTTGTGTGTGTGTGTGTGTGTAGTTGTTTGGTTGCTTGCTTATTTGTTTGTTTTGAGAAAGGATCTCACTGTGCAGTACTAGCTGTTCTGGAACTCACTCTGTAGACCAAGATGGCCTTGAACTCACAGGCCTTGAACTCATGAGTGCAAGGGTTAAGTATTTCACTGCATTCGATGTTTGTTTCTCATAACCAACTCACAAGGTGTGAAATGTGGTCACACACTGCAGAATAGCATTGAGGCTAACTATAGACACCACATGCCATGCGTTGGTGGTGCGATAAAATTATAATGAAGCTGAAAACTCTCTACCTTCTAGTGGTGCCTTAACCATTTTAACAGCTCCAGGCAACGCATTACACACATGCTTTCAGGATTACTCAAGTGAATGGACCCACTGCACTGCTCCTCCCGTAAAATTGTAACATACAATCATACACAGTAGGGGATACCTGATAATGGAAACAAACAATTTTTTCACTGGTTTATGTGTTTAGTATGCTCTGCTTTCTGTCCTAGTGCAGAGTGTACTCCTTCTATTTAAATCACTGAAAAACAAACAATGTGCCCTATAATAATAGCAGCAACCCCATACCAGTCTCATTTCCTGCATCAAGAAGCCATGTGAGGCAGCTGGCCCTCACTATCTATGTTTACATAAACACACTGTGATGTTTGTACAACAAAACCAGCTAATAACAAGTCGCTCTCAATAGATACCTGTTGATGGCTGGCGCATGACAATATGACACTAGGCCTTTAATCTGCATTTCCCCAGTGACACCTGATGATGCTAATCACCTTTTCTCGTGGACTACTGGTCTGTTTTCCATGAGTAAATGTCTATGTGAAGCCTTTGCTCATTCACCATTGCATTTTCTCTTTAGTACGAAGTCCTCTATACAGTTTTAAATAGCTCTAACCAGTACCTAATTTGCAAATGTTTCTCATGTTCCATGGCATGTCTTTTTACTTCTTTTTGTTTGTTGATTGTTTTTGTTTTTCAAGACAGGATTTCTCCGTGTAGCCCTGGTTGTCCTGGATCTGGCCTTCACCTCAAGTTGGCCAGGAGCTCAGAGTTCCACCCGCCTCCCAAGTGCTGGGAGTAAAGGCATGTGCCACCATGCCTGGCTATCTTTTCATTTCTTAGCGGCATACTTTGTAGCCACACACCACACCAGAGTGTTTTCTTTTGTCTCTGGGGGCAGGAAAGGTGACTGCGTGGGTAGTTAAGAGTACTCGCTGTGCAATCATGAGGGCCAGAGTTCAGCTCCCAGCATCCACGTAACAGGCCACGTGTACTGCAAATGCCTGTGACTCCAACCCCAAGGGATCTGACACCCTTTTCTGGGCTCCTCACATGCAAAGTGCATACACCCAGGCACTCATGTGCACATGCATTACCACAAGTACACACACACACACACACACACACACACACACATTAATTAGTCAGGTGTGGTGGTACATGCTCTCAATCCAGCACCTAGAGGCAGAAGCAGATAGATCTCTTTGGGCTCAAGACCAGCCAAGTCTACATAGCAAGTTCCAAAAATTTAAATCTATAGAGTGACACCCCCATCTCCGTGTGTGTGTGTGTGTGTGTGTGTGTGTGTGTGTGTGTGTGTGTGTGTGTGTGATTAAAATAAACCTTTTGAAATACAGTTTTATTTGCCAGTTTTGTTTTGTCACATTTTCTTTGGGTGCCGTAGATAACGAACTAGCACCGAACCGTAAGTCTTCAGTTTTCTCTATTTTGCTGCCAGCTCTGTAACTTTAAGAAAGGAAAGAAAGGGCCTGGGTAGACATCTTAGTGGCTAAGAGGGTCAGGAATACACATAAATAAAAACAATAAAAGCATTTTTTAAACTAAAGATCCAATAAAAGGAAAGAAAGTAAAACTATTGCAACTTATGTTTAAAATAATAATAATAATAATAAAAAGCTAGATGCCCTTTGACACTTGGAATGCTAATGATGTTCGCCAAACTAAGAATAACGATCATAAGAAAAGACAATTTCCATGGCCAATTTCATTTGACTTGCCACTGATTCCCTAGCTAAGATTACAATATGTTTGTTGACAAGAAGTAAATAAGGGCTCTAAGTGTGACAACACATACTGTTATACTGTGGGTCCAAAGTAAAAAGGAGACTTGAGGAGCTATCACTAAAAATGAGTCAGACCCTACCAAATAAAAGGGAATCTGGCCAGGTGTTGGTGGTGAACACATTTAATCCCAGCAGAGGCAGGCAGATCTTTGTGAGTTTGAGGCCAGCTTGGTTTACAGAGCAAGTTCCAGAAAGGGAAACCCTGTCCTGAAACAACAACAATGAAGAAGGAGGAGGAGTAGGAGGAGGAGTAGGAGGAGGAGGAGGAGGAGGAGGAGGAGGAGGAGGAGGAGGAGGAGGAGGAGGAGGAGGAGAGAAGAAGAGAAGAAGGAGAAAAAGAAGAGAAGGAGAAGAAAAGAAGAAAAGAAGAAGAAGAAGAAGAAGAAGAAGAAGAAGAAGAAGAAGAAGAAGAAGAAGAAGAAGAAGAAGAAGAAGAAGAAGAAGAAGAAATAAGAAAGGAGAAGAAAGAAGAAGAAGAGAGTCGGGAGGGGATCTGGAGCATGACCAAGTCCACAGATAAATTTAACGAAATGAAGCAAAATTCAACTAATAGATATTCTGAGTGAGAAAATATCTAAACATATGAATAAAAGTAGTACATTGTGTGTTAAACTGCATATTCACATGTTCTATAGCAATATGTGTATTCCACATACATAAGTCCATACGAATGCACAAAGAAAGGATTGTAAAAATACACTTTACTAGAATCTGCTTGCTTCTAGAGAAGCCACTAGAGGACGTGAGTGGTCAGAGAAGACTTGGGCTTTATTTAAAATGACTGACTTAGCTTTTTACAGCAAGAATCTATTCCTGAATAAGCTACACAATTGCTATGGTTTGAAAGTATTCCCCAATTCATGCATCAGAAACTCAATTGTCCAAATCAGTGGTATCTGAGAGCTCAGACCTTTTGGGAAGTGATTACATCATAAGGGTCAATCCCTCAGGAATGGATTAAACCATTCACGGCTTAATGAGTTATCCTGGGAGTGGCTTTCTTATAAGATCCGGTTTTTTCTGTCTTCCTTGTTCTGTCCCACCATGCAATATCCTCCCCCACATTATGATGCAACAAAAAGGCCCTCACCCAATGCTATGCTCTAGGACTTCCCAGCATCGAGAACTATGGGATATGTAGACTTCAGTTCTTTATAAATTGTCTATCATATTCCATTATGCAAACAGAAGTAGGGTAAGACATAACTAAACACACTTCTTAATTATTTAGAAAAATTTTTGATAAAAACTTGAAGGTACAGTAATGTGAAAAAACAAGGATATAATTGATACAATTAGCCAGTTTATGAAGTATGGAAGGAATGACTTAAAGCTTGCAAATTCATACTACCAAGTTATGACACAATGCTTTTGCAAGGTCCTGGTATTAGTGATTCATTAAGAGGAGTTGCCTAAGTGATGTCACATGGGAAAACTATAGTAATTAGACAATGATAGGTTTTTATGAAGCTCTCCTCTCAGAAAAAGAAAATGAACTACTCTAAACTTTCCTCGCAACTTTGATAAAACCTGAAAGGATGTCTCTGTCAGAAAGTTGTGGAGAGAGTTAACTGAAATAAATGTAATAATATGGGATTCTTGTTAGAGGACTTAAGGTCTGGGGTGCTTCCAAAGAAATAAATTATCTGTGAACAAGTATGAAACAGCAAAGAACAGGTGGCCTGTAAACCAGAGCCTAAAATTGAAATATCAAATTTTTCAGTACTAAAGAGATGGCTCCATGGTTAAAATCTAGCACTACTCTCCAGGACTCAAGTTCATTTCCAAGTACCTGGATCCCAGGATCTTCATCAGACAGCTCACCTGTAATCCCAGCTCCATGGTTCTGTCTTCTGACTTCCACAATCACTGCATTCATGGATACAAACACACACATTCAAATACACGCACTCTCAGGCACACACATGTGCATGAACAGAACAGAAACGTAATTTTAACTTTAAAAATAAATCTCTCGAGTATTTTCCATCTTGTCATTTCTTAATGACTCCACTCCTACTCCTAACTCTGTCTAACCCTAACCCTTGAACTATTCCTCACTAACTGCAATTTCTAACACCTCACCAAAGATTTTCCCAACAATTTTTCTGAATGCTAATCACACTTTCAAATATTTTTCAAGGTAAGATAAGGGGGAAAAGAATAATGAGAAAGTCACTTGTGTAAGTGCCAGGTCCCTCAAAAAGCTTTCCAAATCATGACCTAATCTAAAATGTTCTAAAAGTACAAGATAAGATTCTATTTGTTCCCATGTGCCCTACAGAAACCTAGTGAAAGGTTTTCTAATGAGGAAAAATGGGGTCTGTGCTGAGGGCAACAGAACTTACTGATGGCACATGACATATTAGGACTCAAGTCCTTCCTCCTTTCCAGATTGTCTGGGATAGAAATTGAAGAGGAGATTCTCAGCATGTTGGGAGATTGACCTGGAATAAGAGACTCCCCAGGATGAGAGTCTCTCTTCTTGTGTTCCTGCTGGGGCCACCAGCCCAAGGTGGTCTTGTTTTGGGGAGGTCATGTGGGCTATGAACTAACTAGATTCATTGTCATATCAGGAAATAAAAGTTGTCAAAGTGGTCTAAGGGAGAAATTCAAGCTCCAGCATTAAATGTCACAGGAGGCAGCTCAGGCATCAGTGTCAACCAAGATGTAACCCTCCAAAGCCTGCCTCACTATATCTTGATGTCATGATGGTTGGCACTTTCCTCCCATATAGCAAGACAGAGCAACCACCGATGCATTAGTGAGGAGCACACAAAAGGCCAAGCCACCAAGCTTCCCATTAAACTCAAGAATGGCCTGACCACAGCCTTAGCAACACCAGTGGGTACCTGGGTAATTTTTTTTGTAAAATATTAGCTACTGTGCTACATTTTCCAAGAAAGACCTATCCACAGTCTTAAGGGAGACAATGATATCATAGATTGTGATCATGAATCCCTCCACAGTTACCTAATTTGTCACTATGAGCGTCCTTGGCCGGAAGAGCTATGTGGTACTGAAGACATTACAGATGATCTGGAAGAAGTTATTACATTTATTCCACACTTCAGAAACATGAAGACATCAGCAAGAGGAGCAAAGATGACTCTTATAGCTTCAAGTGATCCATAGATTTCCCCATAGTATGGAAGACCTCAGGGGACCACAATGTATCAGCACCATTCTACATTACATTAATGGGACTTTGCTCCTGCAAGATGGAGTTGGGCTTTCCTTTCTTGACAAAATCCCCATTCTCAGCCTTCATGGTGTCATTGAAATGTTTTTGAATTGAATCATACTGGAACATATAGACAATATAGCTGAAATTAAAAAAAAAAAAAAGTGTCATTGATTTTAACAAGTTACCTTTGCCAGAGCTGAAAGCAGTGACCAGGTGCCTGCCCAATATGGTCAAAGCTAGTCTTTGCCACCATGTCTGAGATGCAGCCAGCACCAAATGAGAGGATGTGGTTATCTGTCAAGCAGGGCAAGCAGAGAACCAGAGGCAAGATTTGTGACACCCTTGTGGTGAGAAAATAAAAAGTCAATCATTCTGGAAAAACATGTGAATTATTAGAAAAATCTTCAGCTACACTATAAGGAAAGCTAAAAAGGGGAAATTTCCCACAGAATTCTCATTTCTTCTGTCTTCAAATGTAAAACACAAATAAATAATTAAAGATGTCAATTTAAAAAGCAAGCACTCTGTTTTTCAATGTGTTTTGTATACGTTCCTGAGTGCTAATCGAGTAGATGGACTTCAGATTGGTTTTCCATTAATAACTACAGATGTGCACACATCCATCTATTCTTGCAGACAATGCCTCATGGGTCCAATAACATCCATTTGCACAATGGCCGGAGACAGTTAGAAGTGGTGCTTCAGGCCCCAGGCAAGTGGAGCTAATTGAACTATATATGAACTGAACACATGACCTTGGCCTCTGCTGAGCTACAACAACAGAGTTTAAGAATCAACTGATACTTGCTCAAATAAAAGCAATGTTGAAGAATAAGAATGAGTTGAAAATTAAATGTATGCTATTGAAAACATAGACAGAAAATAATCGAATAGACAATACATGCCAAATTCTGAATGACATTCAAAGTAATTGTATTGTTGCTTTAAATTTCCAAAAGTTGTTGGTGGGATACTTTTGAAAGTCCTTTTAAATTAAAAGCATTTCTTTAGGGATATTTAAAAGTCTTTTGAGAGTTAATCTGTAGCAAAAATCATTACATAAGATCCTGCAAGTTAAAATTTAATTGCTATGGAAACTATAATAACCTACAGATGATAAAGGATTGTTATGAAAGGAAAAAGTTCATAAGTGATAAGGAGGTTAGTCACTAGTTCCTGTGTATGCTGATTCTGAAAATAAAATAAAAGCAACCACCAGCTCCCAACACAAACTCCCAGCAACATTCAGCTGCAGGAGTAAGAGATATTCTTTAGTAGGACTCAGGTAAATGGAAGAGCCGAACTAACCTCCTGAGGGAGGAACTTTGATGGGTAACTTATTGATAAATCACTATAACACAACACCCAGCATTCAATCAAACAGCCACCTATAGGTTTCTTAAAGGATATTTTTAAGTTACAATGACTTAAGTCCTAGGCCTTACAGTAGGCTTACAGTCAGGCAGTTTATCTTCTACGGGGATGGGAAGACTCAACTTACTATTTTTTCTTGTTGTTGTTTTGTTTTTCAAGACAGGATTTCTCTATTTTGCTTTGGAGCCTGTCCTGGAACTAGCTCTGTAGAACCAGGCTGGCCTTGAACTCAGAGATCTACCTGCCTCTGCCTCCCAAGTGCTGGGACTAAAGGCATGCCCCACCACCGCCTGGCTTCAACTTAATTGAAAATCTTCTGAGAATAGACCAAAGAGTCCACCAGAGAAGGAGGAAACTTGTTTGCAGTCTGTAATCTCTTCTCTGCGCCTCAGCCTGCCAAACTTTTCAGTGATCGCTGACTAACTCATGTGATTGTGGCAGCTGACTAGTCCAAACACACAGGAACCAATTTATGCCCCATTATTTCTTTTTATCTGGAACACACTAAGTACTGTAGGTATATAAATAGTCTTTAAAGTAAGGTTCCTCCTCACAGAAGGATAAATATAGGTCCTGCTATTACTTTTAAACACATTCATCTTCATGAAAAGGATGAAGTGGATTTATTTACTCAACAGTGTAGAAGTGTGCATCAGGCTTTGTGCTGGGGGCAACCACCATTGAGGCCAACCAATTTAGTCTCCTTGCTCAGTTAATAATTTGCATATAATTAGCTTCCCCTGGAGATTTTACTGTCAAAAATTAGTCACCACACTGATAATCACAAACTTTAAAATATACTTTTTCACTGTGTATGAACACACTGGGTTAGTTATGGGTCTAATTGATTCTAATCAATATTGATGTGAATCAATCTTCTTCAACTAGAGTTCCCAGAAAACAGCTTTGTCTTAAGGAAAAAATGGTAGTTCAATAGCTAAAGAATGCGTCGGAAAGGCAGAAGACATGAGCAGCTGCCTTAGTTATTTTTCTGTTTCTGTGACAAAACATGATGATCAAGGCAACTTTTTGTTTGTAGGAGAGGGGGCTATTTAGGTGGAAAGGGGAGTGTAAGAGTGAATAAAACCAAAATATTGTGTCATGTATGTATGAAAATGCCATGTTACCCATTAATTTTTATAATAACTTAAAAGAGAAAAAAACCCAAATTTTTAAAAAGAGAAAAATCATTTTCCTAGGAAGGAGATTCACAGACACATACCCTCTCAGTAGTCACAAAAGAGCTTGAAAAACAGAAGGGATGCAGTATTAAAGCAAAAACTAGTCAGCAGGCTGTTGGATGTTATATTTAGCATATTTTATAATTAAATGAGCTGCATGTTAAGGTTATTTTGAGAGTATAAACAACTACTTAGTTTTTCTAATAAGATTGCATGGCACTCCACATATTATCTGCCACCTGTTACCACACGAACAGCTCTGGGTCCTGGAGAAAACTTTGGCAGCTTTTTGCTATTATTCTGTATTAACAGTTTTTAATGATGTGAAGACAGTTTCACTGGAGCAATATTTTTAATTCTGTTCCTGCACAACATACAAGCTCAAGCTATGCTGGTAACTGGCACCTTAGATCTGTGTTACTGCTAACAATGGTAACCAACTTATATTTAGTATCTTGAATTAGAATGCCTATACATTTACTTTTCTTCATAAAATCATAGAACTCTAAAATAAGGTAGTACTTAGCTGTGAAAAAAAGAAAGTTATTTTAAGTTCTAAATTTTCCCATTTTTTTTCTCATAACTTCCCACTCAAAACCTGTCTCGTGGTTTTCATGCATGGGAAGTTAACAAACATGCATGTTTCAAGGCTTGGTGGGCCCAACAAGTCTCGGGGACCTGCATTTGAAATAAGAACTTAGGATGGTCCTTGACACTTTAGGTTGAAAATTACCAATTAGTGCCCTTATGTACATGTGGTAGAACTTGGCTTCAGAGAAGATAAATGATTTATTTGCCCAAATCCACACAGCTAAATGATGACAATCGGGGGTTGAATTGATGCAGCCTGTCTGTTCTGTGCTTGTACTCTCAGTCCCTGATGGATCAAAACAAACAAACCAAGAACAGGGTTGAGGATATGGTCAGCATTTGCAAAGCCCTGGGTACAATCTCCGTACCGGATTACAGAGGAAAAAAAGAGGAAGAAAAGTCAGGCGAGGGAAGAGCAAGAAGACTGCGATAGGGGTACAGAGGAAGTAGTAAACTGCCTTCCTTGGGAATGCATAGTCAGGAAGCAAAATTAGGAAATGGACAAACATACTAGGATAATGGAAGGAACGGCCATGACAAGGGGCCAACGGCTCCCACTAGCGTGCTGGCCATAGTGTGCCTCTGGAGCTGGATGGAGGTTATGTCTGAAAGATTTTACATGTATTGAAGGCTTTAGAGGTAGCTCAGTGGTTAAGCACAGCCACTGCTCTTCCAGAGGAACTGAACGTGGATTGAACACCCACATCAGATGGTTTACAACTGGCCATATCCGGGGAATCTGGTACTTAGGGCCTCTGTGGGCACAGGAATAAGGTACACATATCCACACACAGAAACATATACAAACACATATTTTTTTAAAAAAAAACATAAATCTTTAAAATGTCTTTAAGAGATAAATTTAGTAGATTAAATCCAAAGATATTATTATTATTGGGCCTTCCTATTTTAGATACGAGGGTTGTCTCTCCACATGGCCTAGTAAACTAGTAGTGTACAGCTGTGTATCGGGTCTTTGTAAATATTTGCCCACATCCTGGCCCATAGGACTCACACCCCAAGGCTGTTGTGGAGCCGAGTTGGGAGTCATTTGATCAGAAGTTGCCAAGATCCATTTAGTGCTAAATATATCATCAACCTGGTTCCAGATGACTGATGGATTCAGCACTGACTGTCAAATCACCAGTCTTAAAATAGTTAAGTTTTCTTGTTCCAGCAATGTTTTCACATACGGTTTCTATGGTTCCCTAACCACAAATAGAGAAATAATATACGTCCTAGAAGGAAAGAGAAGTGATTTTCTGACTTTCACAGGGGTAAAAATTATTATTTTGTTACCGGGAGAGTATTCCTCAATCATGGATTATTTGTGTTTAACCTGGAAACCAAATTGCAATGTTAACCAAGACATTAAACATGAAAACAATTATGGCCTCTCATTCATTATTGGAACTAACTAGTGCTACTTTGACAGCAAGAATAATGGTGAATTATGGGTGTATGGGTGTGTGTGTGTGTGTGTGTGTGTGTGTGTGTGTGTGTGTGTGTGTGTGGTCTAAACACTAAAGTTAAAGAACATTTGTGAACCTAACCTAAAAAGGTTTGTTGTTGTTGTTGATGATAATGTTTTATCTTAGTTTGTAGAGACAGGGTTTCTTTGTGTAATAGTCCTGACTATCCTGGAACTCACTCTGTAGACAGAGCTGGTCTGGAACTCACAGGATATGCCTTCCTCTGCCTCCCAAGTGCTGGGATAAAAGGCATTCATCCCCACCATCTGGCTTATTTTTTTTACATATAATTTATTTTTATATTATGAGCATTGGTGGTGTTTTGTCTACATGTATATTTGTGTGAGGGTGCTGGACACCCTGGAACTGGAATTACAGGCAATTGTGAACTTCATGTTGGGTGCTGGGAATTGAACTTGGATCCCCTGGAAGTGCAGTCGGTGCTCTTAACTGCTGATCCATCTCTCCAGCCTTCTGGACTGAGCAACACACAGATTCTCTTTTCTTCTCAGGTATGAGACAGGTGGTGTGGAACCATTTCAACTACATTGCATGAGTTAATTTAACAAATTGTTTGCTTGTTTAGTGTGTGTGTGTGTGTGTGTGTGTGTGTGTGTGTGTGTGTGTGTATGAATACACACATTCAGTTGATTCTGTGTCTCTACAGAACCCTGGCTAATGCAACTACCAAAAGCAATATGCAGATTCGGTGCAGTTCTCATCAAAATTTTAATGCCATTCTTCACAAAATATAGTCTTAACATTCATGTGGAAGCATTTTAAAAAATGTGTATAGCCATAGCAATTGTAAGCAGAAAGAATAATGGAGGTATCACCAAACCTGATTTCAAGTTATATTACAGTCATATTCATATAAACAGCATGATACTGTCACAAAAACAGATTTGTAAAACCATGGAACAGAATGAGGACTGTCTTATTTAGGGTTTCTATTGCTGCCGTGTAACACCATCACCAAAAAGCAACTTGGGGAGAAATGGTTTATTCAGCTTACACTTGCACAGCATTGTTCATCATTGAAGGAAGTCGGGACAGGAACCCAAACAGAGCAGAATCCTAGATGCAGGAGCTGATGCTGAGGCCATATAGGGGTTCTGCTTACTGGCTTGCTTCCCATGGCCTCCTCAACCTGCTTGTAGAACCCAGGACCACCAGCCCAGGCGTGCTACCATCCACAATGGGCTGGGCCCTCCCCCTATTGATCAGTGATTGAGAAAATGCCTCACAGCTGGATCTCATGGAAGCATTTCCTCAGCTGAGGCTCCATCCTTTCTGATGACTCTAGCTTTTCTCAAGTTGATGCAAAACCAGCCAGTAGAAGGTTCTAGACATAAACCTACCTGGCTATGGCTACCTGTTTTGTTTTGTTTTTAACAACAATGTTGAAAAATACATAAAAATACACTGGAATAAAAAAAGGCATGTGGAGAAAAATGAAAGCAGAACTGGAAAATGGCTCAGTCAGTGAAACGCCTGCTCCATCAGCATGGGGACCCAAGCTTAGATGCCCAGCACCATGGTAAAAGGCTCGGCATGATGGCATTTGCCATAATGTAGCACTGGAAAGTGAGGAGATGAACAGAGATGATCTCTGGAGCTTCGTGCTCATCCAGTCCCTCTACCGTGCTGAGAGAACGACCCTGCCTGTAAATAAACAACAAACAAACGGGAGAGTGATGAAGGAACAGAGTGATGCTGGGTTCTGGCTGCCACATAAGCTTGTATATCTGAGAGCTCCCACAGGAGTGTTGTAAGGCATCTTTATGTGCTTATAGACATGAACTAGTCATTTACTCATGTTTTCCACTTATTGCCTCCAGTTTACTTCCTAGAAAAAATAAAAATAATTTTTGTTCCTTTTTTTTAAAACTTCATTTAAAGTATGCAAAAAACCCAGTGAGAGCTTCTTAGCACTTTCCATGTCCAGAGTAAAGCATCTGAACCCTCCAAACAAATGCACTGGGATTATGGCTCAGTGACAAAGCATGTGATTGGCACGTGGGACTCCTTGATTCAATACTCACCCCCACAAATAAAAATTAAATAATATCTACACTGAAATAATGTCCGTCCCCCCCAAAGAAAAAAAAAACCTCCCCCAGGTTACAGAAATTCTCACTGGGGATGAGGGTCATGTAGACTCATTTACAGTGTTTGTTCCCTGGTCTGGTTTCCAAGTTAAGGTCGAAAGGTGCTGTGACAACAGCTGCTGGAAGTATAAACTGGTAACAGTGTTCCTTCCATTACTAGCATGAGCTACCAAGACTCCGTGGACCAGGATGGTACAGTTGGTACTATGTGCTATAGAATGGTGTGTCATTTGTTCAATTCTGTCCTACTGTGGGAAATTTGCTGTGCAAATCATGCTTTGAAGCATGGGAACCATGAGTAAACATATCCTAGATTATTAATAAGCAACAGAAAATGAGGTGCTAGATGTATAGGTAACAGGGAGAAATGCTTGCCTAGAATGCTCTCAAAGCCCTGTTTGATCCTTAGTCCTGCCAAAAGCAAAAGAGAAAAATAAAAGGAGGAATTGTTTTAATTGTTTCCAATGAGTCTATTACAATGTATGGTGACAAGACAGCCACCTTTAAATGGGGGATGCTTAAAAAAAAAAACAGTGACAGAGTATGGAAAACTGTCTAAGCAGAAACTGTAGAAAAAACAGTTTTGTTATATATTAGGTTAAAAAATGAAAATGCTTAAATATCATGTATTATGTTGTAATGTAACCACATTTTAGTGAAGTTGAACTATGCAATAATATGTAGATACAAGATATAATGCATTAGCTGGACAGTGGTGGTGCATGCCTTTAATTCCAGCACTCAGGAGTCAGAGGCAGGTAGACCTCTGAGTTCGAGGCCAGCCTGGTCTTCAGAGCTAGTTCCAGGACAGCCAAAGCTACACAGTGTAGAGAGCCGCGAAGTGCCACACCTTAAAGTGGCACTGGCTTCCGCCTTACACCTTCCCGTTGGTGAGGGCTCTCTGGTGTAAACAAGCCCTTATTTAGTTAAGTCTGTTCAGCCTGTCTGCTTCCGCGTTAGAGCAGCCTATCTGCAAGGTCCACGTAGCTCACTGGGGTTGGTTAGCGCAAGGGGATTTAAGCCTGTGCAGGGGTCCCCCGGGGCTTCGCGGGCCAGAAGAACATGTTTCAAGGATCCTGATTAAAACTGCATGAAGAAGATATTCCCGGAGTCGTGTTGTCCTTGCTGACAGGGGTCAGGCGCGCAAACACAGAGAAACCCTGTCTGGGGGTGTGGTGGGGGGTGCATTCACAGAAAGGGAATGGGCTAGGGAGATTTCATAACAATTCCAGTTTGCTATAATGTACCTATAGAGGATACATACAATGCACTAGCTTAAAATCCCTTCTCATGTGTGTTATGAGATATTTCATATACTAGGGGCCCAACTTAAATAAACCAATATTATTCAGACAGGAAAAGAAAAAAGGTACTTCAAGAAACAGAAGCTTCTGTAGGGCTAGTTCAGGGGCAAGGGTGCTTGCCACACACGAGGACTTCTGCCAGAGCTCCACAACCCAAATGATGGGAGACGAGAAGAGAAGCAAGTCTGTAAATCACCCCCCCACACACACACACACTTGAACACACACACATAGAGGTAAAATGTTTAAAAACTGAAGATTCTGAAAAGTCAAGGGAGAAATAGAGTGAAGGGGAAGTCTACAAAATAGCATGTGACAGGGCATAAATGTGTAGGATATACAAAGAATTAAAAAAAAAATAATCCTAAGCAACAGAAACTCAGGCAACCCAATCAATGCAATACAAATGTCTTATAGTGTGATGACTATTTTATTCTGACAGATTCAGCATTTCAGTTTTCACAGTGAGTTTTCAACCTATTTGCAACTGGTTTTTATGCAGAGTGACAGGCATGGGTCTAATGTCATTCTTCTTCTACATATGGACATCCAGTTGTCCCTGAAATATTTGCTGAAGATGCTGTCTTTTCTCCCGTGTGTCTTTTTGCCATTTTCGTCAAATATCAGGTGGCTGTAGTTAGACAAACTCATGTGGGTCTTCTGTTTTGTTCCAGTGATGCATAGGTCTGATCTACGTGTCAGCCTTATGCTGTTTTTTACTGTGACAGCACTGAAATAGAGTTTATGTTTTGTTATGGCAATGCCCAAACCATTGTTATTTTTCCTTAGGATTGCTTTGACGATCCTAGGTCCCAGAAAGACAAATGCTGCATGCTTTCTTATTTGTAGATCCTAGATGCGAACCGTTGGGTGTGCTGGAGTCACTGCAAAAGCCAGGAAAGGCACCAGGATGGGAGTGGGTGGAGCTCCAGAAAGGGGATACTGGGATAAGAGTGCTATGATAGGGAAAATGGGTTGGGGACATAAATGGGAAGTGCGGGAAGGAGGCATAAATGACATGAAGAATGTTCACAGATTCATAGGGAAATATATTTCTGATATATATAGTCTTAGGGTTTCTATTGCTGTAAAGAGACACCGTGACCACTCAGCTCTTATAAAGAAAACATTTAATTGGGGTAGCTTGCTTACAGTTTCAGAGGGTTGGTCCATACTCATTATGGCGGGGAGCATGGCTGTGTGCAGACAGACATAGTGCTTCAGTGTAGCCAAGAGTCCTACATCTTGCAAACAACAGGAATTTGACTGAGACACTGGATGGTATCCTGAGCATCGGAAACCTCAAAGCCCACCTCCACGGTGACACACCTCCTCCAATAAGGCCATACCCACTCCAGTAAAGTCACACCTCCTAATAGTGCCACTCCCTATGAGATTATGGGGGTCGACTGCATTTGCAATACTACTACATATAGCATATAATATACATTGCATATAGAGAGAATAAAGTTTATATATATATATATATTACTTGGGGTGGTAACAATCCACACAGGAGCCATAGATTATCTAACAAAAGTTCCAGTGCCAGGCATGGGAAATCTCCTTTCAAGTTTTTTCTTAAGAGAATCAAACACGCGCGCGCACACACACACACACACACACACTAATTCATGTTATCGCCATTTCCCTTGGTTGTCTCTCCCAGAATTTGAAGGTATGTCTTCAGACGCAGGTCTATGAGGAATAGAGCTGGATCTGACCTCAAATACTCCTCCTTGAAAATTAGTTCTCATAGTCTCCAAAGATGCTATACCAGATGCCAAGGAAGAAAAGCAATCAATAGTCCTACCCAGCTATAAAACTTACCAACCACAACAATTAATATCATGGCAAAATATCCCCAAGGATGCAATAGAGAGATTTCTATCTTAGGGGTAGCCGATAGCTATCCAATTGGACTTAAGAGCCACCCAATGAGAGAGAATTCATTGGCTATAAACTGAGATAACTACCTGTAGCTAATGATATCATAATCCTACATGAGAACCTACTGTTTCTGCTTTCCTAAACCAGTTTAATTTCTAGCTGCATTCTAAATAATTATCCCTATCTCCAGATAAGTGTAACTTTGAATATTCACCAAAGACGCGTTTTTTTTTAATTGTAGCAGAGACCATCATGAAATCCACAACTCTAACCAATACCTCTATAACACAACTCCTACCTCTACAGCTCAGAGACTATCAAGCAAGAGGGAGCAGAAATGCTGTAAAATCTAGGACATCTCCAGCAAGAGACCACTCTCTTTGACTGCACCCATGAAATCTTGAAAATATGGTTGCTTAAGTATGACCCACACAATCACAATACTATAGATTTGGCCCAGTAAGTGCCATGGGTAGGCCCTACCCTTAGGTAAAGAGCTACAGGCTATTAATAGCAGCAGAGAGGACAGTCAGCCTCCTCTAGGGATGAGCTCCCTACAGATTATCCAATCCCAAACAGCTCTAAACACGCACATAGTGGAAACTAATGAATTTATTCTCTCTCTCTCTCTCTCTCTCTCTCTCTCTCTCTCTCTCTCTCTCTCTCTCTCTCTCTCTCTTCCAGAGGAAACAATGGCTAAAGAAGAGACCATGAATTTGAGCAAGAAATGGGGACGGGGAAATTGGAGGGAGGAGAGCAAAATGTGCAAAGATGTAAATACAGTGTTCATATAAGACACTGTCAAAATAAATATTTTAAAAAGACAAATCTCAGAAGAGGAGGAAAAAAAGAGTTTAATCCTAAAATTAAAATCTCACCCAGACTCCACTGAGTGACATTTCCTAGAATTTAAAAACCCTTAATGAGAAGGAAGCTTTGGATATGCCGATTAACCTGGTTAAGTTTGTTATTGGAAAAAGAAAGCAAGGTCGAAAGAGCATTGTTTTAACAACCTTTCTTTTGGCTACTCTGAAAGATTAGATAACCAGTTACATAACAAGCTACATAAAGCACCAGGCTGAATCCAAGACACATCAGTCTAACACCTGAGCTTTCACACATAGTACAAAAGCCTGCACAACTTTATCTTGTGCAGGACGCTGGCCTAAAATGATTACAACTGTCACTACTAATGTAAAGGACGTTTTAAGGCTTCCTGGGAGCCCTTTATACAAAGAGATACTGTTCTCTTCAACCTCGATAATAAATACTTTGCTGTAAGCTGTTTCAAATAAACAAGTAATCTCTTCGGGGATCCTTTAAAAACACAGTCGATTAGATATTTGGATGGTTATTCATAAAGCATTGCAAGGTTAAGAGTAAAACTCCCATGAAGATGGAGAAGTTTGTCACTTAGTTGTACAGTGTTTGCCAAGCATTGTAAGGTCCTGGGTTCAATGTCCAGCACAACAACAATTTAAAAAAATTTCAATAATTGGTTAACAAGTTGAGGCAGGGGAGGTGTGGGCGAAAGACAATGACATTGGAGCAACAGAGACTTGAACCCAACTTACACATGTGTTTAAAAAAAAATATATTAAGAGAAAGGACAGATATGAGATCAGCAGGACCCTAAGGCCAAAGCTAATCCTGTTTGGTTTAGGCTACTATTTGAGATAGTAGAACGTTCCAAGCTCACTCTGCAGGAACTACAGGTTGCTGAAGTCTATATTACAAGAAACCAGGCCATTATGTATTTCCAGAAATGGGGGGAAAAAAAAAAGCTCTATATGACACAAAACCAGGCCACTATGTATTTCCAGAAATGGATAAAAAGGCTCTACATCTCGGAGTGCACGTCATCCCTAACCTTGATTAGGGAAGGTTAGGATTCAACTAGCGTGTTCCCCACCCTAGTGCCTCCTGCAGAGGAAGTTTGGAGGGAGCTAGCATCTCTCTTTCTCCTAATAATGACACATGGATAGGAAGAGAAACTTGCTGGGGACTGGTGCGGTAAACTCGAATCAGTCCCACACAAGGGAACCAGCCCTGTTGCTCTAACCGCCCTTTTGATTGGCCCCATGGGAGTCACCCTCTCCCAATGCTGTGATGAGAGACTCAAGGAGGGTTAGATGACCTGGAGAACCAGCCTGCCTCCCTCCTAGGAGTAAAAGTCATCCTACAGTAAAGACAAATTTGGCTCATTCCTGTTTCCCAAGGATCGGGCTGTACCTCACCTTAACTACTTCTGCGACAGGAATGGCAGTCGTGTTTTTGTTTCAAAAAGTTGTTCACAACCATCTTGAACCCTAACTTTGTTTCAAAATGTTATACGACCACTTATGACTATTTTGTTATGTTCACCTTGCAGCCATTGTCTATGTTTGAGGAGCCCATGCAGGACTAACTTGTTATGCTTATGTTCTGCTGCTGCAACCCTGCCTGTTTATCCCACCTTAGGGGGAGGCAGCCCATTTACATGAATAAAGAAGCTTGCTTTAATGAACTGCTTGTTTTAATTAACTGGGCCATGGTGATTTAGATCACTGGTCTTTCTCCTTCCATCTTTGGGATTAGCAGAACCTCTATTGGTCTCTCCTAATCTTGTTTTCACTTTACAGATAGGGACAAAACCCTCCAACATTCCTTCAAGCCCCCCACCACACACACACCAGCTCCTAGATAATTGGAGCAAGTTAGACCCTCTGGTGCTTGGGAATAGACAACTATTTACCATTTAATGAGTCTCTGCCCTGTGTCCTGGTTAACTGAGACTTCCAGAAACTGTGTTGTCAGACTTACAGATGTTGATATAACCTGGGTTTCATTCAGGTTTGGTCCACATTGTCCTCTACTGGACATTGCAGCTGGTACATGGACAGAGGCATCTCTCTCTGGTAAGGCCCTGCCAATCGGCCTTCTACAGTATTCTGATAAGAAAGTTTCTGGTACATAGTCCAGACAGCTATAAAATTATGCCTCACCTTATTAAACAAATCTAACCATAATGTCAGGGAACTTCCCTCATTAACTTTGTCTTGTGATATTCCCATGAATTTACAAGAAAACAAAAACAAAGCCTCAGTGGCCGACTTCTCAACTTAAACTGATGGATGAAAGACCCCTTGAACTCCAGAACCAGACAAATGGCATCCTTTGTGTATATTATGGTAGTCAATGGTAAAACCATAAATCTCTTGGTGCCTATGGCAAAGCCTGCAAAAGATTTTTTCTCATTCTCTTCCTCCAATAAGGATAAAACTTCCCCCAACTATTTCTCTAACTATGCTCTCAATAGGAATTGCAGGACAACTAATTATCACACTTGAAAAGCTCCAAAGATGCACATCAGCACCAAACAGTTGTGTGTCTCCAGATCATCACCATCAGTTAAGCTTGGACCCTTAGGTAGACCCTCATTTGAGGAACTCTGACTGCTGCACCTTCATCATCACGCCTTTGTCAGCTCAAAGCATCCAATGCAGTTGTCACTTCCAAATCCCCTAACAGCAGTCACGGTGAGCTCTGAGAGGGGAGAAATGAGAGATCAGGAGTTAGACAAACTCCCTAATAATCTCCTACTGAAGGACTACACTTCCTAGCTTCCCTTGTGGACTGAGGGAGTCATTTCCCACATATTTCCATCCCTACAAAAGTCAGTGTCCCGTCTTCCCCTGTAGACATTTTGGTCATCAACACAAGTGGGTGCACAAGATGCCCATCTCCAGGAATAGTTATGGTCTCTCCTAAGGTCAGACTGAGCCTCTCTGTCTGTCTGCTTTCTGTCTTTCTACAGTTGCCTCTTTAGTAATCTAACACTAACTGGTAGGCAGAAAGATGGAGAGATGGGCCATGGCTGGGTAATAAATGTGGCGAACTTCCAAGATGGTTGGCTTCTTCCTCAACCTCCTGACTCAAGACAGAAGCCTGACAGCTTGTAGCAAAGGCCTTATGGGCTTTTGTCTCCTACTAGCTGGCCCCTGCATATAGACTGGCTCAACAAACTGAAGGCCTGGCCAGGATGTGTCACTCAATAGCTCTGGGACAATCAACCATCCTCTCTGTCTTCTATCAGACTAACCCTAAAGTAGGGGAGGAAAGATCCTGGGAGGCTCAATATCCCCAATTTTCAAGACTGGAGTTCTTGCCTTCCAGGGCTCCACCTCTGTTTTGCAGAGGGAGAGAGAGAGAGAGAGAGAGAGAGAGAGAGAGAGAGAGAGAGAGAGAGAGAGAGAGAGAGAGAGAGAGAGCTCATAAGATCATAAGACAACAGAGATATTTTATACCTAAAACAGAAAAAGGAAAAGCAGCCCATGCAGGTCATGGGAAGTCGTTATAATAAATTAGATTACTAATTTATTATAATGGCAAAGAACCTTATTCCTTATTCCTTTACACTTTCCACCATAACTCATGTTGTGTGATAAGTTATGGCTTTCAGAGGCCTCTTCCTGTACTCACCTATTTAGACATGGGTACAGATGATTTACAGAAGTGTTCTTACTGGATATTATACCAAAATAAATCAGTATCTCCCTGATACCTCATCACATACATGACATCTCTACTTTGTGTGTGTGTGTGTGTGTGTGTGTGTGAGATCTGATCATGAGTTTGAAAGGTAAGCTCTTTCTCCTAACTTTTTTTATTATTATTTATTTTTCTTATTTTTACATATCGATCCCAGTTCCCTTTCCCTCCCTTCCTCTCTCCTTCCCTCTCCTTCCTTCCCTCCCTCCTTCTACTTTTTAATAGTAGTAAAGCATTTTTCTAATGTGACTGAAGTAAAACATGACACACATATTCTTTATCTTGTATTTCAATTCCTGTACACTCTTTTGATTTTTTTTAAACCTGCCCCTTCAAATTTTTCAGTTCCTTGTTGCTATTATTTGACTTTAAGAAAATTTCAATACCGCTGGGTGTGGGGTAGTTCATACCTTTAACTTCAGCATGAAGGAGGCAGAGGCTGATGGATTTCTAAGAATTCGAGGCCAGCCTGGTCCAAACAGTGAATTCCAAGACAGCCACAGTTATATAGAGAAATCATGTCTCAAAACAAAAACAAACCAACAAACAAAAACAAAAAATAAAAAAGTTGCAATATAAAGATATATAAATGAGAATACTAAAACTCTACATAGGCTTTTGAAATTACACACGTTTTTAATCAATTTTAGGCCTTTGTTCCAAGTTCTTAGATTTTTTCCACATCATAATTCTCTAGTTTCCATTGTGTTGTTTCCTGTTATGAATTATTTAACGTAGTTTTTTTTTTTTAATTGTTGTCTTTCACAGAATGACAGGCGGCACTTGGGGTTATTTCACAATGCAGTTCCTTCCTGTGTAGACGTTTACACACGCACCCACACACAAGTACAACTGGCCCTGCAGAAAGCAGTTCCTAAGCCTTCGAATTCTTTGATTACCCTATTCCTCTCTATTGGAAGCATCCCTTCGCCTTAGGTTATCCTGTGCCCTGTACCTTGCTGAGTACCCTGCATCTCTTTCTTATAAAGATGCCCGGTGTCAACCACAGCTTCTGGAGGGCCTGAATTACAGTGGCCTACAGCAGACATGCATAGGGAAAACAAGGAAAGAGGCAGATGTGCCTGGCAGCTGGCAGACAATCTGTCCAACACAACAGAACTTCTGAGTTACATCCTGTCTGTAACTAGACTGGATGGGTTATATCTGTTGTGCTTAAACTCGCCCACGAGGGTGCTTGTCAGAGGAGTGGGGTAGCACAGTAATGTGTGGAATAGAAAACTAGGGGCTCAAAAGTTTAACAGTGCAACCTGCCAAAACAGCATGCCCATTCAGTCAAATAAAAACCTTAGAGGTTTTAACCATTCTTTGACCTACAAGATTCCAACTTATTCTAGAAATGAAAATCGTTGCTTCAGGAAAACACAATGGGATGTTTGGCTGTCTCATGCACTTAAGTCTAGTGAAGTTCTGAATGATTTCATGCTTAGCTTCAGCAAACATGAAATACGTGACTAGGTGTCACTGGAAAAGAGACATCTAAATATGCTAAATCGTTCGTTTGTCATGTTATGTATTAGAGTATATACTACCCTGATTCAGAAAAAAAAATCTTTTAATAGTACTTGTGGGCTTATTTCTTCTGTACTGGGGAACAATTTCATATAAAAAGGTTATATTCCAGTTTGTTGATATCAATGTATCAGTATTCCTCAGTAATAGGATCAGAAAGCTTCTGCCTATTTCTTTATTTTGAGATAAAATGTCAGGTATCCCAGACTAGCCTCAAACTCATCATGTAACCAAGGATGACTTTGTGCTAGGTGAGGTTATAGACATATGCCACCATGACTAACTTCTGCTCAAAATTTAAAGTATCAGTTTTGATATTTTGATACTTGACTCACTGTCATTTTAATACTAAAAAGTATATATTATAGCTACATAAAATTACCAGTAACATCTTAAAAACTTATATTCTGGCTATATATAAGTAGTTTTTTGCTTTAGCAAAATTATAGTCACTATGTCAAAGTGAGCTAAGACTATTTACTCTAAAGTACTCCAATAATTCTGAACCATATGGCAGAAATTTGGTACAGATGGCTAAACTTGCTGTCATGTTCGTTAATTATTAGTTGTAAAAACCAATGCAGAGTTAGTTGTGACACAATGACCCCTCAGAACTAAGAACTTTCGTGAAATTCTATTGAAATACTGTCTTTGAGTAATCGAAAATGAGTAAGACAATAGGCAAAGATAAGAGAAAAAGGGAGAAAAGCGTACGGTATGTGCCAGCCAGACATTGAGGCACACACTTCACATATTTTAGGTGATTTTAGGTGACTTAACACAACATTTAAATAGAAACCCTTAGAGGGCTGTGGACATGTTTAACTAGTTTTTCTTTTTCCAAACCAGTACTTGGTTTGCATATGCATAATAGAAAGGTTAACTTGCTCAATTTGATGGTTCTCTTGCACAATTTTGACAGCCTCATCTCTTGAATCATCATCTGCCCCAGGCTTTACTTAGTGCCGTTTCTGGAAGACTGGTTTAGCACCTCGACTCACCTTCCAAAATATGTGCAATGCAGGCCACTTGTTCTGTGTCCCAGGTGGCTCATGAGTCATTTTCCTCCCCCCACTCGACAGAGCAGGATATCAAAGCCTCATTTATCTTTCTGGGTGGATACAACATCATTAAGCTTAAATATGCCCTTTGCCAACAGACTTGAGGGTTGGGTTTAGTTATTAACTTGCTGAGCCTCCACCCAGCTAACTATTCTAGGAAATAATCTGGTGAGTCAGGTGTTTTTATATTCATATTTTAGCAACCAGTAATCTGCCCTGGGTGCTGCAGCTAAAGGCTGAATGTCCTGGAAAATCTGTCTCCATCCTTCCAATACTTCAAAGGCCAAGTGCCCAACGCCCAGAAAGATGCATTGTTTGTTTTAACACAATCGTTTTTTGTGTGTTTCTCTCTTTTATGGCATTGCCCTGTTTGTTATAAAAGGTCACGTTTGCCTGCCTCAATCTTGATGAACCGGTGAAGACTTGCCATCAAGCACAAAGCCGCCTTCTGACTTCAAGAGCATGAAGTGAGAAAGCCACGTGACAGTGTGCAATGAAACAGGACTGAAAAATGAGCTGCTCCGCCTCTGCTGGTACCGGAGTCCTGACCATGTGCCTCTCCGTCTAAACCACTTGACTCACCGGTTTGTTTTCCTTCTGGCAGCTGGTATTGCAAGCATGCCAAGTGGCAGAATTTCCATCACCCTTCTCCCACCAAACATGCATACAGAGAATCTAGGGTGGGGAGAGAAAGCAGGTTGGGTAGTGCCTCCCCTCCACCCCACTTTTTCACAGAAGTAACCACAACAGAGTCTCGTCTACTTGAGAGGTAAGAACTCTGATTTGTAAAAACACAAACACAGAAGAATTTCCTAAAGGTTAAGACATGAGGAAATTTATTTTAGAAAAAAAGTCTTCCTAAAATCAAATGAGTTAGTTTTCTATTGAATTCTTCCCGTGTGGTTAAGTGCTAAGCCAAAGACCACTTGTGTGCTTTTGTGCATGACAATGCTTTTTTATCATTTTACAGGCGAGATTTTAGATCGAGATTTTCCCAGAGCAGCACAGGTGAATCAAAACTGAGATGGAGTCATTTGTTCTGAAGAACTATTAAATTATGTTGCATTTGTCTGGAAGAGACAAAACTCCTGATAAAGTATATTGCATATACACTAATTCTTTATTAATTTTTATGGGGCCTGCATGTATGTATCAAGTACATGTATGGTGCCTTTAGAGGTCAGAAGAGGGTATCAGATCCCCTGCAAGCAGAATGATGGATGATTGTGGTGTTAGGAACCCATGTGGTTGCTGGGAACTGAACCCCACCCAGTCCTCTCCAAGAGTAACAAATACTCTTAAGTCCTGAGCTGTATCTCCAGCCCACTATACTATTGTTTTTAAAAGAAAATTAATACTACTAGCATGTACCCTGCATAGCAAATTCATGACTGGTGTGGTTTGAATATATAAAACAACATAGAGATGTCAAAACTGGTGGCATAGATGTTTACCATTCATTAAACAAAATTTTGTAAGCAAATGTTTCAAAACAATGAGAAATAAGGAATTCCATCAAACATAGCTACAATTCATAATCTAAGAAATACTAAGATTCAGTGGCAAAGCAGTGTGTGACAAAGCCATAAAGAAGAAAAATCATGCTTTCAGATTGGACAAAGGTAGGTTGGATGGTTGTGCATGTATGTATGTATGTATGTATGTACATATACAAAAACACGAGTTTTTATAGAGAAATACATTCATTAAAATTCAGATTATTACCTATGTAGAACATTTTGCCATAATCCCAATGCTCTTTGACTATGCTCCTTAAAAACATATGCTTGACGTCTTACTAACAGCTACATTCAGATATAAGAAGAAAAATTAAGTTCTAGGTAGCACAGGAAAACAAAACAAAATGATTAGGATTATGTTGGTAAAGCAAATTCCAAGATCAAATGAAGTTGGTCTAAAAAACTAAAAAACATTTTCAAATTTATTTGACAACGTTGGTATAAACCTGATGCCAATAGATGGTAAATCCAAGGAATAGAAGGAGAGGGGAAGGAAGTAGAAGCAAGAAAAAAAATTGAGAATTTTAATTAGGATATAGCTGACATATAAAGTTCAAGGTATACAATGTGATATTTTAACACATAGTGACATGATTACAGCTAAGTTAACTAATATTTCACAAATTTTTGTGTGCTGAAAACACTGAAGACATAATCTCAGCAAAGTTCAAGCATATAAATTATTATTACCTGTAGTCACTATGGCACATTAGAATTCCAGGCCTTACTCAGTAAAAGGAAAATGAAGAGACATTGGTTATATGACACCTGTAAATTTTCCTAGCTATACATTTCAATCTCAACAAGTGTTTATAGAATCATAGAAAACTAACATAGAAACGAGTGGAAAAATCATTTTAAATTGGTAGCAAAATCATTACTGTTAATTTTTTTTTTTAAATAAAGGGTCTCTATGTAGCCCTGACTGGTCTGGAACCCTCTATATAGACTGTCCCTGAATTCACAAAGATTTGCCTGCCTCTGACTCCCAAGTTCTGGGATTAAAAGTGAATATTATTACACACACCCACACACCCACACCCCTACTCGCTAAGTAGTCTTATATTCTGATGATAATACAAAAAGAAAAACCCATCACCAAGGCTATTTTCCCTAAACCTGCAAAAGGAAGCGTGTGGCAAATTTCTTGTTCAAGATGTTTCTACAAATAGTGTCACCTGGAAGCTGACAATTTGCTACTGGTCTAGAGTACTTTAAATTGCATTTTTTTTTTTAATTAGAAGAGTGATTTAAATAGCCTTTCAAAATGAAACTGAATTTTTCGTCAATGACCATGCCACTGACCAACCTGGTTTGATCTTGGAAGCTAAGCAGAGTCAGGGCCTGTCTGGCTGGAAAAACAATTAAAAACTAGATTCCTATTCTTCATGATACTATATGGTTTTCTTTCTGTGCAACCTAGATAAATTCAGCAACTCATAATACATTTCAAAAATAGAAAACATAAGGAAAAACAAATTTGTAGTTGACAATAAAGGAAATTAAGCCTAATGAGAACTAGAATATAAAAATGCAATTTTATTGTTGTGGCTTTCTGGCTACTGTAATGATTTATAGTGATGGTTCCAATGTAAAATTTAAAAGAAGATGTAAAACTGTAAATGTAAAACTGTAAAGAAGAACCTTCTTATTGAAAAGAAATTTTAAATGTTTAATATTGCATTATGTATGGACATTGGAGTTTATAGAGTTGTGTGCATTTTTAAAATTTTTATTTATTTTATGAATGTTGGTGTTTTACTGGCATGTACATCTCTATGAGGGTGTCAGATCCTTGGAACTGGAGTTACAGACATTTGTGAACCTCAATGTAGGTGCTGGGAATTGAACTGGGGTCCTCTGAAAGAGCAGCCAGTACTCTTAACCACTAAGCCATCTCTCCAGTCCCAAGCTGTATGCATTTTAAGAGATGTGCAGCATTAATTATAGATATTGCCTAGAAATTAATTAACCTATTTAAGAACAGAAATATTCAAAAGCTTGGATCTCTCTTTTGTAAAAAGGTCTTTGTAGAAATACATTTTCCAATACACTGGTGAAGTAGTCTATTATGACAGTTTACAGATCAGAAAGTGGTAAAAATTTTATAAAGTCACAGATCTTAAGAAGACATCTAAAATTTTAAATTAGCTAATGAATTCATGAACTGAAAATAAGTATACAGCTTTAAAAAACTCTAATTGAAGAGGCAAGAACACTGATTTCAATGTTAAGCTAATATGAAAAATGATACACATAAAAACAATGGTTTTATTTGACACAGATGAGTTTTCTTTTATGCAGTTTTTAATTCATAATAAATCAATGTTTAATAACCTTAACTTATTAGTTGCATGGCTGACTATTTTAGACAATCTTATCAGATCATCTTGTCATAAAACGAACAATTTAGACTTGACAAAACTCCTTCATTTCCATGCTTTAAATCCCTTTCTCTGGTTTCACTAGAAGTGATTTTCCCTTTTTTTTTCCAAGTCAGGCTTTTCCTTAGAGTTGAAAATAGAGAAGCATTTGGAAACTAACACGATATGGAAATAAAATAGATGGGAGACACAGGAAACCATCCAATATGACTGGAGGTTCTAGGGTTGGTAAGTGAATCTGTAAGACATACTGTCAGACAGGTCTCTGCACAAAGGGAAAAGGGAAGTGGTCAGAGCTCTGTCTGAGCTACAGTGAACACGAAGATTCACCAGGCTACCTAAGAAAACCAGTCTGATGGAACCAGAAGATTTTGTGGCTGGAATTGGCTAAGAGATCAGGACTTGAGATGAGGCATGAGTCAGCAGAATGAGATAGTTGCCCTGTCTGATGTGTTTGCTATCACAAAGCTAGTGATAATTAGCATAAATACCACATTGAAAAAAATAGTGGTAAGCTTTAGGCATATAAAGCAGAGCATAATTCATGAAGTCATGTCATTGCTGTCACTTGATCCTAGATAATTATACTTTTTAGGAGTGATTCAGAGGTCTGGTGGTGGGAGGAATGTCTCCTGTCTGACAGGTTCTGATCCAAGCAAATGCTTTGTCACTTGGAAAACCTAAATAATCTGAGTTGCAATCCAGAAGTAACTGTTTGCAAATTTTCACGCTGTGTATCAAAAACTACTTTGCAGTTTAATCAATTACACAGATTCAGGGCTTCCTTGGCAATATATTATTAAAGACTATGGCACATGCATTTTAAACCTGCATTTCTTTCATATTGATTCCAATCTTCTCCTTTTAACACATTAACTTAGATCAAGCAGTAAAGTCTTCTCACTCCTCATCTATCTCCATTAAACAATTAGATGCAAGTAATATAATCAGCTTTAAAAAGAATAAAGAAAAAAAAAAAGGAAAAAAGGAAAGGAAATTCACTTATTCAGACAGGGTGTCACTCTGTCAGGTGCAACCACGAAACACAGCCAGACAGTTTCCTTTTGGAGGATTGGCTTGTGTCATGCCTTTTCCAAAAAGACAATGACCATCAAGTCATGAAATAACACCACAAAATTATGAAGGAATATATATATTATATATATATATGTATATATATATATATATATATATATATATATATATATATATATATATATATATATATATACACACACACACACACACACACACACACCCTTTGGACTTGTGGCTGTTGTACCCATGAAGAAAGTGCTATTCTTTAAAATCTTCGCTTTCCTCCGTTTCAGTCTCATATTCGTTGTTAAAAGAAATATAACTTCCAATCCTCACTTACCATCTTAGTATCTATGACTCTGTCTATAGGAGACAAGAATGACTGCACCAGGAGTCATCTTTGCAAGTGTTAACAGACTAGCTATAGGCAACGGAAGCCATTCCAATCCTGTTTAAAATTTGTTCAGAAACGAAGAAAAGCCAATGGGTAAAAGGGCCTAAAGTACAAGGCAACACTACTACTGCCAAGAGAACAGAAAGGTTTTCGCTCATCTTTAGTGTAGCAAAATGCACACAGAAGTTGCCATTCTAACTATTTTTGGATCAGTGGCGTCACGTCCACTCACTTTGTACATGACCATCGCCACCACCCGCCCTCCCAATTTTATCTATTGGGGAAATGTTCCGCAGCCCTGCTTGAGTCACACGCAGAAACTTGAACGCGCTATAAAATGTTCTGCTGGGGCAGTGGGAAACGGAGGATGAGATTAATCAGTGAAGGACTGTTTCCTGTGAGCTCGAGACCAGCAGGCTTCTATTTATTTACTTAGACAAGACGCCGTCCATCAAGAAGCTAATGGATCAGCATCCACGCATCGCCACAACCACAAATGAGCCCCGAAAGGGCAGCAGGGACCCTGAGCAGCTTCCCTGCCTATTACTGCCCTGCAGGGAGATGACGTGAAGGAGACAGCCAGCTCCACAGCCTTACACTGTCCTCTCCAGCCTCTCCAGCCTCTCCCGCCTCCCTAAACGGGGGACCAGCGTCCCACGCCGCCCCTCACATCCCACCGCGCCGGGGGCTCGCGCTTTTTATTGACGCAAGCCTCCCGCTCTCGCGGGAACTCGGGAGCGCGAGCCGGGAAAGGAGAGCAAATCTTGAAAAAACAAATCTGTGTTGGCGCCTCGGCTGTGGCTCCGAGGGGGCGGGGCGCGGAGCCCGAGGGGGCGGGGCCTCGCTCTGGAGAGGGCGGGGCGTAGCGGGAGCGGGGCGTGGGGCGCCGGGGGCGGGGCCGCGGGCCGGGGACCTGTTGAAGGCAGGTATCGCTCGCCCGCCGCGCTCCCTCGGGGGACCGAGGCGTCTGCGCATGCTCGCCGGCGGCGGCGGCGGCGCTGGGCCGGGAGCCGAGCGCCCGTGACGAGCTGACTCCTGGCTTGCGGTGGTTGCGCTGCGGGCGCTGCGATGGCGATGTGAGTGGGCCCCGGGGCGGCATGGTGCTGACCCGGCTGAGGACGCCTTGCAGCCGGACGCCGAGCTCCTCCAACGCACAGGCGCGAGCGGAGGCCGCGCGCCTCGAGAGGTGAGCCCCGTCGCTGCCCCGCGCGACTCCCCGGCCCCCCACGACCCCGCTTCGGGTCCCTCTTCCCCCGGGGCCGCACAGGAAGCGGCCTCGTCGTCTGCCCCGGCTCTCACGCCCTGGCCCCGGCCGGCTGCCGGCGCTCGCAGCCGGGTCCTGGGCCCGCTGAAGGTCGGCGGGGACGCGAGGGGCGCGGCACGCAGCCCGGTGCTCCCCGCCGGCCCAGCCCGCACACCGCGCCCGCTGTCCAGCCCGCCCCTCGCCCCGCTCCGTCTTCGCCGCCCGCCCTGCGACCTTCGTCCGCTTCCCCCCACCCCGCTCCAGCGAGCCCTGTGGCCCCAGTGGCCCCTCGTCGTCGGTCCTGCCCTGCGCGGTTTGCTTCCCTCCACTGTGCATCCCTGGTCGGTACCTCCTGGCCATCGCGGACCAATTTTCTGACTGTTGACACTGTTTTTCGCCTCTGGTACTTCGTCGTAGCTCTTTTGTTAGTTATTGACTTGTGGGGGGTGGGTTGTTTCTTTCTTTTTCTTTTTTGGTGGGAGGGGGGCTTTTTGCTTGTTTTGTTTTTTCCTTAAGCATCCCTTTGCGTCAGTGATCTTTCTGTGTTCCACTTTGCCTTCAGAGGCCCCCACTCTCTTACCTCTCTTCTGGTACCCTGCTTCATTGCTTTCTGTCCAACGACCCCTAAACCTCCGTGCCGAACCGGTTTCTATCCAATAATCTTGGGTGGTTTTGTTCTTTTTCATCTGTAAAACTCCTTTTTCTTATTCGTTTGGATAGAGCCTTTTCATTCAGTCCACTTGTTTTACTTTTTATTACATCCCTAAAGAGTTGTTACACGCTCTTCTCTCTTCTTCCCACGGAACCTGGGGATATGCTTGTTCAGTATCCTTAGTTCAGCTTCCAGAGAAATCAATTTCGTCTTTCTTCTCTTAATAATATCTAAAGAATGGCAGTACACTTTATTCAAGCTTTAAGAAACGTATCCAGTTCATTTTATGAGAAATAGTCTGGCCATGTATAAAGAGTTAAGATTTGGTAAAGGCTAATGCTTAGGTAAATATAATTGTCCAGGAACAAATATGAAATGAAATTTAACAAAAAAAAATGCTACATAAAATGCATTGATTTGGTACTTACACTCAACTGTTAATGGCTGGTTGCATCATTTTGAGTCTGTTCTCTTTAGTAAATGTCTACGGTTTCTGTTAACAGGAACAGGATAACTGCCCACTGAGGAGAGACAAAGGAGAAGAGAATCATTAATCTTTTGAATTGGGCAAAGAACTTAATAAAAAAAAAAATTGGGAACCTTTCTTCCTTTCATTTTGAGCCAGATCTAATTTAAGGAAAACTTCTGTTTGTGTTGATAATAGTGTAGTATCGAATTCTGGAGGCATCTGCTCAGGCAATTATTTTCAGTAAAGTTTGCCTTTATTCTAGGGTTGAAGACTAACCGGATTATGTATTTCATTCTGGAATTTCAAAGCAGCCCACAAACAATAAATTCTTCCTTATGTTATCTATGCCAGGTAGGAATTAAATCTTTCTATTTCTATTTTATGAAGGGAAATACTAAGGCAAAAACAAACAAAACTAAACCCTCCTTTTTCAAGGTAGCTTACACACAGAAAGCAGAAGGGCCTGGTGTTATTAGACCACATTTCTCTTAGAAGAGCTAGCACTGGTCCTACATCTAACATTTTAAATACTTTTTCCAAATGCAAATAAAATCATTGCTGTTTCTCAAAGATGCTTAACTCTTATAAAAGCGGGTCTTTTCATTCAAAGGGAATTAATCCATTAGGAAGTCACCAGCTACACATTCTTAGTATTACAGTGAGCTACTTTTATTTTCTTTGAAATTAAATAAGGGGTCTGTGTTACAGAGCAGGCACAGGACTAAACGTCAAGAGGTTTGAACCCTTGTGTAACTCCATAGTAGTTTGTAGAAGCCACTTAGCATCTTCTTCACCTCCACCTGTAGAATGTGGTGACAACAATGCTGGCAACCCAGTAATCTGTCTGTAGTCAGCCCATCCTGCCATTTAAACATGCTTAGGGCCACCACAGACAGAAATTACTGTGTAAATAGGCATTTTTTGTTTGTTTGCTTTTATACTAGTAAGAATCAAGTTGACTACTTAAATCCCTTAAGATCAAGCTAAACAGTTTTTTTTTTCCCCTCAGTAAAATACTAGTGAACTATGGACTGGCTTAAATTAGTTAATGTTCAGACACAATGAGCAGATACTGCATCACTTGGTGTGTAAAAAAAAGATAAAAATGTTCTCTTTTCCAGGAACTACAAGAAGTGTATCTTTAGTTACTCTCTAGTTGTTGTCTTTTATGTTCATTTTAATTTCTGTAAACTGTAGGCCCTGGAGACTTCTGGGTCACGAGAGGTTGTTTAGGAGACAGAAAAGGCAAGGATTTCCTTTGCTTTGAATTGAGTTATTGAGGAAAGAACCACTCAGTGAACTGTGTGACCTGGGCATGTGTTTATTTCAGTGAGTGGAGACAGAGTCTAGATGTGTAGAGTGAGTGGGGGCAGCTTGTTTTGAGTGGCAGGAAGAAGGTTGAGGAATGAATAGGAACCAGATGCAGAGTAGTGATAGAGAGCGAGTTCTTACTGGATTCAGAGGCTTTTAGTTCAAATGCACATGTTGTTAGGTGTGCATGTTTTCAGGAGTTTAGTGAAGCACCTCCCCAGTGGTTGCATGTTCTAAAGATTGGAAGTTTTTAATGTGTACCCATATGTTTAGTTAGGGCATGCTAAATATAGAACTTGACCTTAATAGATACATAAAGGTGCCAGGTATACGGTGCCATTAAAGGATATCTCCTACTTAGATAACCTCCTACCTAGTTCTTGATTTTATGAAACCACCTTTGTGGATTATCTTTCAACTAAGAATCCATTCTGAGAAGATGGTAGTGTATATTTGCTTTTATAGAGTTTTGTCAGGCCAATCATAGTACAAAAATTATTTCTAAGTATCTTATGAATATAAAATTTGGGTTTGACCAAATTGAGTGGGTTCTTGATAGGCATCTAGAACGTTTCTGTTATTTCATTTAGCAACAGTTAATTTAGTCTGACCTAGAATTGGTATTCCTTTATTGAATCCCTTGAGGTTGCTCTATAGAATGCAAGGGCAGCATTCATAATTGTTGTTAGAACAGTGGTGACTGTCACACCAGTTATGGATGTGTTCAAGTTGCCAGTAAGTTAGACTTGGAAACGCTGCTCCCTGTCATGTGTAAGTAACACCATCAGGGATTATCACCTCAGTGTAAGACCATGGAAGCCTGTGTACCTCCACCTGTCACTTCCATGGAAGCCTGTGTATCCCCACCATCACTTTTGTCTTTTGGAATTGAGAGCTCCAGATTTTCAGACTGCTGTCATCCTTACTCAGCTTTAAGACTTAAAAGTACTCTTCTATCCAGGTGGACAAGGTTAGAATGCAGCTCCTTTATGGAAAATTCATAACTACTTTGCCACCATACAATAACGTAATACTTGCAGAGGAGTTTTGAAATAGTCCTCATACTACAGGTGATCCAGGGAGAGACGTTAGGAGTGAAATCAGTAAAAGAATTTCTCTGAGTATCTGATTGAAATCTTCAGTAGGTTTTTCCCACAGCCTTTACAAAGATCTTCCTTGGATTTTAATTGAAGCTAAGCATTCTGCTTTTAAAGTCCCCTGTTCTATGATTGATATATTTTAAACCATACACTTGAAAAAATATAGTTATAACTTGTTTTACTTAATCAATTAATTAATAGATATTCCTTCAATAGAATGAATTTAAAAATTAATGATAAAAATCACAGGTCAGCTATTTATTGATCATCATGCACCAAATACCACGTTTAATGCTTTGTGTATATTATCTACTTCCATTTGAGAAAACGGGTTTAAATCTGAATTAGAATCCAGGTCTGGTGTCAGAGTTCCTAGTAGAGTAACAACTACAAGGAGGCATAGGACGGCAAGAAAATGTTTCTTGAAATATTCTTGTAGAAAGTTGTGATTCGATTCTTTTCACTCTGAGTATTGTTTTCTCTTGAGGCACCACTGTTGAACACACCCTTGAACTGGACATTAGATGACCCTTGTGGTTCACTCGGCTTTTGTAGCTTTCGCTCTTCTGACTTCCTAAAGATTTGTAATAGCATGACTTATTCAAAGGCATTGTATCCTGCGGTGTTGGCAGAATTGTTTTTACATTAATGTAGCATTAAAAGGTTTTCATGAACTGCTTTTAGTAATTTGGGTATTCCTATTGTCCAGTCCGTTGTCACATGAACAGTTCTTTGTTCACTCCAATCTCATGTACAGAAGGAAACAGAATAACTCTAAGAATAACCAATCCATCCTATTGTATTGGACTTCTTAAAATTTGCAGCCCCCTTCTATGCCATTGACACAGTTTTCTAATATCCACAGTGTTTTTGTTTTTTTAAGTATCTACTTAATATGTCAGTTCTAATATTAGTAATAATGCGTTTCCTTTATAATAGCTGTTTAAACAAAAGCTTTAAAGAAACCAGAAGAGACAATTTCTTCAAAGTATACTTTTGTTTGGCTGTGGGTGTAAGAACTGTAGGATTTCATTGGAAATACTGTTGAGTACATGGGAAACTGAATATCGTTAATTTAGTAAGAGTAATTTTTTTTCCCATAAGTGTCATGTTCTAGTTTTTCCTCTAGTGGGCACATCCATCTATGGCTTTATGATCATTAACTGTTTTTTGTTTTTTTTTTTTTTTAACAGCAGCACTGGTATGGATTTTAGAGTATTGTAAATTCAAATACAGGCAGTGGGGTTGAAAATATTTTAATTCTTTTTTACTATTTTCTTTCTATGTGACATTGAAACAAACATTCTGAACCTTAATTTCTAGACTTAGAGGAGAAATAAATCAAATAGCATAATTAAAGCTACCAGTCAGGAGTTTCTGGGCCAAGTTGTAAGTGCCTACATTTGCTTTTATTTTACTCTGCTGTTTGGTCTATATTTGGTGTCCCCGGTGGAGAACAAAGCTTTCCCAAAACATGTCTGTCAAATTGCTCTTCCTTTTCCTCTGGAAGGTCTGTCCGGTCTGCCCTCTCTCCCCTCCCTGGCCAAAGAAGAGAACCTAATTCTGTATTTTTAAAATTTCTGTAATTCACGTAGTGTGCAAAAGGCTGGTAAAGTACTAAGTTCAAAGTTTACCTTTGATAAAAGAGGAATGCCAGGAAAAATGTATAGATACATGATTTTCCTTCCTTAATGTGCCCTGTTTATTTGTAACACCTCTCGTGAACTCAGTTTTGCTGTGAGTCACCCTTTTGAATGAGTGACTTTACTGCTGAGAGTGTGTACATGCAGGTGCTTCTGAGTAAAATAAGAAAAGGTTAAGAGCTATCTGAGGGTGGTGATCTTTAGAGGTTACTGCATGGCAGCTTGGCTGGGCCATTGAGGGCAGGTTATGATCCAGTACTGACCATGGCTGGCTCCTGCAAGAAGCTTACACAAAGATGGATAGGGTGTCATGGCCTCAGCCAGCCTAAAGAGGAATAGAAACCTAAGACATTAGATTTGCTCAAATACTCAGAATCAGCCAGCCAGTGCATGTATAATCACATGACCAGAATTTACACATGACAGCAGGCTTGATACAAAGACGGCAAATCCAGATGTCACCAGCTGACTGTTTTCAGTATATGTGCTGTGGTTTATGACCTGGTCAAGATTAGTGCAAAGTTGCTATGTAAATTTAGAGTTCTAAATTTAGACTGAAACTCAGGAAAGTTAAGCATTCCTTCTATCAGGAGGCCCATCTTCCTACTACTTGTTGGACTACAAACAGGGTTATTAAAAGAACTTTTTGTTATAAGAAAACAGCATCTGGGGGTTGGGGATTTAGCTCAGTGGTAGAGCTCTTGCCTAGCAAGCGCAAGGCCCTGGGTTCGGTCCTCAGCTCTGGGAAAAAAAAGAAAACAGCATTCTGAAGACTTGTAGGATTCCTCCTTTCTAATAATTTCTTTAGAGAAACCCAAGGAAATTGACACAAACTTTATATTCATTGCCATTAGATGCATTGAGGTAACCCTATTCTAACCTCATTAAAAAAAATTTCTATCATATTTCTAAGTAACATACTTAAATTTAACTATGTGTCTTAGATATTCTTCCTATTGTTGGTTGCAAATCCCAAATATCAGTCTCAGTTCTTACTTAATATTAGTGTGAGGGAATTGGCTGTTCCTTCATTTGAGATCAGTTTCCATGTCTGTCATGTAAGCCTCTCACTATAGTAAGTATGAACATTTAATAACAGTATGGCTCCTTAAACACAAGCTTACATTGTATTAGATTAGAATTTAGCCGGAAAAAAGGGAACTTTATCACAGTACTGAAGGAAAAAGTATTTCATATTTTATGAGGAAATAATATATTAAATGCTAACAAGAAGCCTTTTGAGGAACTGGTTTTTTTGTTTCTTTTTTTCTGTAGGTGTTATCATTTGGGTATCATTGTGTAGACTATCACTATTACAGTTTCTGATTCCATTTATCTGATAGTCCCTAAATTACAAGTAGAATTCAGAAGCTAGCTGTTGCTTCCACCACTAGTGGAAGGTAGCCTCTGTATTCCTTGAGCTGACAAGAAGCATGGCATCTCTAATTTGTTCAGCTCCTTTTCCATCTGCCTTAGTGAACAGAATATCCCAAGGGCATCTCTCTGATCCTGCAGTTGAAGAGTTACGGCTGCTCCTTGATTTCTGTGAGAGCAGTTCATTTCTGTGGCCTCCAGTCTATCTTAAGGGACTTCTGAGCGCCAAGTGCTTCCACATCCACAGTGTTCTGAGACAGTAACAACATCTGAGTTGAGGAAATGTAGGATGGATGGATGATAGGGGAGGATTTCTTGCATTTCTTCAAGTCCATCCCTTGGCAGTTATTTGGTGCTAATAGCTGTCTGAACTGCTCTGGTGGGAGGTTGGTACCCTGGTATCCTTAAAAGCTCTGCATGGCGGTATTATGTATTTAGTATTACTTCTGGGACAGTTAGTATATACACATTAGCCAGTTAACAAGACAGCTAAATATGAATGGACTGACATACAGTAGAAGTTTGTGAGTGCATATAATTTAATATATTCTAGTAACTGCATATTTTAAACACAAGTGAGATTAGTTTTGAGAGGCTTGTGAGATGTCTCAGCAGACGAAGGTACCTGTTCCCACTCTGAGGAGCTAGAATTCACACTGCAGAAGGAAAGAATCTGCTCCAGCAAATTGTACTCTTGACTTCCTCATGCATGTCACCATTGTGTGACCCTTCATATTAAATACATAAAAATGCTGAAAAAAATGGGGGAAACAGGTAAATTCAATTTTAATAATAATTTGGGGTATTACATCTAAAATACTACCTTAAGACATGCCAGTAGAAGATGTATAAGTATAAGATGGCTTCACCGTTAAGATTACTTGCTACACTTGCAGAGGACTAGAGTTTGGTTGCCAGGAACCATGTCAGGTAGCTCACAGACACTAGGGAATCTGGTCCCTGTGGGCACCCATACACAAGTACACATACATACATATAAATCAAAAGTTTTAAGTATTTGTAGAGACATGTTGTGCTGGATAGTTTTATGTCAACACAAGCTAGAGTTACCTGATAGAAGGAAAATTTAACTGAGAAAATGCCTCTATAAAATCTGGCTCTAGGATATTTCTTAATTGGTGCTTGATGGCGGAGGGGCCAGCCTATTGCGGGCTCTCCCTAGACTGGTAGTCCTGGGTTCTATAAGAAAGCAGGTTGAGTAAACCATGGGTAGCAAGCTAGTAAGAAGCACCCCTTCATGGTCTCTACATCAGCTCCTGCCTTCAGGTTCCTGTCCTGGTTTCTTTCCATGATGAACAGTGATAAGAAGGTATAAACTAAATAAGTCCTTTACTCCCCAACTTGCTTTTTGGTCATAGAACCCTTAACTAAGACATGTGTCAATGTAAAAATGAAATATTTACATGATTTTTGTATTAAATCTTCAAAATCCATTATCTGTGACAGCATATTTAAGTACACCCCCTTTGTTGTTGTTGTTGTTTGTTTTTAGAGGCAGAGCTCGCTGTATAGCCGTGGCAGACCTGGATCTAGCCATGTAATCCAGTCTGGCGTCAGACTCACAGAGATCTGCTGCCTCTGACTCTTGAGTGTAATGCCAGGTCTGACCCTAATATTTTTAATGTTGTACATATAATGCTTAAAGTAGTATCAGCACAATAAAGCTATGCTTAGTAGGTACCTTAGTTAGGGTTTCTGTTGCTGTGAAGAAACACCATTACCATGGTAATGCTTTTAAATGAAAACATTTAACAGTTTCAGAAGTTCAGTCCATTATCATCACATAGAGAAGCATGGCAGCAGACAGCCAGACCTGGTGCTGGAGAAGGATCTGAGAGTTCTACATCTTAATCCTCAGGGGCAGGATGTGAACGGTGACCCATACTGGATGTACCTTGAGCATGTGTGCCCCCACAATTTACACCTCCTCCAACAAGGCCACACACACCTCCTGATAGTGCCACTCTCTATAGACCAGGCATTCAAATATGAGTCTGTGGGGCCATACTTATTCAGACCATCACAGTAGGGAAATGTAGCATGGCTTTCATGTTAGATTGAGGTTAAATTAAGAAATTAGTTCTTCAGTCACATTAAACACCTCTTTGTTGTGGTCTCCATGTGGGACAGAGCATTTCAGAAAGAACAAGAATGACTTTCAGCCTTTAAGAGAAAACTAACTTTTCCTAAGGTATTACAAAGTAATTTTTTTCTCCCTTCCTATGAGATTTGCTTGGTGGGGGTTGGGGAAATTCTTTACTTTTTTTTTTTTTTTTTTTTTTTTTGTCTCCCTAAGGGCTTTTCAGCATGAATTTCTCACTGAGTACCAGAGTCATCATTGCCTGGTCTAGATTGGGCTCAGCTGAATTATCTGTTGGTGGTTTAGGAAATCATGCAGAGCGGGTTCCTGTTTGATTGGCCTGTGGATTATTGAGTTCTGTATTCTATTTTTCCAAGGCTAGAAGAGTAACCATTTAGTCTCAGATAAGTCAGCTGATTCTGATAGCTTCAGAGGCCAGGATTAAGGGATGGGCTCTGAGCCATCCCAGACTGTTGAAAGGCTGAGAAGTTCATGGCTTGTGGTGACTACAGAAAGGTGTTTGCACTGGAGAGCACCCTGTGCATAACTGAGCTAAGAGCAAAGAAGTCCTTTCTAGCAATTTCTTTTTAAAACTGTTTTTGAGATGCCTTTTTTTATTTCCAAACATTTTTGAAACATTGTAATTTCTCTTTTTAAAATTTAAATTAGAATCAAGCTTGTTATACATGTCATTCCAGTTCCCTCTCCCTCCCCTCCTCACCTGCCCCCACCAACTCCCTATCGTATCCTCTTTCTGCTTCCCAGGGAGGGTGAGGCCTTCCATGGAGGATCTTCAAAGTCTGTTCCTTGAGAAGGGACAGATCAGGACTTCTCTTGTGAGTGGCATAAAATTGCATAAATTAGAAATCAGTTTGTTAATCTGTAGAATGAATTTGCACTTTGTGAATTTGGTTTGCAATGCACAGTTTTTGTCCTTGATTTTTTTTTAATGAGTTGACAACTTTTAAAAGTAAGATTTCACCTTTGGGGGGAAAGATGGCTTCCCAGTTTCCTCTTGAGAATTTTCTACCACCGATAATCACCACCAAGGATGAAATGGAGATCACAGAAAATATTGGGTTCCTCTTGTAGACAGCCAGAAAGGATTGAAGGAAGCAGCATTTTCTTAACACTTCCTAGATGAAAAAAGACTATAGTTTGTGGCAAGAAAATCCCAAACATGGTCAATGACCCTGAGAGTCCTCGAATTTTCTTCCTCCTTTCACCCCTTTACCTTTTCCTTAAGCTCCCTGGTTATTTTTTTTTTTCCTTTAAGCAATTCATAAAAATAAAACCACCTGTGCTTTAGAGGATGACATGTCAGTCACAGTGATCTCTAAGCATCATTTGCATATTTGTACATATCTTTTTCTTTTTAAGGTTGCTCAGTGAAAAGGGAAGGAGTTAAGGGAAGGAGATAGCAACAACGTAACAAATAGCATAGCAGGGTAAAGGGACTAGAACAGAGGGAAATTCTCAATATACACTAATAAAGGAGCTCATTCATCCATGCCTGTTCTCAACATACCTGTATCGTAATTCCATTCTCCAAATAGTTTTATTTTAGATAGGAGAAAAAAATCATTTCTATTTGTGGAATCTTTAATATTGGTATCTTAATAGTCCCTAAATTAAATTTGAGTACCTCCATGTGACTGTTCATAGGTATAACTGAGTAAACAGTAACCAGATCCTCCACTTTACAAAAGTTTATGTTTTAGATGTAAGGGTAGTAAGGCTAGATCTGAAAGCACTTGCTTACAGTTGAATTATTTAGAGGAAGTGGTGGAAAGATTGGGAATTCAGAACTGGACTATGTAGTGACTCCTAATTTTACAGGGTAGTGGGTAAAGTGTTGTGGGTTATTTGTATACTTTGTGAAGATATACTGCTGTGATTGGTTTACTAAAGAGCTGAATGGCCAATAGCTAGGCAGGAAAGATAGTAGGTGGGATTTCCAGGGAAAAGGGGAAAAGGAGGAAGAATCTAGCCCCACAGATTACTTCAGAGACATGTCAGAAAAACACAGAGGGAATTGGACATACAGAATGAAGGAAATGTTAAAGAGACAGAGAGAGATAGAGAGAGACAGAGAGAGTCTCTGTGTCATTACCTGTGAGCTGATGGCCAAAAAACGCTTACTACTATAAAGTCTTTAGTATTTTAAAGGGACATCCTTACTTAGGAAACAAATGGGGTGTGGCCAGAGAAGGCCTAATTGAGAAGCTGGGATTTGAGTCTAGCCCAAGAGGAGGCAAAGGAGTGAGTCATATGCATACCTGGAGGGACAAGAGAAAATGATTGCTGAGACTTTGGGTTCTTGAAGAATAGAAAGGAGGTAAGTGTGACTGGACAGGGCAGATTGCTAGGAGATGAGGTCAGAGAAGTTGTAGTTTAGTGCATTCACTGTATCAAAGAGTCATAAGACTAAAGAACCGAACAGGGTCTAAGCTGCTAAGACATTCTAGAATCCACAATCTTTCTCTTCTTGGCCAGTCTTTTAAGAGTTTTGGCCTAATCTGTGTGATCAAAACTAGATCACTGTCAAGAAAGTACTTCAGCCTAGGAAAATGAAGGAAGGTGAAATTCAGGGCAAAGAATTTCCTTTTAAACTAGTAAGGCAGATGCTACATGCTTCACTTCATTTTATATTCCTTGAGTAGGATCAGTTGGCCACATTCCATGGATAGGCTAACTTGACCATTTGGCTTGGAAAGGAGAAAAGAAATTACATGCAGTGTACTAGTCTGTTACTCAAGCCCTCCAGATATCCCATCTATAACCTGTCAAAAACACCTGGCCTCTTCCTAGAAAGAAGAACCCTCTATGTGTTGCATTAATCCTAGGTCACTGAGAGACCTGCAAGTCCAGTTACCTAGAAATAAAACACCTGTCTGCTCTACTCCCATCCGTTCTACACATGTCTGTAGAAAAAGTCTCCCATTTGGGAAAACAAACAGTAGGGAATAATGAAGATACGACGTTCCAGCAGTAGAGGAATACATTAGGAGCCTTCTGATTGCTGTCTGGATACTTCTTCCTTATGTTAGCTTCCATATAGCCACATTGAAGCTCATGTTGTGTTAGGGGTTGTTTTTTGCCAGCCCTCCTGGACCCACAGCTGCACCATCCAGCCCCAGTTAATACACAGAGACTCTGCATTAGATATAATGCTGTTGGCTAGTTACTAGTTATCAGCTAGCTCTGTCTTAATATTAACACATTTCTATTAATCTAAGTATTTCCACGTGGTCTTATCTTACCGGAGAGACGCCTTTGTTCTGCTCTCTCCAGTCTCTCCATGTTGACTCCTCCCTACTCCTTCTGGAATCCTCCTTGTCTCCTACTCCCTCCTATCTTGCTTTCCTATTGGCCAACAGTGCTTTATTCATTAACCAATAAGAGAAACATATTTACAGAATGACATCTCCCATCAATGTTCAAAGTTTGTCTACTTTGAAAGGAACAGTTTTCATAGCCTTCTATAACTTCCTGCTATTGCAGATTCTATAGCTTGCAAGTTACACAGTCACAGGCTTTTATAGGTTATTTCTTTGACAAATACTATTCTGTTAAAGAGAAATAGGACTTTCATGATCTTCTCTATTCTATTTTTTGTGACAGTGACTCACTAAACTTTTATGGATGTGGCTCATATGCTCGCCCTTTCTCTCTGTACACCTACTTCATTTTAATAGCCTTATTTCAGTGAGATTCATCTTTATCTCTCAGTTTAGTGACCATTGTCTTTAAACTATATGCAATAACAGGCACCGTCAGCAGCACCTTTAACCTAATCTTGTTATGTCAACAATTTGTAGAATACCTTTGAAAAAGATGCCCCTAGATTCTGCCCCTTTATTTCCTTCCCTCTTCACTTACAAACCAGCCAGAGTAAACACAGTAAACAGCCACCCACACAACCAGTGTTGTGATTCTTTTCAACTGCTTTTCTGGGACTCTGCACATATATGGACTCCTAGTTCTGGAGGTTATTGTAGATATTTTTATTGGTTGTTTTGCTCTATTTAAGAGAGTTTATCAGTATTTTAGTATAGTAGTATGTTTCCTTGTTGCCTGGTATGTATCTACTAAGCTAATGCCAGGTATTTTAGGATTTTGTTGCAACTGAACCCTACTTCTGGTTAATTGTTAAGTCATATGTTTTAGGATTCTATTATAGCTGTGTCCTACTTTCCATATTAAATGCTGTGCATTAAAAAGGCCCAGTTATTGTAACAGAGATCTCAAAATGAAAAGAGCTAAAAGAGATCTAAGTTTATTTCTTGCCCATGTAATAGGCTACTACTGGTTTATGTGAGATGGGGCTGTGTACCTCAAAGGGGATGAAGATCCAAGGGAGGCAACCCCTGGGGCCTGAAATCCTGAGGCCTTATTGTTATCTTTCTGCTGTACTGTATGTGCTCACTGTGTTTCTTCTGATCAGAGCCCATTGGCATCCAGAACTGACCTACACTTACCTCTATGAAATGATGAGTCTCTTATCTAAAGATGCATTGATTTGATCTACATTAATCTTTATTATTATCACTGATGAGATTACTAAAGTAGCAGCCTTAGGACTTGGTACAGTCTACACCATCATGACAGAAGAAAAAAGTGAACAGTGAACATGATCCTCACTTTAATGTTTTTGGAACACAATTATATTAAAGGCAGAAGTTTTCTTCATATAAATATTAGAAATGTAAGGCAAAATACAACATAGGCAATCTTTTGTAATTATTTTAAATACTATGTTTTATGCATATGTGTCTGTATGAAATATATACATATATATGAAATTATAAAAATCACTATTTTGTTATTATTAATGAGGAATTCTGCATCTTAAAAATTAATGGTAAGCTTCCAGTGTTTTAGGTGTTCATTGAGAAGTGTTCCTGAAAGTACCCTATATTATTCTGTGCGGTCTACATATGGGAATCCTTAGTAGAAACACATAATAGTGATGAAGTTATAATGCATTCCCAAGCCTTGAGGATGTAGGTCCTATGTGTAAATTGTGCATGTTAAGTAATTAAACATTGGTATCTTTATAATAGATTTTGTATCTCTAATTTTATTTAAGATTTTATTGTTTCTTCTAGGGGGAACAATATATTTTTAACAACAAGAATCAGTAACTGGATATAAAAGATTGGTTATTTAATAATGTAAAATGAAGATTTGATCAGCGGAGGTAAGCATGTGGCATTTCTTTTGCATGTAATTCATAATAGGTTAGAATATTTGCTGAACTCTCGGGAAGTATTTTTCAAGAGCTGTGAAGATTGGAGATTTTACTAGGCTTGCATGCTAATGAATTGCTTGCCATGGTGCCATAAGGTTGGCAGAAGATACTGGACTTACCAATCAAAGACAAAAATGGTTTATACTCACAGCTTTCAAGCTAGAGTGCCAGGTGACATCTACAGAGGAATAAATTATATTCTAGAAAGGGAGCCCTGAGCCAAAGGATCCTGACACTTTGATAATGGACAGTGGACCCACCTGTTCCCTGCCTTGGAAGGCTTTACTGTGTAGAATCGGCTGCAGATCTGCTCTTTGCTCTAAAGTGAGACCCTGTCTGGGATGTTTAAAACTGTGCAAGTGTCCCTGAATAGAGAGCCCGGAATAAAGGCTGTCAGTGTCCCTGCTTGGACGAGGAACAGAAACACCAGGAGTAGAGGTCTCCCAACATTTCTTTTCTCTAGATTGCTTTTGAGAATCTGTGCTCTTGGTAAGGATGTTTTTATTTTTCTGAAATAGTGAAGATAGAAACCACTGAAACACCAACACTAGGTAGCTGTTTAAACTAACATGCTCACAGTGTAAGAGTTACACTTAAAATAATGTTATTTATACACATTAATATATTAATGTTTACTAGAGAATTGTCTGAAATGAGATTAGAAAATGTGCATGCCACAGACACCAATTTTAAAAAGTTGTAGTAATGTACTCATATGTACATTACTATATATTTCAATGGATATATGAATGTTTTAATTGTCAGTTGCCTGTGTGCCTTTTGTTTTAACTTCTTTGGAAATGAATGCTTTTAGGCTTTTATTATAAGGGGAATTTTTTTTTTTAATTCAAAAGAATTTTGTTCTTTAAGCAATATTTTCTCAACAAAACAATCCATTCATGGATTCTCACATGGATGTCATCAGGGGAAGCATGTTAGAAAAGCTTCATAACCAGTCAGTCTTAAGTGGTAAAAATAGGAGTGCTGTTCGGCAGTCCTTGGATTCTAGTACTATTTAGTTGGATTAAGCTAAATTAGGCTTATAAATTGGCATTTCTATTGTGCTTCTTAAGACTCCTTCCCCTTTTTAACTAAGGTGCTGTTACCAGATTTGTCCTTTGGGTATAAATTAAAAATGACCGAAGTTCAAGCAATGGTAGAATTCTCCGTGGAGCTGAACAAGTTCTACAATGTGGATTTATTCCAAAGAGGGTATGCATTTTATAGTAAGAATTTAATTACATATTTTGTTTTAACATATATAAAAAATGAACTGTATTTGGGTGATTATTGTCTAAGTAATTGTATTTAACTATTTGGGAATATTTTGGGATATTTGGGAATTATGCGCATGGATTTAGTGATAATACTGAATGTGTTTAATATGTATTTGTGAGTTTGTACTGATCATTGAGGGGTGTTTAATGAAAATGTTCTACCTCATTTTTACTGTTTAAAAGCATATTGTTATTTACAAAGAAACTGCTAAGTAGATATACAAAACATATATGATGAAGCTTCAGTAGATATAGGAAAATGTAGAAATCAAGCAGAACATTTTTCTGGATTTATTTATTATTAAAGTCATTACAATGATATTAGCAGCAATAGGAAAACGTAGCCCAACACTGTCATGCAGCCTGAGGCATTTTCTTCCCCATTTGGAGATCTCCATTCAGAGAAAGCCACATCTTTGATGCTATGCGGAAAAATATTTTACAGTGAACCAGGGTAAAGCGATTAGCTTACCAAGACCAAGGATGATGTGCTTTCAAGAGTCAGCATTTAAGAGGAACAAAGAAAGAGAATTGTTTAGGAAAAATGCAGTTCATATCCAAGACAGGGATGTGAGTTTCTCAAGAGATGGTCTTATTATAGTGCCATTGTCTATGACTCTATCTCAGCAGGAGGTGCAAAGTACGTATTTCACAAGTTTTAAAGAGTAAGCAAACCTTAAAGCTTAAATTAAAATTTAAGGAAAATTATATGAGATGGTTTACTTTTTTATCTTAAAGAATTCCTTTTGTAAATGAAAATTTAAGGTGTTGAGATTCATTGTTTAGGTTTAATGGCGTGAAAGAAGTACTAATATAGTAAATTTCAAGATTACAAAGACCCTAACCCTAAATGACCCTAGCTTGTTTGTTGTATAAGATTTGTTCTTGTGTGTGTGTGTGTGTGTGTCCTCTGCAAAAGCACTATCCATTCTTAACCACTGAACCGTGTTTCCAGCCCATTTCTTTTCAGCATCCTTGTTTGAAAGGTTTTTAGGAAAACAGGCATTATCTCTATAGGCAATTTTGAGTTTATCCTAAGTTTCTTGACTTTCAGTAGGAAAAGCAAACTAGATCCTAGGTTGAAGGACTTCTTCCTTTTGTGTCCCTTTTTTCCTGTCTTTTTATCCTACCTCAGAGAGATAGGATTAAAATTCAAGTAAGACTTAAATAGGTAAAGGATGAAATGAAAGATTTTAATAGGAAAACTGCTTGAGTTTTAATAGGAAAGCAGCTTGAGCCAAGTCTTGGAAATACAAACATATTATTTATTTAGTTAATTTTTTGTTTGTTTGTTTTAAAGATAGGGTCTTACTACATAGCCTTGCCTGACCTTAAACTCATGAAAGTTTTTGTTGCCCAGTCTCGCAAGTGCTGGGATTATTATGGGTATGTGCTACCAAGTGATAAATGATATTTAAGAAACTGGATGTTTTCTAGAATTCTAGAAAAAAAGGTCATAAGGAAAGCAAAGCTAGGTTTCTGATAGCTTTTAGTGTCTGGAGATGAGTTGATACTATCGATTTAGGTAACAATGAGTCATTTCCAAGTGAGAATTACTACTACTACTACAAGTACTTGTTAACATGAGAACTTAGTTATTTTTCTATTGCTGTGATGAAACACCATTAATAAGACTATTTATAAAAGAAATCATTTAATTTAGGCCTTACAGTTTCAGAGAACTAGAGTCTGTGGGGATGGAGTAAAGGCATGGCAGCAGAAACAGCTGACACCTAATAATCTTGATCTTCAGGTTGGAGGCAAAGAGAGTGAAAAATACACACACTGGGAATTAGTTCCAGTCTTCTGAAACTTCAAAGCCCTCAAAGCCCAGTGACTTAGCTCCTCCAACAAGGCCACACATCATAACCCTTTCTAAACAGTTCTACCATTTGGGGACTAATATTTCAAACATATGAGTCTGTGGAGGCCGTATTCTTTTAAGCCACTATGTAAATGTTTCAGGCTAGCCTGTACTACACAGGAAACACTTTTAAAGACAAAAAGAAATTAGCACAGCCAGGCATCTTGAGTAATTCTCGGCTGCAATTCTGAAGGGCTCTATAGCGTGCTGTGCTATCCAGTGCTCAGGTTCCTAGCCTGCTGAATCAGTTCCCTGTATTCCAGAAGAAATGAGGAAACAAAACCTGGTAAAAGTCATTGCATCTGTTTCTAGTCTGGTCAAACAAGAAGAGCGGCAGTCTTAACAATTTATAGAAAACCACAAGACAGTCCAGAAAAAATGTAGATCAGTTGTAACACAGTTTGACTAGCAGATACTTCCCTAGGGAGACTGCCACTCAGTGGGCCTCAGTTTCTGGTTTCTTCATTCCCTATTAGGAGTCCATTTTTTGTTGAGGTTCAGGTCTAGGGAAAAGGCTTGAATGTTCTGTAAGATCCTCCCCCCCTTTTTTTATTTTTTTTTATTTATTTATTTTTTGGAAAAGCTCTTTGGGTTTTATGGAATGTAGGTTAAAGATCCCTACCTTTTCAGAGACATGGGGCTCTTTGTCCTTATGTCCCTTCTCTTGATAGATGTAGGGCAGGAAGTCTTTTGTATCTTTCTTCAGAGATTTGCTTCCAGTTCAGCCTGCCTCTAAGTTTAGTCTGCTTCCTAATCAAGCCTTGCAAAGGCAAAGGGTGGGGTGGAATAGGGTGGTAGACTTGTGGTCAGTGGTTAATGACTAAGTACCTTCCTATAGAATTTAGAGCATCTCCTCTGCCACCAGGTCTTTTGCTAGCCTCACCTCATGGTGGTAGGTGATGGATAACTATGTTAAGTACAGGAAGACTTTTCCTAGCTCTAAAGAGTTGATTTTTGAGAGGATTTTGCTTGATTTTACCATCTTATTAAGAAAATAAAAATAACCTGCTACACTTTGCTCCAGTCTGTTCCATGTGACCTCTCATTCATCAGTAGACTAGCCTGACTTAATTTTCACAACAGAACTCAAAAAAAAAAAAAAAATGTACAGAAGATACAAGGCCTCTTGAATTGGCACATTGTTTCTTCCACTGCAGTCTGCTGGATTAGAAAGTCACAGAACATAGGCCAGAGTCCAGGCTGCTGGTTTTTGGACTTAGCTCACTCTGTATGCCTGACATGGCCATATCTTAAGAGTCCATCTCTAGATATAATCACTAGTGCCACTTGGGGACCAGAGTTTTGTGCCTATAAAATTCCTAAAAAGCATTTTGTCAATATAAAAATGCCTACTTACAGCTTTTTTTTTTGTGGTGAATTTTGAAAAAAAATGTATATCTACATTCTTGATACAATCTTTGATTCATCTTATACTGTGAATCTTTTAGATCGGAAACAAACATTTTTCCTCCCAGCTCTCAAGTCCTAGTCCCTCCACAGTCCCTGAAGCCAGTAGTAAAGTGACTGATTCTTTCTTCAGCTTTTTCTCTCCTGTTCCATCTAAAGTGCTCAGCTATTAATAGCTGTTTAGGATTGTTTTTTCATGTCAAAAAGTTTCTTGGGACATCATCTAACTTTTGTTATTATAGACAGCATATTTTATCATTGCATAATAAGAGTTATCATTTTTCTAATCTCCTGTTGTTTCTTCTTTATTTTTCTGCCTCTTAAAATTTAGATTGTCCATAAAGTCATTGTGTTAAATTTTTATTATAGTATCAATCCTAGTTATTGGTTTCTACATTTTTTTATTTATTACTATGGTACTACATCTATAAACAGCTAATAACAAGCACAGAGCTTACAGTAGCATTGCATCAAACGTGTTTTCTCTCCCAATGCTGTATTAGCTCAATAGTTCTGCTAAGCTGTTTTGGCTTGAATAATCTTTGTTGGGTTCACTCATCAATCCAGTCAGCTGACAGGTTGGGTGAGTGAGCTGATGCAGAATGACTTCAGCTTGGCAGACACATCTTTCTTTTAGTTTTTCATCCTACATCTTGTCATGGAGTGGGCAAGGATCCAAAGAGAGAAAGAAACCATCCAAAGAGACCTCTTAATACTTAGAATTGGCAAGAGACACACTATAGCATGTACACACATACACACACATACATATATACATACATACATACATACATGCATACAAACAAATAGATGAGGAAATAAAATAAAAAATATTTGACACCACACACACACACACACACACACACACACACACACACGTACATGGGTGGGGGGCAGGGCACAGTACACATGTGGAGGTCAAAGGGCAGCCTATAGGAGCCATTTTTTTTTTTTTCTTTCCTCCTGTGGTCTCCAGATACCAGTTTCAAGCCGTCAGGCCCGATGGCAAAAAACCTCAATGCACTGAGCCATCCTTACTACCTACTACCTTGTTTTAAACACTTCTACCTCATACAGTTTTGTTTATAAGAGTTCTAGGGAAAATGTATCATAGGAATACATTCTTATTCTATTAAAAAATACGTCATATGTTGTATTTGATTATATATTGCTTAGATTTTTTTTTAAGGCTACAATCATTTAATCTAAAGGCTAAAATTCAGTAGAGTTTGTAAGAGGAATGCTCTGGATACATTGCAGAACATACAGTGTTTGCTTGTTTCTTTTTGTGACAAGATTGATTCAAGGGTTATCAACCTGATGGACCCTTACAAAGTTTTCTATAATCTAGTTGATAGTGTCTTTGAAGGTCTTTCCTCAAAATGATTATTTTACTAGGAGTTTCAAAACAGTGCCATTCTAATTCTCTTACTCCTTTTGGCATTATTAACTGGGATTCTAGAAAGAGAAACAATACTTCATTCACTATTTGGTTACTCTGTGTAGAAAGGGATAAGGTTTTGTTTATCTTGTGTAGTTATTTTCAGTATTTTGACTTGTGCTCCTTCAGTTAGTTTTTATTCAGTGGCAGAATGAACTGAACTCATAACTCATAGATTTCTTAGTATGTTTAGTGATATTTTCTCACTTTTTTATGTTCATAGGATACTCCTTGGCTTCACATAATATCTAATCACATTCTTCTGAACCAGTGATCATAGGATACACTTGGAATCTCTACTTTTCTGATGATAATTATAGTTATGACCAAAAAAGTCTAAGTATAAAACAAAGTAACATCCATATTTGCTAATTTTATATAACACTAGGTAAAATATTGTAACAGTATACAGTAGTGCTAACTATGAGAATACATAAACAGGGTGGGAACTAGTCCTGGACCAAATCCAGACCTATCTGGTGATTCATTGCATCCATGGCTGTTCTTCCTCAGCACAGGGAAGAGTAGTCACAACAGAGTGTGGGGCCCACAATTAGAGAGATGTGAATTACTGAGCCCTAAGTTCATCGGTCGGTCTTGGGTGCAGAATATTTAGGTAGTGTGCCATCCTTTACAGCTATCCAATAGGTTTTCCCTAATGTATTCTAACTGGTATGCTTTCATACTTCAAAAAAAATTATAGCCATTATATTTTATAGGATGCAATGCAGTGTTTTAGTATAGAAGATTTTGGAGCTATTTAAGTTAGCTTGGCCATTGCCTCGCTTATTTACCTTTTAGTGTGTGGTAAGAATAAATAAAATTCTTTTGAAATTTTGAAGTATGCAATACATTATTTTTACATGTGGTCACCAATCTATGCAATCTCACAGAGACTTAACTTTCCTTTGTAACTGAAATATTGTATCTTTTGATCAACAAACTCCACCCCCTAGTCCTCCTACCACCCCACCCCACCCCCTCTTGGTCTTCTACTAGCATTCTACATGCCCTTTCGTGGGTTCAACTTCTTTAGATTTCACATATAACTAAATTAATGTGCCTGAATTATTTAACATAGCAAAATACCTTCCAGATTCATTCATTTACTTCAAATTAAAATTTCCCCTTTAAAAGCTCATTTCATGGTGTACATCCATATTCATTCATGGATACTCTGTTGTTGTGAGTGGTGCTACAGTATGAGCTGCATATAGCAATTTCTGTTGCTGGATCATATGAACATGCTCTTTTTAGCTTTTTGGGTAACTGCTGTATTGTTCTCCATGATGGCTGTGATAATTTGTATTCCTACCAGCCATGTACAGAGAGGTTCCTTTACTTACAACCTTACCAATCCTTGTTCCTTTTGATATTTGTCATTCTTTAGTGAATAATTATGAAGTTTATTTAGACTTGTGTTTTTTTTTCAGCTAGCATATATTGTTAAATATAGGATTATAGTTAGACACTGCTTCAGAAGTTTAAAGTGAACATCACATAGTGCTTGTTTAGTTTAGATAAACTTTTGTGTCACATACTCATGTTTAACAATTACAATATTTAATCCATATTTAACTTCAGACTTATCCGTGTTCTTCACATGGGAGGTTGAAGAGCTCCTAACGTCTTTGGTATCTGGTTTGAAGTTTCTTCTGACTCAGTGTTACTTCTCAACTATTTTGTTTGCAAGTGGACCTTATCTTACTCTTACTAGTCTACTACTCTGTCTCCGTGGAGTTTACTGTGTCCATTTAAGGCACTTGACACTTTCATTCACTATGACTAACCCAGACTATGTGACGTGACCATATGCCCTCTCCCATCTTCTTGTTATTTACAGGTTCAATGAATCAAACTACTCTACTACATTATTAAAGAAAAATAAACATCAAATGTTCATCTCCCCAATATACATCTAAATTTATCTTTTTTTCCTCCCTGAGAAAAGAGTCTCACTACATAGCCCTGGCTAGCCTAGCTTGTTTAATAGACAATTTTCATTTGAAGGCTTAACCTTTGTCTTCGGCAACTAGTACTGACAGTAGTGACAGGAAATGTCTGCCAAATACTACAAAGCTGGCCTGTCAGTCTTTCTTTCTAGTAAGAATGATGTTCCATGAAAGGAGGCTAATTCAGCCTCCAATCTGAACAGGTGTACAGTGCTTTTTATAGGAACAGCATCACACTTTACTAAGCAGCAGGAATATATTTTGTGAACATTTATCATTAAACATTAAATGTAGTCGAAGGTTGAAAGTTAATTAATAATGTCTGTTCCTGGGGCTCAGTGGTCAAGACAACACACTGCTCTTCAGAAACCTGAGTTCAGTCCCCAGCACCCATGTTGGGCTGCTCAGTTGCCTGTGACTTCAACTTCAGGAGATCCACTCCCCCATTTGGCCTCCATGGGCACCTACACTCACGTGCACACACACACACATAAACACATAATTAAGAATAAAATAAAGTAAGTAGTAGAACATACTTTTAATCCTAGTGCTAGGAATGCAAAAGCAGATGGATCTCTGAGTTCAGGGACAAACTGACTTGGAAATAAAATTCCATGCCATCCAGGGCTAAATAGTGAAACCTTGTCTCAAAATAAAATAAGGCAATGATTCTCAACCTGTTGATTGTGACCCCTTTAGGGGTCAAATGACCTTTTCACAGGAGTCACCTAAGACCATTGGAAAACACAGATATTTACATTATTATTGATAACAGTAGCAAAATTATAGTTATGAATTAGCAACAAAAATAATTTTATGGCTGGGGATCACCACAACATGAGGAACTGTTGTTAAAGGGTCACAGCATTAGGAAGGTTGAGAACCACTGGTTAGGTGTTGAGAATACCTTCTGCTCTTGCAGGGACATCATAGTTCAGTTCCTAGCACTCATGACCATTGGTTACCCCCGGAACTCCAGTTCTAGGCTGGCTTCTTCACCAAACACAGTGAGGCACGTGTACTTACGCAGGCAAAACACTCATGCATAAAATAAATAAATCTAAATAACTATTTAAAACTAATACTTTCTATTGCCCATGAAGGGCATTCATAAGTGAAACAAGTTTTATTTTCTGTGGCTATAGAGAACATGATTATTTCCTTCAGTGCCACTACTGCCTCTCCCCACCCCCACCCCCAAGTTAGGATCTCATTGTGTATCCTTGGCTGTTAGGAAAGTCACTATGTAGACCAGCCTGGCTTGGTACTCACTGAGATCTGCCTGCCTCTGCCTCCTGAGTGCTGGGATTAAAGGTGCATGCTGCCATACCCAGACACCCAACTTATCCTTGTGTTTCCTCACTTTGGGAAATACTGTATTAATAGAAAGTTTTTACTTCATAATTTTTACCTAATTTAAAATGATTATATCAAACTCAAAATTAAGAACATTTATTTTCTCTTAATTTTTTTTTAACATTTGTGTGTGTGTGTGTGTGTGTGTGTGTGTGTGTGTGTGTGTGTGTGTGTGAGCGTGGCGTGGCATGCACTCATGTGCATATACACAAGTACACACATGTGAAAGTCTGAGGACAGCTTTTGGGAGTGAGTTCTCTACTTTCTCCGAGAAAGTTGTAAGGGTTGAACTTAAGTCATCAGATCAGGAGTGGCAGCAAGTTTCTGTAGCCAGTGGGCCTCTTGAAAGCCCAGTTTTATTATCTTAAGATAGGTAGGTAGGTAGGTAGGTAGGTAGGTAGGTAGGTAGGTAGGTAGGTAGGTGAAGTTCTAAGATGCCTCTTCAATCCTGTTGGTTACCTTCACATTTATGGCTAGTACAGTAAAAGCTAACATGTATATTTGCTTCTGTTTCTATTGTTCGTCTTTATACATGTTAAGTTTCTCTTTTGGTTTCATTATATGCTTTATAATTTCATATGTGAAATGTTATAGGAAAACAGGTAGAACTATAGAAACTGGTAGAATTGTGCCAATTGTTTAATACATACACACTATAGAGATAGGAACACAACTTTTAAACTGACCTCCTTAATTATTTTGCTTTTAGTTTTTACCAAATACGTGCATCAATGAAAATTCCACCAAGAATTCCCCACAGAGTAGAAGCCAGCTTGTTACATGCAACAGGTAAGTGAAGAAATATTTTAAGTTAAAAATAAGACATTGAGTCAATGATAATATTTTATACTTTCACATTTTTTAAAGTATTTTTTAAGTATTTAAGTATTTTATAAATACTTTCACGGTTTCCATTTGTAAGCATGAGTTACCAAATAGGATTATTAGAATTTCCCTCTTTAGAAATCAGTAAAACAAGCTTAATTTAGTTTCTTACAAATGAACACTTGAGAAAATGTTTATAAAAATTCTATGGAAATAAACATAGATCTGTGTTGTATTAGTTGTGTAAGGTAAGGTTTAAAATGGTACTCAATAGAAGTACATACATACTTGATTTAAAATTAATGGACTACTATATATAATGAAATTTCACAGTATGCTTTTTAATTCTATATCCTTATGACTCTGAGTTTGGAATACTGTATATCACCATGCTAAGCTATCGAGGTACAATAAAAATGCTGTATAAAATTATACCCATATATAAGCTACGTATGAATTTTACCTTTAGACTTGAGCCTCAAATCCAGCACTTTATTTATATACAGATATTCCACAACCTGAAAAAAATTAAAAAATTTGAGCACTTCTAATTCCAAGCATTCTGGATAGGAAATACTCAACTTGTATGTGTTTTTATTCCATGCAGTTAGGAAGTGAAATAGTTAAAAAAAATAAAAAAAATCTAAAATGTTATGTAATCCTGATATTGTAGTTTTCCAAGTATTATAAAAATAATAGCATTGTTAATTGTCTTTTCATCATACTGTTGATATTAACATGCTAGTTCCTGTTATATTTAATGAATAGTTATTGTGCTCACTAGTTTACCTCTCAAAGCACTATCAGAGTAGTCAGGGAGCCTATTATTATCACAAAAGAAAAATAGCTTTGTTGTCTTAAAAAAGAAAAACAAAATGTTTTTTTCTTGGCCTAACATGTACCTTGTATGTTTTTTTCTTGGCCTAACATGTACCTTGTATGTTTTTTTCTTGGCCTAACATGTACCTTGTATGTTTTTTTCTTGGCCTAACATGTACCTTGTGTGTATGCCTATTGTCATAACAAAAGCCTCCTGTAAGTTTACCTTCAAGGAACATAGAAAGCTGGCAGGACAGTTCGGCCGTTAAAGGCTAGGCTCACAACCAAGTACCAAGAAACAGGTAGTAAAGCCACAGCGATTTTGAAACAGACTTGGAGCTCCCCTTTGAACTTCCTTAGCTTAACAGGTGGCACATCTTGCTCTGTTTTATCTCTTGAGGGTGCATTGCAAAAACCTCAGACTTGACTTTATGAAATACTTTTCCAGATGGCAGTATAGTTTATGTAAATTCAAAAAAGTCAACTAAAGTTTACTGCTTTTAAGGATTGAATTTCTTAAATAGAATCAGTTACTTTAGTATAATGAAATTTGGAGACAACTAAGGCAAAATTTAGAATAATAATTGAAGAGATTATGAAATTGAGAGAAATTGGAGTCACAAATAACAAATTGGGGTAGAGTATGTGATAGAAATCATAATTGTACTCATAATCTCAAAAACTAATGTAATATAAAAATGTAATATTAATAAATGTAAATATTAATAACTATATTAATGTATAATATAAATATATATAAATAATGACATATATAGTATGGTATTATAAATATGTATAAATGACTATATACCATAATATATAACATATATCATGCATATTTTATCAGTATAGATTACATATTAGTGTAATATATTGATATTTATATGTAATAAATGTGAAAATTGTAAATATTATTTACAGTTGATGTTTTCCTCACAAGGACATGAGATTTTTCTTTATTTTTGAAGCTGAATTTATTCTGAAGCTAACATTTCTTTATTTTGTTTATTCTAATTTGAAAACATTGCTTTTTCAGTGTTTGGGTGTAGGATTATTTAGTTAATCCAGAATATTCTAACTGGGGATAAGGGAAAGATAAGACGCCCCAAAAAAGATGAGGAAATGGTAGAACATATACAAAATTATGTAAGTTGTGAATTCCTGGCTAATTGTTGTGTGAAAGGCCAGAATGGAATGTACTAGAAACAACAAATCCAGTATGTTTATTATAAGTGTTACTGTATTGAACAGAAATAGCTCTTTGTTTGTGTTTAGTATAACTTGTTTGCGGGGGGAGAGGCAATTTCATACTTAAGAGATTAAAATTTGTTACAATTAAAATTTTTTCAAAGAATTACTTATACCTAATTTTTCTTATATTCTAAACAACTCTCTGGGAGGACTAGAAATTCTAGTCATGGTTAGTATTACAGAATAATTCTAAGAAAGATTATGGATGTCAGAATTAATAGGCAATAGTGTCAATGACAAATGGTTTATGTATTTAGATTGATCTAGATGATAGAATTAAATATCAAAGTATTGCATCTAGTTGATGTGTTTTGTTGAAAATTGCATATGATTGCCATACCTTCTTTTTCTGTAAATCATCTTGGCCTAAAGTTCATAGAATATTTGTCTACTTGTACTTCTTAACTGGTAAGCTAGGGAGTAGGAAGAGCATGAGAAATAAACTACCAAAAGCTTTAGTAATAGCTCATGAGTACTTTTCCTACTCTAGGAGACTTTACGTGGCTCTCTCCTATTTGTATTACATTCCCTTATTCCTTAATCAATCTTGATTGACAGTAAATCAGAATTATAAATCTTGTTAGGGGTCTTATGATCCAGTAGTGGGAATGGCATAACCATTGTGCCATTCAACCCTTCTGGACTTTGAGATCAATTTATGTCCTGAAAATTGTAGCAGAAACTACATTTTGTGACAGTAAGGAAGTGAGCTCTTAAGGGCCCAACAGTTTCTTCATCCCCTCTGATAGATGTTTAGTTCAAATACAGGCAAATAGCTGAAAGATGAGTTAGTGTGAAAATACTTAACATTCCTGTTTCTCACATTTTCTTTTTCCGCTCCCTTCTTTCTGGTTCATATGACTATAGGTAAATGTTCTTTTGGTAGAATTTATAGGTTGAAAACCTGTCACCAGCATGTGTGAGTTTTGTTACAGCATACGAGGATGGGGATTTATTCAATTGAAGTGAGTATCAAGCATGAAAAAAAACTCTAAGTTTCTAGAAGAAAATTTAGGGAGGTCTAGTTATTTGAGTATTGATCTAGTCAAATAGATAGGTAGGTAGACATAGGTACAGTTTAACTGTCAATTTAGACATGCCACTCTCAAATAGTAGACAATGTAGGTGATAGAATGCAGAAACCAGCTTTTATGCCCCCTGGGAAAACTCACTTTTTTCTCAGAAATAAAATCTCATTAATAACAACCCAATATCAAACAAATTAAAGAACTTTAAAAACAATTTTAAAAATAACTTTAAAAATAAGTAACTGGAGGTAGTTCATATCATTATTATTTGCTATAACTGGTAACTGATTAATCTCAACAGCATGGGTAGAAAATTCATCATCAGATTTTATGGATTATGAAGCCTTTAAGTTCATTTGGCATTTTAAGCTTCCATTTTGCTTGCTCCCATTTGAACAGCTTCATTCTCTCAAGGAAAGATTATTTGTGCTGTGAACTCAACGAGGCAGGCCTGGTGCTTGCTTATGTGGCTGTCTTTACTTTGCAATATTAGTGACAATGAGATGAGGCTGAATAAAAACTCAGTTATTCAAAAAGTACAATGAGAGATCTCAAAGGTACTTGTGTAGCCAAGTATGTGAAAATGTAGCTAGATAGTGATAGAACTAAGATGTAGATTAGTGTAAGTACTAAGCTTCCACATCTGAAAAATGTCTAAAAGTAGGGTTTGGGGTTTGTAAAAAATAGCTGATCAGCAAAATGCAAATAGTCACTTGAACAAGAAAAAAGGTCACTAAATTAAGAAGTTAGATGGTACTTTATTCACATATACTCATGAAATGTCTGTTATGTTTAACACAACAGTGCTGAGTCTAAGACTATGTGATTCTTGACCTGATGGAGGTAGCATGTTGAAACGCCGTTTCTGATTCAGAACAGTAAATTGAGGATGTGTATGCTTTGACCTATCTCTAAGCCATTTTGTGAGTGAATATAGTAGTGTAAGAAGAATAATAGGAGAGTAGAGTTGAGTGCTGGTCACCAAAGCTGACTTGATTTGACCACTAAACCCTAGCTACATGCTGTTATACCATACCCACAAGTGTGCAGGGGTAAAATGCTAATTTAAAATCAAAGTTTAGAACAAATATATAACAACTCTGTCCATTTGTGACAAATCTTCCCCAACCCAAATTGTTGGAAACTTTGAGACCTGCAAAAGACATCTATGATATTCTTTTTAGTTTTCTTTAACTGATGGTAAAAGAGTTGGTATTTTCCCTATTTTTTTTCTATGCACAATATGAACATAGTTTTGGTTTCCTAGCTTGCATACTTAAAAAAGTTTCATTTAGATTTCTGCTAGGTATGAACTGTCTAACCATGACTGAATAAAGGAAGGGAGACATGAGATATTCTAAGAACTTGTTGCATATCTGTTTGAGGCTCATTTTAAATTGTAAGGAATTCTCGATAGTATTTATAGCTGTAGTGTGCATGTCGTAGAAGAGGCTGACAGGAGTCTTCCTCATTCTCTCCCCTGCCATCTCTCACTGAACTAAAAGCTCACTAACCAGCAAGTTCTGAGCATCCTCCAGTCTCTGTCCTCCACCAGAGCTGTGCTTACAGGTAACTACCACCATGCCTAGCTTTAAGCAGAGGGTAGAGAATCCAAAATTGAGTCCTTATGCTTGCATAGCAAGCAGTTTGCCCATGAGCTGGCTTCCCAACTTCCTGGAGATCTATTTTATTGGTTTAGTCAGAAAATTTTGTCAAGAATTGTGAAGAATCTTAATAATTGTCTCTGTTGTTGTTAAAAAACAAAACAACAACAACAACAAAAAACCAACTTTGTGTGTGCTTCATGTTTCTGAACATCTTGTGAGCAGAGATAATTAGAAAGTCTATTATAGATTTTAAAAACTGCTCATTGGCAGCTTTGGAAGCTATAAGTCTTAGATTGAAGCACAGAGTAAACTCTTTTCCTGTCTAGTCTGATAATGAGACTGCCTCCTGCTGATACAAAGGTAGACAGGTTTATATGCATCTTCTGGTAAAGATGAGAGCAACCAAAGCCTCCTGGCATGTGTGGTACTCACTTGGCCAGTCTCCCCATCACTCCAATGGGGCTCGAAGTGAGGTAACTTATAGACAGCTCGTGCCTATGCTGGGAATTATAAAATCTTTTGTCTTGTGTCTTCTTCCAGTGTCTGGGAAGCTGTAGCAGATTAGCTGGTTAGCTTATGGGTGGAATAATTTCTCAAAAGAACACACAAGAATGTGTTATCCAGAAAGGCAAATTAAGAAGTGTTCAAGACTGAGACAAATTTTAACTGGCAGATGCTGACAAGTAAATGAGATTTGAGAATTTTTCCATTGGATTTAATAGTGTAGAATTCATTGGTCTTAATGTGCAGTTGCATGGGTCAAAGAGTAGCTGGAATGTAAATTAATTCTTGCTGTGTAAAAATTTGCCACCCAACTTAGTTTTAAACACCACATTGGCAGTTTCTGTGTATCAGGAATTTAGCCCTATGCCTCTGGTTCAGAGTTTCTCATGAGTTAAAGTCAATTGTTTCTACTATGTTTACACAAATTATATCATTACTTTTGTTGTATTCACAAACATTAATCCTGATAATGTTGTGGTATGGACCCCAGGAAGTGAGAATCAGTGGGCCACCTAAAATTCTGGCTGTAACAAAATAGGCTGAATAGAGAAGAAGGGGAGGATATGAATTAAATAAATATAGTAAGTGCCACAAACTTGAGCTGTTTGCTTAAAAAAGGAAACAAATAATAAATTTGTGTAGGATCTTCTGTAGTAGGGCTTATAGAAATTCTCTGATGGATTATTTGTTGTTGTTGTTGTTATTATGTCATGAAATAAGGACCCAAAATTATCAGAAATTGAAGGCTAGGATTGGGGAGAGAAAATAAATTGTGAAGTGTAGTTACCTAGAAATGTGTGTAACAAACATGGAGAAGTCAGCAAGATTGCTAGGTAGCACTAAGGGACCACTTGAGATAATTGGTCATGACATAGCCAGTCCAAATAATTGTATACTGTTCCCCAGGCACATAGGGCTTGTGGATATTAGTATAGACTAGGCAGAGAGCTGGACTTAGCAAAATTGAGATGATATACAAGCATATTAAAGTATATTAAAGCAAGAGTATTATATAGCCACACATAAATACATACATGTATCAGTCATTTGATGATTAGTTGGTTGGTTATTTGGTTGGTTGTTTTTTGTGTGTTGAGACAGTCTCACTGAGTTGCCCAGGCCAGACTAGAATTGTCAGTCCCTTTACTTCAGTTTTGAGAGTCATTGAGGTTCTTGGCACATGTTACTGCTCCTAGATTCTCGTACAGGATGTGTGTATATATAAAAGGGTGTGATAGTGCTGAAACAATTTAAAATGTGCTAAGAAAGTAAGTGGCACTTGGAAGAAAATGGAGAGACCAAAAGAGGCCCAAGACTCATAAAATTACTCCTAAATGGTCCAGAGGATTGTTAGACCTTGTTATCTGAGGAAGTAAGCTGGGAAGATAGGTGTAGTTATAACAGGAAGTTGATTAAAATCTACAGTTCAGAGGAATTGCAGTCAAAAGTAATTTAAAATTCTAGGAAATGACTATGGGAAAGAGAAGCTAAGGAAGGCTGTGGGGCAGGAACACACAAAGAGGAAGAACACCTAGAAAGTTGAGGGTGCAGGATTTACCTGTATTGCTGTTCATAAGGAATAACAATATAAGTAGTTTTGGAGGGAATAATTCTGAATTAAGAAGTGAAATCTTAAGAAATTAGGTTCTTTGTGACTGCAAGAATGGGGAGGTGTCATTGGCATACAGTAGCCTAATGACAGGAAACTCAATGTTGTTAATTGTGGTGTTTTAAAGGGAGACAGTATCTAAAAGCATCAGTAAGGAAAAGGGTGTCCTAGTCCTGGTGACTAAGTGCAGGAAGGGGCTGGAGAGATGGCTCAGTTTGTGAAGTACATACCGTGCAAGCACGAAGGCTTAGGTTTGGACGCCAGCCTGTAATCCTAGCACAAGGGAGAAAGACAAGAGAATTCCTGGAGCTCACTGGCAAGTCAGGCCAGTCTAGCTGAATTTATGAGCCCTAAAGTTCAATGAGAGGACCCATCTCAAAAAATAAAGTAGAAAGTAATTGAGAAAGACACCTAGGAGCAACTTATTAACCTCCATACACACTCCTAAGCCTTACCCGCACACATGTTTACAACAAATACACACATACAGAGGAGCGAGCGTACAGGAGAGGAAATAGCCTGTTTGAAAAACAGAATCCACGGGGAGAGCCATAGGAAAAGCCATTGTTTCTAGAGGCAACAAATTCTAATTAGCATTACCTGAGGGCTTTACATAGGACCTGTGTTGTATTGAAAATTTCTCCCCCCATCTTTGTTCTCTAAAACATTCAGAATGGAATTTTTCCTTTAAATGTATATTCTAAAATATCTCAAACTTACAGAAAAGTAGTATTACATTATAAAACTCACTTTAAAAACCATTTTATTTGCAAGCACGTGTGCATGCGCAGTCACTCATATGCCATAGCCCAGGTGTGGTGGCCAGAAGGACAACTTTCAGGAGTTGATTCTCTCCCTCCACCTTGGGACCCAGCGATAGAACTCAAACTGTCAGGCTTGTGTGGCAAGAATTTGGACCCATTGAGCCATCTTGCCAGCCCAAGACCATTTCTTGTGAATGTGAGGAACTTATCAGAGTGTGCATGTAACTTTCTTGCAGAAACCTTGTTCCAGGGATCCATTGCTTATTTTCTTTTTTGGTCACCCCTTCACATGCCCCCATTTGTCATTCTGCCTTCTCCTCCCTGAATGCATTCTTTGTCCTGCTGGGTTTCCCTTTACAGCAGGTTGCTCCTGTAATGTGAACATCTCAGTCCTTCTAACCTTCCTGAAGAGTCTAGCCAAGAGATCATTTCAGAATGTCCCCACCCTCCTTTGACAATAGTGGCATTCTAAGCTGCAGCTGTCTGCTTTCTCTCCATCACCTTACTCATATGGAAGCCTTTCTTGAGCCATCTGAGCTCTACTGTTTCTCTCATACATTACTATTTCTGGGGGCAAACCAGATTTCATAGGTTGGGAAGACAGCCCTCCTTCAGATACCAGGCACAAGTTCAATGGCCAGCAGCAGCTGCAGCCTTCACTTCTAACAAACTGAGTTCAAATTTGGAGCTCCAACAATTTGCTAATTTTGATAATTCACTAGAAGAGCTCACTCAACTAAAGAAAGTACATACTTAGTATAGTTTTATTATTCTAACAACAGTGTCCCATCATAGCCAGTCAAAAGAAGACATGTGGCTAGCAAGATGGCTCAGTGGCTCAAGGATCTTGCCACCAAGTTTAGCCACTTGTTTAATCCCTGGAACCCACACCATGGGAAGAGAGAAACAACTCCCTCACATTGTCCTCAGACAGCCGCACATGCACTGTAACACGTGTACACACACAAGGGTGAACACACAGACACACTAAGTAAGTAACTTTTAGAAGTTTCTGAGAAATAAGTAGGACTGAATATGTAAAATCTTGTACGTAAGCCTCCAGTGTTTTCTTCCCATAAAACCAAGATACTTTGCCACCATTCACATGCCCAACCCGTGTAGTTAAGGATTTGCAGGGAAGAGCACAGAAGTTCTGTGTCCAGAGTTATTATTGAAGTGTTATTAGGTATGCACTATTGATTGAATGATCCCCCAACATAATTTCAAATCTCTTTTCCTTTTCCCCTGCCTGGATAGTAACCTTACTTCCTGTGGCTGAAAGCCAGTTCTCTAATAATCACATGGTTTGTCTTCATGGTGGTATGGTAGCCCCATCCTGGGTCACTTCCTTAACCAAAGAAATCTGAGATCGCACATTTGGAGTCTTCTGTCCCAGTAACAAAGACAAAAGTCCAGCTCTATTTCTTTTTACTTCAGCTGTGGAAATCTAAGTTGCACCTTTTCTGTCTGTGTTTAATAGATCAGTGTTCACTCTACAATATCTTTCAAGTAGAGAATATTCTATACAGGAATTTTCATAATAATCATGGTATACTTTTTAGTCAGTTATCAAAAATTAGTTTGTTTTCAGATATATATAAAATTGTAATGACAATGGGGTGATATCAAATTATAGTACTTTAGCTTAGTATTTAATTACTTGTACTATTACTTGTTTTTTTACCTTTCAGTTTATATCTCATCTGTTTTAGGTATGACATTAGCCTTTCCAGCTTCAGTTCATGATGGTCTGGTTTGCAGTAAAACATTTCAGATCCTATATAAAAATGAAGAAGTTGTTCTAAATGATGTCATGATCTTCAAAGTTAAAATGTTGTTGGATGAAAGAAAGGTAAACATCTCTTCATTTCTACTTTCTGTGGGACTTCAATGCCTATTTGTAAGATTATTAATATTAAGCATCTTATAAATTTCTCTTTAGATTGAAGAAACCCTTGAAGAGATAAATTTTCTGTTATCCTTGGATCTACATTTCACAGATGGAGACTATTCGTAAGTAGGCTGGCTGTTCAGAGACTTAGATACTCATGGCTTTATTTGTTATGTATCTCCGTTTTCTTTTCTTGGAACCTCCACTTCATTCTTGCCTATTTTAAAGTGCTTGTATTTTTTTCTGGGAAAGTCTATTGATAAAGTTGGGACTACTCTTCCATACCCACGCTCTAGGTAGTGAAATCAGATAAGGTGAGAAATTATGAACTTCTTCCCTAGACTCTAAAACTTGAACAGGGGCTGCTCTTCAAAAGGTCCTGAGTTCAATTCCCAGCAACCACAGGTACCACTTCTGGTACCCTCTTCTGGCCTGCAGGCAGAACACTGTGTACATAACAAACAAATCAATCTTTTTTTAAAAAAAAATTATACAATTGCTATAGCAACACTATCACAAAGCACTTAACTGACTTCTCTTCCATTGGTCATTGGTGATTTTTTTCTTGGCATGAGTTGTAGCTTCTCTAGGTGGGACTACGCTGATAATCAGAATGGTCAAGAATGGTGACGATCATATTGGGCATTTCTAGTTTATCACTTTTAACCCTTGAAGTTTCTGAGATACCAGTTACCCTGAACTTGCCCACATGCCTAGACATGCAGTCACACGTTGTGCTTTTATTCATTTAAAGCAGAGATGTTATTTCTGAGACCTTTTCCTCCATTTAAGCAAATATGAAAAATACTTCTTGAGTGTATAATACCAAGCAGTCACATTATTGAAAGGTCTATTTTAATCAGGATAATACTCTTACATAGTAACTACTCCACCTCTTTATACTTTTTAAAACCAAGTATAATAATTCCTTAAGTAGAATAAGCTGAAGTTAGTAGGTAATTCACTAGGTGTAGGTAGTCATAATGTATGCATGGGTTTGTAAAAGGTTATCCAGATAAAATTTTCATGACATTTTTTTTCTGGGTTTTTGGGTATGTGATTGTGACAGACTACATAATGAAAGTATCTTTACTGACTCGGAAGTGGTTTGTTTATGAGATGGGTTCTCACTAAGCATTTCATCAGGGTCTCTAAGCAACACTTAAAATTTTGTGCAGTAAAAATAATTTGACATACTTTGGGGGATTTATTATAATAGGGTTTGACCTTGTAAGAAATAGAATCCTCCCTGAGGTAAAATTTAAGATGGATGTTAATTATTGGGCTATCAGAAAAAAACTTGCTTTTATAAATGTGTTAGTGAAAACATAACCCAATCATATACTGTTAGAAAGCTGTGAGTAGAATCTGGCTATTTTTATATCATCAATTCGATGCTTGCAAATTACTCTCATTGTAAGTATAAATAATTAAGCCTTTAGAAAGAATTTAAAATGATTTATTAAATAATAGACTTTATGAAATATTTCATAATTACTTGAAAATTTATCGCTTTTTTATAGGGCAGATGATCTGAACTCCTTGCAACTAATAAGCAGTCGAACACTGAAGCTGCACTATAGCCTCTGTAAAGGACTTCATCATCATGTGAATGTTATGTTTGATTATTTCCACCTCTCTGTTGTGTCCGTCACAGTCCATGCATCATTGGTTGCACTACACCAGCCACTAATAAGGTAAATTTAACTAAGATTTTACTGTTTATTAATATAATATTTGTCTTATACTAAAAACATACTCTGAAAAAGTAACTAAAATAGTAAAGAATTATTAAGTACATAATTATTGATATATTTTCATTTATGAATGTAATTAATATTGATAAGAATAAATTATAATTGCTTAATAATAGATAAGTGTAATTATAAGTAATTATAAATAATTAATAATCAACCATAGTAATTAATATTGTTATACTATATACATGGACCATTTTTTATATACATGGGACCACTAGTATCAATAATGTTTTATTTTAGAAATATGGAGTATATTTAGTGTTTTTTATTTTAACCATTCAGTTAGTTGACTAAGTAAAAATACAATACAGAAATAATCATACAACATTGTTTAGTCTCTACCTGGTTTAATGTTTAATTTAGTTTTTAGATATGCTGTATTGTTAACTTGTTCTGAGTAAGGGAATATGAGTGTATTCTTAGTGTTCTTTATCTCTTTCCTGGGTCCTTTATTTCTTCTTTTTAACAGTCATACAAAAGTCATTGCTTTTTAAGGCTTTAAACAATCTCATGAATCTATACTAACATTTTTATATTATGACATAATACTCTTAATATTGGGATTCAGAGATGGCTTAGGGGTCAAGAGCACATAATAACCTTCCAGAGTACTCAAGTTTCATCCCGCAGTCTTCATCAGGTGACTCATAACCACCTGTAACTCCCGCTCCAAGGGCATCTGAGACCTCTGGGAGAACCTGCACTCATGTATACTTACCTGCGCCTACACATACACATAATTAAAATAAATGAAAATAAATCCTTAAATAGTATGTAATAGTCTAGTTAACAGATTCATTAGGTAATTAATTATTTTTTCTAACTACTTCCCATGGGGAGAAAAATTGTTTCATTAGTATAAGATACAGTTATGCTTTATGATTCATAAAATAAGTCTTTGGTAAAGTAGGCAATAGATGGAACTCTCAAATCAATAACATTATCTAAAAGAACTCCATAGCTTTGATCTCTGAACTGTCTACACTTTGTAATACAAATCTGATTGTAACAACTGTTATGGATGATACTTAAGCAGTGTGTGTGACATAAAACACACACACACACACACACACGTAATCTGACTTGCCAGCTTAGTAGGTGAGTTGTGGAATTGCCCTCAGAATTGCTGGAGCCTGGCATGCTAAACGCTTGCCTGGCTTTTGTAAGGTCCTTGGTTCAGTCCCTAGTTTCTCAAAAAAAAAGACACAGTTTCAAGTATCTAGCCTTAGAGTCCTTAATATTCATTGTCTTCTTATAAATTCTACTTATGAAAAGGAAAATTACCAGAACTATAGAATTTGGAATGCCGCACATCTCTTGAGCTTCATTTTTGTAATATTTTGTGAATCTCCCATATGCAAATGGACTGCTGAGACAGTGACAGTGTGCTCCCTGTTCCCCAGCTTTCCTCGCCCTGTGAAGACTACCTGGTTAAACAGAAATGCACCAGCACAAAGCAAAGATTCAGCCATTCCTACTCTGGAAAGTGTAGTCTTTGGCATGAACTACACAAAACAGTTGTCGCCAGATGTAAGCATTGAATATGTGTATTGCCTTTTTTATATTTTCCCCCTATTTTAAGTGAATGTAGTAAGTGAATGTAGTTTCCTTGATGAAGTGTTTGAGTTCAGTGACTTAAAGATCTAGTTAAGTAGAACCATAACCAACTTGTCAGTTTAAGTATGTATTATGAACATCAGCCTCTTACTTGAAAATGTTACCAGGTTTAGTGAATACAGATCTTTGATGGCCAGTGACAGTGACCTTTGTAAACCTGTTATTGTCACCCATTGTTCATTTGGCAAAACTGTTAGGAACATCCGAAAAAAAAACATTTAAGAATGGCAGACTTGAGAGTGGGCTTAAGAGTAGCATGAGCATGCCCATTATTAGGAAAGAAGAGATATGTGTACCGACTGTGAAAGCAGTGTGTCCAAAGCAGTTGAAATAGGAATCTCATCATAACACAGTCACACTCCAAAATTGCTATGGTCATATTTTATATTTAAATCATTTAGATGAGCAGCAAAATACTGATGAATTTCTTGCATGTTTTTGGATAACTTAATGGCAATAAGTTGGTTGGTTGGTTTTTTTTTTTTTTTGTCGTTGTTGTTGTCACCACCCCCTTTTCCATTTTTTTCAAGCTTTCAAGTGTAATGCATTTAGAGTTTTGCTTACTAACATTTTATATTCCAAATCTGTTCTTTTTAGGGTTGTAGCTTCCTCATTGCAGAGTCCTTCCTACATCATGCCTATCATTTTCATTATACACTTTGTGCCACTTTGCTGCTAGCCTTCAAGGGATTGCACAGCTACTTCATTACGGTAACAGAAGAGATTCCCTCTTGTCAGAAACTAGAACTGGGTATGTTACAAGTGGCCAGACGTCTGCTCGTCTCTCTTCACCGCTCTCACTAGCCACCAGCTTTGCTGTATTGTATGCTTTGCTTTCCTCTCTCAATTCTGTCTTTCTGTACCCTTAATAATCACTTTTTGAAATTTAAAACTTTTTCTTAGAATGTGGAGAAATAACTTCTTTGTGCTAAAATGAAATGAATCTTTAAGTAGGCTTTTAAAATAACAAGTCATATGTCAGTATTCCGTTTCTGTTAAAGTTTAATTAAGAGTGAGTGAGCTAGAAAGCAGAGTCTTGGGAAGGTAAGTGAAGTCCACACTTGAGCATCCTAAGAAGTACAGACACTTACTTAGTGAGTGAGTTATCCCAGGGCTTTCTTCCAAAGTACTGTAAGAAATAATAGTGTGGCTTAGCATTTTAACATCTCAGAATTACTTAAATCAAGCTTCAGTTTTTCTTGGATCTTTCCCGGGCAGTTTAGCATTCATTTAGTTACTAGTTTTTCGAGACAGGGCCTCTCTGTAGCCCTGGTTGTCCTGAAGCTCACTCTGTAGACCAGGCTGGCATTGAACCCACAGAGATCCGCCTGCTTCGGCCTCCCAAATGCTGGGATTAAAGGTGTACTTCAGCACTGCCTGGCTTCCTGGCAAGTGTATAAACTTTAGTTTTCAAATATTAGTTCATAAAAAGCTCATATCCTAAATATGATAACTTGGGACTCAAAATATTTTTGAAAGAAAATTAAAAATTTGGTTAGGATTAATGACCAGACCACAGAATTCTGAAACCCTAGTATTGGTGCCAGAAGGGAGGATTTTTGAAAAGCAGTGACCTGAAATGTAAACGTGGGCTAGATGTATAACTCTACTGAGTACTGGAGTGCTTGCCTGGTATGTGTGAGGCACTGTTGCATCCTCCGTACCACCATAAAATTAAAAATTGAAATTATAAACAAGACAAAGTACTTTAATAGGTCTGTGTGAAGTCCACAATTAGAATTAAGGGAGGGTTTTTTATTTTTTGGCATGTGTACTTAAGAGTGCATCTGAAGGTATGCACTTTGACTTTGGAGGTATAGACCCTAGCTGGTTTGGATTCTCCAGGTAAAATTGAAGGAAATCAGTGTTGTGTATGACAAGTCAGAAACTAAGAGTAAGACCACTCAAAAGCCAAAGGTACAGATGCACTGGCAATGACACTTCTGAGGGTGATAACATAGCTACTGTGCCAGGCACAGTGCTAGGTGCAGATGAAAGAACAGAGCTGCAGCTTAGATAACTCCCCCTGACTCCTATACCCTCTCTCTCCCCCCAGCAGCAGTAGTAACAAACCACCTTGTTGCTAAGGTGTCCAGGAGAAATTCACACAGCACCACTCAGCATCTTTTGATTTTGATAGATGACGTGGGCCCTTAGACCAGTGCGAAGATGTTCAAGTAGATTTAACATATCATATTGACAAATGGAAATACACAGGGGCCACATTTTAAGTGAGGAAAAAGTATTTCTCAAAAGAACAAGAAACCTATTTATTGGCAAAATGTCTAACTGGTAACCAAATGACTTGCCTTAGAATATTAGAAAGCAAAATTCTAAAGCAAGCCCACACTTTAATTTTAGAAATAAAAATATTAATTAATTTTAGAAATAAAAATGGGAGGCAGAGGCAGGTAGATCTTTGTTAGTTTAAGGCCAGCATAGTCTGCAGAGAACATTCCAGGAGAGCCAGGGCTACACAGAAAAACCTTTGTCTCGAAAAATTTTAAAAGAAAAAAGTATTGCTGAGAATATATTGAATTAGCTGGTAAAATAGCACAATATGTTTTTCATTTTGTTAATTGAAATTGAAAAGTATAGCAAGTCAGCGCAACATATGATAGTTTCCTAGGGATTTTTTTAAATTAGGATTAATCTTCAATAAATATTTATTAGTAATAGGGTGTATCCTTGAACTTTACTATTTATATTTTCTTTTCTTTTTATTGTATTGTAGTTTACTCACTAGGAATATCTAAAAATACTATTAATTGTTTAAAGTAAAATTTTTTGTTTCACATTCTAAGATTATAAGTATTATTGTTCTAATAAAATTGAATTGTGGGTACTAATATATTTCCATGGTATATAATATACTATTTACCAGGCATCATTATGATCACTAGTTTTAATAAGGGGATATAAAGTAGCTTGTGATTGGAGAATATATTTTTTCTATCATTTAATATTTTTCTTAACATTTCAAATAAGCATGGAGTTAAAATTCTTAAGCACCATGCTTTGAAAAACTAATGTAAACTCTTCCCTCTTTTAAAACAATACTTTGAATTCCTTTCTGCTCTTTTGCCCTCTTTTTTCCTGGATAAATGATGTACATTGTGTTTTGAGGACATATCACTAAATACTGGCTGGATTCAGAACTTCACTGTATAAAAAGCTCATAAAATAAAAGTCAGGACTTGTGGAGTCTAGGGCTTGGCCAGTCACACAGCCTGTCTGAGCCTAACATCTACACTTGGGAAAGCGGGGAATTGACCTAGCTGGTCTCTGAGACTCTTGCCATCATTAAAATTTTCAATCCATGTAACTAAAACATCAAAGTAATAATGGAATAAGGAATATTGAGCAGTATAATTTAAATACTAAAAAGTAAATAATTTAAACTTGAATGTACATCATTTGTAATTCTAATAAGCTAATTAACCAGTTGCCCTATCAACACTAAGTCTATTATTAACAAGTTGGAAAATTCAAGTAAGTTTTGTTGTAAAAAGGAGTGTAGTAACTAGTGCTGTGTGCAACCCTTATGACTAGCCAAGGCCAGCATGCAGGTCCTCTATGAGCGTCTCCTCAGAAGAGCACAGCCAAGAGCCCAGAACGACACGCATGTAGGTATGTCTACAAATAGGTTAATTAAATATTCCCTGATAATCAAACTTTATAAACAATGTAGTTTATTCCTAGTGCTTTTATTTAAGAGGATATATATATATATATATATATATATATATATATATATATATATATATATATATATAATTAGCTTGGTTTGCAGATAAATTTGGGTTAATTTCATTCGTTTGTAATGTTGACATTTTTATTTAGAAATGAAAGTGATAGTGTGTAGATCCATTTGGCTTTTCACCTATCTAGTTTTTATAATGACCACTTTTTCAAAACCATCTATATTGTCAAAATTTGCCTCTACTTCCCAAATGCTGGGATTAAATGCATGAGCCACCACACCCAGTCTCTATATTATATTTTAGACTTTTGTTCTTGCATAGCAGTAGTAACTAGTTTACTAACTTTCTGTAAATATATTGGAAGTTTTGTCTTGATATTGAATAATGGTTATGTTTTTAAATTATGAATAACTGTTGAAATTTTTAAATGAAATAAAATTGTATTCTTGGTTGTCAGATAAATAAACAAAATGAAATAATGAAGATAGTCTTTCATAGTTTTTCAAATAGTACTGGCTGATAGTTTCTTAATTTTCACCAAAACTATCTAAATTCATTTGTTTATATCACTGTGGAAAAAATTAAGGTTGAAATGTTATAAGTGTTTTATTCTCCTAGGAAGTTATGTAAAATTAAAGAATTCATAGTATGCAATTATGGCCATTTGTGGCAGGCTTTAGCACTCTTTATAGTGATTAAAATCGACTTCTAGTTTAATTAGTATACTTCCAGCCTGTCTGCTTCACTTGTGTGCATTCTGGTTTTATAAAATGCTACCTAATATAAATAATTAAGGCTTGTCTTAAAAAGGGAGTAGATTTTGACCATTGGAGAAAAGTCTTAATTTAAAACTAAAGCATAAGCCGGATGGTGGTGGCATATGCCACCCAGCACTCAGGAGGCAGAGGCAGGCAGGCAGCTAGCCTGATCTATAAAGTAGATTCCAGGATAGCCAGAGCTACGTAAAAACCTGTCTCCAAACAACAACAAAACCCCAGACCTACAAAAGTTACCTGTAAATACCATTTGAGTGTATAGATGGATGGATCTAGAAAATACCTGTTACCTGAGTATACTTCTTCACCTTGTAACTTAAGCTCTGCTTTCCGCATTCAAAAATGCTTTTAAAAGGACATGTACAAGTAAGTTTATTACACTGTTTCTCTCAGATAGTAGAACATTAAACAGATAATGACCAATATTTGGGCAAAGAGTAGAATAGGGAAAATTTTGGTATACCTACATCAAAGATTGAAAGGTACTTTTCGTTAAAAGTGCTTAAGATAGGTGGTAGATTTCACCAGACAAGTGCTGAGAAGGCAGTGCAAATTTCAGAAAATGTGTAAATTAGAATTCCACTGTTGAAAACTATTAACTCTGAAATTCATATGTGTATATGTGTATTTCAAAAACATAAAAGGATATATTCTAGATTGTCACCTTGGACAATATGAGGACAATGGGCAATATGAGGAACAAATGGCCTCATGATAATTTGAATAAATAGTGGGAATAGAATTGTTATAAGGTATCATTCTAAAAGAAAAATATAATTAAAACAAAATTTTTAAGTGAGATAAAATTCTGTAAGTGGTTTTGAAACCATTGTAATTGAGTTTAGCAGTTAAATCTAGCTTTTAGTCTTTGTTGAAGATGTTTCTGGCCAAGGACATCAGTCAGTGGCTAAAGTGCCTGCTGCATAAGCATGAGGGCCTGAGTTAGGATCCCCAGCACTGAAGTAGAATCAGGGTGGGTCCCCAGCACTGAAGTAAAGTCTGGGTGCACTCCAGCAGTGGGGTGCAGAGACTCAAGAATGCCTGGGGATTGCTGGCTAGCCAGTCGGGCAGAAACAGTGAGCTCTGGTCAGTGGGATTCTGTCTCCAAGGACAGTGTGGCCAGCACACCAGAAAGACGTCCAGCCCTCACTTTGGCTTCTACACACCAAGAACGTTTTCATGGAGTAGCCCACTAGCTATAATACACATTTGGACTTGTAGATACAAACACCAGGAAAAGATACCAGAATTTTAAAGTTTATTTTCTGAAGTGGGATGTATAACTGAAATCTGTGATGTGAAAATAGGTGTTGGCATATGGAATTTATGCAGGGTTTGCTGTTGGGCTTTTGGTTTTAACTTAACATTAGAAGCCACTGGTGTTTCCGACAGTGAGCTAATAAGTCAGTTGCAGCATGTCATAGGATGTACCTTTGCTTTTGTGTGAGGGTGATTTTTTTAATGAGTTTATATTTGAGACTTTAATTTTTTTTCTTTAAAAATAGTTTTTATGTTGTTAGTTTCAGTGTTTCCCTGTTGATATTGCCATTTTAATTATAAATTTCTTACTAGATGCTTCGAGTATACCTAAGTAAATCAGAATTATAGAACAAAAAATTACTTTACTTTTAATAATACCTAATATCTTGTTAAATCAGGGGTTCAATTTTTATTTCAAAAGATTTTGTCCTTCATATACTATTAAAGGTAGTTTTCCATCTAACACTGAAATCTTTCCTCTAACTAGTTTTTACCCCTTTCAGAGGAAATGGATGTAGAAGCTCGTCTCACTGAACTATGTGAAGAAGTTAAGGTACATGAAAAAATATTTTAATTCTAATTATTTGAGTGGTTTTTATTTTCTATTGTAAATATTTTGTTCAAGAAAATTCAATTACTTGTCTTTTTTTTTTTGAACTGCAAAGGTAAATTGGGTAATCATGCTAGAAACACAGATTAGATATGCAAAGACATCTAACCTCAACATAAAGCTAACTTATCCTTTGAAAAATTTGCTATTTTGCACATAAAGAAAATTAACTGAGCAAATATATACACTTTCTTCTGTGATTTTATTTAAAGAATTTCTGAACATATTTTTAAAGCACTTGTATAGTTTTGAAATATAATATTTTTTATTGATAACTGTTTTGCAAAGAAATGGGTTTCATTGTGCCAATATTTCACAGGAGTAATTGTACTTTGTTCTCATTTACCCTCCCTTCACACTGTCCTGTGTGTTCCCTGTCTGTACTCTTGCTGGTTCTCTTCCACAGAGCAAACCAGTCTGTATCGTAAACCTGTTTTCCACTTCATTCTTACAAATTGGAGACATTTTTCTTTTTTGGTCAGGAAACTATATTAAGTTCACTGTATATTCACTGTTCACCGACTATGGATGAGAGAAATCTGAGCCATGAATCACATGAAAGTGTCCATTTGGTTTGGAGTGTGTTTCTGTATGTGTCAGTGAAAACTTGATTCTTGGAGTGAAGGGTCTTCTTAATAATTATAAGTGTGCAGGATATGCAAGGATGTAATTTTTTATGCTGTCACAGGGTTTACAATTCAACTGATGTTTTTCTTTAAAATGTCACCGGTGTAGAGCCGAAGTGATGGCTGAGCAGTTAATAACTCTAGCTGTTCCTCCAGAGCACTGGAAGTTCTATTCCTAGCACTTACATGACAGTTTACATTGATCTGTAACTCCAGTTCCAAGGGATCTAATGCCTTCTGACCTCCATAGTCACTAAACACATACATATACATGCAGGCAAAACACTTGTCTACATAAAATAAATAATAGAGGGTTTTATATATATAGTTCTTAAATAGTTACCCAAAGGGCAGTATTCATTTAAAAATAGTTATAAGAAATGTGCAGTCAATATGAAAAAAAAATATTCTAGTCTTTCATTCAGAAATTGAAGAGGGGTCACTTTGTTTTGGGGGGTTTTACTTGTTGTTTGGTTTGGTTTTGGTCTTTCAGGATTTAAATCTCATTATTCCCATTCCATTCTTTTGTCTGACTTTTATTCATTGACATTTGCTGTTCATATATGTTTCTGCCATATGAAAGATATCCTGATCCTTTCACTCAAGAAAACTTCTATCTGCCTCTCCCCCCCCCACACACACACACACCCTCTCTGTACATCAGGCATTAACAAGGCATGTTGCTGAACCTCTTTAAATTCCACTCCTTTGAAAATCTGGCGTGTGAGATTTTACTGTGCCATCACAGCTCTCTCTTCTTCGCTCAGTAGAGTTAGCTCTCTTGCCGAGGCAGGAAGGTTAGTGTTGAGTTCCTGTTGTAGCATATATTGTTTGTGAACCATGTCAGAGTCAACTCCTGCTAGTCTCTTTCACTCTCCACAACCCGTCTGTTCCCGCTGATCGACCTCCATTTCCATGGTGAACATTCTTTAGTTTTCTTTTAAAAATGATTTTAGTGTTTTATTGTATGTATGTGGTATTACTGCCTAGCTTGATGAAATTGCCTCAGTATCCATCAGTTAAATAAAAAACATCATTCAGCTGTTCTCTCTCTCTCTCTCTCTCTCTCTCTCTCTCTCTCTCTCTCTCTCTCTCTCTCTCTCTCTCTCTCTCTCTCTCTCTCTCTCTCTCTCTCTCTCTCTCTCTCTCTGTCTGTCTCTCTCTGGGCACACATGTACATACATGTACACACTTGCCTTCATGCTGATGTTCTCGATATTGTTGTCATGAGGTATGATGAGTAATTCTCAGGAAGAGTCAAACTGTTTGTCCTTGTTTCAGAAAGTAGAAAACCCTGATGAACTGGCAGAACTGATCAACATGAACCTCGCACAGCTTTGCTCACTTCTCATGGCTTTATGGGGACAGTTTTTGGAAGTCATAACACTGCATGAAGAATTAAGAGTTCTACTAGCACAGGAACACCATACCTTGAGGGTAAGTTAAAAAAAATGTGGTCTTTTTATTGAGTATTATGTGTCTTTAGGAATTTCTTTCTTTCTTTTTTTCTTTTTTTTTTTTTTTTTTTTTTTTTGAGACAGGGTTTCTCTGTGTAATAGTCCTAGCCATCCTGGAACTCGTTCTGTAGACCAGTCTGGCCTTGAACTCACAGAGATCCTCCTGCATCTGCCTTCCGAGTGCTGGGATTAAGTGTGCACAACCACTGCCTGGCAGGAATTTCTTCTTCTAACTAAAAATATTCTTACTTAAATAATGTTGGATAAATGTAGAAGAGAGACATTATTGTGTTATTATTTGATTTTTAAAGCTAATAGTAAAATAAGACAGTTCAGTAAACATTACACCTTAGTACCAACCTCTACTAGTAAGAAAACCACCTAAAGGTAAATAAAACATGAATATGTATGATAAGAGAAAGCTCCTAGAACCCAAAAGCAGGAAGGAATAAGAAATCAGTCACCAAATAGGCATCTCTGATAGTCTCTCCTTCTTGTGTCTTTGGTTTGATTTTCCATTTCCTTCCCTAACCTCTCATGAAACTATATTTTAGAAATTTGGCAAGGTGAATATAGACCTACAGTGGCCCTTACTCAGAAAGTTAAACTTTAATTATATAGCATGTACTTGTTACTGAATCCTGTATAAGTCACCTCACATATTGTGTTCCCTTATATGCTTTTTAAAATACCTGCCAATGCCTGTATTATGCACCATTTGAAAGTATACACAATTTATTCTCTTGATCCACATTTAGATTCTTCCCAATCTATTGCAAACCAAGAACTGTTTTCTCTGAAGAGGACCATTTCCCCTAACACTTTAGTATATATTTCCCAAGATTAGGAATTCTTGTCCAACTTTAGAAATTTATATACTGATATAATAGTGATGTATAATATCTGGCCTATATTAATTAAATATTTGTTGATGTAATACCCTAATAGAAGGCATGTAAGAAAGTTCCAGAGAGGATACAGTCCACATGACATCAGGAACATGAGGCCTACCAGTCATGTGGCATTAGTCATCTGAAAGCAGAGAGAGGGAGAATAGGAAGTGGGGCCGAACTATAAACTCTTAAGGCCTGCCCCCAGTGGCGTATTTCCTCCAGCACGGCTTCACTTCCTAAAGGGTTCAATCACATGAGTAACAGGAGACAGTTTGCATTCAAAGCACAATGTGGCCCATATTTAAATTTTACCAGTTGCCATGTCCCTTTAGACAGCCCCACCCCAGATTCACACTTCACATTCTGTCTTAATGGCCCTTTAATTTCATCTAATGTGTAATCGTATGTCTTTATCTTTTGTGACTGTGTTTTGCAGAGTATTGGTCAGTGGTTGCATAGAATACCCTCAGTTTGGTCACTTCTTCCTAGTAAATAGAGTAAAATGACACAATGTAAGTAGGGATGTTGTATTCCATTTCTTCTTCAAACAGTTCGATAAATTTCATTTTTCTAAGGAGTTTTTCTATTACATCTGCATTTTTAAAATTTACTATTATCAAATAACAGTATGCTTCATTTTTTAAAAAATAGCTGCCTGGTCTCTAGTGTTTTCCACCATTTAGGTACCGATATTTTTGTGCCCTCAATCTTTTTGGGGAGAGGTCTTACAGAAAGTGTCATTTTATTGTTTTTTTGTTTGTTTGTTTGTTTTGTTGTGTTATGTTGTGTTGTGTTTTTCTAGACAGAGTTTTTTTGTGTAGCCCTGGCTGACCGGAACTAGCTCTGTAGACCAGGCTGGCCTCAAATTAGTATTTTTAATGGACACTTTTTTCATGTTGTTACTTCTCTTTTTGGTGAGTTTTCTTTTCTGTTTTAATATTATTATTATTATATTTCAATAAGTAGGGTTGTCAGTATCAAAACATAATTTTTTAGGGTTCTTCCTTAGAAGCCCTTTAATAAGGATTAGTTACTTCTCTAAAAGGCCTAATATGAGATTCTGCAGTGGGTAAATTAGCATAATTGCATTGTCCACCTTACTAATGATCTTCTTTAGCTTCATGTAGTAATTAAAAATGGATCGCTCAATAAATGCAATGTGTGTCTTTCAATCTTCATTAACGTTTTCACCACCAAGATTTTGCACAGTGATGAATTTTAGCAGAAATGTAGCCAGTCCTCATGGCATGCTCACACTGCTGAACTCCAGCCTCTTCCTTGGTGCTTTTTGGAAATTAGCACTTCTCCTCAGGGTGGTCAGTGCATCTGTTGTTATTGTTTTCCTCGTAGTATTCTGACTGGAATGTGACTAAATCACACAGCAGTTTTCATTAGTATTCTCCTGGTGGCTAAGGATGGTGTTTATTGACTACGTATATCCCTTTTGAGAACTTTCTTTTCAAATGGTTTATTATTGCAAAGTTTGGATAATATACACAACCTAAATATTCGGGCATGCTATTCTACCAAAATTATTAGAATATTGGATTTTGTGTTAAAAGGTCCCAAGTTGTAATTTTTTATTTCTTTTCATCCTTTACTTACATGGAATTTTGGAGAATTGTTTTTTTTTTTTTTTTAATGGTGGCTTTTATTTATTTATTTATTTATGTTTTTTTGAGACAGTATCTTACTGTGTAGTTCTGACTGTCCTGAAACTCACTGTTTAGACCAGGCTGACCTTGAGCTCACAGAGATCCCTCTGCCCCGCCTCCCAAGTGCTGAGATTAAAGGCATTTGTCACCATTTCTGCGGTGAATTTTTCTCTATCAAGTTGTTATAGCTGGGCCTGGTAGTTCGAACATGTTTATAATCTCAGTACTTGAATGACAGAGTCAGGTTTGCTGTGAGTTTGTGATCAATGTGAATTACGTTGTGAGTACCAAGGTTACAGAGTAACACCCTGCCTCCTAATTACAAATGAAGCAAGCAAGCTCTGGTTATTACAGTGTCCTCTGACTCTTTATGTGCAAATCTCTGCAAATCTTCATGTCCTTTTTGATGGTTGTGTTCATGTCATTAGCATGGTGATACTTTTGTGTCAGGTTTCATCAAATTGGGCTTTAAATGTGTAATGCCATAACTCAGATATACTTTCAGAGAACTAGAAAACTGGTGAGCTACGGATATAGCTAGATGGGAAAGCACTACCTCACATCACATGTAAGATAATAAAATGGCCTGTCACACATACAAAAACATTTTCCCCTTTGTTAATTTGCTCTTTTAGAAGAGATATGTATCAAGAAGTCAATTCATTTAAATGAGCTAGAATTTTATCTAATATTAAATGTGAAGCAGTTTGTGTAATAAAGCATTGTGGTATCCTCTTATAACACAAAGAACATGTATTCAAATAAACATTTGTAAATTGCCTGCCTTTTTCAGGGTAAAATAAACAATCTTTCAGATAGAGACCTTGTACTCAACATTAGACTTTGGTGTACATGAACACATGCAAAGTTATTATAACAAATACGCTTAACAATCTGAACAGCATATTCAAGTAAGCCCAGAAAAAGAACATTTAGTCATTTTGAAAGTTCATCTTTTTTCTATTTGCTAAAATTTGAGTAGTTGCAATATTGCCAAATAAATGATTTTTAAATTAGATTATATAACCAAACTCACTTTTATAAGCAACTGTAACAAAGTGATAATATAGTCCTTGTACCCCCTAAATTTAAATTTGGAAACCTAGTAAACTTTAATATTATGTGTTGCCATCAGGTGGCAGTCATACATTAGTTATGGTGACACAATACAGTGAATGGACTTATCATCCCAGTGTGCTAATAATTGTGAGGGAATTATAAAAGGAACCTCATATGACTACATAGAGGCATGGAAAGATTGCTAATTACAGAGTCTTGGTGTAGAAAAACAAAAAGAACTTTAGAGTATAAGATTTCATTTCTCAATCTGTACTTGAAACCCTGGGCTGCTCACTTAACCTGATGTGTGTCCTTGGCCCCTTTTGCCATAGGTTCCTGCTTCCTAAAGGACAATGTCTCCTCCATAGCACTTTTAAGGTTTAAATCAGAGCCTTAGCACAGAGCTACTTAGGTAGGATACTGGCAAGAGATGCTACTTATTGTAAGAATCAGGACAGTTAGGGAGAGAAGGGGAGCCTCTCCCTGCCTAGCAATGTAGTGGAAGCTAGAGAAGGAAGGTTGCATGGAATGAGACAGGAGTCTTCTGGAGAACAGAGCCTTCTGGAGAGGGGTAAGGAAAGGTGGCTGTTAGGAAGACACAGTATGGAAATGTTGTGCACTTAATGTAGTAAAAGTGCATTTATTTATAGTCACCAGGGAAAACAAACTCCAGACAGACAGGCAAATGCTTTTCTTCATCCTTCAGTGCTGAGAGAAACAGGAGGTAACTAGGTAATTAGGCCACATTTAAAACTAAAGAACACGGTACATTTTTCTCATCAGTGCCCCACACCTGTCTCTTTCCATGTCTGAATCAGAGATCTGTTTTATTCACCGTCAGATTCTGTCGTGCCAGACAAATTGATGTACTAAAATTATGTACTTAAAAACCAAAGAATCTCAGATCATATTTACCCTTAGAAAAGTATCCTCAGTCCAGAGAGATGGTTCAGTGGGTAAAAGAGCTTGCTGTTCATATCTGCAACCTTAGTTCAATCCCTGGAATCCATGTAAAGATGGATAGTGAGAACTGACAGATACCACAGAATTGTCCCTGACTTCCACTCATGTGCTATGGCGCACACGCACGCACACACACATAAAAGTATCCTCAACATAATAGAACATGAACATGTGACATATTTCTTTTCCTTATGTGTACCCACACAAATATTTTTTTCTTTTAATTGGCTTACTGGCGTTCATTACTTAACAAAACCTTTCTTTTCACCATTAAAAATTTTGTCAAAATCCAAACACAATGAAAGAAGTAGTGCAAATTCAATAAATATTTATCAAATGCATTCCTTTATAACATGCCCAAATACATAAGAGGGTATAAAAGTTATCAAAACATACCTCCTTTGGTATCATACCACATATCTTTAATCCTAGCACTTGGGAGGCAGAGGAAGGTAGATCTTGGTGAGTTAAAGGTCAGCCTGACATACATAGCAAGTTCCAGGCCAACCAGAGCTAAACAATGAGGCCCTGTCTTTAAAAGGAAAGTAAAACATATTTCCTGTTCTAAAGAACACCATATACGAGGAAGGGTGTGAGTTGTGCATAGTTCTGCTAAGGCAGTATGCAGTGACTGCTAGAACAGCAAGTAGAAACATGCGTGTTTATATCTGTCCACACTAGAAACTACTGTTGCATGTGTGCTTTGTTGCTGTGTGCACAAGTATTGAGTGCAATTTGAAAGTGCATCACCTGAAGCTCAGAGTCAGATGCCCAAAGTCAAAACGCTAATAACTCACTCAGTTCATGGTCATATATACACTTGAAAGTCTAACAAATAATGTAGATGAAGTTAGCCACCTGAGATTGCCCTCCATCATTTCCCATGCGTTGAGCACTATTCTGGATGTGGTAGACAAAGCAAATGGTACAAGTAATATCTCTACCATTAAGGAGGTTAAATGAGATCCAAAATGTAAACTTAAGTTTCTCACTCAGTTCTGTTTCTTTATTCCACACTATACAGAAATACAGTGACTTAGGAACACTGAAGGAAAGAAGTTTAATTCTTACAGGAATGGTTTTTGAATGCCTAGTGAAATCACATCTCTGCTTGCTAGTTTATGCCAGATTGACTAATGAAACAATCCATGTTATCAATGCTCCTTTTTGAAATTATTTAGGTTCGCAGATTTTCAGAGGCATTCTTTTGTTTTGAACATCCGAGAGAAGCTGCCATTGCGTACCAAGAACTTCAGTAAGTAGCATAAATCCAAAATGCAGATAATTTTATTTCCTTTTACATAAGATGTCTATCATAGAATTTATTAATGAAAGGCTTCATTGTATTTAAAGCAGAAGAACAGATTTAATTTTAGGAATTATCCTTTGAAAGCTCCATTCTGTTCAATGAAAAGTATAATGGACTTAACATTGTTTGCCCTGATGTAAGCTTTGTCACACTTTGATAATACTCTGTAGCACTGCTCTTCATACACCATCTTTGCTTCCTTGGGTCAGAATAGCTCACATTCATCATTTTCATATCCTATTTTCACAATCAAGATGTGATTGGCACTGCCTTCTGTGACATAAACAATACATAGTTAAAATATCCAAAATAGCCAGGCAGTGGTGGTACACACCTTTAATCCTAGCACCTGAGAGGCACAAGCAGATGAGTCTCTCTGTTTGAGGCCAGCTTGACTACAGAGTGAGTTCCAGAAAAACTCTTAAAACAAAACAAAAAATCCAAAATAGATGCCTTCCATCATTCCTATAGAATGTGGTTAGGTCTTTGAAGTCATTTCACTGAAAAATTAAACAGACACAAAGAAGTGAATACTGTATGAATATATACACATACATACATACATACATACATACATACATACATACATACATACAGTGTGTGTGTGTGTGTGTGTGTGTGTGTGTGTGTGTGTGTGTGTGTGTGTTTTGAAGAAGCAAAACTAAGGTGAAGAAATTCCAAACAGTGATCCTCTTGGGATTGACAAGGTTGGGAAATTAGGAAAAATGTGAGTAGATGGAAATTATTATTCTGTGTTGTGTATTCATTTGCCAAATCATATTTCAGTTCATGTATGTTTTGTCTTCTAAAAACTCCTATAAACAATAACTGTGGCCATAGGAGGTGGTTATTTTTGGAGTATAAAAAAGGGGCGGGTAGTAGCTGTTCAGACTGGGTGATAAGTAAATGCAGTTAACTGTACTATTTTAATTCTTTAAAATTTTTATTAGAAATTTTTTTCTTTAAAATAATTTTTTAAGTGTGTCTGAATGTATGTATGTTTGCCATGTGTGGGCCTGGTGCTATTGGAGATGAGAGAAAGGAGTCAGATCTCTTGAACTATGGTACATTAGTTATAGTTACATGGTTGTAAGCCACCATGTAGGTGCTGGGAAGCAAACGGAGCCTTTCGCCAGAGCACTAAATGCTCTTAATGACTGAGCCTTCTGTCCAGGCCCTAGAAAATCTTTCTGATCACTATTTTATATTAGAAATTTGTATATCTTGTTTTAAATAGCAGTTTAATGTATTTATCAATAGGTATTAGTAAAGCAGCCATGTGAAACACACTTTTTCCTTGTGTTCTCATTAATGAATAAGCATTGAACTTTTGATACTACTTCTATGTGCTATTTATAGCAAATTTAGAACTTAAACAATGTGTATTGACATGCATACAACAGAATAGGAATTAGCTTATCAGCAAACTATAATTTCATGTCAGTAATTTATTACCAGTAAATGATTGTTTTCATTTTGCCCGTTTTGTCTCTGACCAAGAAGTTTTTCCCAAGGACATGATTATGTATTGAGGAAAGGGACTAGGACTGGTGGGGGAAGAGAACAGGGTAGATTTTAAAGTGGAGGTGGGTGTAATTATTTTTTCACTACAATCTGACTTAAGAATATTTTTCAGTGCTCAGAGTCATCTACAGATGTGCACCGCTATCAAAAATACTTCCTTCTGCAGTTCTCTTCCACCCCTACCTATTGAATGTAGTGAATTAGATGGAGATCTCAATTCATTACCTATAATCTTTGAAGATAGGTATTTAGATTCAGTTATTGAAGGTAAGTATAATCTAACTAAAATATGTAAGCTATGTATGTCAATTTCAGCATATTCTTCCAGATATACATAAAGCCATTTCTTAATATTAAATCATCTCCCCCTCTGGTTTCATTTACTTTTGAGGAAATTAGAAAGTTGTAGTTAGAAAAAGTAGTCTCGACCCTTTGAGTTCTCACACTTGTTGTAAACTTGAATCTCTTTTTCTTTGGATAAAAGACTTAGATGCGCCCTGGATGGGAATTGAGAGTCTTCAGATATCAGAGGCCAGTAGAGTGGATAAACATGGCACTGAAGAAAGCTCTGTAGCAGGACTTTCTAGCCCAGAGTTGAAGGTCAGACCTGCTGTTGCCTCCAATGTTTGCTATACAGAAGGTGAAAAGCAGCTAACAAAACCTCTAAAAGGAAAGAATGAAGAAGCAAATAAATCCAAGGTTAAGGTCACTAAGCTCATGAAAACAATGAAACCAGAAAACACAAAAAAGTTAATAAAACAGAACTCTAAAGATTCTGTGGTTTTAGTAAGCTACAAATGTTTGAAAAGTACAGCATCGAGTGATCTCATTAAATGCTTGGAAGGCCATGCTTCACACAGTCAGGAAGAAGGTCTGGATCCCACAGTAAGTGGGTATAATTGTGACACAAAGGCCTGCATCAGACAGACAAGTCAAAAGGAGGCTGGCTCTTTGCCAGCTAACACAGACAGAACTGAACACCAGTCTCCAGATACTGAAAATATGCAACCAGACCAATTTGACCCCTTGAACTCTGCTGGCAGCCTAAATCTTTGTGCAAATTTGTCCATTTCAGGTGATCTTGGTATCTCCCAAGACGATAGTGCTGTCTCACATAAGGAGTACAATCTGGCAGCTAGAAGTGCATCAGATGAGTGCCATGACTGTCAGACAACTCCATCTTCAGGAGTTACAACACCGGAAGTCAAGTCCAGCAGTAAAGAGCCTGTCAGTGGAGACAAAATAACAGTTAAAATAGGAGCTTGGACAGAGCTTCGAGAAGATGAACTATTTGTGGATAATTTACTACCCAGTTTTGAGTCCTCAGAAGCTAGTGGTAAATCCAAGTCTGTAGAAATAGCACTTGGAAGGGATGCTTTACAGGAAGCAAAGTGTCATTCGCCTGAAGAATCATTAACCAAATTAAGAAGTAATCTACCTTCCGCAAAAGAATATCATGTTGTAGTAAGTGGTGATTCGATCAAGTTACCAGACACTAATGCCACATATGCCTCCTCTAGATTTTCAGATTCGGGTGTTGAAAGTGAACCAAGTTCTTTTGCCACACATCCAAATCCAGAAGTGCCCTTTGAAACTCTCCAAGGGCCAGGTCCCTACAATAATGAAAGATTATTTCCTCAGCTTTTGATGAAGCCTGAACATAATGTAAAATTTTCACTAGGAAGTCACTGCACAGAGAGCACAAGTGCTCTAAGTGAAATACAATCGTCTTTGACGTCAATAAACTCGTTGCCTTCTGATGACGAACTGTCACCTGATGACAGCTGTAAGAAACCTGCTATACCCGAATGCCATCTGAGTGATAGGAAAACTGCAGTAAATCTCGGAACGGTGGATCTGCCAAAGTGTGATGATGCTAAAAAGTCAAGTATTATTTTACAACAGCAATGTGTTGTGTTTTCAGGGCATTTGGACAATGAATCTTTAGCAACACATTCCTTAAGTCCAAGCAGTAAAGACCCTTTACAACTTGGTTCCTCAGGTGAAGATACTTCCAGTGATGTGAAAAGTAGTTGTAGCTCCAAACCTAATTTGGATGCTGTGCTTAAAGGCTTCCCAAGCCATGATGTATCTGATAAGGCTGCAGAAACAGCAGCAACCCTAAATTCAAAACTGATTTGCTTAGGTACTCCTTGTGTTGTTTCAGGTTCTGTGTCTACTAACGCAGAGCTTAGTGAAGATAGAACTGTGGAAAGAAAAACTAGTGAGCCATTAAATCACAAAGAAACGTATTCAGAAACCCCTATTAGTGAAGATGACCCTCATCGGAGTGCAAGTGACTCCGTTTCCAGTAGTACTGATATGGTAAAACAAGGGCTTGTGGAAAATTATTTTGGCTCTCAGAGCAATACGGATATTTCTGACACATGTGCTATTAGCTACCACAGCTCTGTTAGCTCTCAGAAGGAATCCTGTGAAAAAGGAATTAGTGATCTTCAGCAGGAACAAGTCAAAGAGGAGGAGGAGGAGGAGGAGGAGGATCCACAAATGATTCAAAATGGTTATTATGAAGAAACAGATTTCTCAGCTGCAGATGGAACAGTAAGTGTTCAGTATGCAAGTGGAGATATGCTAGGAGAAGACAGACATACACAGTCCGAAAAAGTAAACAGTGAATATCTGAGGGCTGGTGTAACTGTTCCTGCTGTTTGTACTTCTGGTTGTTTGTCTTTCCCATCTGCTCCACGAGAGTCTCCTTGTGGTGTTAAATATTCTTCCAGAGGTACATTTGATGCCATTACAAAGCAACCAAGCAGCATTTCTTACAACTTCACTTCTTCAACTTCCTGGTATGAAAATTCACCAAAACCTCAAATACATGCGTAAGTAATGGAACTCAATGTTGTGTGCTGTGTGTATCTAGAGCATCAAATATAGTGCCAAAAGGTGGAATGCTTTTGGTTGTTTCCTCCAACAAAATGTGCTTCTTTTAATTAACTGTTAAAATGGTGTAATGGATACAATATAGGCAAACTGCTCCCAAATGTTCTGTTGTGTATGTTAGACATTTTTCTTCAGCAGTTTATGTTAGAAGTGTGCAGTAGCTAGTTAAAACCCTGTATTTGTTAGTGCGTTTCTCCCCTGTGACTTCAGAAAAGAGCTGGACTTTGTGAGTTCATGTGGGGAGTAAGGGTAATATTGAGAGTATGGATGACACATTTGTAGAAACTCCTTAAACCTACAGAACCCTAGTCACCCTGCTTAAGTCAGTCATTTCCAATAGCAGACTGATCTATGTGCACTGGTTCCTAAAGTCTACTTCACCCTAGGCCAAACCATGATGTGAGGAATGCGAGTGTTGTGTGCAGTTCACAGATTACTCTGGAGTATATATAAAGTTGAGATCTGGAAAACCTAAAGCTAGAGTGTGCTAACAGTCATTGATTTGGAAACTTATATACTAGCCTGGAATAATAGTATAGGTCTTTAATCATAGCACTCATGAGTCAGAGGCAAGCAGATATTTGTGAGTTCCAGGCCAGCCTGCATACCAGTAAGTATCACAATCACAGAGAGAAAGACGCTATATCAAGAACAAATAAAAACAAATACCTCCTTTTGGGTTCTTCTCACTTTTTCTGAAGGACCAGAAAGCAAAGTCTGTGTGTCTTCACCAATGTATACTACACAGACTACTGTACACTTTTCTCAGCCAAGTGGGTGTCATGTTAAATAGCAGTTTTGATGTTTACAGTCTTCACGTAAAGTCTGTTACTATGCCAGGCACTACATCCTGCCAGTTACAATCACACAGCTCTTTTGATGCTGCTCTTTACTGGTATTTTTAGAGAAAATTTCGAGCTTGAACACCATGCTCACTGCTGTGCTTTCTAGGGTAGCTTCTTTTAAATTGTAAGAGAGCAAAGAAGGAATGTGATTAAATAATAAATACCACATTGCCATTTTTCCTGTACTTCTTTGAGTTATTCTTTGCATTCAATGTTAAATTATACATAAAGTGTAAACCGCTTCTGACATTTTCATAGTCAGTTTCAAGGTGTATTAAAAGACTATTTTAAAGTTACTGCAGGCTTACAGTATTCATTGTATCTAATTAGAATATGTGCTAAGAGTAGCAAAAAAGTTGTCCTTTGATAAAGTCATTGAGATGATCCATGTGGCTTCATGATTTTTTACAAATATTGCTGATCTTCTTTTCTTGCATGTCTCTAAATTCATTATGCTCTCTTTGTTTCTAAAAACAAAGAATGGTCAGTCTTTAGTAATGCATATTTTCCATAATATTTCACTTCAGCTTCCTTCAGGCAAAAGAAGAATTGAAGCAACTTAAGCTGCCTGGGTTCATGTATAGTGACGTTCCTCTGCTGGCACCCTCAGCGCCTTACTTTAGCATGGAAGAGGACGATGGTTCTGAGGACGGCGTGCATCTCATAGTCTGTGTTCATGGTTTAGATGGTATGTGGCAGCCATTGATGCACCCTGTAGCAACTCAGTAGCTTTTCCTAATAGAATATTTAGTTGTCTGTAGCCTTTTGAATTTGAAAAGTGGTGTGTTGCTAAAATTAAATGTATATATTACATTTTGAAACAGATACATGCTTAACTTTACTAAATGTTGTATTAAATTTTCTTTTTATATTGTTGGTTTTTATACTCATATAAAATGAGTATAAAATCTTATACTCATATGTAAATGTTTTAATTTTTAATTCTGTATTCTCAATTTTACTAACTATAACCTCAGGACTATCTCTTTAACAGTTTTCGTATCCTCTTTTTACCTTGTTTCATAAACCTTACAGACTGAAAAAAAAAAATGGTACCCTTACCCAATTTAAGGCATCACTAACTTCATGCTGTAGCTTCACAAGAACAGCCATGGCTACTCAGCAGATCTGTCTTTCATGGATGATAAGTGTTAGAAAAAGCCAGCAGTTTCTAGATCAGCATGATATATTACTATAATCCTACAACAAACTTTTATGAGATCTAAAAATATTTAACAAAGATCTTTTTTAAAAGAACCTTCAAGAAATAGAATACCTTCAATACCAACTTTTGATATCAAAGAATTATCTCCTAAACAATACTTCTTGACAGTAGAATTCCCTGACAGATTTGCTTCACTGAAATTTTCAAAATGCAGAATGTCCTTATGTCACAGAAATCGATTCAGAACAATAGAGAAAAGATGGAATGCAGCCCATTCTTTGGTTGCCCCAACTGTGGTATCAAATCTGGTAACGACAACATACCAACACTCTCCTAAACAGACTGTTTGACTCTAGCTGGTAGTAGCAATATATTAAACTATTGTAACAAAGTTAAATATCCAGAATGTAAAAATAAATATCTATTTGTTGTTTTATATCTGTTTTGTAAATATGCTTACGATGTATTTTTAGTTAACAATTATTAAGCTATCCTAGCCACCACAGGAAAGTCAACAAACTAAATGCAAATCTAAACTACATTCAGAATTTGTTTCATGGTCACTCAGGGCAGTAACAAAGAGCAAGTCAGTCATTTACAGCTGCTGTGTCCACTTAGCCTCTAAAGTTGTGCACTCTTAGGTGGGTAAATGAACTAAAACCCCTTCAGAAATAATCATGGAAAGACATTGACTGGGAAATCTTCTACACAACATACTGTTTGTCAGCAAGTGGACTAAAATTGTTTCCAAAAACTGTAAAAATGCATGATAGTGTACATAGCACTTTTTACACTTTGTCTTATCCTTTAAACATGGTTTTTCATTTTCTAGGAAACAGTGCAGATCTCCGACTAGTAAAAACGTACATTGAACTTGGACTGCCTGGTGGAAGAGTTGATTTTCTTATGTCTGAGAGAAACCAGGTAAATAAGGCAGTCTTTTCAGTGCCAGTTCCTACATTTTGCTTGCTGCCAAATGCCTGTGGTCTTGGAAATACTTTTCTGACTTTTGTGAAGTTTACACCAGTTTCTATGCCAAGGATGTACAAATGACACACGTTTGACTTTTGTTTGTATATGGAACATCCAGAGTTCTGATTTCTATACAAAAATTGTATTAACTAAGCACCCTGTGAAGCACCGGTTTAATTCTGCTGGCCTAAGACAGAACTAAATGAAGCAAGTGCTGTTACCAGTACCGAGGCTCTTTCCCTAGAAACTTGTTCATTTTAATACAATGGATTCTACAGTCACTAACCTGCCTAACTATGTTGATAACACCTGTGTAAAAAATCATGATTGTATTCGATGTTTAGTATATATTTTCTTTTTGTTTAGAATGATACTTTTGCTGATTTTGAGTGCATGACTGACCGCCTTTTGGATGAGATCATACAGTATATTCAGATATATAGTTTAACAGTCTCAAAAATAAGGTAATGTTACTACCCTGTCTATTTTTATATGCCTGCAACTTACAGAACAACAGTCTGTAGCACTCTTAGCCTAACCTGAAGTGTAGGAACTGGGGCTGGAGAAAAGTCTCAGCTGAAAACTGCAACCAAGTGTGACAACTTGTGTTTAGTCTGTAGGACCCACAGTGTTGAAAGAGAAAAGTGACATCCACATGCTATCCTCTGACTTCTGAGTGCACACTGTGGCACACACATGCATACATACACACCTGCACAGTAGAATTTATTTTAATATAATGAAATACAGGGTGCCGTAACTCTAAAGAAAGGAAGGGGGAATAGTTTAGAGCTAGGGTTATTGTTTCAAGGTTGAAGTGCTGATGATGCAAAAGTGAACGTCTTAAGTTCAGGTTCCCAACACAATGGAAAAGGCAGGCATGGTGTTACACATCTCTCGGTCTAGTGCTGGGGGACCAAAGACAAGTAAGTAGACCCTGTCTAGGCAGCTCGTGAGCTCTGGCTCCTTGAGAGATTCTGTCTCAAGAAGTGAAGTATATAGAACAATAAAAGCATGGCCTTTACACATGTATCACACATATATACCTGTATGCAAACATATATGCATATATTTACCATTAAGGAAAGATTGTATTATTGTATAAAGTGTTCAGCCTCTGCAAATATTTTTAAATATATTTATTTCTATACAGTTACTAATTATGATAGGTGTTAAAAGTTATTTTAAAATGGGAGGGAGAAGGAACTGGGATTGATATATAAACTAAGATTATTAGAAAAAAACTATTTAAATCACATAATTGAGATCCATACATTTTTTTTCTTTATGTTAGTATTTCAAGTTTTAAACTATTATTTAAAAACATCATTTCAAATTCTTAGTATTTCAAAATAATCTCTGGTGTGTCATGTTTGGAGAGTTTTTCTTGGTGGTGGTGGTGATTGTTTCTCTCTTTTAAAACAAATATGAGAGAAATTAATGTTTTTTTTTTACAGCTTTATTGGACATTCATTGGGCAATTTAATAATCCGTTCAGTGCTTACAAGGCCAAGGTTTAAATATTACCTCAGCAAACTTCACACTTTCCTCTCTCTTTCTGGACCTCACCTTGGCACACTCTACAACAGCAGTGCTCTCGTCAATACAGGTAAGAGAGACTTTTGTTCTGTAGATATTTTAAATATAGTTTAGAATTTTCTGATATTTATTTTTAAAGCCAATTTGTCTCATACTTGAAGTATCGGAAAATAGAAGAGGAAGCTAGTTCCTTTTGTTGTGTATATAAAATAAGTTAATAAAAAATCCTTTCCTGGGTTGCTTACAGATCTTTCCTGTGAGCTAGTCTGGCTACTTTTCTGAGTTCTAATCGAGAAGCATAACTTAGGGACTAGAGAAATGCCTTAGCAGTTAAGGATACCCTTTGTTTTTGCAGAGGACCCAGGGTTAATTCTCTGTACCACATGGTGTCTCACCCAGGTCCAGGGACTCCAGTAGGCCTGCATATGGTGCACATACCTATATCCAGGCAAGCATTTATACTCATAAAATTAAATGTTTAAAAAATTTCAAGAAGCATAACTTCACTTTTTTTCCATTCTTGATCTTTGAGTTCCCAGTTAAAAACCCCAGGATGCTTGCCCTGATGCTCCTGCCTGTCCCACTCCCCACTTTCAATTTGTACAGCTGCATGCAGACCTCCATTGGAGTTTGCGAATATCCATACTTTCTTGGAACCCAGCTGACTTGGTCCTGTTTCCTATTGCTGCAATAAAATAAGCCTGACAAAAGCAAAGCGTGTTCAGGGAGAAGGGGTTTGCGTGACTCATTGTCCTGGTTATAGTCCATTGCTGGTGGGAGCAGGGCAGCCGGAACTTGAAACTGCTAGGCAGGTGATGTCACATCGCACTGCCCACATTCAGGGGGTCTCTCCACCTCAGTTGACCCAATGAAGAGACGAGCAGTCCAGGGAGAGGGCTCAGCAGGGGCCTGCACGGTAGAAGGAGAATGCCTACTCCCTCAGCCTGTACTTTGACCCCTCCAAACACAAAAGAAGAATTAAATAGACAACACCCAAATCAACCTATTCTAGACAATCCCTTGTTTATACTCCTTTCCCTGGTGATTTATTATCAGGTCAAGTTGTCAGTCAAAACTGTCACAAATTCTAACTCAAAAGATATGGCTTTCTCCCTCCTCTTTCCAGATAACTTGCCTATCCTGTTATTTTTCTTTCAGAGTCCAATTCAAGCTTCAAACCAAAAAAAAAAAAAAAAAAAAAAAATTCAGAAATTAATTGAGGAAGTATTTGTCAGTGGTCCCAAAAGTTTCCTTCATTAAACTCTGTTTTTATTACATTTTTATCACCTAAATAAATGGTTCTAGTCATTTAGTTGAAAAGATAAATGTCTAATGTATTATAAAGCTATGGTAATGATAAGAGAAAACTATTTGTAAGAAATGAATCCAGTCTATCCTCGACTATATAGACTTGGCTGGCTGTGCGTTCTTAGTGTTAGGATTAAAGGTTATATGCCGCAGTCCTCAATCCATATAAACATTATATTGAGATATGACAGGTCCCTGCTTTGCCTACTGGTTGGTTTTATTCTTCCCTTAGTGTTTTATGTTGTTTTGTTTTATTTTGTTGGTTTTTTTTTTTTAATGTGATAGTTTAGTCAGATTCTCACTTCAAAAATAAATTTAAATCTTTAAAAAATACAAGTTTTTTTTATATCCCATTTCTAACCAGTGATTTCAAAGCACAGCCAATTCTTATAGTTTCAAAAAGAAATTATGAGGGAGGCTGCAGATGACTCAGTGGTTGAGACTATCTTTGTAGCTGCTCTTGCAGAGAACCCATAGGTCAGTTCCCCACACCTGCATCTGGCATCTCACAGCCACCTGTAACTTCAGTCCTGGGGATCTGATGCCTTTCCCAAACTCCTCAGGTACCAGTATTTATGTGTGTATGCATACATATGTGTACACACACATACGCACACCCTGACACATTCACACACAAATATGCAAAAATAAATATTTTTAAAGTAAATAATTATGAAGCTAAGCAAGGTAGTATATGCCTGTATCCCAGCACTTAAGAAGCTGAAGCAGGAAGATCATGAGTGTGAGGATGCCCTGACCATAGTGTACCCTGTCATAAAGAAGGAAGAGAGAGGGAGATAGAGAAATCCTCAATAACATGAGAGACAACTCCACGTGAATAGGATGTGATAGATTGCATTTCTTTTTTTCTCTACACTTTCTCTCAGCTTCCGTATATCTAACAGGTTTAATCAAAGAATGATTGCCTTCATTTGGTTTTTTCACTATTCCTCGTATAAAACAGGAAACAACGAATTTGGAAGTGAATAGCACAATCTTGAAATGAGTGAGATATTATTTAATTTGTATCGTGGTGAAGATTCATTTAAATATGGGTTATTGGAACAGGAGGAATATGTCTCAGTTAAAGAGCAAGGGCTGGTCCTGTGGAGGACCTAGGTTCTGTTCCCAGAGCCAACATGGCAGTTCACAACTGTTTGTCACTCCATATCAGGGGGTCTAGCATCCTCTTCTGGCTCATGTACCAAGCACACATGTAATACACGTATATACATACAAATAAATACTCATAAACACTAAATAAAGATAAATAAGCCTTTCAAAATACGTAAAAATGTCTTATTTGTATAATTAAAGTACAGTTAAAATAGGATTTAAATAAAATTGAATTATTATTAGAAAATGGGACAAGTTGTTCATTCCAAGTACTGTTTAAATTAGTCTACCATACCTTCCCTTTAATTACTAGTACTGAAAACTCAGTTCATAGGTATTGGATCTGCTGATTTGAGGTTTTGCTCCCTCTGCTTTCTTATCATTTTAAGTAGGATATCTAATGATACGGTGTACCCAAGTTTGTTCTTTATATATTATTCTGTATTTTGTTACTGACAGAATTTAAATACCAAGCCTCCATGAGCCACCATTAAACTGTGATTAAACTGTACTTGTAAATATGTTTGTCAGGAAGTAGAAGTACTTTGCAAATAAATTTTTGTTCCCTAACAAAATGTTAATGTATGAAGTACTGTTTTAGATGAGTATATTTGAGCATTAATAACTTTGGCATGTATTACTATATTTCTGTATATGCTGATGTATCATATTCAACTTTCTAGGCCTCTGGTTTATGCAGAAATGGAAAAAATCAGGCTCTCTTTTACAACTGACATGTCGAGATCATTCAGACCCTCGCCAAACATTTTTATATAAGCTTAGTAATAAAGCGGGTAAGTATGTAGCAACAGTTTAGAATATGGTTTGTAAGCTGACAGACTATCAGGTCTTTTTGGTGATGAAAATATATCATTCAGCTATAATTTTGGAAAGAAATAGCAGAATTTAATGCTAAGCTATTAGAGTAGTATTTAATTTTTAACAGGATATATTGATGATCACCTCTGGTATTATGCAAAGTACCTTAAAGTACCATGAACACTGTGTTGACTTTAACAATAGGGCCTGACCATCAGATTATGGAGAGCAACCAGTTCCCTGGTTGCTCACACAACTATTGCAACAGCAATAGTCTGTGATGTGTATGGGTTCCATGGGTCTCCTTTGGTCAGTAACTAAATAATATTTAACCCCTTCCTGACACTGGAGCCTTTACTTGATAGCCAAAGATATCTAGTGGGGTATTATTTGGTGACTCTATTAGGGTTCTTTTTACATATGTGTATATTTTACAAAGCTTCTATAGTAGTAGGTTTCCATATGGTTGTTTAATGCTCTTTTAGTGTTTGTTATTACTCCCCATATTTTTTGCTCTTCTGACCCCTTCCTATTTAATCCTCCATTCTAGTTTCTCCTTTATATCTCCATGACAATGTATGTTATTTCCCTTTCCTCCTTACTGAGTACCTAACTTCTGTGTTTGTATGGATTACAGCACACATTGAAAGCTTAAAAGCTAACATTCCCATATAAGAGAAAACAGATGATATTTGTCTTTTGGGGACTGGGTTACTTCACTTGGGATCCTTTTTTTTAAATAGCTCCATCTATTTACTTGCTAATTTGTCATAAGAAAATAATACTCCACTATGTCAATGTACTACATTTTATTCATCCATTCGTCTGTTGGACATCTAGACTGTTTAAAATTTCTAACTGTATGAATAAAGCAGCAATGAACATAGTTGAGCAAAGGCATCTGTAGTAGGATACTTCATCTTTCCATAGCTATTCCCAGCTTCCTGAGGAACTGCTGCACTAATTTCCATAGTGGCTGCACAAGTTTGCAGTCCCACCAGCAATGGATGAGTATTCTGCTTTCCCCACATCCCCACAAGCATGTGTTGTCATTTGTTTTATTGACCTCTTGGCCATTCTAACTGGGATAAGATGAAATCTCAAAGTAGTTTTGACTTGCATTTCTTTGTTGACTAAGAATGTTGAACGTTTCTTCCACTGTTTCTCCGTATTTGTGTTCCATCTTTTGAGAACTCTATATTTAATCTGAACTCCATTTTGAATTCGGTTACTTGTCCTCTTGATGTTTATTATTTAGTTCTTTATACGTTTGAAATATTATCCCTCTATGGATATGTATTCATATGTAAAAATCTTTTCCTATTCTATAGCCTGTTGTTTTGACCAAATGATGATGTTCTTTGCCATGTAGTAGCTTTTCAATTTCATGTGGTCCCATTTATTAATTGTTGGTCTTACTGCCTGTGTCCTGTGCCAATGAGTTCAAGCCTGTTCCCCACTTTCTATTCTATTAGATTCAGGGTATCTGCTCTTAGCTGAGGTCCTTGGTCCTTTCAGACTTGAATTTTGTGCAGGGTGAAAAATAGGGATCTGTTTGCATTCTTGTGGAAGCTGCCATCCAGTTTGGCCAGCATCATTTGATAAAGATACTGGTCTCCCCAATGTATATTTCTGACTTCTTTCTCACAAATCAAGCTTCCATAGGTGTGTGGACTTACATCTAGGTCTTCAATTCCTTTGATCATTGTGTCTGTTTTTTATGCTAATACCATGTTTTAGTATCATCATTATTATTACTGGAACTCTGTAACACAACTTAAAATCAGTGATAGTGGTACCTCCAGAAATTCTCTTATTATTTTCAGGATAGTCTTAGCTATCCTTATTTTTTTGGTTTTTTTGGTTTTGGTTTTGGGTTTTTTTTTTTTTTTTTTTTTTTGGTGTTTCTGTATGAAGCTGAAATTTTTCTTTCAATTTCTTTAAAGAATTGTGTTGGAACTTTCATGGGATTACATTGGATCTGTAGATTGCTTTGGGTAGGATTAATATAGGATGGCTATATCGATCCATGCACATGAGAGATCTTTTCTTCTTCTGTCTTCCTCAAATTCTTCAGTTGTTAAAATTTATATTATAGGGCTGGAGAGATGGCTCAGAGGTTTAGAGCACTGACTGCTCTTCCAGAGGTCCTGAGTTCAATTCCCAGCAACCACGTGGTGGCTCACAACCATCTGTAATGAGATCTGGTGCCCTTCTCTGGCCTGCAGGCATACATTCAGACAGAACACTGTATACGTAATAAATAAATAAATCTTTAAAAAAAAGATTTACTTGTTTTAAAAAAATTATATTATATAGTTCTTCTATTTAGTTAGTAATCTCAAGAATTTATTATTTTATACTGTTGTGGAAGGTACTGTCCCCTGATCTCTTTCTCAGTCTGTCATTTGTATATTGGAAAGCTGCTGGTGTGTGTGTGTGTGTGTGTGTGTGTGTGTGTGTGTGTTTTATATTCTGCTTCTTTGCTGAAATATTTATTGGCTGTAGAAGTTTTCTGGTGTTTTAGAGGCTTTAATGTATAAAATCATATCATCTGCAAACTTCTTCCCTTCCTATTTCTGTTTCCTAATATATAATAACCATTGAGGCAAAGCACAAAAATGAACATTGTTGAATAAGCCTGCCAGAAGCTATGTAATGCACAGCTCCAAGAATTATATCCCTGTGTGTTATAACATAAAGGCATCCAGTACTTACACATTGTTTTGTAACCCTTGTGGAAGACATTTTGAATAAGTTAACAAAGTGAATTGTTCTGATAGTACATGACAGTGTTTTTGTAAGCTTGGAATAACTTTTCAGTAATGTTACTTTTATATTCAAAATGTATGGTCTCTAGAACTGCTTGTACACATGAGTGATCAGATAATAACTTTCATATTTTTGTTTGCTGCTTTTTAAAAAGAATTGTAGAATAACACCTTTTTTTCTAGAAATAGATAGAAATTATATACTTTCTGACTTTACATATATATTAATAAAAATATATTGTCTCCACTTAGTCTGTTGGAGTTGCAGGTCTAGCACTCATTCAGTTTATGGAAAATGTGCCACCAAAAATCAATATTTGAAGCCATTTTTCATTGTCAAAGTCAAGTCAAACTTAATATTGATAAGAAAAATCTATGTTGAGCTAGAATTATCCAGTGTATACAGATCTAAAACTAAGCAAGACAGTGGTGGCACACACCTTCACACACCTTTTATCTCACAATGCGAGTTGTAGAAGCAGGTGATCTTTGTGAGTTTGAGGCCAGTCTGGTCTACAGAGGTAGTTCCAGGACAGCCAGGGCTACATAGTGAAACCTTGTCTTGGAAAAGCCTAAAAATGTTGAAATATCTTGCCCTTACAAAATAGGAAAAGAACACAATAGAGCTGGAGAGATTCCTCACTGGTTAAGGGTACTTGTTAATCTGGGTTCAGTTCCCAGCACCAGCATGACAGCTCACAAACATTTGTAACTCTAGTTCCAGGGAATCTGATACTCTCTTCCAGCCTCTGGAATGTGTTGTACATATATACATGTGGAAAAATAGAAAATAAGAATAATTTTTTTTTTTAAGTGGGAAAAGTTACCCTTAGAAAAGTTGAGATCTAGAATGAGTGTTCATAATGCTCTGCGTGCCCATCCACTCATGGAAAAACTGGGGTTAGCCAAGGAGTCTGGTCAGTCCACAGACCTGGGCATCGGTGTATTTCCCATCATATGATGCCAAAGGTGGAACAAACTGGGTTCCTCAGATGTGACAGTGAAGAAGGGAATCATTTTTTCCTCAGTATTTTTATGAAATACATGTGTATGTATGTGTGCAGTTGATTAGTTCCTTTATAGATACTTGGTTATTTGCATTACTGCTTGAGTATTCTGTTTTTTCAACTTGTCACTCAAAACAGGGTACAGCATTTCATGAGGAAAGGGGAAGAATGGCTTTATTTTTTGTAAACATGATATCTGCCATGAGTGTTGCTGGGCTATGTAGGTCCAACCTTTCCAGAGTCATGGTTCTTGAGATGTCTCAAAGGTCTATGATCTAAGTCAGCAGTTATGTTCACAATTAACTTGTCCTAAGACTGACTCAGCATGAAATACCAGAATCTTACTGTGAAATATTCTAGAGCAAAACACCATGTCTCCACACCCTGTTGTGATATATTGCCATTATTTTATTTAATAATAACATAAGTTTTTATTAACCAAGCCAAATAACGACTTTAAATATTGATGATGTTAAGAGGTTAAGCATGGTATGAGCTTAATCACAAAAAAAAACGTGGATTTAAACCTGACCTCTCCTTTATAAAGTCTGTGGGGGGTTGGGGGGGGTGACACATTGTGAATGAATCACAGTATCCATTAGTATTATCACTAAGAAAATCAAAGCATCTGGCAGTGTTGGCACACATCTTTAATCCCAGCACTTTGAAGTCAGAGGCAGGTACAGCCAAGGCTACGCAGAGAAACCATGTCTGAAAAAAATGAGGAAGGAGGAAGGAAGGAAGAAGATCAAAGCTTGTGTCCTCTTCACAAAGTCAAATAAGCAGAATATATGAGTGATGATAGAAACCTAGACACCCACATCTGGTTTCTCAGACTCCCCACGCCAGAGTCCTTTGGCTGTCACTAAGTGCAAACAAATATTTCTCCTTTAACACCGTGATTGCATACACTGAAGCTGGCTTTTCTAGAGAGTATCAAGAGATTTGAAGGATAGAGTTACAATGGGTTTTAGGTCATAAAATTACTATGGAGGAAATTTAATTTTTATTATGATACTAGTAAATTTGCATCTGGCTAAGTTTGCGTGAGAACTCATTATTTTCTGTCTTTAGGGCTTCATTATTTCAAGAACGTTGTGCTGGTAGGATCTCTGCAGGATCGCTATGTTCCTTATCATTCTGCCCGCATCGAAATGTGTAAAACAGCTCTAAAGGACAAGCAGTCAGGTAATGAGTGAACAGATATTTCAGTGAGTTGTGACTGTGATTTTTCCCAAAATCTGTCACGAGGTCATGAGTTTCCTCCTGTTATCTTAAGCTAGTCTTCTCCCATGTTTTTTCATTTTTCCTCTCCTGCTGTGTGAGCTGTGTTTTGTGTAATTATTGTTTCTGCATTCTGCTGTCTGGGGGGGGTATTCTGAACTGTGGTTTCCTCTCCGTTGTTGGACTTGGTTGTTATGGCAGTGTTTGTTCATGTTTTTCTGTGTACCACTTAGATGAAGATGGATGGCAGCAAGGACTGCCCCCTTTATCATGCCAGTGAGTGGTCTTGCTGCTTGTTAAAATTTAAATCAAAGCTAGTTGAAGCTGCCAAGCAACCTGAGTCTTGTTTGCCCATTTAGTTACTAAAGCTCAAAGATGTTTCGTGTTTATGCAAAGTTGCTGTGGACAAATACAGGCACAAAGCAAGAATCTCCCTCCCAGTGTTGTCTCAGCTCCTTTTATAAACACTATCCTTTTCTTGTTGTATACTGTGATGGCAAAAGCTTAAAGTAGGGGCTTTTATCATGCATGTATATTGGCAGAGCCTACCATGGCACTCCATTTCACACTTACTGTGACATCAAAATAAGTTGAGTCTTCATAAGGGAAACGTACCAGAGATGATCAGATGGGTAGCCAAAATAAAATAAATGTCTTTTAACCATGAGATTTTGTGCTAAAAGTCATCCTTTTTAAACATACTCTGAAAAATAGCATGGACTCAGAAAGCCAGTTTGACTCCCACTGAAGACAGGAAAGAAGAGAATGAAAGGTTTGGTTGTAGTTTTTTGTTTTGTGTTTTTGCTTTTTCTTTGGTTAATTTATGTGTTACTAGTCTCCTCTTAAATGCCTGTCTCTGTCTTTATTCTTCTATGTACTCTTTCCTTCTTGTCATTCCTCAGGACTGCATCCTACTTCTGGAACATGAGGGCTGTTGTGCTTTTAAATTGGCTGTTTGCCTGGAAACACTAGTTACTTTTCCATTGATGATAAGAAGTACATGAACATTATAAGCAATTTTGTACCTTATACTACTTTGTACACTTATATATGTACAAACATGATATATCTCTTTGGGTTTTTTGTTGTTGTTTTTTGTTTTTTTGTTTGTTTGGGGGTTTTTTTTTGTTTATTTTTTGCTTAACATGACTAAAGTGGATTTATGCTAAATCCACTGTAAGAATTAACTAAAATAACGGGGGAAGAGGAGTCTGGCTTTGAATAAAAGCAGATTTGGGGTTTTGTCTGTTTTATATACTAAGAGCTGGGTTTCATTGGGACATTTTCATACATATATAGTATGCTTTGTTCTTCTCTATCCCCCCATGTACCTTCTCCCACCCTCCCTCTTCCCCACTTTCTGGTTCCCTTCCTTCCCTCCAATTAGCACCCTCTCTCTTCCTATGAAGCACATACTCCATTACTCTCATTCTCTTTCCCTCCTAACCTCTTCTCCCCTCTCACAGTCCCCTGTCCAAAAAGGAGATTCAGAAAATGAGGTGCATATTCAACTTGAAAAAGAATGACATCTGAATAATACGGATAAATCTGAGATCACCATGCTAAGTGAAATAAGCCAGGTTCAAAGAGAAAATACACGTTTTCCTCACTTCACATTTAATATAAAATAGTAGAGGAATCAAACTTTTAATTTAAATATATAGTGTAGAACATGAAAAATGCTAAATAACCACTCAGACCTCAAAAGCACACTTTTAAAGTCAGCTCATACTGTTCTGACAAGAGGAAGTTGCTGTTCTTTTTCAAAATCGTGTAGAAATGTTATCTGCCATATAATTATTTTTAAAGTACTTGCTACAGTATCAAGTGTTTTATTTTACCTTATCAAAATGTTTTATCATTATCAGCTCATTTTCTTTGCTTAGCAAATTATAAGTAACTAAATTTAAAGAAAACTGCTTTATATACATTATTCTGAGTTAAAAATTGACAAAAATCTTGTATAATAAATTTGAACTGGCTAGGTAACACATTATGACTACCAATGTTTCCTATAAAACAATCTCAAAATAATAGCTAAAGTAAAGGAAATCTAATGATACTTTTCTGCTTATGTGGAAATAATATGAATTTTATAAATCAGAGAAAACGACAGACTTTTCCCTTTTGTCTGCTTTACAGGGCAAATCTATTCAGAAATGATCCACAACTTGCTTCGCCCAGTGCTGCGAAGCAAAGGCTGTAATTTGGTTCGATACAATGTCATTAATGCCTTGCCCAACACGGCTGATTCGCTCATCGGGAGAGCTGCACACATAGCTGTTCTTGATTCGGAAATATTTTTAGAGAAGTTTTTTCTGGTTGCTGCCCTCAAATATTTCCAGTAGGACAGAAGCATCATTAGAGACTTACCGATTACCTCATTCAGCAATGGTTTAAATAATGTATTTTAGTGTGTAAATGTTAAGTTCTAAGACATATTTATACCTTTTTATATGGAAGATAATTTATATCATCCATGTGTAGAGCCTTTTAAACATCAACTTTACTTTCTAGGTAATGTGGCTGTGCAATATTTTTTTAATTTTATCTTTTTACTTTTCTATTTTTCATATATTTTGCTACCTAAGTATTTCAGTGAAACCTTGAGCCCATATGTATGTCTGATCATTTATTATTGGCTTCCACAATCCTTATTCAGACTACATCACATTAAAGGCTGTTATTGCTAGAATAGCGTAGTATTTTAAATTTTCTAATTTGGGGCTTTCAGTGGACACAAAATTTTACTTTTAACACTTTATTCTGTTTTAACTGGAAGTAAAATAATGGCTGCTAAAATGTATTTTTGAAAAAAAACCTCTTTAATCTTAAAATACTAACTTTGCATTTGCTCAAACGTGGTTCATACATGCCAATGTTTTAAAGGTTTTCTATAACAATCATATTGTTGTTATTAAACATGTCATGCTTATTAAAATATATTTTTACTGGTAATTTCAACATTATTTCTCATGTTGACTTTTATTACTGGAACTTTTCTTGTTCATTAGGAGCTTATAAGATTTTGAATGCCCTCTGCCTTGATTTGGTTGGAATTTTGTTAAATTTAGTAATGTTGCTTGAATTTTCTCACAGCAGTTCTTTAACCCTTTTCATAGACTTCCTTGTATGTAATAATTTAATGTTGAAATTTATGAAATACTTTTATGAATTTAGATAATTTTTAAATACTATTAAAATTTATCAAACTAAAGAGTCATGTAAATAGACTTAAAATTGAGAGATGATTAACTTTACATGTCTGGTGATCCTGATGCAGATGTTTTTGATATATGGAGATGTTGAGTCTTTTGACTTTACAAAAGGTGCTGAACAGCATTCAATTCACTATTTTCCCTTCCTGTTTTACTTGTGAAGATATGCTACGGGTGGATGGAAGGTCTGTTTACATTCACCAATTGTAGTGGACAAAGGTTTTTGTTACGTCTGTATTATGTACAATTGGTGCATGTTTATTTTTAGTATGTTAATTGCCTCTGATGTTAATAAATGAGCAAATGCCTTTCTGGAGGAGTAGTAATATTTGTAATGCTTTGCTTGCTCTTAGAATGCTTGCAGATGCAGCAGTGTCCTGTATAATACTCTGTCAACAGTGGATGAGTTACATAGTGGCATATCCGTTCAGCCTCAGTGTGCTGAAGGCTAATAATACCGTCTCTGTTTATAAAGGCATGCCCTGATGTTGCACAGCACTCAGATCCCTTCTTAGGATATGTTCCCACCATTAAGTGATAAACAGCTGCCTATGCTTTCATCCATAAGTAGATATACTAATCTTTAATATATATCAAGTACTAAAAAAAATTTCATTGATGTTTTTTGATAATTATTTACTTTTAAAAAATTATTCAAGTTTTTTACAAGTTGAACTAAGCAATAAATATACCAAAGGTATTACAGTTGAAAAATATAAGTATGTCCATTATCAACCTAATATTTTTGCTACATAGTTTCACGTTTGTATAGGTTAGTTCTCAGTTTGAAAGATGGATCTTCTAAGTTTAAATACTGTCTTGACAAAGGCTTCATTCATAACATAATTTCTATTTAAAGGAAAATTGCTCTCAGGCTTTGGTCATTTCAATACTATACTTTTTTGTGATTTAAATAATTTCTGATTTCTTGGGGAAACCGTCATATATCATTTCTCTCCATAATGTGACATTCTGAAAGAGAGGGGACATGATTATCTGACAAGCCACAATTGGCTGTTAGAGTGAATCTATCAGTGTATACCAATAACTGGTTAGAAACAGTAAATGGTTATGATGAGCTTAACACAGAATAAAAGACTTTATTGAAAGCATAGCAGGTCCCTCAGAACAGGATTGAAAGACAAGCCAAAGGAAAGTGTGGTCCGAATTTCCATCCAGGCTCTGGCCTTGGGAAGAGTGAAGGAAGATGTGTACTTGCTGCCGGAGGCCTGTGATGACTGGCTTCCAAATACTCCCCACAGATCCAAAGTCTAGTGGGAGTGCCCATCTTCCCAGGGTTATGTTTTGTGCCAGTGCTAGGACATTGTGCCATGAAGGACAGCAAATGCACCTGACCCTCTGAGTTTCCATAGTAGGAAATGGGCAATTCTTCATGAAGACCTATGGGGACTGCATGGGTAGTGTGGCCCAGTGAAGGTGTCTTACACTTTCGAAACAGAAGTTGGTCCCAAGCCTGACATAAACTGATGTCTCTGTAGCTGGAGGACCTTGAACAAATTCTTTAATTTAAAAACAGTCGTTTAAACCTCATCTCTAAGAAAAGACAGAATGATACTGATTACATACAAGATGCAGTTATTTTTTGGGGGGGGGGAGTGGTACAGGGGTGGGCTTCAAGACAGAGTTTTTCTGTGTAATGTCTGGCCATCCTAGAACTCACTTTGTGACCAGGCTTTCCTCAAACCCATAGAGATCTGCCTGCCTTTGCCTTCCAAGTGCTGGGATTAAAGGCATGTGCCGCCACCGCCAGGCTAAAACCCAAATTTTGATCTTTCCCTTGTAAAGGTGCTCTCAGGGAGAGAGAGAATCAGTTTCCTAAGTCTTGGGGGCTAAGCTATCCCAAGACAACTAGGTTGTCCTTGTGTTCTAGTATAAATAGAGACATTGAGCAGGGGGCTGGGGATGTAGCTCAGTTGGTAGTGTGCTTGCCTTATGTAGGCATGGTGACACATGCCAATTTGATCTCAGGTCTTAGAAGCTGGAGATAGAATCAGACATTCATGGCCATCCCTAGATACAGAGTAGGTTTGAAAACAGCCTGGAATATATGGGACCCTGACTTTAAAAAAAAAAAAAAAAAAAAAAATCAGTGAGTATGACAGTGTACCAGTTTTGGGCCTAGGTTTTGTTATTTTAATTATTTTATGTATTTGAGTGTTTTGCCTACATGCATATCTGTGTGCTACTTGTGGGCCTGGTTCCTGCAGAGGCCAGAAGAGGGTGTCTGAGTCTCAGAAACTGGAGTTACAGGTGGTTGTGAATGACTTTGTGGGTGCTGAGAAACAAACCTGGGTTCTCTGAGAGAACAGCCAGTGCCCTTAGTTGCTGAGCAATCTCTCCCTGTGGGCCTAAAGATCTTGAATACCTGTACCAACCCCACCATCTCTGCTGGTGCCTGAGACTGTCCCATGTTAGCCTACAAGAGGGTGCCATGCCATGAGAGGAGAAACACAGTGCCCCAGTAGACAGACAGGAAGCTCTCCCAAGAAGCAGAGCTGTGTCAGCCAGCCAGCACGAGATGAGTATGACAAGCCCAAAAAAGAATGATTCATCAGGGATCAGCCTAATCTGGGCCCAATGTTAAATTGAAAAGTTTGATCATAAGTAATGTGTTTTAGGAAGGCTCGGTATGCTTGACAGCTAACCAATAAATAATCCAGTGCATGTAGAATGCCAAGACTTGCTTGTTTGAAATTATCTTGATAAGTCTGCATGTTAAATACCAGTTACCCTTTTCCTTATAATAGTGCTAAATCCTATTAGCTTATCTTTCAGTTCTAGAGCAGTGATTGTCAACCTTCCTGATGCCGTGACTGTTTAATACGGTTCCTCCTGTTGTGGTGACCCTCCGCCATAAAATTCTTTTGTTACTACTTGATGACTGTAATGTCAATATCTGAGATGTAAACTGTGGGGGTTGTGACCTACAGGTTCAGAACCACTGTTCTAAAGAAATGTATGTAGGCATGCACACAGGTTTTGGTGTCAGTGATCACCCTGTACACCACTAACCCCTAGGCTTAGTAGCAAAACTGTATTTAATGATTTCATGTTGATCACACTGAAGTAACATTAAAATACATTGAATTTTTATTATAATTGAAGAAAGTTGAAAAGGGGACCATTAATATCCAAGATTCATCAACCATATAAAATGAGTTTGGTAATAGCACCAATTATAAAGCATCAGCCAAACACTGTATGTGCCTAGTTGCCAGGGAGGTTGAAATAGGACAGACAGGCCTTCCTGAAGTACAATTCTGTCTCAAAAGCATGTGAGAAGCCTTGGGTTCAATCCCTAATGTCATAAAAAAATGTCAGATTATGTCCCCTCTTTTGTCTTTCACAACCACTGTTCTTGGATTTGCATCTAATGTGCTTCCTCCCAGGATGTGTGTCATCTTCTATTGGGTATCCTTTGTTTCTTTAGTGATCAGTCTAAAACAACAAACGGCCTTCTAAAACCACAACCCTAACCATCACTATATATAGTAATAGTCTTTGTTACTGTTCTTTTTGCTTTGAAGAGACACTGGCCAAAGCAACTCTTAAAAAAGAATGTATTAGAAGACTTGCCTAACCGTTTTAGAGAGTTATTTAGTCCATGGTCATCATGGCAGGAAGCAGTCAGGCATGGTGGTGGGGTAGTAGCTGAGATCTTTTCAGCCTGATCACAGGCCTCAGGGTTACACTGAATCCGGCAAGGGCTTTTGAAACTTCAAAATTCACCCTAGTGACCTCCTCCAACAAGACCACACCTCCTAACCCCAAAACAGTGTACTAGCTAGGGACTAGACATTCAGATACACGGGCCTCTGGGAGCCATTCTCATTCAAACCATGGCATCCCAGCCCCTGGCCTCCAAAGGCTTGTAGCCATATCAAAATGCAAAATGTATTCAGTCCAGCTTCAAAAATTCCCATGGGTTTTGAGTTTCAAAACAGTTCCAAAGTCCATGTCCCTTGAGACCCAACTGTAACCCCATGTAAAAGCAAAAAGGAAATCACATACTCCAGCACACAATGGTATAGAATATACATTACTATTCTTCAAGGGAGATGAGGGGACATAATGGATCAACTAAGTAAATCCAAAACCTGTGTCTGTGTCCTATGGCAAAGGACTTAGATGACTCTTCCTGCCCTCCATCTTTGCTACCTGCAACATATTCTCTTGGGCTGGTTTCTACAGTTTTCTTTGATGGGTATCCCACAGCTCTGACATCTCCAACATGTTGGGGTCTCCAAGACAATCCAGGCTTCACCTTGACAGCTTCGTGAAGTGTCTGGTGTCTCTAGGCCTCCATGCAGGGGACTCCCGTGCCACAAGCATGGCCCCAGTGGCTTTTCTTAACTTTGGAGGGAGATTCAATAATCCCTCGTCTATATCCTGAATACCAAAGCCAGAACCACATAACCCAAGCTGCCAAGTTGTTTTCTGCCCCCCCCCCGAATTATATGTGCATACACTTCCCATTGTTGATTAATTTTTTTGTTCCTTAAACTGTGCTTTAGTTATTTTTCACAAGTTGGAAGCTTAGCTGGGTAGAGCCTTGCCCTGAGGCAAGGTATTCCCTTCTTTCCATTTTAAACCAGGCCTTTAAACTTCTGATCTCCTTGAGCACAGAGCTTGGCTCCAACATGACATTTCCTGGTGCTCTTTTGCTCCTCAAACTGTGTGTACACATTGTATTTTTCTTTAAATCCTGACCCACAAGACAGAGTGCTACTGAGCCGGACATGGACTTTTGAAGCCTACTTCCAGTGACAACCTTCTCCAACAAGGCCACACCTCCCAAACCTTCCCCAAACAGTCCACCAATTTGGCCACTAGACATTCACATATAGGAGCCTATGGTGGCATTCTCATTCAAACAAATACTATGGCAGGAAAGAACAGGAAATGGCATATGTAAACATGTATGAACTAGTCTAAAAGGAAATACAGTGTGTTGCCATCTTCCTTGATGAGAAACCATTAAAAATACACATTTTGGCCAGGGATTACATACACATCAGTGAGAGACCAAAGGAATGATTCCACTCCTGTCAAGATTGCTGAACCAGAAGCATGGGTGACGCGCCCCCCCCCCAATAGCCACATTTCTGAAAAGTCCCACACCAGCATGGACAGCAATGCCTCCATAGCTACATTAATGAACTCCCCCACCAGTTAGCATTCCATTTTGTGTTCTATTAACATTTTCTAAGACCTTGTGTATCTGGAGCAGAATTACAGGCAAGTGGGAGAGGCATATTAGGGAGTAGCTAGAAACTTGGGAGAGTCAAACAAGGGAAAGCTGACAGGCCCGGCTGTGTAGGGAGGATGTCTTGGACTTGATGTAATCACACCAGTTCTCTTAGGGTATAGCATTCAACATTAGTACACCAGGAAATAATAGGCAGTGGTAGGTAATGGTTAAATATCTCAAGTGGGAAGCAAAACAGGCTGCATGTAGAGGTAAACAGTGCTTCCCTCTCCTACTCTCTGGGCTCCTATCAACCCAAGTGATCTCAAGACTGTTAACTTATGTGGAGCATATGACATCTCTTAGGGACTGCATACCAAAATATTTCATCACCTGGTTTCAAAACCAAACATGTAGAACTGCCCATCATCCTATAAGGCCAAATTCTGAAAAATGGAATGCTTGATAGGGTTGGGTGGTGGATCCTCTAGATAACAGATTTACATTCGCAGGGAAAAAGGTCTTTTGATAAGCAGTGTTGTTTAAAGTATATATACAAAGCTTCTAGTAAGACCGCAGATGAAGTGTATGAAGGGAAGATAATTCAGGAAAAGCAGTCTAAACACAACAATTATTTAAGAGCAAATTGCTGCCTTCTTCATGATGGTTGGATTGATTCCCTTGTAATCAGACCTGTCTCAGGGACCGCCTAATACTACAGCACAGGTCAGGACAGTCGTTAGAATTACTAATTACCACTAGTAATGGTAGTAGCTAATCAGTCCTGGGAGGGGAAAGACAGTTAAAAATGTACACGTGTGTCTTTGTCCTTATCACCATGGCTACTGTACTCGTGGATGCACAGAGCAAACACAGCTGTGGTAAGAGAACGTTGCTGAGGTGGCTTTTCTTGATGGTCAACACTATGGGATTTAATGCAGTAACTCATCCAAACAGCTATGGATTTGTTTTGTTTTCTAAAGATGGGCAGGGATTGGTGGATTTCATTATTTGTTATGTTTAAAGGTTTTTACCTCAATTTTAAAAACTACTTCGTATGAGTGTTTTGCTGGCATGTATGTATTATGTCATATGCATGCCTACTGCTAACCAAGTCCAGAAGACGGTGTCAGACACTGGAACTGGAGTTACAAACATGTGAGTTGCCATGTGGGTGCCGGGAGTAGAACCCAGGTTCTTTGAAAGAGAAGCCATCTCTGCAGGCCCTCAGTACTTTAAAATATTTTTTAAAAGATCTCTGACATGGAACAGTCGCAACAATCAACCAATATGAATGGATATTCTTTACTTACTAAAATTTTAGTTTCAAAATTTGGGAACGTTCAATGTAATTAAATGTTTGATATTTTATCTTCAGATTTATGGAGCAATGCTTTGGCACACCTATGTGGCATCAAAGATGAAACTTTTAAAACGCACTAGTATCTACTGATTATGTAGGTTATTAGTACGTGTCTAAAAACGTAGTGATCAGATTAGGGTGATTCATGCTCCCATCTCCTTGTTGGACTTTGAACTTCCCTCCTCTAGCTATCCAGGCACGCTACACACTAGGGTGGTGTGAACTCTAGAACTTGTTGCCTGCATGCAGGCTTTCGTTTTTGTCTTTGAGCCCATCGGAATGGCTAGGAGCTGTCTCCAGGAACTGCTTCGGACGGAGGTGTCGCTGTGCAGAGTTACAGGAGCCAGCAGTTCAGGGTGGCCTGAAAACGGGACACAGCGAAGCCCCGCCCAACTCTGCTTCCCTGGCGCCTGCGCAGACCGCGCGGGTCCCGGGCCGGGTCCGAGGTGGCCCCGCCCACTGGCTGCGCGTGCGCAGACGCTGCGGGAGAAGGCAGTATGGTCTCGGCCAGCTTTGCGGGGTCGCTGGTGGGCTCCGTCCGGAGAGCAACAAGTAAGCCGGGCGGCCCCCCGGCGTCCCGGGACTCGGGGACCGGCGGGGGAAGCCGGTTTCGGGCATGAGAAGGCTCAGGAGCAGAGACCCGGCCGCGGGGCCCTGTGACCTGACCGCAGGCTCCCGGGCCTTTGGGGCGTGCTTGGCGGAGGGGAGCGGAGCCTGGGGTGGTTTGCGAGCAGCGCCTAGCACTCGGGTGCCGCCGGGACGCTTGGAAAAGAAGGACATTTCGGGGATGATTGTCATTAATTTACTTGCTGGCTTACATCAAGAATAGTTTGTACCAGGCAGGAGGTGCGTGCCGTTAGTCCAACACTAGGCATGCAGAGGCAGGAGGATCTCTTGAGTTCAGGGGCAGTCTGGTCCGAACGTTCGGGAAGACAAAGTCAGATAGATGAGTACACATAACGAAAAGTACACGAAGCCGAGAACTGTTAGAGGAGATGCCTGCGTGCTTTCTATAGAGACTAATGTTTTCAAAACGGTTGTATTATATCTCCATTATATTCCTCAATTAGCATCCCAAAAAGGATACAGGATGTAAGTTTAATTGTGACATCTCTGGGAGATTACGGAAACTGAAGACAGAATTACAGCTTTCTTAACAAGTGGCCTGATTTTTAATTTAGCTTTCTAGTTTTCCCCTTCAAATACTTGATACCTGTAGGTTGTTAAAATCTTAAATGATCTATACAATGAATATTATAGAAAAGGAAAGGCTTCAAACCCCTAGTGTTTATTCACCATTCACCAAACTTTAGTGTTTATTCACCATTTGCTGTCTTTAAACGACCATGTAAGGTTTGATACCAGAAATTATTTATACACACACACACACACACACACACACACACACACACACGACCCATGTATAAAGTATAAAGCAAAAAGAACATTAATGAACCCATTTTCCCATGGAAGTGGTTCGATGCAATTTGCATTCATTGCTTTTTTTCAACTTCTCATATTTCAAGATCACTCCATACAGAAAGGTGAGGTGGTATGTTTTTACCTGTGTCTGATACATTTTCCATTCTCCTTCTGGATGCTCAGGCAACACTAGAAACACTAGCATAGAGTGCCAAACCTTCTGATGTGTTTCCCATGCCCAGGACAAGATAGAAGTCCCTAAAAGATGCTAGTTTATTGATTTCATTGTCTGGATCGCTGCAAGCCAACTGCTTGCTTATCCAAGGAGCTAAAATTAATGCCCACAGATGGCAAAGTGGCAGTGAAACTTTGTTTAATTCTTACACTGTGAGAGAGCAGCAGGTCATAATGCAGAAAGGCCAGGGTTGGGTGCCTAGGACCTCATGTATAGACAAGAGGAGGCTGTTTACTAAGGGGTTAGGGTAGTTCTCATTTTGGTCCATATAATAGGTACTATAATCATTTTCTGTATATGTTCCTTCTTATAATCCATCTGATTTCAGTCGTGTGCTTGCCAAAATAGACATAAGATGCTAAATAGATTTTCCTTTAAAAAGTCACTTTTAGGGTTCAGTTTTCCTTCCTGGGTAAGCACCCAAACCCAGTGTAGGCCAGATAGGCATCTCTGGTCCTGCATTAGCATACGAAGAGGGTACAATGGAATAGAATCTAAGTCTCTTGTTAAGAAAAGGGGAAAATCCCATGTTTCAGAGAGGGATGTACATACATCCTGGTGCTATTGGGGGTAGGGGTAGGGCTTATGTTGTTAGGTGCATCTCTTGGAGAGAGGTATGTGTGCCTTGTATGTACAGAGAGGGAAATTAGGCTTCCAAGTGCATTGTTGGAAGAGGACCATGTGCATATTCCAAACTAGATAGAGTCGTAGGTTACCAAGCTATTGCTTATACTTGCTCACCTCCTTACTTAATAGCTCTTTGTAAACATAAAACACCGGTAATCCCTGAGGAAGGGGAATAACTGTGTCAGAATGTAGGTGTGTGGGAAACAGTTTTTTCACCATGCCATTTGTCCTTTTTGAACTATGATAAAATGGTCAAGACATAAGTAGGCAAAATCAGTCTCTTTTTTTCAAAGTAAAAATTTTTCTCCATTAGGATTTTCCCTTCTGAATAATTCTTTGAGGAAAGTGAGTTATCAAGAAGGAAAATCCGAACCCGTGAAGCAGCCTCTTAAGAAGTCAAAGTTGCCAGTGGGCCGTTTTGATGCACCAGAGGATTCCAACATGGACAGGGAGCCGCTGACGAGTGAGTAGAGTTACCCACCGTCAGCATTTAACTTAGCAAAGAAAGTGTTCGTTACTAGAAAATGAATGCAAGAAGGGAAATGTGCCCTTAATTGTTACTAACAGTTATAAAGGACATTTCAGTGAGTGAAAAGACCATAGGGGCCGTCTGTAGGCACGGTTGTTACCTGGCTTGGTGAGAGGCCTTGCTTCACTAAGGTGGAGAGCAATCAAGAGAGACACCTGAAGTCAGTTTCTGGCCTCTGCATATACACAAGTGCATGGATGCAGGCACACACACACACACACACACACACACACACAGAGAGAGAGAGAGAGAGAGAGAGAGAGAGAGGAACACACATGCCTCACACATAGGCATACAAACATACACATACGACCCCCACCAAAATGACATTTTAAATCTGGAATAGCGGCACTCTGGAAACTGACACCAGAGAGTCAGGAATGCGAGGCCAGCCTGAGCAGCATAGAGTGTCTCAAAGAAAGTCCCAAGTTTCTAAGTTCTAGTCCTTATTTAGTTATTTGGGGGTTTTGTTTGTTTGTTTTTACTACACTTTCATTATGGAAAAGATAAAACATGTACGTTGGTGTCTTCTGTGATCCACATAACAAACCTGCACTGTTGACAAGACTTTCTGCTGTTAAACAGTCAGCTGGAGTAGATCATCATTAACGTACAGGTAAAGCCACGTCAAGGCTCGGTGAAGATGCTGGGCCTTAGAAAACGACGGAACACAGGGCTGCACACTGAAGGGAGGGCATCTCTCATTCTCTAAACTCTAATTCCCGCCCTTCAGAGTTCCCTGTCATCTGTCCACTGGACAGAAAGTGACATCTGCAGGAACACTAGCCCACTCGAGCAAGTGACTCTGGCAGACTTACCCTTCTCCCCCATTCCCTCTGCCTTGCTAAAAGACAGCTAGATTACATTCCTAAAGCTAGCCGCCAAGGTCTATTCCCTTATTTGGCCACTTCCTCCTCCTGAGGCTGACTACCAAGGTCCAGCTACCAAAGTGTTGAAGTCCAGCAATCAAAAGCCCCTCTGGCTCACCTAATTAATATGCCCTATTAAAATGTAACACCTCATTCTGATTCAGGGTTTCCCTTGTACCTTTATAAACTGCCATTTTCCTGTGTACCGTGTCATGTGTACCAAATGTAGTCCTTTGCTTTGCCCTCCAGGACAAATACCCTTCCAGGCTTTCCTTGTTTTTGTTTTTTTTGTTTGTTTGTTTGTTTGTTTCTCCCCCCCCCCTTCTCTCTCTTCACCCTTATCCTTGCCCTCTGGCCCTCCGGGACAAATAAATCTTTGTGCTGAGAACTTGGTCTTGGGTGTCCTGAGCCAATACTTCTTTAAGTCTATTACCAGAAAGGTGGTAATAGACTAAACAGAATTTATTGTTGTTGTTTTTCTTATTTTTTAATTTTATGACTGTGTGTGTGCGTGTTTGAGTGTGGGTTTGTGTTGGATTCTCTAGAGATGGAGTTATAACAGTTGTGAGTCACCTGCATTGATGCTCGGAACCAAATTCTGGTTCTCCAAGCCTTGGCTCAGGCCCTGTTCTTATTTTGATTGTATTGGCTGACTTTTCATGGGGAGACATTCACAAAGTGAATTCATTCCCAGATAGGGAACCAGTAGGCCAAAGGGATGATTCTGTACAATTGGTGAGTCAGTGAATTTATTGGGATATCTGACAGGAGCATGGGAAAATGGTGTGTTGGTTAATTTTTCTTATTGCAGTGACAAAAATCCCTGACAAAGACAACTGCAGGGAGGAAGGGTTTGTTTTGGCCCACAGTTTAAGAGGGGGTGCAGCCCATCATGACAGAGAGGCGTGGTGTCCAGAGCATGAGGTGACAGTCACATTGTGTCTGTTGTCAGGAAGCAGAAAGGCAGATGCTGGTGCTCAGCTTGCTTTCTGGCTCCCAGGATTCAGGCATGGCATGGGGTGGATATTCAGGGCACATCTCTCTGTCTCTCTTGGAAGCTCTCTCGTAGAAACACCCAGAGATGTGTCCTGGGTCACTTTCCATCTTGTCCCATTGACAGTTAAGATTAACCATCACACAAGGCTACTTATAGGAATATGGGCTCATCAGAAATAGGAAAGAAGTTCATTTTGGCTTGCAGTTCTGGGGCTGAAATGCTAACAGCATAGTTCTGGCATCTGGGCTTCAGCGTGACTTTAGTTCTCCAAAAAAACACCATTTTAGATGAGAGGTTCTTCCCAGCGTCTGGTCCTCCTCTGTTCTTTGTATACACGGGGTAGTGCCGCATGTGGGTTGCAATTCAGGCCCTATCCCACGGTTCACCAGTAACATGGGGGAAACATGTAAGTTTCCTGGCTTACAGAGTTAGTGTGTGGGCTGAGCGAATGAAGGTGTGTACAGTGCAGAGACTCGGCATTTAACAGCAGCCCCGGCAACATTAGTGACACCCAACATCAAACAGGAAGCAATGAAACTGATTTGATTGATTGATTGATTGATTGATTGATTGATTGATTGATTGATTGATTGAAAGTTAAAATTCTCAGAATTTGGCTTGACTCACAGTGAAGATTCCTATCAGGAAAATGTGGTGTGGTGTGTGTGTGTGTGTGTGTGTGTGTGTGTGTGTGTGTGTGTGAGAAGAGAGAGAGAGAGAGAGAGAGAGAGAGAGAGAGAGAGAGAGAGAGAGAGAGATCACTTATGCTTGTAAACACACACACAAACACAAACACCCAGTGAAGCAAAAGTCTAGTTAAGGAGCAATAGTGCTCACGAGTAAAATCAGTCAGCACTTGTCACTGTGCTAGACCCTTTATGTAGACCCTTTGTCAGGTCAACAATAGAAGGCCGGTATGACAGCCACCCCCTATGTGCGCGTGCACAGCACACACACACACACACACACACACACACACACACACACACACACACTGTCCACTTCTTACTGGAAAGAAAACAGACATTGAACTTGTTCCTAAACCTTCCAAAGTCAGTGAAGCTGCACCCTGTTCTCACTTCTTCCCACCTGCTGGGTCCAGCACGAAACTTCTTTCTGGTAGTTTCTAGACCTGAAAGCACTCCAAGAATTGGAAGCCGTTAGAGCCAGAGGTGAAGCTGATTGGCTATGAAAAATGCGCATGTCAGGCTCTGGGTGTGGAAGGGGAAGAACCGCATGCAGGATTCATTTAAAGACTGCTTGGTGAGCCAGCGCTCACCTCCAGCCTGTGCGGTCCTTCCTGCCGTCTCTGCTGACTGCCTCGTTCACACCTCCTGTCTTTCTTAGAGTTCCCAGATGATGTCAATCCAGTTACCAAAGAAAAAGGCGGACCCCAGGGCCCAGAGCCCACGCGATATGGAGACTGGGAACGGAAAGGACGCTGTATCGACTTTTAGGTCACACATCCGTCCACCCCCACCCCAAAGTCATTTTCCGAATGACTCTGCACACTGTGTTCTTCCTCTGCATCCTTTAAGTCATGCAGTTTTCATCCTGTGTTTTAAAAGACGTATGGTAGCCGTGAAGAACAAACACTGCTGTAGATCAGGGAAGTGGAAACACTTTTCCATGTTAACTCTGATTTGTGTGTCGCGGTATAGAGAGTGGGGTGAGAGCCACAAGCTTTTGCTATGATCTTTGTCCGTTTAATCAGTTGCTTATTAAATGCACATGTAAATAAATAATTTTAAAGGTTTTCTTTAGACTGACTATTTTATTTTATATGTGTTTATCCTGTGTGTGTGTGTGTGTGTGTGTGTGTGTGTGTGTGTGTGTGTGTGTGTGTGTGTGTGCGCGCGCTTGGTACACATCAAGGCCAGAAGAGGGCATCAGATCCCTTGGAACCGGAGTTACAGGATGCTGTGAAGCACCCTCTGGATGCTGGAAACTGAATCAGGGTCCACTGAAAGAGCAGCAAGTGCTGTAAACCTCTGAGCCATCTCTCCAGCTCCCAAGGTTTATGTATATTTTTAACTATGTTTATATGGGCATGTCTATGTGTATGTATACACGAGTGTAGTTGTCCTAAGAAGCCAGAAGAGGGCATCAGATTTTCTGGAGCTGTAGTTACAGGCTATTGTGAGCCTCCTGACCTGGGTACTGGGAACCAAACTCAGGTCCTCTGCAAAAGTGGTACTCTCTTTTAACCACGAAGCTGTCTTCCCAACTCCGAGAAAATAACTTCCACATGACTGTTGCTATGACTAGGTGTCTGGCTAGTTTTTGGTCATCTTTATATAACTAGAGTCATTTTGGAAAGGGTACCTCAGTTAAGAATGTTTCTGTGAGACAGACTGGCCTGTGTGCAGGCCTGTGAAGCATTCTCTTCAGCAATGGCTGGCATGGGAGGGCCCAGCCTACTGTGCACGGTGCTACCCTCGGGCAGGTGGTCCTGGCTCGTAGAGAAAAGCAAGTTGAGCTAGCCATGGAGAGCAAGCCACTAAACTGCTTTCCTCTGCCTCAGTTCCCAGTTTGCTTACCACACTTTCCCTTCATGATAGACTATAAACTGTAAGATGAAATAAACTCTTCCTCTCCAAATTGCTTGTGGTCCGTGTTTTATTAAAGCAACAGAAACCAAATTGGGACACTCGAATAGTAGCTTTTAAAAGTGTGTGTGTGTGTGTGTGTGTGTGTGTGTGTGTGTGTGTGTGTGTGTGTGTAAGAGGGAGAGTGTATGGGAGCATATGTGTGGAGGTCAGACAACTTTGGGAGTTAGTTTTCTCCCACCACCATAGGTTCCAGAATGAAGAACTCAGGCCATTGAGCTTGTACAGTAAGCCTTTGACCCAGTAAGCCACCTCACTGGTTCAATGGTGACTTTTAGAATGTGAGTTATATAATTAATACTGAAGGTGACAGTAAGGATACAAAATACTTAATTTGGAGCCAAGTAAGTCCTGCCCCCCTTCATGATGTCTATCTGACCCTGAACACGTTATGAAATGCCCTTGTGCTTCTGTACCCTTTGTGTAAATTGGAGATAATAGTGGTTGACAGGACAGTTGGGTAGGTTGAATAAATGAATATGTATTCATTAGAATTCCTGAGAGAAACTGAACTGCAGAGGCGTGTGAGTGTGTGTGTGTGTGTGTGTGTGAGTGTATGTGTGAGTGTGTGTGTGTGTGTGTGAGTGTGTGTGTGAGTGTGTGTGTGTGTGTGAGTGTATGTGTGAGTGTGTGAGTGTGTGTGTGTGTGTGAGTGTGTGAGTGTGTGTGTGTGTGTGTGTGTGTGTGTGTGTGTGTGTGTGTGTTTGCAAGTGCCCAAGATCATAGAGGGATCAAACTATATAGATTTCTGGGATCAAACTCAGGTCATCAGGCTTGGCAACAAGTGCCTTTAACCACAGAAGCTTCTTGCCAGCCCAAAGACTGAGTCTGAAAACAGCTGGAGCAGCGTAGTAAGAGCTTACCCTCTTAAAGGGAATAAATAAATAAACAAATAAATGACCTGAAGAAAAAACAGCAAGAAGAGGAGAAGACACAGTTTCTTTCAGAAGCAACCTCACAGATGTCCAAGGGTAATTTCAGCATGCATGCCATTTCCTGCAGAGCATAGCACACATCGTCGTAACACAATGCTGTTCATTGTGTTCACTATTCTTAGCCATGAATGTGTTTTTCCAGATCAATAGGCTTCCTGTGGGAATGATCAAGAAAAGCAAACTCTGAAATATGTGAATTAAAATACTTTCATGTGAACACATTAAAGAATCGTTAGTTAAAAACGGTGCTAACATGGCTGGCTGGGATGAAACGCATATTAGTCAGTGAGACAAAAGTAATATGTAGGCAAGCAGGGAGCAGACAACTCTATTCAGTTCAGCTCTGTAACCCCACAGCTTTTGCCTCGTGGCTCAGAGCCTCTGGGCTCACCTGAAGCATCTTTTGCTGTGTCCTCTGCTCCAGAGATTGGGCCTTCAGCCCTCCTGGCTATGCCCATTGCTTTGGAAGAAAGGGTTTGCAGAGCAGAGTGCAGTGGGCGAACCATCGAGTGATGTCAGTTGTAATGCACTATGACAGGAATATAAACTGGAAAACCACTGAAGAGGTTAACTTTGATATTTTAGATAATTAATATTTATATCTAATAGATAATTAGATATAAATAATTAATAACTTTAATATTTTAGATAATTTTTTATGTGCATGAGTGTTTTGTCTACGTGTATGTATGTGCACCCTACAAATGCCTGGTGCCTGAGGAGGTCAGAAGAGGACATTGGATTCCCAGAAACTGGAGATAGAGACTAATGTCAGCTGCTATGTGGCTCCCAAGAACTGAACCCGTGTCCTCTGCAAGATCTACAAGTGCTCTTACCTGCTGAGCCAACTCTCCAGCCAGTGGATAAACTTTTTGAATTATGTCAAGAAATTAATTTTCATGCTAATTAAACTAGATTTGCTTTTGAGCCAACATTAGCTCCTTTAAAAAAAACGATATTTTTATGTGCATCACTGTGCATGTCTGAGCACCATGTGCATGCAGTGCCCTTGGAGACCAGTAGAGGGCGACAGATCCCCAGGAACTCAAGTTTACAAATGGTTGTGAACCACCATTTGTTCTTTTTCTTGTAGTTTCAGCTAAATAAAAACATTTTGAAAATACTCTGTAATTTAGTCAACCTCCTAAATTAGTGAACATTAACTAAATTAACCTTCTGAAAAATATGTTAAAATATTTTGAGTTATTAGTAAAAGACCACAAGAAATCAAAATTATGCTACTCTGTACTAATTATCACAATGTGTGAAAAGAAAAAAGTCTGTACATTTCCAAAGCAAGTTTAAAATAAACAGTAAATAAGGCTTTTTCCTTTTATGCCAGGGCTTGGGAGGCAAAAATAGGTGGGTCTCTGAGTTTAAGGCAGGCCTTGTCTATGTGATGAATTCTAGGACAGCAGGAGCTATGTAGAGAGACTGTCTCGGGGGAAACGCACACACCCACCCCCCCACACACACACACTGTATCTATACACACATACGGTAAACAAAATCTTAATAGAACATTTGCTAATAATAACAACGTATATTATTAGCAAATATAATGAGATGGTGAGTTGGCTCAGCAGGTAAAGGCACTTGCCGCCAAGTCTAAGGACCTTAATTCAATATCCTGGACCTACATGGTGAAAGGAAAGTTGTTCTCTGACCTCCACATGCACTCACAAACGAGTATGAAAGTTTTTAAGTAACTCAGCTTATGTCAGCTCTCCGGTAATATTGGTGGCACAAAAATATTTGCATTCTCATCCATGAATCATTAGTGAGAAAACTCAACAGATTCTCAGGTTGGTGTCTGCTGAAAATGATGTGGCTGACGGCCATGAAAATAACAACTCTCAGTATCAAATGTGAAGCATCGTCCACACACCCCCTCTGCCGCTGCCACTGTGACCCTGCTTTCCAGCCGGTGAATGAGTACGCAGGGTGACGTTAGGTGGATGGTCAAGCTGACAGACAGGGTCTTGTCACCTAGGAAACCCGCTCTGGGGCACACCTGTGAGGGATCGCTTAAATGAGGTCACTTGATGTAGAAGACTCTGAAAGAGGGCAGCCCCATCACCCGGGCTTGGGTCCTGACTGCAGAAAAAGGAAACTTGCTGAGTAGTGACTTGCCGTGATGAAACGCCATGACCAAAGAAACTTGGGGAGGAACGGTTTATTCGGCTCATGCTTCCCCATCACACTTTATCATCACGGGCGTCAGGACTGGAACTCAGGCAGTGCAGGGACCCGCAGGCAGGAGCTGATGCAGAGGCCATAGAGGGGAGCTGCTTACTGGCATGCTTCCCATGGCTTGCTCAGCCTGCTTTCTTATAGAACCCAGGACCTCCAGCCTCAGGGTGGTCCCATCCATAATGGGTTGGGTCCCCTTCCTCAATCACTAATTAAGAGAACGTTCTACAGGCTGGCCTACAGCCCGTTATTGTGGAGGTCTTTAACACCGAGGCTCCCTCTCAGATGACTCTAGCTTGTGTGAAGTTGACATAAAACTAGCTAGTAGAATGGGCATTCGTCCCTTTTCCTCTGTGGTTACAATGTGACCAGCTGGCTTAACCCGCTATGGTGTCCACCATGATGGACTATAAATGTGAGAATAAGTAAACCCTATGTCCTAGAAGTTGCTTTTATCAGGGTATTTTACGACCTTAACAGGAAAAGTAACAAATACACAGGGTGATTAATGCAGCACTCTCTTCTCCTCTTAACAGAATCTTTTTTTCAGGCTACCTGTTGGCTGCCTAGTTTTTTTTGGGATTTTTGTTTGTTTGTGTTTTGTTTTGTTTTGTTTTGTTTTGTTTTGTTTTGTTTTGATACTCTGCTCCTCTCTGAGGCCCTTTGTACCCAGTCTGTGCTCTTACTCTCCTGCTCACTGATTAGCACTGGGACAGTGGTTCTCACCCTCCCTAATGCTGTGACCCTTTAATACAGTTCTTCATTGCTGTGGTAACCCTCAACCATAAAATTATTTCCATTGCTGCTTCATAACTGTAATTTTGCTACCATTATGAAGCATTGTAATGTAAACATCTGTGTTTTTGGATGGTGTTAGGTGATCTCTGTGAAAGGGTCATTCCACTCCAAAGGGGTCACAGCCCATGGGTGGAGAATCACTGCACTAGGCGAACCTGAATTGTTAGTGCATAGGCTTGCTCTTTCAAAGGAAGGAATGTTACACCTGCTCTCTGCCCAGAGGGCTGGGAGCGAATGTACATTGTAGCCTGGTGACCTGCCTGCTGTGCGATGAGAGACCACACCAGACCCTCCCCCAGACCCTGACCGTAAGCCAGTTTTTGTAGGTCAATCTACAGAACCCACTTTTACCTGTCACATGTACTTTACAAGGGGTTTCACTGTCTGATCTTTATTTAGCTTACTTTCTTCCTCAGTGAAAGGTATGCTTTTGTTGTTGTTGTTTTGCTTTTTTGTTTTGTTTTTTCAAGACAGTTTCTCTGTGTAGTCCTGGCTGTCCTAGAACTCACTCTGCAGACCAGGCTGGCCTAGGACTCATAGAGATCCACCTGCCTCTGCCTCCCAAGTATTGGAATTAAAGGCATGCACCACCACCACCCAGCTTATGTATGCGTGTACATGAGATGGAGTTTGTTATCACCAGAAGTTATCACCACATTTTGCTGTGCTTAAAAGAAGCCATGGAGTCAGACTTTGGAAGTTTGAGTCATCTAGCATCCACGTATGTTAAATTGAAACTGCCTTCCCTCCCGTGGATGGGTCATCCACCCCCATAGTTCACAGATGTCTCCCCCAATGAAACTCTTTCAGATGTGATCCTGTCTTGCCATCTGTTTCTCAGAGAACCCAAATTAAGATGAGTAAGTTACAAAGAACAATTGATCCTAGACCATCAGATAATAGCCATAAAGCACTTGGCTGTTTGTAGCATAATCATAAGTTCAATACCTTCAAATTACTTTCAGGGTCTCTGGGAAGTTATAAGCTGAGGTTTAAGGTTAAGGCTTAAACCAGGGCATCTTTTCATACTTACTGCTTTGGTTGGACTGAATTATGACCAGCACCTTTATTTACTTTGATATCTGTTGCTGACCTATCCTGACTGGTAACAACAAGCCTCAAATCATGCTTTTTTAATAAAAAAAAAAAATGTTCATTAGTTGAAAAGATTGTTTTTGGGCTGGTGAGATTGCTTAAGGAGTAAAAAACACTTGCCATGTAAATCTTACGTCTTGAGTTCAAAACCCAGAATCCATGTAAAAGTAGAGAGAATTAACTCCTCAGAGTTGTTCTCTGACCTCTACACGCGTCATAGCATCCAAGTGCGTGCACACACATACTACAACTAAATAATATGCTATATACTACACTACACCTAAAGAAAGACAACTTTGTGGTAGCAATATATTAGCATCGAATGGCATTTTATGATAGGACTGGAATTTTCCACGTGTAGGCAAGACACGAGTGGTGTGAGCTCTTAGTCCAGCCATTCTGACTGATCAAGTACAAGAAAAGGAAACTACAGGTTTCCTAGAAATTTCTCTCCCTTTACCTCGCTTTACAGAGTGCATGTCACAACAAGCTTAAGAGTTAAAGAATCCTGTGCTGAGAAAGCAGAGGCAGGTAGCTCAGATCCCTGAGTTTGAGGCCAGCCTGGTCGACAGAGTGAGTTCCCAGATAGTCAGGGCTATATAGAGAGACCGGGTCTCAAAAGGCAAACAAGTTGAAGAACACTTTTCTGTAAACGCATTGTGAGGTGAACCTGTGAGGGAGGAGGGATGCTAGGAACTCCAATTACATAGCATCTGGGCCCTAAGAGGGAGCAGTTCACTTTCTGCCCTTTGGCAGATGTCTCCACGGGCAGCATTGGCTTCGTCAGTGGTGCCTTGAATGTCCGGCTCCAGCAGCAGGGCAGGCTCCCTTCCATGTTCTGGCCTTTCTTCTTTTACAGATATTTTGTGGGACTCTTACAAACAAGACTAAAATTCTGCTTATAGTAAAAACATCTTAACTACCCCCACATCCCCTGTGTCCTAGGGTGGTTTGTTTGTTTGTTTTGTTTTGTTTTTCCTTGTGGGCTGCATTTCTATCCAGTGCATAGGAACCTCATTGGATTTTATTCAGGTTCCTTGGAACCGTTTTAAGCTATAACTTCAGAAGCCACCAGACCTCAATAATGGCAACCATAATTGTGACTGTTCTTTGAGAAACTCATGGTCATTCTAAGTGCCTTTCTTTCTTTTAAGCCTGGTGCTTAAAATGTCTTTAATAAACCCCAACACTCCTTCATACTGGTTGGCCTTGAAAACTGGTTTTACCTGAGTCCAGGCCTCTAAAAACCGACAGGACCTCCTTGGGATGCTGCAGGCAGGCAGCAGGTTGGAGATGTGCCTCCATCACTGTCATCTGTTAATCTGTACAAGGCTGTGAAGGTCCTTAAGCCTCAGATGGGGTCACAGCCCATCCAACATGTCGTTTTCAGCCTGGTCATGTAGCGAGTTGTTTTCCACCAGCCGGCCTGGTCCCACCGCCACGCTAGCCCCAAATAACAGGCTGAGACTCTGTATTTGATACAATTCTGTTGGCCAGTTACTAATTCCTTACTGGCTAGCTCTGTCTTAATGATTAACCCATTTCTACGATTCTAAGTATTTCCACATGGCTCATCTTACCGGCCAGAGTGGCTGCTGTGCTACCTCTCCGGGCTCTCCATGTTGACTCCTCCTTCCTACTTCCTCTTTCCACCTTGTCTCCTAGTCCCTCATATTTTGCTTTCCCATTGGCCAACAGGGCTTTATTCATTAACCAGTATGAGAAACATATTTATAGAATAACACCTCCCATCATGGTCAGGCCAGGAGAAGCAACTCAGTTAACTAGTATCTGGTCTCCTGACCCAAGCAAAATGGAAATAATAATTTCCATTGTTTCATGCTACTGATTTCTTATGCAACAATGAAAACTAATAGAGAATTCAAGTTGCTATCACTGGCACCTTGACCCCAAGTCTCTAGATAAATGTCTGTGTTAGCTGTAAGTGCTTGTGTTCTAGCCAGCACCCACTACATTTTCCTGATAACATGCACACACACAAAATTCTCTCTGGAATATGGCGAGGCTCATGCCATCTTGATTTAAAATAAATGGAATCCACTGCTTATTGCTCTAGAGTGGACTCCTTCCTTGTGTAGCCACCCCTTCTGCACGTGAGCTAATGACTATTTATTTACCATTATGGTTTTATACACAGTGATAAGTCCACTGGGCTGGACTTCCTTCATCTCCCCACAGCCTGACCTGAACTTGGTATCTCAGAGCTGTCAGTAATATCAAATAATCCTGTCTCTCAGAGACCATTTTGACAGTATGTATATTGCTGCTTGCTTAGATTTAGAAATACGAGTAGCTTAAAATTTTTAAATTGCCCTACATAGGTGATGTCTTAATTCTTTTGTAAATTTACTAATGAAATTAATTTTGTCCAGTAAAAGGTTTTTTCCAAAAATATGAAAAGATTCAGAATCTTTTCTAGAATTCTTATTACTTCATTTCTTGGAAGAAAGGGCTGAAAAGACATGCATACCATGAGATAGATGTATGTGGATGCCAGAGGGGAGCTTTCAGGAATACTTTCGCTCCTTCCACGAATCAGGTTATCCCCGGCATATTTGCTATGTCTAACTACTGAGCCATCTCATTGACTTCGAGATCTTCAGAAGAAGAAAAAGCAAGTTCTGCCTCGAGTCACAGGTGGCAAAGGACTAACGATCAGTCAGGTCAGAAGGTGGGCACTTGTAGTCCCAGCTGCTTGGGAGCTGGAGAACACAGGATTTCTTGGGCCTGGATGACACCACAAGGCTCTGTCTCAAATGAACCACATGAGGTTGATGTCCTGTATGAGGAAAGTAAAACGCTCATACAGGGAGGTGACAGGTTGGGGTGCCTGAGACTAACTGGACTCTACGTTGTTCTAAGTACATAAATTGTCCATAAAACCCTTTACCCACATTTTTTAAAGTGAGCCAAGAATTTCACATGGTCTGAAGCTGAGACTACTTAATTATTTTATGTATGTGAGTGTTTACCACATGTATGTATGTATGTATGTATGTATGTATGTATGTATGTGTAGCATACTGGTACATGGACCATAGAGGCCAGAAGAGGGCATCAGATCTCCCAAGACTGGAGTTACAGTTGTGAGGTGGGTAAATTGAGTGCTGGCAACTAAACCCAGGTCCTCTGGGAAAACAGCAAGTGCTCTTAACTACTGAGCCATCTCTCTGTCCCCGAATTTACATTTGAGAACCAATCAGTTTACTTTTGAGAACCAATCAGAAATAATACCCAAATTATTTCTGTTTTATTTTTACTGAGAGAAATCTGGAACAAATTTACTAGAAATGGGAACCGATCAGTAAGAACATTAAGTGCCAAAGTAACAGAATTAAAAAAGAAAAAAAAAGATTCTGAACTCTTTCCCTTGTTCAGATACTTTCCAAAGTTGAGAATAACAAAAATGTAAAAGGCTAAAATAGTAACAAGATAGACTGACTTCTCCGAGGTTCTGGCATGGCTCAGCTGCCTGCGGGGATATCACTGAGGCTCAGAGAGCTGCTACATTTCCTGTCAGGCCTCTCATTGTCCACTTGTCCCCATTGCAGGAGCTGAGTAACCGCAATAGGGACAGATCCCAGGAGAAATGCTGATGCATGAAATGGATCAAATATTTCAGGAAGCCAAGGCTTTCTCTGCTCTCCCTCCAAAATGTGTGAGGAAAATTTTTAGGGCATGCTGAGAACCAGTTCAAGACTCAAATCATGACCCCAAACTCTTTCATAAAACCTTCTTTCCTCCTTTAACTACATAATAGTTCTCATACCACAATGACTCTCTACTGGCCTAATAGATTCACTGTGACATTAAGGTGAATGTTAATATATAGATTGTGTTAATTATATCAATAGATTCATTATCACTTGACATCAAGCAAGTTACCAAATATCATCTTTGTGTCATTAATTAAGCTTCTACTATGGAAATTATAAAAATACACAAAAGTAGAAGAGAAAAGTATAATATTTGCCCCCTCCATGTATTTATCCAAGCATATGGGTACTCATCAAGTTGTTAATTTTGGTTCATTCATGTTCGTGTACTCTTTCTCTATTTGAACAGAAGAGTTAACACACTGTCTATAGATGAGTTTCTGTTTGGGCAGGCAAAAACCAATTCTCAAACACACACACACACACACACACACACACACACACACACACACACAGAGCCTGCTAAGTTCATTTAGTGTTGCATGTATGAACATTTTTTTAAGACTTACCACTTGGAATAGTACTCAGGGTCTTTCCCCCTCAGTCAACGTAATCCAGATCATTCCTTACAGACAAGCCTAGAGGTTTGTTTCCATAACAATTCTCAACTCCATCAAGTTGGCCCTCAAGATTAACCTTCAGGGTCACATTTGGAGAATCCTGGATTGGAGGTGATTATTTCATCTCATGATAAAGCACAAGATCATTGCAGTAAACCTGATAGTAATCGGGCTTTTATCAGATCAGGCAGGCTGGTTTTCGTCCGATTCTTAGCAGCAATCAACCAAAGTGCAGAGGTCCTTCCCAAAAATTCTGTAGCCTCTTACCTAACTCACGAAGGGGAATAGGCTTCCCCACTCTACTGCCACGACCCCAATAACACGAGCCAGGGGATTAGTGGATACCTGAGTGCATGAGAGCATTTTTAGTCAATCATATTTGACATCTTCATTCATACACTCATGGCCATTCCTCTCTTTCTCTTGGCAGTGCCTTACTCTTCTTTACTTTTCCAAGTTGCTGCTGTTTTACAATCATATTCCTTTTATTTCCTGTGCTTAAACAAACACTCCTGAAATTTTGTGCATGGTCTGCCCCACCCAAAAGAGAGTAAGGTCAAAGCAATAGTCAAAAGTGCCACTAGTAATCAGGTTTACTAATTTTAAAAAATTGTAGTTGTAAGTTTTCATTAATGCATCCCTCATAATTTTTCCTATCTTTAATGTGCAGTGTGTATATGTATGCATGCTTTCAAATACTTGTGTGTGTGTGTGTGTGTGTGTGTGTGTACACATATGGAAGCCCAAAGTTGCTGTCCAGAATCATCTTTAAATGGCTCTCTCTTTTTTTTTTTTTTTTTTTTTTTTAAGAGAGGCAGATATGTCAATCAAACCCAGAGCTCACGGATATGACTAGTCTTTCTAGCCCAGTTTGCTCTGGGAATCCTCTGTCTCTGCCTTCAGGGTCTAGAATTTCAGATAGGTTACTATCCATCCCTACCTAGTGCGTGTGAGTGTGTGTGTGTGTGTGTCTGTTTGTGTTTGTGTGTGTGTCTGTATGCATGTGAGTATGTCTTATGAATGTGTGTCTCTGTGTTTATGTGTATGTATTTCTGTGTATGTGTATGTGTGTGTGAGTCTTTGTGTATATGTATATGTGTGTCTGTGTCTCTGTGTGTGAGTCTCTGTGTGTATATGTGTGTATGTGTGTGTGTATATCTGTGTGTCTGTGTGTGTTTGTGTATGTGTGTTTCTTAGAATCTGAACTCCAGTCTTCCTGACTTCACCACAGGGGTTTTCTGTAACCCTGACCCATCTTCCCAGCCCATTTATAATTTTTGTAAAGAAATCATTTCCTTACTGGTCTCCATAGAGAGGGCTAGAGAAACACTCTTTGTGAGTAACCCCCAAGGGACTAAGGTAGGCAAAAGTCAATATTTTTTCTTCCCAGTTATCAAAAAATCTTTTTTAAATGCTCCATTTCTGCTCAAATTCATTTGCTATCACCACTATGATTTTCCTTAGTTTTAAAGCTAAAATCTGTCTACAATGTTTAAGTTCCATAAATAGCAACCTCCCACTTAGATCCCAAATGGAAGCCTGAGTATACTGTTCTGTCGTCAAGACATCTTGACACAGATGCACAGATGAAAAGCCCCAAAAATAAAGTTAAATAGGCAAAGTATATCTACCCATGTTATACATTTGACAATTTAACTAGTTATCAATAAATTATTGTCAAACTACTTTTATTTTAATTTTTTCACAAAAAATTTCCCTTAAAGGAAAGAGTTAAGGCTGTAGGGAATTGACATTTGTAACCGCATGCATAGAAATCCATTGGTCAGTTTTAGCAATTGTGCTGACTAGTTTTATGTCAACTTGACACAAGCTAGAATCATCTGAGAGGAGAGGACCTCAGCTAAGAAAATGCCTCCATAGTATTGGCTGTAGGCAACTGTGTAGGGAATTTTCTTAATTAGTGATTGATGGAGGAGAGCCAAGCCCATTTTGGGTGGTACCATCCCTGGGCTGGTGGCCCTGGATTCTCTAAGAAAGCAGGTTGAGCAAGCCAAGAGGAACAAGCCAGTAAGCAGCAGCTCTTCACTGCCTCTGCATCAGCTCCTGCCTCCAGGTTCCTGCCCTCTTTGAGCCCCTGTCCTGAGGTCCTTTGATGATTGATTCAATGGAATGGAATGGAACTAAATCCTGTGTTCATGGAGATAAACAGATTAAGAAATGGGATAAAGGGAGTGGTGACCTCAAGACAAGATTCCTTCCTTCCACCCAGCTAAATTTCCAACTTGTAAAAAGGAATTAAAGAAGAATCTAGAGCTGGGTGTGGTGGTGCATACCTTTAATCCCAGCACTTGGAAGTCAGAGGCTGGTGGATCCCTGAATTTGAGGCCAGCCTGGTCTATAGATCTGGTTTCGGGACAGTCAAGCTTAGGCAGTGAAGGAAGCCAGTGAAAACAGAAAGCTGGTGAAGATGTAACTGAACACGGGGGCCGAGTTCTAGCCCCAGAAAGCAGCAGAGCTCGGTAGCTCCAGCTGTGTGGTTCTGACTTTAGAGTCAAGGACAGAAGAAAGAGCTTATGGGATATTCCTCCAGGACTAAGAAAAGCTACTGTAGCCAGGCATGCTTTAGGGGTGTCTGTGAATGGAGGCCTAGAGAGGCTATCTTTTAAGGTTGTGAAGGAGAAGCCTGAATTGCCTTGGAGACCAGAGATGTTAGAGATGCCAGCACTGTGGGATGCCTGCTGAGGAGGGCTGCAAACAGGGAGTAGGACCAGCCCAAGAGAGAAAAGTGTGCTTCAGCCACCAAAGCTGAAGGGAGTTGGACATCGAAGAGCATTTTTGATATCAGAAATGGAGATACAGAGTTGGGTTTGCCAGCTGGTTTTCGGGTTGTTTGGTCCAGTGTTTCCTCACTATACTCCCTTACCAATGTTTTGGGATGATAATGTATATCCTGTGCCATGTATGTTGGACATATGTGATCTGCTTTTCATTTTATAAAAGGATTGCATGAATCTCAGAAGAGACTTTGAACTTCAGACCTTTAAGTAAGTTTGAGACTGTTATAGACAATGGGGACTTTTGAAGTTGGACTGAATGCATTTTTGCATTACAATATGACTGCAAGCCTTTGGGGACCAGGGAGTTAAATGTGGTGGTTGGAAAGAAAATGCCCCCCCAAGGGAGTGGTACTATTAGGAGGTGTGGCTTTGTTAGAGTAGGTATGTTCTTATTGGAGGAAGTGTGTCACTGTGGAGGTTGGCTTTGAGATCTCCCAGTGACACAGTTCACTTACTGTTGCCTGTGGATCAAGATGTAGAACTCTCAGATCCTTCTGACACCGCAAGCCATCCCAATAAATATTTTCCTTTGTAAGTGTTGCTGTGTTCATTGTGTCTTTTCACAGCAATAGAAACCCTAACCAAGACAGCAACTATGGTGGTTCCTCAGAAAATTGGGAATCTATCTACCTCAAGACCCAACTATACCCCACTCTTGGGCATATACCCAAAGGATGCTTCATTCCACCTTAAAGATTCTTGCTAAACTATGTTCATAATGGCTTTGTTCATAATAGCCAGAAACTGGAAACAACCTAGATTTCCCTCAACAGAACAATGGATAAAGAAAATGTGATACATTTACACAATGGAATATTACTCAACTGTTTAAAAAAATTATATCATACAATTTGCAAGCAAATGGGTAGAACTAAAAAAAATAATTATCCTGAATGATGTAACCTAGACACAGAAAGACAAATGCGGTATTCATTTACAAGGATACTAGCCATTAAGTAAATGATAACCAAGCTACAATGTGTAGATGCAGAGTTTTGGTAAAGAGGGGTCTAGCATAGGATGTGTGTATTTTCCTGGAAGGGGATATGGAATAGATTGGGAATGGGTAGGGGTGAGAATGGGAGTGAGCAGGTGTTGGGGGGAGAGGGGGAGAGAGTGTGGGGAGAGATGGCTGGAATTGGGGTACATTTGTGGGGTGGGGTAGAACCAAGTGTAGTGGAAACTTCCTGCAATTCATGAAGGTGATCCTAATGAGGACACTAGTAATGGGGGACATGGAGTCTCAACTGGCCATCTCTTGTGGTCAGGCAAGGATTCCTGTGCTGGGTATGTGTTACAATCAATTGAGTTGTTGGCCAAGGCAGCCTCATGGAAATCCCCTAACAACCCGGGCTAAGACAAAAGGTCACCCACCACAAACTGACAGAGGGGCCTCCTTGCAGAGGACAACATCCATACAACTCATTGACCATGGAGAAGTGGCGCGGAAACCTACGTTGAGCCTTCATCTCGTCTCCCTGGTGAAGGAAGGTATGCTGCAGGCTACCTAAGGAGAAGCATGGAAACAGCCCAGCTACAAAACCTTTGGCCTCTGACAATCTGCCCTGCCTGTAACATGCGCTAGGACAGTAGTGGCACACAACTTGTGGAAATGACCACCCAATGTCTGGTTTGACTTAAGGCTCACACAACGACAAGGAATCCATACCTGACACTGCTTGGTTAACCAAGAACCAGAGACTAGACAGCCCAAAGACAGGGTAAAACCAAACACAATTAGTCAAAACAAACAAGCAAGCAAATAAATAATCAACTAAGTAAAGTAAATTTCTTAAGAAAACATGAGGTAGGACAAGCCTAAAAGATGGAACTGTATGTGGAGGTTTTCTCTGATTCAAGTAAGTTTTTTTAAGCCGGGCATTGGTGGCACACACCTTTAGTCCTAGCACTGGGGAAGCAGAGGCAGGTGGATCTCTGTGAGTTTGAGGCCAGCCTGGTCTACAGAGCTAATTCCAGGACAGGCTCCAAAGAAACCTTGTCTCAAAAAAGAAAAAAAACAAAAAAGAATAATTTTATTTTTCAGTTGATAATTTAATTAATAATAAAGTTCATTTTGCTGCTGAGACAGCACAAACAGTAAGTGGCCAGAAAAACTAAATCCTTTCATTTGTAAGGGAATTTTATTTATAGCTAGAGCTCAAGAATCTACTTGTGGCATTGCTTTTCCTTTGAGAAGATCGGTTCCAGCTCAGACTTTCATAGACATGTCGTCTATAGTGGCATTAACCAGCTCAAGTTTGTTTGGAGATTTTAATCCCCCACCCTAACTTATCCACTCAAAGCAGCAGAAAAACAGATGCCTCTAGGTAAAAATGTAGCACAATTCTCCCCATGGGTGGCTGCTCGGAAAACATCAAAGGGCTGTTAGTGTCTGCAGAATGACTGGACTAAGAAGTGGGATAGAGGTGAGTGAGTCCATTTTCCCGGAAGCTGTTCCTAGTTCCTGTGGTGGCTGGAATGAATATGGCCCCAGAGGCTTATGGTGGGGGGGGGAGGGGTACTACTAGGAGGTGTGGCCTTGTTAAAGTAGGTGTGGCCTTGTTAGAGAACTTGTGTCACTGGGGGTGGGGCTTGAGGTTTCAAGTGTTCAAGCCTCAAGTCTCTCAAGTCTCTTCCTGCCGCCTGTGATCCGGATGTAGAACACTCAGCTCCTTCTCCAGCACCATGTCTGCCTCTGTGACTCCATGCTTCCCACACTGATGATAATGGACTAAGCGTGTGAACCTGTAAGCCATCCCCACTTGAATGTTTTCCTTTGTAAGAGTTGATGTGGTCATGGTGTCTCTTGACAGCAATAGAAACACTAGCTAAGACAGTATCTAATATCTGTGTCAGGTGAAAGGCCTTTAAGGAGAATGAAATAATTTTTTTGTCCAAACCAGGTCCTTTCAGGATTTAAAGAGGTTCCCTTTTATATCAGTTTGATGGGAGCACAGGTCAAATGTGAGAGATTAGTAACATAGCATGGGCTATGGAACTGTAGGTCATGAATTAATATGGTATGATTTCCCAATGATTGGTTCCTTCATATACTTGTGGAAGCAAAGAAAAAGTCTCCACTAAAGTGGCATGTTTATCCCCACAGAGCTCCCACAAATAATGTCCCTAAAGCAGTGACTAGCAAGGGTGACAAAGTAATAAGCCCCAGTAAAGATAAAAACCAGAACTGACTCAAACTTACCTCAACTGCTCAACAATCAGATGTAGATTGTAAGCTACGATTAACATGCTAAACAGTTTAAAAATTGACCACACCTACAAAGGATTTGAAAAGTAATAGATTGCCACAGTATACATGCAAAGCAATGAGAACATTATAGATGAAAACAAAACCCCACAGCAACTGAAGTTAATCTGTTCCAGTTTTAATGACAACTTTGAGGACGTTGGGAGTGAAGATGCTAGCAGAAGGAGCCGCTATATTTGGGAAGCATTTGGAGCTTTGCGTGGTGAGGGAAGTGGTAACCAGAGCTGCTGGGGCCACTGAGACCTCAGAGGCACCAACTCCTTTTGGCAGACAGTAGCATCACCATCAGCTCCAGATTCTCACTCAGCAGGCACAAGGCTTCCCTGGGGAAGAAGGAAACACAACAGGAGAGAAAGGTCCCACCCTCCCTAAAGCTAAAGCCAGCATGCGGCTGTGCTCATGCTCTGTAAATCCTAGGTATAACCAGAGCAGAAGAAAATGATAAAATAATTCGTGTTTAAGTCTGTTTGGGGAGTAGCTGCTTTCCAGGGTTTTGAGAATCCGCTGTAACCAAGTAATGTGTTATTCGTGACTTCTCTAGTCAATCCCTATAAACCAGTAACTCGGGCTTATCAAATCATTTCAGCAGGGAAGCCTTCTGATTGAGATGCAAGAGAAAAATCATCCTATTGGTAGAAGACCACAGAACTTTGCATAGAGAGGAAACAGGACAATGAGCATCCCTAGGCCCCTCCCAGTCCTCCCCCCCCCCTCTCTCTCTCTCTCTCTCACACACACACACACACACACACACACACACACACACACACAGAGCACAAGACCACCCCATCTTCCCAGCCTTCAGGGAGGGACAAGGGTGACACCCAGCCCAAGTCTTGTTCAACTTTCCACCTTTGGCATGTTCATCACAGGGGTGAGGAAGCTGGGGACAGGGCTGATTAACTTCCAAAGGAGTAGAAATGTATTCCAGGGAGTTTTCACAAACTGGGCTGGATTCTAGTTTGCTAGGGTTTTGTTGGTTTTACATAAATAATCATCAAATAACCCCTTCCAAGAAAATGATTTAATGTGTGTAGTGTGTGTGTGTGTGTGTGTGTGTGTGTGTGGTGTGGTGTATGTGTGGTGTGTGCTGTGTGTGTGTGTATGTGTGTGTGTGTGGTGTGGTGTGTGTGTGTGGTGTGTGTGTGTATGTGGTGTGTGGTGTGTGTGTGGTATGTGTGTGGTGTGTATGATATGTATGTGGTGTGTGTATATATGTGGTGTGTGTGTGTATGTGGTGTGTGTGTGTATGTGGTGTGTGTGTGTATGTGGTGTGTGTGTGTATGTGGTGTGTGTGTGTATGTGGTGTGTGTGTGTGTATGTGGTGTGTGTGTGTATGTGGTGTGTGTGTGTATGTGGTGTGTGTGTGTATGTGGTGTGTGTGTGTATGTGGTGTGTGTGTATGTGGTGTGTGTGTATGTGGTGTGTGTGTGTATGTGGTGTTTGTGTGTATGTGGTGTGTGTGTATGTGGTGTGTGTGTGTATGTGGTGTGTGTGTGTATGTGGTGTGTGTGTATGTGGTGTGTGTGTGTATGTGGTGTGTGTGTGTATGTGTGTGTGTATGTGGTGTGTGTGTGTATGTGGTGTGTGTGTGTATGTGTGTGTGTATGTGGTGTGTGTGTGTATGTGGTGTGTGTGTGTATGTGTGTGTGTATGTGGTGTGTGTGTGTATGTGGTGTGTGTGTGTATGTGTGTGTATATGTGGTGTGTGTGTGTATGTGGTGTGTGTGGTGTGTGTGTGGTGTGGTGTATGTGTGTGTATGTGTGGTGTGTGTGTATGTAGTGTGTGTGTATGGGTGTGTGTGTGGTGTGTGTGTGTGTGGTGTGTATGTGGTGTGTGTGTATGTGGTGTGTGTGTATGTGGTGTGTGGTGTGTGTGTGTGTGTGTGTGTGTGTGTGTGTGTGTGTGTGTAGGGGACAGGTTCTGCCATGACATACAATACATGTGGAGCTCAGAGCACAACTTTCAGGAATCAGTTTTCTCCTTACCCCACAAGGGTCCCAGGGGTTGAATTCAGGTTGCCAGGCTTGGTGGCAAGTGCCTCTACCTGCTGAGCCACTTTTTGTATTTATTTGATGAGCCACTATATAGACCAGCACAGAGCTTTCAAACTACATCACTGATGCTTTAATGACCATCTCAAAAAGAATGGCAAATCATCAGTCCATACCCACAATACATTCATCACCTCATCTGCTCCAAGAAGGTTCTAGCCTTATTCTGTTAGAATGCTCAAATTAACGTGAACGAAAAAGAAACCCCCCAAACAAAAGCAAAACAAAACACCTGACCACTGCTCTCGCGCAGCTTATACCACGTTTTGGTTTTAGAATTACAACATTTTAGTAACTTTGCACTACTGGTATTATAATTATTATAACTATGATATATTACACATGTGTTGGATGGCTCACAACTGCCTGTAGAACCAGCTTCAGGCAGCTTACACACACACACACACACACACACACACACACACACACACACACACACACACAAACCTCTCTAGGAATAGAAATAAATACAATACTTGTGGAATGGGGGCAAGCACCTCACAGTAATGCCTGGAGAGCATCACTCTGTCTGAAGTATCAGTGCTAGGCGGCTCTGCAGCCCTAATCCACCAATGGAGGTGACTTGAGGGTGAGTACTTCCTCTCAGTCAGACACTGAGCTGAGCCTTTTCTTGTTCAATTTAAGAAGAAAAGAGCTTAATAGCCACAACTCTTTAAGTAGTGTAACGGATTCATGAACATCTTGTCAGGGGGAGTAGAAAGGATGTTTGCCTGAAACGTTCCTAGGAGCTATTATGTAGGTAGATATTTCATACAACATTTATAAAACAAAGGTAGATGTTTCATAAACTAACCCAGGAGCGGGAACTGGCACGTGTTGGGTCCAATGTGTCAGGTTTCATTTGACTCGGAGGTTGTTTTCCTTTTATTAGTGTGGAAAGCAGGAATTTCCATGAATGCCACATGATGTTCTTCAGGGATGTAACCACTCATTGATGCTGCAGGAATCTTCCTCAGGTGGGATTCCGGGTGTGGGCATCTTTGTTTCTTTTCTAACTGTCTTTCTTGTTGGAAGCGCAGAGGTCTTGGTGCTCACAGATAAGCACCAGGGAAACCAGGAGTGTTAAACACACAGGGTTGCCTTTTCAGTGGGAGAGGTGCAATTTCTACCCAGAAGGCTGGGAGTGGAGATGGCTAATGGTCTAGGTGACCCCTGTGCTATCTGTATGATGGAATACACATCAGATCTGTCCCCAGGCCCTTAAGATAACACATGTAGCCTATGTTAAGAACACATCTTCATGGAAGAAGTGACATGAACTTTGAGAACTGTTTCAATGTAATCATGCCTCCTAGTACATAAGGAATTGTGCTATAGCAGGGAACATTTTCCCAAATTGTACTGTACTTAAATATGTCACAAGAAAACCACCCAGTGTCAGACCATAGAAGTTTGAACCAACACTGCTCCTGAGTCATGTTGTAACAGATTTCTTTCTTGTTCCATGTGGATCATTACCTTTCTGCCCATGGTATTTGCAGAGACCCAGAATTCAGTTCTCTCACCCAAGGGTTTGTGACCATAAGGGAGAGAGTGGAAATAATCATGGATTCTACTCAGTCCTCTGAAACAAAGCATTTTATATAACTATTGAGATGTTTGCTAAGATCCAAAGGGCAGAATATTCAGAGCATCAACTCTGCGACTTCATACAGGTAACTATAAAATTTAATCATTGGTTTCCAGAACAAGGGACCACAGATGTTAATCACTTGAAATTCACAGGAACTAAAATACATAGAGCCCATGAGAAGGGGGATAAATCCCTGTTAATTGTTTTGCAAGCTAGAGTACAGTAATATATTACTTAGACCTTCTCAGAAAGGAGAGAGAGAGAGAGAGAGAGAGAGAGAGAGAGAGAGAGAGAGAGAGAGAGAGAGAGAGAGAGAGACAGAGAGAGACAGAGAGAGAGAGGGGGAGAGAGGGAGAGAGAGAGAGAGAGAGAGGAAGAGAGAGAGAGATTTCTGCTGGACTTGGCAGGGCTGTCTGAGTGGGCTTCAGGGATATTCTGGTTTCCTACCCAAACAAACTTTGGAGTGACAAAACACTTGAGTTCCAGGGACTGGAAGGTGGGACTACCTTGGCTGCCCCATAGCTTAGTTTGTGTGTGTGTGTGTGTGTGTGTGTGTGTGTGTGTGTGTGTGTGTGTGTGTGTGTGTGTATTTGCCTGTTTTCCCTCAAGCAGGAATAATTTGATAGATGGCCCTTCTCAGCTTCTAAGTCAGGAACAATTGAAACTATGCCTTAAAGCACCTGAGCTGGTGGTGTTGGGATTTCCTGAGGTGTTAGTTAATCATTGTATGTGTGTCATTCTCCTGCTCATCTAATCAATACTTAAATGGTTGCTTGATGGTAAATAAACTAAAAGAGCAAAGCAGCTCCCCCCGCCCCCCATGACTCTCAGGAAAGGCAGCAGAGAGAGCATGTGTCAGGTCTAGGGACTGGGGCTTAACTACCCTGTAGGCGTGGTCCTGAGCTTCTCAGGGGGGGAGGAGCTGCTGCTTGCTGGACTTGAAGTTAGTATCTGGACAGAGAGAGGTGGGGCCCAGGTGGGGGTTCCATTGAATTCTCTCCTTTCAAGTTGCTTTCTGGAGACTCCCAGTCAAATTCGATAAGAAATGAACATTTGAAGCAGAGTAGGTTATTAGCACATTAAATCATGCTGCTGCTAAATCTGTAGCACATGGAATTCATCCCTTACGTCCTTGTCAATTACCCTCCACTCCTCCTCATCACCCGCTGGAATGACAGATCAACAAAAATAATGGTGTTACAGACATTTATGCAAGTCATAATCCTCCACAATAATCTGCAACCCCTTACTCACAGGAAATTATAGAGCTAATGATAGGAAGGGCACATCTTAAACCACTTACTGCAAAGAGCCTATGGAAATGATTGTGCCACAATGTAAAGTGCAAGTTGATTATTTCTCCCACACTGAAAATAACTGCCAGGTTGCATTAGCATGTTACTGGGGATCATACATAGCCACTATCCCAAAGATCCTCTTTTAAGACTGATTTTTTTTAAGATACCCCATGAGTAGTGCCCAAAATTACATAAAAAAAAAAAAAATCCTGTAGAGATTTCTTTTGCTGCTCTTTCAGATGTCTCTCCAAAAGGACAAAGAGCATATGTTTTATGTAAAAGTCCACATGCTTCACAAAAAAAAGAGATTGTGTCTTCTTGAGCTCACAATGAAAATTGCCCTGAATTTTAAGGCTCTCAAGTCTTATAGCCATAAGTTTAAATGTTTAAAAGTTAATGGCCATTGCCAATCAAGTGGATTTTGTTTGTTTCTTTAGTTTTCTGTTCACCCCTGGTCTGGTAAATGATTAAACTTTGACAAGGGAGGGAGCTAGAGAGGAGGCTCTTGAGTTGCCTACCCTCTAGTAAAAACATGATTCCTATTCCAAGCTCCTAGTGAGTAATTACTAGTGAGTGACTCTAACATTGGCTTGACATCTGGAACTAGGGTTGTCTGTGTCTGGGGCCTTCCTTCTCTACTGTCGGATACGTGGAGATCTGGGCTGGAATGCACTACAGGCATGGAGAGTGCCTCTCCTTAAGTGTCAGAGCATAGCCTCAGGCATGGCACGGGGCCTAGGAGACTGCAGAAAAATACCAGATGTCATATCAGAAACTTGAGTTTGTCAAACAGCTCTTTCTGCATGTCCTTTTAAGGACTCATATTACAACTAAAAACTGATAATGATCCTGCATATACTAACAAATACTTTGAAGGATTTTAGAATTTGTGAGATAGTTATCATGTTATTAAAGTTCCTTACTACCCACAGGACCAAGCTGTTGTGAAACAACACCATCAGATTCTTAAATGACAAATTTTAAAATTAAACAGGGGACACACACACACACACACACACACTCACACACACATTCCCATATTCTATGCATTTACCTATGCTAACTTTAATTTTTAAATTTTTTTCACTTTAAAGGATAGTACCTTTTCTGTTGCCCAAAAGCATTTTATTCTAAAGGAGACATAACCTAAAGTGTATGTTAAATGATCTAGAAACAAATCAATGGAAAATCCTGATGTTCCAACATCAAGTAGAAGTCATGCTTATATCTTCCAGAAAATGAACAAATTCCCAGATGGCTACTGCTGTGATTTTTCTGACCAGGACAGCATCCTTGAGACCACCAGACAAATGAAACATCTGAAGGTAGACAACAACTCATCAAGAGAAGACATTCCAAGAGAAAGAGTAAGCTGATAACTTGGGGAGAGAGACATCAAGACTTATCTATCTATCTATCTATCTATCTATCTATCTATCTATCTATCTATTTTTATTTTATGTGCATTGGTGTTTTGCCATGGGTGTTGGGTGCACTGGAACTGGAATTACTGGGTTTCCAGAATTACTGACAGTTGTGAACAGTAATGTGGGTACTGAGAATTGAACCCAGGTCCTTTGGAAGAGCAGTCAGTGTTCTTAACCACTGAGCCATCTCTCCATCCCTGAGACATCAAGACTTTAACTCATCAAGCTGAGACTATGGGGAAACAGCAAGGGCACCATATTACTGACCCTAACAGTGATGGTGTTATGTTTTCTGACTGTATTACATGTTAATTCTCAGCTCATCAGTGCAGAATCCAAATGCTTTTTTGCCACAGGGGATAAATGACACACCTGTAAAAGGAGACAGTATGATGTTTTGCCATACTAAGGATTTTTTTAAAGGACTTTTTATTGCCAGTCTCAGGAATGGTGACCAAAATACAAAGAGAAGTCTCTAAGGTGACTGACCTATATGACTAGTAAAACTACTAACATTACAGCAAAAATTTTAGCAGAAATTCATCAAGAGATGACTGAATTGAGGAACATAGTTTTACAAAATGAAGCTACTCTAGATTACTTTTCACTCAAACATAATCTCGATTGTCAACAACTTCTTGGCGAGTGTTGCTTTAATATATCAGATTGTTCTCATACTATTGATGGTCAAATTAATTTGCATAAAGAGGGAGACAGAAATCTCTCAAGTGACCTTTGAATGGCCATCTTGATTAAGATGGATTTCCTCTTTCTTTGGCCCTCGGTTAGCTAGTCTTATATTTCTCTTATGCTTGATTATATGAGGTAGACTAGCCAAAGAAGCAACACATTCAACCTTAGCCTCTGTGACAGCCACTATCTTTAAAAAAAATTTAAAGGAGAGGGGATAATGAAGACACAAATGTCCTTGCACTCATAGATTAGCACTAGGGAAAACAGGGATGTTAAACACACAGGGTTGTCTCTCTAGTGGAAGAAATATATATAACCCATTTTCTACCCAGAAGGCTGGGAATTGAGGTGGCTACTAGCCTGTGTGACACCAGTGCTATCTCTAAGGCCAGGCCATGCCTCTCTTCCCCAAGCTCTGAAAAGCTGGGCTGCAATAGTCTCGGTGACCTCCAGGCTATCTGCATGTCTAGGGGTCCCTTAGGCTCCCACAAGTAGGATTGGAAGTGGTTAATGGTCTCTATGACTGAGACCACATCAGGTCCCCACCTCCAGGCCCTTAAGATGACTGTGTTATAAGAACCTATCTTCATGGAAGAAGTGACCTACTTTTCAGTTTCAATATAATTATGCCTCCTTGTACACATGGGATTGTGCTACACCAGGAAACCTTTTCCCAAATTGTGTCTAAAATAAACTACTAGAGATCAGACTCTCGAAGTTTGAATCTACACCAGCTACCACGTTGTGTTGAATGGAAGTACCTTCTTACCTCTCTGTAGATAGAGACCCCTCTAGGAAAAAGAGAAAAAGCAAAGAAGGTGATTGTAGAATTTAAGATTTGTTGATAGTTTTATTTTTCTCCCATTTAAAGAGTATAAAGTACTGTGTTCAAAGCCTGCTTAAACAGGTCACCTCTCCTTTGTAGTTTAAATGTTGATTTTTTTTCTGAAATAATGGGTTTTCCATCTCAATTAATCCAGTGTAGATAATCCTCATAGGCATAGATTTGGAGTCAAAACTAACATAATGTAGTTACTTCCAGGCATTCCTGGAAGTTTCTCTCCTATGTTTCCTAGCTAATTCTGGACTTTTTCAAATTGACAGCATTAACCATCACATGGCTTTATTTGATTGACTTTGTTCTGTCTTATGTTTCCCCACCACCCTCACTTTCTTCCATCTTTAATTTCATTTTTGAACATTTAAAACATATTTATTTACAAAATACTAATGACATAGATCTATTCAGGTGTGAGTTTGGTATAAACATGGTTCTTGTTATTGACTGGGGACACCCTTTCCACACGAGAGCCTGGAGGAAAGGAGAAGTCTACCCCACATAAGGTAAAGGCTGGGCGGAGAAGAGTTACCCCTGGGTGATTGCTGGAGTCTCATTCGGGTGCAGGAATTACCCACGTGTTCCTGTGCAGTTTACGAACAGTACATCCAGAACGAAGCTCCCCAGAGATGAACTAAAATATGTATCATTAAGGAGGCACACATACATTAAAGAAGTGTGTAATTCTGCACAGACACTGACCTGGGAAGGTCAGGCTCTTTAAAAGTCATTTACTGAAAAGAGCACGTTATTGCCAGGCTACTTTGAATTAGTAATTTCATTGCCATTCTATGCCAAAGGTTATCATTCACTCTTATATTTTATATCCAATTTAATATCTGTATGAGACAGGTGTAATGATAAATATTATTTCTATATTACTTATTTTACCTCTCAGCTGAGGGATATATTTTTTTTCTTTTCAGCTGTTCCTTACTAATTTTTCCTGAAGTATTAAACAGGATATTAGCAGTAATAAAGGCGTTACTCAATGGTTTGAAAAAAAAATGTTCCTCACCTGGGTACGGTGGCACACACCTTTAATTCCAGCACTCAGAGACAGAGGCAGATGGATCTCTGACTTTGAGGCCAGCCTAATCTACATAGTGAGTTCTAGGCCAGCCAGAGCCACATGGTGAGACCCTGTCTTAAAAAAAAAAAACAATGTTTGGCTGAGACAAGCTCAGGGAAACTTTTCTAGGTCACAGCCTGTGTTAAGACAGTGAGATCTTGCTGGACAGTGACCAACACTTGAGAGAATGAGGGAAGCAGATTTCCCTGGAAGGAAGCACAGTGTTCAGGGGCAGGATAGCTCTGCTTTGTGCTGGTTGGAGCGGATTCTGTTGAGGAAAACATAATCTAGGAGGAGATGGAAAAGGAGCAGGGGCAAGGGTACCACTGCCAGGGAGTAACACAAAAGGGGGCAAGACCGTGGTCTGAAAATAGCCGGAGACACTTCAGTGAAAGCACTCTGACCTTGGGTCATGTTTGTCGGTGGAGCTGGGCTTCTCGGGCACACAGCACAGGGTGGGGCTAATAGTGTGACCTGGCGGTAGACACCTGTCTTGACTGCAGAAGGTCTTCTGCTCAACCGCAGCATCACAAGAGAAAGAAAAAAAGACAGGAAAAAAAGGAGAGAAAGAAGCGAGGCGTGGCAGCTCATGTCTTTAACTCCACCTTTCCAGAGGCAGAGGCGGGTGAATCTCGGTGAGTTCAAGGCCAGTCTGCTCTACAAAGCAAGTTCCAGGGAAGCCAGGCCTGTACAGTGAAACACTGTCTCCAAAAACACAGCAAAACAGAAGACGTCAGAGCTGCAAAACAGAAGTCAGAGCCAGTCGCATCGTGGGCTAAAGTAACTAAAATGTTACTTTATGGCAAGTAGGCCTAAATAAGAATGGGCTATGGGCAGAGGGGATGGTGTTTGCTGCCGAAGGATGACAGATCCCCAGTACCCAGGAAAAAGCCAGGTGTGGTGCACTTCTATAACCTCATCCTGGGGTGGGAGTTGAGACCCGGGAATCATGTAGTTCTCTGGCCAGACAATCTAGTGCAGTCAGTGAGTTCTAGTATCAATGACAGGCCATGTCTCAAATTAAGATTGAGAGAGAGACACCCAACTTTAACCTCTGCACACATGCAAACACACTTACATGCACGTGTATTCATACAGGAACATGTGCCCATCATACGCCACACTGTGGTAGAATATTATTTTAAGGTGTGTGACTTTTGTTTATGCCGCATTTGTTTAACACTGTGAAGCTGGGATTCTCTGCGTGTCTAAAACACCCTGTGGTGCTAATAAAGAGCCGAATGACCAATAGAGAGGCGGGAGCAAGGGTAGGCGGGACTGCCAGGCAGAGAGAGGAAGCAGAAGGAGAAATGAGGAACAGTGAAGCAAACAAGGAAAGAACGAGGAGAGAACATCGGGAACCAGCCGCCCAGCCCCCCAGTCCCCCACCCCCCCAGCCCCCCAGCCACCCAGCCGCCCAGCCCCCCAGCCGCTCAGCCGCCCAGCCCCCCAGCCGCCCAGCCCCCCAGCCCCCCAGCCCTCCAGCCGCCCAGCCACCTAGCCGCCCAGCCGCCCAGCCCCCCAGCCCCCCAGCCGCCCAGCCACCCAGCCACCCAGCCACTCAGCCACCCAGCCACCCAGCCACCCAGCCAGCCATGGAGTAAGAAGGACAATAAGATTACAGAAGTAAAAAAGATAAAAGCCCAGAGGGAAAAGGTAGACAGGATAATTTAAGATAAGAGAAACTGGCAAGCAACAAGAGACGCTAAGGTCAGGCATTATGACTAAGAATAAGCTCCCTGCGTTATATGAGAGCTGGGTAGTGGGCCCCCAAAAGACAAAAGAGCACAGACAATATGCAACACCGCACATACAAATAATGAAAAATAAAAATAAGAGGTAATCTAATCATAGATGTGCTTTCTTGAAAAATAAGTTCCCTGCTGTTGTAGGCACCAGGTAGGGCTCCTCCAGGGATCATCCGGAGCCCTGTGTGGAGAAGAATGTGAGCTGGATCTGTCCTGCAATACAGGTGCCACCAAACACAGAGGGGAACATGCCTTTGAAGCTTGAGCAGTGTGACCCTGACACTAAGCTACCTTAAATTATTACAACTTAAAAGTAAGTGGTCATATAGAGGCAGTGGCTACCATAATGGAGAATTCAAGTATAGGAATTTAAAAAGAAAATGATGTGTTAATCTAGAACTTGAAATATATCATTCTAAAAGTATTGCTTTAAATCTTAAAAAGTATTTATTTTTATGTGCATCTGTGTTTTTCCTTTATGTGTGTGTGTGTGTGTGTGTGTGTGTGTGTGTGTGTGTGTGTGTGTGTGTGTGTGCTACATACATGCCTGGTGCCTACAAAGGTCAGAAGAAGGCATTGGATCCCCTGGAACTGGAGATACGAATGATTGTGAGCCACCATGTGGGTCCTGGGTGTTTGGTTGGAGCCTCTGGCGTGCCCCCGCAGGTCCAGAATGCCCCATTCCTCTCTGTCTTTGTGTGTCTCTCCTCTCTCCTCTCTCCCCTCTTCTCTCCATTTCTCTCTCCAAACCCTGCCTGCTCAGAGAGTCTCCTCTACACACAGGAAAAGACCAAATCCCGGCCCTGAATTCTTGACAGCTACTGCCACTTCTACCCCTGAAGTTGCCAGCCACCCAAGTCCCCACCTAAGTGCTCAATTTTTGATCATCTTTGGGCAAAAACTCAGCCTGTGGTAGACATGTCATTGTCCCTCACCTACAATCTATAAAGCTTTCCTGCCCTGACCTGGGTGAACAGCTTCTCTGGACTCAATCTCTGGGACTAGAGAACCCACCCAGAATTTGCTTTGCTCAATATACCTGTTCTTACTCTTTTGTAATTTGGCTTGATCTGGCTTACTGCATTAGTGGAGAAACTCATTGGGGGGGAGGGGCGGGTAGAAAATCTTTTACTAGGAATTGAGCCTGGGTCCTTTATAAGAGCATCAAGTGCTCTTTACCACTGAGCCATCTCTCCAGTCCCTAAGAAGTTTTCTTACCTTCCCTCCAAGTGACACCTCTCCCCTTGCTTCCTTACTCTCCTTCAACTCGCTCCAGAGATACTAATTACTTATATTTTACTTTCTTTTTCTTAAAGGACTAACCAAACAGTGTGTTTTGTCTCACATTTTAAGGATACAGCTCCTGCTGGGCATGGTGGCTTGAGCCTTTAATCCCAGCACTTGGGAGGCAGAGGCAGACAGATCTCTGTGAGTTCAAAGCCGGCTTGGTCTACTAGCAAGTACCAGGACAGCCAGGGCTACACAGAGAAAACCTGTCTCAAAAAACCAAACAAAAAAAGCACAGCCCCTTATGTCAGAGAAGGCACGATGGCAGAGACTATAATGGAGCTACTCACATTGTGCCTTTAGTCAAGAAACAAGGAGCCATGAATGCTGGTTTCCACTCATTTTCTCCTTTTCTTTCAGCCCAGGCCCCCAGCTTGTGAAATATTGCTCCCATATTAGAGTGGGACTTACCTCCTCAGTTCAACCGTTTTAGAAATGCCCCTATAGACACACCCAGAGGTATGTTTCCATAGTGATGCTAAATCCTGTCAAGTTGACCATCAAGATAACCATTGTAACTTGACAGTTTGTCAACTTGACATCTGAGCACATCATTTTAAGTTATAACATTCCATACCTAAAGTCTCATTTTCATCTCATAAAGCAAAATACACATAATCCATATCTATTGCAGGGCCAACATTGTTCTGAAGCCCAAAGTCTCTTTTGAAACTCAAAGCAATTTCCTAACCATGAGCCTATTTAAGAATAAAAAAGTCACACCCAATATATAATGGCACAGAGTAGACATGCTGGTTCTAAAAGGGAGAAATACAGACTCAACAAGGAATGATCAGACCAAAGCAGGCAGACCAAGGTCATGGAGATTTACACCAAAGTTCTAGAAAGCCACCCAATGTGGTAATGTGTGGTAGAATCCGATTCCCTGAAAGGCCATTGCATGAAGCTCTGAAGGTGAAGGCCAAGATACTGAAACTGCTAGGACCACAGCCATCTACTGAGGGAAGCTGTAGACATGGGTAGAGCTGATTCAGGAGAAAGACTGTGTTTTGTGGGTGGCAAAGCACGAGGATGGGACTACATAAGCTTTGGAGCCCAGTGATTGCATTGCAAACCCCAGATGCTGGATGCAGAGCTTCAGAATTTGGTGTTTTCCTCCTGGGTTTGGTTTGCTTTGATCTGATAGTTCCTTGCTATTTATGCTCATGCTTCCCTTTGCAAATGCAATATTTACTCTGTGCTATTGTATATTGGAAGCATGGAGCGCACAGTTAAGAGATTATCTGAATAAGAGACTTTGAACTTTTGAACATTCGTGACTGTCAAAATAACTACAAGGGCATTTAGAGATGGTCTAAATTAATTTTGCTTTATGAGATGAAAATGCATTTTTAGTGGCCAGGGATGGATTGCTAGTATTGGAATTGATGTGCTGGGATGTCAAGTGGACAGAGGTGGAGTTGTGATCAATATTCAGTGAACTGATTGAATGCATTTACCCGAAAGATGAAGACTCATCAGAATGTGGACAGCACCGTCGATGGGTAAAGTCCTGGACTGAGTAGCCAGCCTTTCCCTCTCTGCTTCCTGACTGCGGTCAGATGCAGGGTGACCCGCTGCCTCAAGCCCCTGCAGCCAGGCCTCTCCGCCATGATGGCCTTGCACCCTCAAACTGTGAGAAGAGTAAACCTGTCACCTCCTTAAGTTGCTTTTGACAGGAATTTTGTCACAACAGTAACAAAAGCAACTGAAACACACACTAACCGGCTTCCATAGTGGCAGCTTTGGACAGAAACAGGCTAAATGCCCTCGATACTGACATGTGTATTTCTTTAGGAGAAATTTCACAACTTACAGCTTATTCATAAGGATGAAGGAATCAAGGTTTCAAAAATAATTTGTCCAACACCATGAAAAAATGTAAGAAAAGTTGGCACACATAACATAGTATTTTCATATGCAACTTACTGTTCCATTCTTGAATATCATGTCAGGTTAAATACATTACTTTTGAAGAAGTTTAATTAAAGCTCTTTTTTTGTTACCAATTTTATGCATAATAAAAAATATCTGTGACAATGACAAAAAGACCTCCCAGTTGAAAATAGGCAAAGGTCCCAGAAAGGGAAAGAATTGAAAACATTAATGACTTAAGCATACAAGAATTCAGTGGCATACAGATTAAAGGCACAGAGAGCTATAAGATTGGCAAGAATTAAAACGGGATAGTCGTTAAATGCAGGTTGTGGTGTGGAACAAATGGAAACTTTCACATGGCCATGGGGAGTGTGCATCAATGCATCTGAAAAATAAACATTATGGCATCATATAATAAAATTGATGCATTTATACTATGATATAGTATTAATTAAAGCTCTTAAAGCTGCAATCAGTATTTTAAAAAAATCCTTCTACCAGTATGATTCCAAATAGCAAAATAATTTTCTGAAGTGTACTCAGTTACAACATGACATTGTTGACTTGGAAACCAGGCCCCCATTTATTAGGAATTTATATTTCCCTTAATTTCTTTTAATTGTGATTTTGAAACTAAATATATGGTAATATTCCTTTTGTTTGTTTGTTTTGAGACAGGGTCTGATGTGGCCTAAGCTAGTCTAGTATTGCTAGGTAGTCAAGGTTATGCCTTGAATTTCTAATGCCCCTGCCTCCACCTCCTCAGTGCTAGAATTACAGGTAGGCCCTACCACAGCTGGCTTCAACATAGGTTAATATTCAGATCCCAGTTATTTTTTTGCTTTTTATAGGAACCTTGGAAAATACAGTCAGGCAGGCACATATACAAAAAGGATCATTCATATTTCCAATTCAAAGCTCAGTTGGGGCATCACTATACTGATAATGCTCTCTGCCCAGGACCACCAAGATCCAGGACCGCTCGTTGCTGTGCAGGAAATCAGGTAGTGTGGGGAATCATGAGGTCTCTAGGAAAGAGGGACTTAGTAAGAACGTGTGGTAGAATTTGCACCTTGCTTGAATGTTCTAAGAGAGAGCTGAAGGAGGAAGGGAAGATGTCCACGTTGTCCACGTTGGCAGCTATCTAAAAGCAGGAAGTTCTGTAATTGGGTATCTATGTCAATCTTATTCAAAGGAAGGCCAGGCTAGAGTGAGGATGAAGTAGTAACTTGAAAAGAAAAACCCAATATCATCATGTTCAAGAGAAGTGTTTGATATTATAGGAGTAGTACATTAGCTCTGTTTTTGCCTTCTCCACATCCTCATATTCCTCCTCCTCTCTCTTCCTCTTTTTGTTTCTCTTCCTCCTCTCCTCCCTATCTTCATTTCTTCTCCTCTCTTCTTCCTCTTCCATTCTCTTTATGTTGCTTGTGATAAAACTCAGAGCACTCTACCAGGAAGCTATGCCATAGCCTACCCTTGTATGTTCTTAGACAAGATTATTAAAGGGTCCCTTTTCATATCATTTGACCATTATCTCAAGAGTAACCCAGTCTGAGGTTCAGGCATTGAGTGTCACGTCAGCTCTGAAGGCCAGGAACTACAGCTGCTTTATGTGTTTCTTGCTCATTCAGGTATTCTTTTAATGAATATTTAATAATCGGCCTTTTATACAACAGCTGCCATTTTCCATTTTTTGTGTGTGGCATGCATGTGTGTTTTGCATGTGCATGGGTGCACTTGTGTATGTGCACATGTGTGGAGTCTGAGGTGGATAGAAAATTCTTCCTCTATTGCTCTTCTGTCTTATTCATAGAGGCAAGGTCTTTAGGTTAAATCATATCAATGATATGGTTGGTCTTGCTTTATGGTTAGTCTTACTCTGGGGGCCCCCTGTCTCTGCCTTCTGAGGCCGGAATTACAGGCTGACTGACCTAGCTACCTAGCATTTATGTGGGTTCTGGAGATCCAAAAAATCAAACCTTAAGCCTCTGATCCTCCTGACTCCTCCCACTGAATGCTGGGATTACAGGGTGCCAACATACCCAGTTTTTAATAACTGTTATTTAGTAACTATTTATAACTAGAAGTGGGCCAGAATGTTGTAGAGAAAGCACACTCCCTATTTAGGATTTATACTCTACTGTGGGATAAATAATCAAGTCGAGAAAAACAAAATGCATGCATCTCCTCTGTTCCCACAACACAAAAATCAACAAGGAAACCTTCTGTGACCTCAAAAGCAAAGGGTTTCTTCACCAGGAAGCAAGAAATTCTGCTATGCACACCAGCTTTTGAGTCCCCTAATCCTGCTCAAAAGCCAAGCACAACCCCTGTGTTGTGTGGCTTCTGTTGGGATCTACCAACCTTATGTTGGAATCCCCATAATCCTCTCTTTTGCTTTGATTAATATGATGGTTTCCTTTATTTCCAACTTGTCATAAGAATTAGAATCACCAGGGGTAGAAAGCCTCACTTATGGGATTTGTCTTAATTGCCTTCACTAATAGAAAAGGGCTCAGCCCACTGTGGGAGGTACCATCCCTTAGCCAAGCACGAGAGCAGTATGTGCAAGCTGGCTGAAAGCAAGGAGGCAAGTCATATATATATATATATATATCGTCCTTCCATGGTTGGGCCTTGAGTTCCTGCCCCCAGCCTTGAGTTCCTGCTTTGCTTGCTCTTAATAATGGACTGCAACTTTTAAACTCCAAATAAACAACAAAACAAAAGAAAAAAAAAAAAAAACAAAACCTTTCTTCCCCAGCTTGCTTTTGGTCATAGTGGAGTTTTTTGTTCATTTGTTTGTTTGGCTTAGTTTGTTTTTTGTTTTTCCAGACAGAGTTTCTCTGTGTAACAATCCTGGCTGTCCTGGAATTCACAGGCAGGCCTGTGACCAGGCTGACCTGAACTCACAGAGATCCTCCTGTCTCTTCCTCCCCAGTGCTGGTATTAAAAGGTGTTTGAACAACCAACCAACTGTCAACTTATTTTAGCACAGTAACTGGAAACCTAACTAGGACAATTAATTGCTTGAGTCTCTCATAAAACTCAAAGGAATGCCTGTTTCCTGGCTCATTATAAAGTCTATATATGATGATGGGCACAGGGTGTCATGCATGGGAAGGTACCTGGCAGTCCCTTGTGCTCAGCTGTATTTTATGGGGACTCAGTACACAGGCACGATACGTGGACAACTCTGTAGAGATGTGATTGGAAAAGAGCATGAGTTAACACAGGTCAATCGCATTGCTAACTGCTAGGGAACCTCAGCGAGGCCTGTTGCTTCTCTCTTCTTGGACTCTGTAACGTTCTGTCCTTCAGGGTATGATTAGGACCATCTGGAATGGCAAGGGTAGACCAGGGATGAACTTTCTTTCTTTGTTCCTTCCTAAACTTCCTCACTCCCTTTCTCTTTCTTCCTTCCTTCCTTCCTTCCTTTCTTTCTTTCTTTCTTTCTTTCTTTCTTTCTTTCTTTCTTTCTTTCTTTCTTTCTTTCTTGTCCTTCTGATCAATTTCAGATCATATAGGCCCTGTGAATGATGATGAGGTGTTCAGATGCTATTCTAAATTAGGTGATTGGAGTCCCTGGGGGGGTTGGAGCAGGAAATAAGAATAATCTTGTGCATGTGACATATAGTTTTATTGCAGTATTTTGAATAATCACCCTGGCTGGTAAGAAGGGCGTATCTGTGGGAAAGCAGTAAGGAAGAAGGGTGATGGCAGCTGGGAGACTAGTTAGAATATAACTGGGAATGATGGTGTAGTTCAGTGGCAAAACATGCTTAGTGTACGACAGGTCCTGGGCCTGATCCTGGTTAGTTCAGGTGAGAGAGAACGCAGTCAGGGGACTGGGAAAAACCACAACCGAATAAGGACCATGGAGGAGAGATTTGACACTAGCAGGGCAAAGATCTGTCTCCGTGCAGCAGGGAAGGCAGAGAACTGGGATGGGTGCCAGCAAGTGTGGAGCATTTGGGGTCCTCCTCAGACGGATTTCTTTTTCTTAGGGAAACTCTCTTTTCCATAAAGAAGCGAGACATCTGTAGAGAGCAAAGGGAGAGACTGTGCTGGCGGCACAGTGAAGAAAAGAGGGGACGTGTGAAACTGTCACTGCGAAAAGTGGGAGAACGATATCATGGCACCCTGAGTTCTGGATTAGTAATCCTTCCAAAATTCATCCTTTGCGTAAAATGCCTCGATTCCAATGTGCATGTCGGGTTCCAACCTGGCAAGCTTGAGTTATCGACCTCTCTCAACAGTCGTTGATTGCCTCTGCTTACTCCCAATGAGACCCACCACCCTCTGTCTTTCGAGCTCCTTAACTCTACCCCTGCAACCTGTTCACACCTCACCTCTGGATGGCTCTTCACCTCATCTTTTTTGAACAGATGACCAATCATAAGCATCTCTTTTGAATACACCCCGCCTCCCCTCATCTCTTTTTAGTGCTAACTAGGCACAGCTTGGCATGGTTTAGATGAAAATCTCTACACGCTCTCTCTTCTTCTCAAACATGGCTGGGGGGGGGAATCTAACAAGTTTTGTTTTAAATTTAAGTTCATCAAGTTCAAGGATGCCCTAGTTCTCCTTAATAGTCACAGCACATTTCCCCCTCATCTGGTCATTCTCTCACCTGTCCTAGTGACTATATTTTCATATCCCTAAAATCTTCAAATTCTTTTGTGTTGCTCCTGGCTAATTAGCATGGCATGTCTGGCTGTGGAATGGAAGCATCAGAAGAGAGCTTCCCACAAGCCTTCACTCTTCCTGGGTACCTGTACTCAGACTGGCTGTGTGTCCGGATTTGGTCCCTGTTCGCCACACGTGACAGCACTGCAATGATTATCTCTTCTACCTCCTAGCCCGCAGGTTTCCTTTTGACTCCTGATTTTTCTACAGTCATACATGCTAAAACTATATTTCCTTTGATCTATATGGTTTTCACCCCGGTATCTGACTCTTGCTTCTTTATTGGTAATAGAACAACTTAGAGACACAGCAGTCTCCAGCGCTGGGACTGCTCTGGGCTCATATGCTAGGTAAGAAAGGCGTCTAGGCATAGTATGGATAGAGTACCCGAGAGGAAAAGGAGTCTGTGAGCTGTCAGGATGGTTTGTGTGCTGGCGAGCTTTATGTCCACTTAACACAAGTTAGAGGCATCCGGGAAGAGGGAACCTCAGTTGAGAAAATGCCCCCACCAGATTGGCTAATGGGGCATTTTCTTGGTTGATGCTTGATGAGAGAGAATCCAGCTGAGGATGCATGGTGGGGGACCTCAGAGTTACTGGTGCAAAACAAAATGAAACCAAACAACCAGAAGCTTACTTTCCACAGTTACAACAAGGTTTTGAAAATTACACTTATTTGTGTGTCTGTGTGTGTACCCTTTCGGGGTTGGTTTTCTCCTCCTACCGTGTGGGTCCAGGGGATCAAATTCGGGTTGTCAGGTTTGGTGGGAGTCATCTAGCCAGCCCTCTCAGTTTTAGAGACAGTGTGTGTGAGAGCACGCAGGCGTGTGTTCGTGCATGTATGTGCATGTGCGAGTGCACACTCGAGCCAGGCAGTGTGTTGTGAAGGTCTGAGGATAGCTCACAGGATTCGGTCCTGTCCTCTCACCATGGGTTCGAAGGATCAAGCATGGAAGTTAAGAGCCTCCATCTCAGCCAATAGATTTATTAGTAATTTATAGCAAACAAACAAAACAAAACAAAACAAAAAACAAAACATAAAACAAAACCCAAAACGAAAACAAAAACAACAAAAACCAAACTCTTATTAGCAGTCAACAGTTTCAATAAAAGTGAAATCAGCAGATTCATTTTGGAACTGAGTTGTTTAAAACTAGCTTGCAGTTCTGAATTTAAAGGGAGCAAATGACATTATTCCAGTCATCTTAATTAAAATGAAGCTTCTAAAAGCAAAAACATTTCAATAACATAGTAAGTGAAAATGTAGGAAAGCAAGTCAGAAGTTTTTGTTTGAGGAACAGTCATTCTGTAGCTCAGGCAGACTGAGTGCTGAGATTATAGATGTGAGCCACCTGTTCTGGCTCAAAAAGGCCATATAATTAATGCAGTATACTAATAAAAATTTGCTTGTTTAATTTTTAACTAAAACGTTTATTTTTAATTTTATTTATTCTTCTTTCATACAATGCATCACAACTACAACCTCTCCTCCTCCCAATTCCCTCCCACCTTCTCTCTACCCCCGCCATGCACGGCTCCCCATCTCCCTTCAGAAAGGAACAAGCCTCCCAGGGATATCCGCTGAACTGGGCATAAAAATATGCAATAAGACTGGGCACAAATTCTCATATCAAGGCTGAACAAGGCAACCCAGTAGGAGGAAATAGGTCTCAAATAGGCCAAAGAGTCAGAGACAACCCTGTGGTGGAATATTATTTTAAGGTGTGTGATTTTTGTTTATGCCCCATTTGTTTAACACTGTGAAGCTGCGATTTTCTACGTGTCTAAAACACCTGGTGGTCCTAATAAAGAGCCGAATGACCAATAGTGAGGCGGGAGCAAGGGTAGGTGGGACTGCCAGGCAGAGAGAGGAAGTAGAAGGCCAGCCGCCCAGCCGCCCAGCCGCCCAGCCGCCCAGCCGCCCAGCCGCCCAGCCGCCCAGCCGCCCAGCCGCCCAGCCGCCCAAGAAGGAAAGTAAGGTATACAGAAGCTTTTGCCCAGAGGCAAAAGCTAGATGGAATAATTTAAGAAAATCTGACAAGAAACAAGTCAAGCTAAGGCCAGGCATTCATAACTGAGAATAAGCCTCTGTGTGTGATTTATTTGGGTCTATGTGAGATCCTATGAGCCCTGCTTAGTTGATTCTGTGGGCCATGTCCTCCTGGTGTCTTTGACCCCTCTGGCTCCTACAATCCTTCCTCCCCCTGTGCTGTGGAGGTCCCCTGGTTCTGCCTACTGTTTGGCCACGGGTCTCTGCCTCTGCACCCATCAGCAGTCTATCCAGCTTCCAGATCCTAGCCATCTAGGCTGTATGAGGCTTGTGCTCCCTCTCACCATGTGTGGGCCTCAGATGAGACGGGTCATCGTTGGGCACTCCCACAAGCTCTAAGCCTTCCTTGCCTCAGCACATCTTGCCCGCAGGGCAGGTTATGGGTCCCACCTGGGGAGCCTCGGCTGCTTACAGAAGATGGCTGGCTCAGGCTCGATGTTCTCCATCTCTATGACCCCTCGCTGGTTTTATTCAGTAAAATCATGATTAATTCAATTATAAATAAATTAAAGTGTTGTTATTAAATGAAATCAAGATAGCTTCAGGAAGTTCCTGAAACTGACTACATTCACTCAGTCCCTCTCTGCCCAACAATACACAGTTAAGTTTGCTGGGAGTCACTTTCAGATAAGCCCAGTCACCTGAAGAAGCAGAGCTCAGAATCACTGATAACCAGCTGAGCTGTTGGGAAGGCGCTCAGGCCAAGTAATTTAGGAAGGACACGCCCAACCTGCTAAGCTGCCTTCGGGCTGTGCAGTGTGTTCCAGGGGATTTCCAGATTTGGTGTGGTCTTCCGTGTTTCAGCTATTTTTGAGTCATTTCTGCTCTTGTAAGTAACCCCAGTAGAACTGGCATCTAGACGTTGGTGGTACCCAGACTTTGGCCTGTCATAGCCTCCCTATTTGGGATGAATGGATGAGTGTGTTGTCTCCCTGGAAAGAGCCAGGGAGACACAACAATGTTTTATTTCACTTATCACTATTATTCCTACTATAAGTAAGCATTTAAAAAGGGGAATTTATTTATTTTATGTATTATATTTAACTGTACCTTTTGGGGGACTTGCTTTTAAAAACAATATTCATAAATTGCCTGTTTGCACTGAACTCTTGCAAATTATGTAATTGATTCTGGTGTGTGACTGAGAGCTGAAGGAGATACAGAGAAGAAATTCTTAGTGTTGGCTTGAGGGAACATTTTAAAGAGTTAAATGTTATATGGGGAATCGGAGAAATAATGTAGGGTTTGAGGATTTTAAGGTGCTTTCAATATGATAACCTATGTAAGCCTTTGTTATATGGAAAGTTTATTGGGGAAGGGAGGGAGAGAGAGAGAAGATACAGAGAGGCAGCTACATAAGCCTTTTTATTAGTATATGTCATAATGTGCATTTTATGAGAGTCTTACTTAATGTTCTGTTGCTGTGAAGAGACAGACACCATGACCATGACAGCTCTTATAAAGAAAAGCATTTAGTTGGGGTTTGCTTACAGATTCAGAAGTTTAATCCATGAATGTCATGGTGGGAAGCATAGTGTCACACAGACAGACATGGTGCTGGAGAGGTAGCTGAGAGTTCTACATCTGGATTAGTAGGCAGCAAAGAGAAAGACACTCTGGGCCTGTCTTGAGCATTTGAAACCCCAAAACCCACCTGAGGCAACATATTTCTTCCATCAAGGCCACACCTCTCCAAACAAGGCCTTAGCTCCTAATCCCTGTCATTTAGTGCCCCTCTGCAATACCCGTCCTAGTCACACTACCACTATAAGCAACCCTGGACAATCAGTGGGATTTGAAGCTTATCCTTGCTACACAGTGAGTTTGAGATCAGCCTGGGCTACATGAGATAACTGTCTGAGAAAATCAAACCAAGAACATTACGTTTGGGGACTGTTCTATTTCCATCAAAGAATTTCCCAGGTTTAGTATTGTATTGTAAAAAGTGAAATACAATTAGTTTGAATTTGTAATCTGCTAAAATATCAATGACTATAGATAAGAGAGCAAATCTGAAAGTGGCACGTAAGGCTGGAAAGATGGCTCAGTAATTAAGAGCCCCAGGCTATTCTTTCTACTGAGTACCCGGGCTCAGTTTCCAGCAGCCACATGGCAGCTCACAACCATCTGTAGCTCCAGTTATAGTGGACCCAACACCTACTTCTGGCCTCCATAGACAGGCATTTGCATAGTATCATACATTCACACATACGTACAGATAAAATAACAAAAGGTATATTAAAAATGTTTTAAAAATTTAGTCACATCTTTCAGAGTAAATTCTCTTATCTAGATTTTTTTCTCTGTAAATTATGATCACATAGTTCCATGCTATAAAAATTTCTCATAAATTTTATACCAGCACAGAGATGATAGGTCATTACATGGCCCCAACAGAGGTGACTCATCCATTCACTCATTGACATTTAGGTTGTTTCTGACTGGCTTGCAGTTTTATATAGATTGCATAAAGAGTCTTACTTGACCTCCTTTCCCACAAAAATATTCCCAAAGTGAAACTAAATGTATCATTTTCATGCTTTCTGCCTATATTCCTTTTTAAAAAATCAGATACTCGATGGTATGTGTTACTGATCTATTTGCATCTCAATTCCTAGGGTCAGTGTACATAAACACTACTATTCATGGTCAGTGAGAGTGGGGTGGGGGATGGGAACCAAACAGCAAAGATGACTTGACCTCACAGACAATTGCCTTTAGAAGTGATTTCATTATCCAGTCTTATAGTGAAAAAAATGCCTGTACATTTTCTTAGTGAGGAAAGCCAAACAAAAGCTAAGATATTGGACAGTCTGCTCAATTGCCCATCAAAGGAAGAACTCCAGGAGGAAACGGGTTGAGGCTGTCTTACTGACATAATGAGCTGTTTTTAGTCACCTGGAAACTCTTTAAATGTAAGCAGGCCACTGGGGAGCCCATTTAGGCATTCCCAAGTGCCCACTGCAGCTGGCCAGCTTTCTCTTCCCTCTGTTTGAATCAATACAACCAGCAGTGGGTGGTCCAGGGGGTTTATCTTGTGGCCAGCTGACTTGAAGGAGTTAATGCACTTTGCAAAATGCCAGCCTTATATTTGGAACTCGTTTGCTCCCACAGCAGGATCTGGATGGGTAGAGCTTCAGCTCAGTCTAAAGAAAATTCTACGTTAGCTGCATCACTGGGATGCACAATGTCCTGACGGGAGCCTGCAAGGAAACAGCTTGGTAGACTCAACAACTTCTCTGCCTTTTTCTTCCCGGGAGCTTTCCACAAAACAGCTGGCCTTTTCTAAAATGAAGTTGACTAACCATTTAAGAGATTTAAGGAAGGACTAATTAGTATTTCGGGCTGATTGGGGAGTGTTGCTATTTTTATTTTTGACAAATCGCATACAAAGAAGCATTTGTTTAGTGACTTGCTTGTTTTAGAATATGGCGATTGAATAGCAAAAAAAAAAAAAAAAAAAAAAGCAAGCTCTAAATTACATGGTCACTAAATTACATGATTTTGTGATTTTTTTTCCAAGCAGAGAAGCAAGAGACAGTGACAACAATGACCTGTTTCTACAGGTATCCTTACTAATTTTTCTAAGTGGGGTCTGAGGCTAATGTCACAGGCCTTTCCCTTAGCTGCCAAGATATCATTGGGATGGACCACAAGGACACCTCCTAGCCTCTGGCTCCATCCTGACTTGCAATTGGTCTACTGATAATGAGCTTAATCCTCATCCCCCAAAAAGACCCATGAGTCTTGTCATAGAGACTGGTATAATGAAAACGCTTTGGGCTGGGTAATTTATAATCAAAAGAAATGCTTACAGCTCTGCAGGTTAGAAAATTAAAAATGGAAGTGCCAACAGACTTGGTGTATGTATGGGTCCAGAAGCATGTGTGTATATATGTGTGTGTGTGTGTGTGTGTGTGTGTGTGTGTGTGTGTGTGTGTGTGTAGGTGCACAGATACAGGTCAGAGGAAAGATTGGGTGTCATTCCTTAGGAGTCATCTAAACTTGTTTTTGAGCAGGGCCTCTCATTGACTTAAAGCTAACCAGCAATTCCAGAGATCTGCCTATCTTTTGCCTCCCTAGCTCTGGGATTACAAAAGGCCCTTGTATTTCCACATAGGTTCCTGAGATCAAAGCCAGGTCCTCATGCTTGCAAGGCAGACACTACATTGGCTATGCCATCTTCTCAGCCCAAGACTGTTCTCAACCTATGGGCCACGACCACTTTGAGGGTCACATATCCGATATCTTACATATCAAATAATTACATTATAATTTATAACAGTGGCAAAATTTAAGTTATGAAGTAGCAAAATGAGATAACTTAATGGTTGAGGGTCACCACAACATGAAGGGCTGTATTAAAGGGTTGCAGCTTTAGACAGACTGAGAACCACCAGTGCTAGAGTAATCTGCTGAATTAATCATGAATTCTCAGCGATAACATAGACCCTAGCCTCTGGCCTTACTACTGCTCTTCTCTCATATCTCTAAGTAGTAAGCCAATGGTTTAGCTTGATACTTGTCCCCCCCACTGAATCAGGGTATCTATTTCCTCTTTCTCTACATTCTGGGTGAAATGTCAGTTCAGACTCCTTCATGTTATCCTCTCCTTTCTCTAAGTCATCATTGGACCTTTAGTCTGGAGGTCAGATTCCTAGCCACAGTCTGTCCCCCTGAAAACAAACACAGACAAACAACCCCTAAAGATAACAGCTATGAAGTTGTAGCCTATCCACTGTTCTTTGACAGAACCCTGAAGCTGGAAATAATGCCTATATTCAATTTGGTCACCTGTTAATTGCGTGTGTGTGTGATCTCCTCTGTAGAGGGTATTGTTCTCAGAAACGGTTCTAATTTATATCCCATAAGGCAATAGACATAAGACATGTCCTTTCTTGTAGGAATTTCCCATCTAGTTGTGGAAAACCAGGTTTGTGGGAAGCCAAAGTGAAAAGATATATACCCATCATGCAGCTAAAAACTATTTGATCAAGTAGGATTTACAGAGAAGAGTTATTGATGAAGGCAGAAACCATCTAAGGGAGTCTTCATGGGGACGTTGAGATTCGATTGTCAGATGTTGATGTTGTCATAGGCTGTGGAAGGGGACAGAGTGCAATCTTCTAGGCAGGGAGAATAAAATAAAAATATGAAAATGGGAATGAGGGAGCTGCAGAGATGGCGCAGCATTTCATTGCTATTCTTCCATTAAACCCAAGTGTGGCTCACTGCAACCTGTCCCCCTGCAACCTGTCCCCCTGCAACCTGTCCCCCTGCAACCTGTGCCCCTGCAACCTGTCCCCCTGCAACCTGTCCCCCTGCAACCTGTCCCCCTGCAACCTGTCCCCCTGCAACCTGTCCCCCTGCAACCTGTCCCCCTGCAACCTGTCCCCCTGCAACCTGTCCCCCTGCAACCTGTCCCCCTGCAACCTGTCCCCCTGCAACCTGTTCCCCTGCATCCTCTCCCCCTGCTTCCGATCTTGCCTACATTCAATCTGTTCCCCACATCGGTGCCCTCCAACCATAAATCTCATGATGCCAGTCCAGAGTTTTAAATATACAACTTCTGGTTGCTCTTAAGGGAAAGGGGGAAGTGTGAGGGAGGATAGGAAAGAGCAGAGGGAGGGGAAACAACACTGTGTGTGTTGTGTGTATGTGTGTGTGTGTTGTGTGACATAGAAGAATAAAAGCAAACTTTTATTTATGTTCCATCATAGGGAACAAACTGTTAGTTTGAGTTCAAGAAACAGATGCTATGGGATTCACTGTGAAAGGTATTTCTCTGGAGATGTACCTATTGAGTGGGAGTTGGAGAATGTAGGAGAATGTCAGACTGCCACACAGCTATGGGAAGAGGAAGGCAGGGCTAGACAGGAAGAGGCTGAGATCGCCACAAAAGTTCTGAGAACACACTGGCCAGGTCAACGTGGCCCTGAGTCAATGTTACTATGAAAGGACCCTTTGGTCTGCTAGTAGTTACCCACCCCCACCCCACCCCCCGTACCAAATACCCGGAGGCATTCAATTTTTGGCTGGGAATTATTGACCCAGGGGAAGTGTGCCCCTGTGTGAGCATGGTAGTGGATCCACAAGGGCAACAGCTCAGATGGCTTGTCACATGTGCTTGCCTGATAGCTGAGCTGAGTGGTTAGCGTCTCAGACAACACAGCCCTGTGCGGTTTGGTCCCTGGCCACTTCCCCAGCCTCATCTTATACCATGAAGCCTTTGATGTTCTCATTCTAGCTGTTCAAGTTACTTCTTTGAATGTGAACACGAAACATTTTCAGTCCTCTGCTGAGCGCACACACCACCTCATTTTTGACCAGCCTACTGGCATATTTTCTTGTAGAAGAGTTCCATGATGAGGGCCATGTTTCTCCTCAGACGTCCTCACAGTATCAACACCCTCACTTCAGAGCATTGCTTCCACGAGAATTTGATCACTATTAGTCGTCTTTAGACCCTGTGGTGGCTGGAATAGGTATGGGCCAGTAGTTTGAATCTTGGCCTATGAGGAGTGGCATGATTAGGAGGTGTGGTCTTGATGAAGGAAGTTTGTTAGTGTAGAGGAGGGTTTTAAGTTTTTTTTTTTTTTTTTAAAAAAAAATAATATATTTTTTATTTGTACAGTGTTCTACCTGCATTGCCTGCATACCAAAAGAAGGCACCAGATTTCATTATAGATGGTTGTGAGCCACCATGTGGTTGGGGGGAATTGAACTCAGGACCTCTGGAAGAGCAGTGCTCTTAACCCCTGAGCCATCTCTCTAGCCCCAGGTTTTAAGTTTCTATATGCTCAAGCTATACCACATATCCTGCTGCTGCCTCCATGCTTCTTCCCATGATGATAATGGACTAAACTTCCGAAAGCCAGCCCCAGTTGAATGTTTTCATTTATACGAGCTGCTGTGGTCATAGTGTCTCTTCACAGTGATAGAACTGTAATTAAGACAGACTGTGATGGACTTCTGAACAGAAAGTGGGTGTTTCCCGTTTGTGACTGTTGGTGCATGTGGTCCTGTATACATGACATAAACATTTTCATCTTACACTCAGAACAGATTTGATTGATTCACTTATGCAAGACCAGTTAGCTGTCCTGGGTGACTTTGTGGATCAACTCGACACAAGCTAGTGTCATAAGAGGAAAGAGCCTCAGCTGAGGAAATACCTTATCGAGATACAGCTGTTTGGTATTTTTTTATTTAGTGATCAGTGGGGGAGGACGCAGCCCATGGTAGGTAGTGCATCTTAGGGCTGCTAGGTCTGGGTTCTAGAAGAAGGTGGGTTGAGCAGGCGATGGGAAGCAAGCCAGTAAGCAGTTCCCCTCCCCGTGGCCTCTGCTTCAGCTCCTGCCTCCGGGATCCTGCTCTGTTTGAGTTCCTGTCCTGACTTCCTTCAGAGATGAAGAGCAATCCTGAAGTGTAAGCCAAGTAAACTCTTTCCTTCCCAACTTGCTTTTCCCATCATGGCGTTTTGTCACAGCACTAGAAACCCTAAGACACCAGCAAAATATGGCATCTATTACCTTTCCCACATGGCAGGAGTTAAGGGGGAGATCTTCAGACTCTGAGGTTACAAACATTTGAGATCACAGCCACTCTTCTCTCCTACCCAGTCATATTTTAGTTGCAGTGGTCTCGGGGGCTGCTAAACTAGAACATCTAGAGTACAGAGTTCCATCTAAGGAGCCTTTGAACTCCATCACCCCTGCTGGTGTGGAACTTTCCTTCAATGCAGCGGTTGTGGAGTTTGAGATGCTCGTTTTGATGATGTGTCTGCCTTTGAGTTACCCTGACCCTCTAAGTATCTCTTCACTCAGTCTTCTTAAATGAAATTGTTTCTCTAGTCAGTTATTGGTACCCTATCTGGGTTTGTTTCTCCCCAGGAAAAACAATACACGTAGCCAATAGTCTATGACCAACACACGTTTCCTGAACGAATGGCCAAATGAATGAATGGACAAATGAATGAATATGAGAAGGCAGACTTTTTAGCACCTTGGGAACTTTTGGCCTTTTAAGCTGCTATTTCTTCCTGGCTGACTGTTGATGACCCTGCCCTTTGAAGTGACTTCTGTGGAGCCTGAGAAAATGTCATTGCTTAGATAGGGTCAAGGGTTGTTGAAAGCAATGGCCCATCCAGCCCTAAGGAGCCGATGAGCTAAAACTATTTTAAATGGCAGCTTCTCAAATATCTATCTTATGAGACAATCTAAAGAAAGACCTGAACTGGCCGGATGATTTATTGGGTGTTTTGTTTATCTGGAATGAATCAAAGAAGATTCTAAAGCAGATGGTTGAGAGGTTGTTTTTGAACTTGCTAATGTTAGGGGGAGAGAAGTTAGAAAGCAGATCCTGAACTAGGAGGAAGTTGAGTTAGGGCTTGCAGAGTGACTTTCTTATTTGACCCCCCACCCTCCATTTGTTTGTTGAGGCGGGGTCTCACTATGTAGCCCTGGTTGGCCTGGACCTGACTATGTAGATCAGACTAACCTCCAAATTGCAGCCCTCCTCCTGCCCCAGCTTCTCCTACGCTGGTATCATAAATGTGTGCCTAGCCAAGACTGACTCTTGTGCAATGCCATGTTCCCCTAGTAATTATACGAATGGTCTGAAGTCCAGTGAACATCTTCTGTTGCGGGGACTGTGGTGGCAGCCATGTCTAAGGAGTTGTTGGTTGAGGAGACAGGCCAGCTCACCCTCTTTGCCCTGGCGGGACCAAAACAAGATAATTCACGGAAACAAGGAAGATGCTGATTTGGCACCTGCTAAGTAGAACAGATGGTCAGAGTTGCCAGGGTAAAGTACCAAGGTAAAAATGTAGACTTGGAGTGGGCGATGACAGATGGAAAATATGGCACCAGAAGTGATGGGGAACTTTCAAAGGGTGGTGGTGGGGAAAAGTTTGGCAAGGATGCTTGAGAGTCTGGGGAGACTGGCCATCAAAGTTGTCAGGACCTGTGGCTTTGGGCACATGCAAAGGTTATTATGAGAGAGCAATTAAAAGATGAAGCTGGGACACCAGAGCCTGGATAAGTACACTGAGGGAGACACAAAGCCCTGGGCTGAGTCTCAGAACCAGCAAGAGGAGTAACCCGATAAAAAGAGAAATTTTGCTGCATTTTACATGCAGATTATGTTTATTGTTATACCTCTTTTTCATGGACACATAGTAATCATACACATTTCTGAATTGCAGTGTGGTACTTCAGTACATGTATACCATCTGTAATGATCAAATGATGGAAATTTGTATAGCCAACCCCTTAAAGTTCTGCCATTTCATTGGCCAAGGAAGCTTTAAATATCTTTCTTTTAGTTCTTTATAGCACATGGTATAAATTATTGTGTACTGTTGTTACCACATTGCAGAAAGCCGGGACTCACTCTCTCAGCTTAGTTTGGTTAGCTCTATCTGGCCTTTCTCCTCCTGTCCCTCCACACATTCTTCCTGGCCTCTCTACTTCTGTAAATTCTACTTTTTTTTGTTTGTTTGCTTGCTTTGGTTTTTTGAGACAGTTTCTCTGTATTGGTTTGGAGCCTGTCCTGGAACTTACTCTGTAGAGTAGGCTGGTCTCAAATTCACAGAGATCCGCCTGCCTCTGCCTCACCAGTGCTGGGATTAAAGGCTTGTGCCACCAACACCTGGCTGCAAGTTCCACTCTTTTATATCTTATACATACGACATTCGTTTCCTTAGACACAATGTTCTCTAGGTTAATTCATTCTCCCACAAGTGATAGGACCCCACTCATTTTTATGGGTAGATAGTATTCCACCACAAATATGTGCCCCATTTAGAAGAGAAGTTACTATGAGGCACGCGTGCATGTACACAACACACACACACACACACACACACACACACACACACACACACACACACACACGTACGTACGTAATCTATCGAGACCCGTGTGTGTTGTTTTGTACATTAGTAGCCAGTCCCGTTTAATTGCTAAGCAGTGTTCCACAGTGTAACATTGCCCATCCTTTGCTCATTCTCTTGTGTATGACTGCTTAGGTTATTTCCAGGGTTTGGCTAGTGTGATGGTTAGTTTCATTGTCAACTTGACTATATCTGGAATCGGCTAAAACCAAATGGCTGGGCATACCTGTGAAAGCGTTTTTTCTTAAGTCATTTGAAATGGGAAGACCCATTTCTAATCTGGAATTTTGAGGTAGGAATATCCATCTTTAATCTGGGCCACACCTTCTGCTGGCAGCCTCTATAAAGGACATGGAAGAAGGAAGCGTGCTCACGGCCTGATTCCTTCACTAGCATTTGAGCCTACTTAAAGAAGGAATTCTAGCATATACCAAAGACCAGCTGAGGCATCCAGCCTTGTGGACTGGACAGCTATTAGATCCTTGGACCTTCCATTGGTAGACAGTCATTGTTGGACTAGCTGAACCACAGCCTGTAAGCCATTCTACTAAGTTTATATGCATATATATATATATGTGTGTGTGTGTGTGTGTGTGTGTGTGTGTATACAGATACAAACACACACAAACGTGTGCACACATATATGTATATATATTCCTCTACACACACACACACACACACACACACACACACACACACACACACACACATATATATTCCTCTAGACTAATACAGCTAGTATGATAAATCTTTTTGTGCATATTATTTTCATTTCTTAGAGAGTAATTGTTAGAATATAGAAATAGGTATATCTGTAATTTGTTTTCCAATGTAGTTAACACAATTCCATATTCCTGTTAGCAATGAGAACTTCAGTAGTTTACCTACTTAATATTGTCAAACTTTAAAAAAAATTTAGTCATTCTAGCATGTTGAAATTGGCACCACACTGTGATTTGTATTTATATATTCCTAATGACAAATGATGGGCATATTAGTCTCTCACATATCTTTTTTTGTATTGTTTCTGAATCTTTTATTATTTTAGGGGACATTTGTCCTTACTGTCTTTGAATTCTTTACATGTTTTCTCGGCCAATCTTTTGTCTTCTTCATGTATATCAAATATGTTTACTGTCTTTGGTTACTTTCCTATTACTGTAACAAAACACCATGACCAACAACTTATTAAACAAAGGGTTTAATTGGGCTTATGGTTTCAGAGGGTTACAGTCCATGATGGCAGAGCAAAGGCGTGGTGGCAGGAGCAGCTGAGAGCTCACATCTGGATCCAAACTAGGAAGCTGAGAGGGAACTGAGACTGACAGGAGGCTTTTTAAAACTTAAGGTCTTCCTCCAATAGGGCCACTCCTCTTAATCCTTCCTAAACAGCCACTAACTGGGAACCAGTATTCAAACATATGAACCTGTGAGGCCATTCTTATTCAAACCATCACATCCTCTATATCCAGTCTGTCTTTATTTGTTTTAAAAGGGCCTCAGGTAGACTAGGCTGATCTCAAATTCACTATGTAGCAGATGATGGTCTTAAAGACTGATACTCCAGTCTTTACTTCCAAGTGCCTAGATTAATGGTCTGAATCACCACACTTAGACTGTGTTTTATTGTAGATGGAGTTTCTGTCTCACCTGGTCCCACATCTGTCTAGCCCCAAATAAACACACAGAGGCTTATATTAGTTATAAACTGTTTGGTTGATGGCTTAGGCTTCTTACTGGTTCTCTTAATTATTTACCTGTACTTATTATTTCTACATAGCCTTATCGTACTAGAGAGTGCCTAGTGTCCTATCTTCCCATTAGCCTATGGTGTGTCCCTGTCTCCTCTCTGTCCAGAATTCTCATCTGGTAGTCTTGTCTATACTTCCTCCCTGGCTACTGGCCAATCAGTGATTTATTCATCAACCAATAAGAAAAACATACATTAACAGCATACAGAAGGACATCCCCTGTCATTTTATGTTGTTCTGAAGAACAGGACATTTAAAAATTAAAGATGTTTTAGTTTTAATTTTTCTTTTCTTCTATGGCCAGTACATATGCCCTAAGAAATCTTTATCTATTCTAAGGTGACAAGGGATGAATTTTAAATAAACAATTGTAATGTTAACCAAAGCTATTCCAATTTTCCCTTTCCTTCCTGTTAATATGATGTTCCTCTGAGTTTAAAATTATGGAGATAATTTTGGTAAGAAGGTAAAACATGAAACTAGGAGGAAATTTCATGTGTGTGTAAAATGTCTCATAAGAGCAAGATTGCTAAATGCCAAAGACTTCCTTTAAAGGAATGGATTCTTTTAAAGACTAGGAAAAAGAGGCCATGTTCTTTCATGGTCATAGTCTGTTCTAAACTGAAATGCAGATTCTGTGAAGTTTACCATTAAGTGGGTGGGGGGGACAGATGTATCAAATGGAACATGGTGTTTAATCAAGATTGGAAATGAATTAGAAGTGATATCATAAGAAGCTTTGGGCTAAATTGCCTATAAACAGAATGATTTTGTTGCTCACTGTCTAGAGGATGGGATGTCCAAGAATAGACCATCTAGATAGTATGTGTCTCATAGATGTCCTCCTCTCCCTGAATTCTCATTTGGTAGGAGCTTGGACCCCAACCAAATTTTGCCCTAATGATCTAATCTGCCACAGCCTCCCCACTGAACATAGTCAAACTGGACCTTCCATGTATTAACATCGCAGGGTCACACATATTCAGATGAGTGCCCGTTGTCAGCAACCACTGTGTATGTCCTAAATCTGATTTTTTTTTTTTTTTCTAACAAAGAGGAAAGCTTTGGAAGACAGATAGGTAGCCATCAGAGAATCTGAGGGGTAGCTGACTAGCCAGTTTTTAGAATGGACCAAAGCTGGAGTGTCCGTGGGGATCAGAGAGCAGGGTGGGAGGACTAGGTTTCTATGCCAGTGAGTGACCCCTTGCTGCTTCTGCTTGATGATGGTCATCTGAAGTGCCTTTCCAAAGAAAAGCATCTGGGCCATCACTGTGCAGTACCATGGCTGCAGAAGCACTCCTCAAAAATGCACTCAATAGGGAAGAGGAATTGTTGTTCAAAATAGAACAGAGTCACTGCTGTTGAAATAGCCAGGGCCACATTCAAGGCAGACCACCCCGGTAAGTCTACTGTCCATGTATCCTTTAGCTTGGCTTTATGTCTGCTGTTTACATAAAATTAACAACCTATCCACTCATCCTTGAGTCATTCCTCCAGTGACTGAGCCTGCCCAGGTCAGATCTGGGACAGCAGAGTGCACCCAGTCAGACATCTTCACCTTTTGTTGTTAGTACCACTTTCAATTTTGAAGTTGACAGCATATTTATAATTACTTAGATTTCCGTTTCTAAACGGAAATGCAGATTCTGTGAAATTTATTATTCAGTGGAGGGGGGAGAAGACATATGTACCAAATAAAATAATGGTGTTTGATCAAGATTGGAAGTGATATAAATAGGGCTGGCGAGATGGCTCAGCCGGTAAAGTTGCATCCCGCCAAGCCTGGTGACCCGAGTTCAATCCCAAGGAGCCATAGGGTGAAAGAAGAGGATAAACTCTCATGATCTGTCCTGACTTTCATATCCACACCACAGTGCACAAGTGTGCCTACACGCACGCACACACGCGTAGTTAAATAAAACAGGGTTTTTTTTTGTTTTTTGTTTTTTTTTTTTTTTTTTTTTAAGTGCTACTCCAGGCAGTGATGGTGCATGCATGCCTTTAATCCCAGCACTTGGGAGGCAGAGGCAGGTGTATCTCTGTGAGCTTGAGGCCAGCCTGGTCTATAAAGCAAGTTCCAGGACAGCCAAGGCTATGTAGAAAAACCCTGTCTTGAAAAACAAAAACAAAAAAGCTACAATTTATA